>CM056049.1:565657058-566304558 GCA_029574335.1 Rana kukunoris | reverse complement strand
ACGCTACGCCGCCGAAAATATATGAGAATCTGGCCCTAAGTAGTTATAATTTAAGAGCTAGACAAGCCTTTCTTTCATGGATATAGTATTAAATAAACAAATTTAAAATTGTGTAACTGTAGATAAAAAGTATTTTGTTATAAAAATCATGATAGCATACAAATCATTGCAAAGTTCTGTACAAATTAAATAAAGATTTTTTCTTCTAAATTTGTGCAACACTACCTAAATTTGTGCAACTACACTAAGAACATTACCCAAAAAAGGCAAATAAACAACAGAGTAAATACAATAGTAACAATTGTATTTCTTGAATTTAGCTACTGTATGTGCACAACTCAAAATGACAGCCAGGAATGGAGCATGATAGAAAGATATGTGCATGCTACACATGGCTTGTGTACTCTGATAAGATCTTTGGCATGTTTTTACAACTGGTTAAAGGGGTTGTAAACCCTCAAGGTTTTTCACCTTAATGCATTCTATGCATTAAGGTAAAAAAACTCCTTTAGTGTAGTAGCCCCCCAGTGCCCCCGCTTTACTTGCCTGACCCACACTGGGAACGCGATTTTTTTATGCATCTAAATGTCTCTGTGTTAATGCCTGTGTGTGCATTGAGGGGTGTTTAACCACTTAAAACCCGGGCCAAAATGCTGCTAAAGGACCCTGCCCCTTTTTGCGATTCGGCACTGCGTCGTTTTAACTGACAATTGCGCAGTCGTGCGACGTGGCTCCCAAACAAAATTTGCGTCCTTTTTTCCCCACAAATAGAGCTTTCTTTTGGTGGTATTTGATCACCTCTGCGGTTTTTATTTTTTGCGCTATAAACAAAAATAGAGCCACAATTTTGAAAAAAATGCAATATTTTTTACTTTTTGCTATAATAAATATCCCCAAAAATATATATATATTTTTTTTTCCTCAGTTTAGGCCGATACGTATTCTTCTACCTATTTTTGGTAAAAAAAATCGCAATAAGCGTTTATCGGTTGGTTTTCGCAAAATTTATAGCGTTTACAAAATAAGGGATAGTTTTATTCCATTTTTATTAATTTTTTTTTTACTACTAATAGCGGCGATCAGCGATTTTTTTCGTGACTGCGACATTATGGCGGACACTTCGGACAATTTTGACACATTTTTGGGACAATTGTCATTTTCACAGCAAAAAATGCATTTAAATTGCATTGTTTACTGTGGAAATGATAGTTGCAGTTTGGGAGTTAACCACAAGGGGGCGCTGTATGATTTTAGTGTTCCCTGTGTGTGTTTACAACTGTAGGGGGGTGTTGCTGTAGGTGTGACGTCATCGATCACGTCCCCCTATAACGGGGATGACGCGATCGATGCTGCGGCCACAGTGAAGCACGGGGAAGCGGTGTTTACACACGGCTCTCCCCGTTCTTCAGCTCCGGGGACCGATCGCCGCACTCCAGCGCCGATCGGGTCCGCGAGTCCCACGGACCCGGAGCTTCGGATTGGGTCACGGGAGCGCGCCGCAGGCGCGTGCCCTTGACCCGTGGCTGGGTACTAGAAACCAATGTATATATACGTTGATGTGCCCAGCCGTGCCATTCTGCCGACATAAATGTGCAGTAGGCGGTCCTTAAGTGGTTAAAGACAGGGATAAAATGCAAGACGTCACGAAAGGCAAATCCACTTGGCACTACAAGTGCAAAGTACACTGGAAATTGCACTAAAAGTGTACTTGGAAGTGCAGTCGATGTAAATCTGAGGGGTAGATCTGAAATGAGAGGAAGCTCTGCTGACTTTATTATCCAATCATGTGCAAGCTAAAATGCTGCTTTTTATTTTATTTGCACATCCATCTCGGATCTACAGTGACTGCACTTTCAGTGCAATTTCAAGTGCACTTTGCACTTGTAGTTTGCACTTGTAGTGCAAAGTGGATTTGCCTTTAGTAAATAATCTCCTAAGTGTCATTTAAAACAGCCTGTGTGCATGAGGTCTAATGCTCCAGTACTTGTCTGGTGTACAGAAAAAGATGTGAAGGTTTTTCTTCAGCACACGATTTGTGGTCAGAAGTAATTTGGTGATACTCTTTCCCCAAACCCAGACTTTTTGATCTGCTCACAAAGTTGAGCCTGTATTTACTTTTATCAAAGTACCAAGCAATGGAAACATGTTTGCTAAATAGAGACAGTCTGTTGAACGGTTTACTAAACCTGACCAACCATTATTTATTATACTGAAGCATTTCTGGAGGTTTTGACTATGCTAGCATAACAAGCAAGAAGAAAGACATATTTATTCCATTTATACTTTATCAGCATGTGAACTGTAATAAAATGGATGTGAATTGTGAATCCTATCTTTTACTATTGAATGAAATGAGCTCTCTAAAGTAAGGAGTCTTCAGTTTCTATTGGGTTGCACTATAGGACAATTTTATTTGGTTGCATTCAGAAGAGTCATAATGAGAAACCTAACATGAGAGCACAGAACCAAAGCCAAATATACAATCGGACACAGGTGGAGGCCAACAAGGCAGGAATAGGATGAGAAGCTAAATGCACAAGATAAGCAAGGGTTATATTCCAAAGTAAAAACAGAATGGGCAAGTCAGGGTTCTAAACAAAAAAATGAACCTAAGCAAATGTTTATCCTAGGCATTGTCTTGTGTATTAGGTATATTTGTAATTTTCTGCCAAGTGTTGTCACATGTACAGTATGTGCTAGTAAAAAAAAAATTCTCAGAGAATACATTCAGGAACTCACCATCCGCAGCCAACCCCCCAACCCCAACCCCACCTTACTCGGGTGAGAGAAGTAAAGCGGTGACAAATAATGAATGCGGTCAAGGATCAGAACTGCGTATTGCACAAGGCTCAAAGTTCAGGAATGTGTAAATCTGCCCATAGATAGATCAACATTTGACCAGTTCAACAGGGATTGTCGAATTTTGATTAATCTATGGCTACTCCCAATTGTGAGAAGTCAATCCTAGTGATCAACTTTTAACGGACAGGCTTGTTGGAAAATTGTTGTTTGATCAGCGCTGCAGCCAATCAGTGCAGTGCTGATCGGTGTATTCTGACAGTGGAACAGTCTTCACTGTCACAATATGCAGTTGGCAGTATTTCTCCATCCACCTTTCTTATGTGGAAGGGGGAATCCATTCAGTTTTTTTTCAATCAGCCCTCTGGCTGTTGAAAAAAAATGGATCCATGTAATCCCAGTTTAGCACAAAGATTACAGGACTCAGGAGTGCATAACACACAGTATCACACAGGGCGCAGAAAAAAATCAGCACAAAAGGACAGTACTTACATACAATGCGAACCATCCCTTATGCTCAGTATTTTGCAAAAAATACATAAATGATCCATATAGTGAACTTGGTGTAGTTATTCACTTTCAGGATATTAGAGATGATAAGGGGGCACACTTTGGGCCAGATCCACAAACAATTACGGCGGCGTATCTCCAGATACGCCGTCGTAATTTCAAATCTGCGCCGGCGTATCTTTGTTTTGTTTCCACAAAACAAGATACGCCGTTTTTTTGCGTAGATACACCGTCTTACGCCGTCCTATTTAAGTTTAATATTTAGAAAATAGAGTGAAATTGCGCTCCCCTGTGTTATTATTATTCATTTCCTATTATTGTATGGTAGAGTATTTTTCTTAGTGAGAATACTCTTCCCTACTTTTACAATATATTGTGATGATATTATTGTGGCTTGATATGCGTGAAAAAAACTTAAAAAACTTTAAGTGATATTCTTATCAAAATAAACAAAAAATTGGTTCAAAAATTCAGTAATCAGAAAAGATTCAATTTAACACCTATTAAACGTGTCATGTGAAAGTTCATATATAGTCCAATAGGTTGCCCAGGAAGTGTTCCTCTGCAATGGTTTCAGACTATTTTCTGGTTGTCATTAACCACTTAAGGACCCCCGCACGCACATATACGGCCACAGAATGGCTCGTACAGGCACAAGGGCGTAAATTTACGTCCCCGCCTTCGTGCGGTTCGGGGGTCCCATCGGGACCCCCTCCGCGGCGTGCGGGGGTCCCCCTGCCTCTGGGAGCGATCGCCGACGAGCGGGCGGATGTCCGTGATTTCCGCCCCCCCCCCGCGATCGCTCCCAGCCAATGGGAGCGCGCTCCCATCGTGTCAGTTCCTCCTCCTGTGTTTACACAGGAAGGAGGAAATGATGTAATCTCTCATCGCAGCGCTGTTTCCCAGCGCTGCTGATGAGAGAAGACATCACAAGTAAGTGTGCACCAACACAACACTGACACACACTCACATAGGCAAATTAACCCCTTGTGATCGCCCCCCCCCACCCCCCTGTCACAGTGTCACTGAATGCAGTGATCTAATCACTGCATTTAGTGTCAGTGTGACAGGCAGTGTAAAAAACAGTTAGTGTTAGGTTCAGGATAGCCCCCCCACCCCCCCTAATAAAGTTTTAACCCCCTGATCACCGCCCTAGTTAACCCTTTCACTCCCTATTGCCAGCATCACTAAGCGATCATTTTTCTGATCGCTGTATTAGTGTCGCTGTTCCCGCTAGGTAGCTATTTTTTTTTATTGCGATTTTTTTTTTACTAAAGACATGTGGCTGAATTAATTTTGGCCTAAATGTTTTACTAAAATTTAGTTTATTTGATTTTTTTTATAACAAAAAGTAAAAAAATTGTGTTTTTTTTCAAAATTGTGGCTCTATTTTAGTTTATAGCGCAAAAAATAAAAATCGCAGAGGCGATCAAATACCACCAAAATAAAGCTCTATTTGTGGGAAGAAAAGGACGCAAATTTTGTTTGGGAGCCACGTTGCACGACCGCGCAATTGTCTGTTAAAGCGACGCAGTGCCGAATCGCAAAAACACCTTGGGTCATTTACCAGCGTATTGGTACGGGTCTTAAGTGGTTAATAAGTGGTATCCCATCACCATTAAAAATGGACACTCACCAGATGTCGTAGTAACCCAGGCCTGTGCTTCATTGATCAGGATAACCAATCCTATATTGTTGTTCCTCCTGCTGCCAGGTGAATTGGATGGGGTAATGTGTTGCCTTCTCCTATGGTGGCTCACAGGAAAAGAAAGGTGCTCCACATAGTGTAATATGTTTAAAATTTAATTTTTTTATATAAAACAAGTAAGTATTGCACTCACATTTAAAAGTGCCTTATGCTGGCACCAAGCGTCTCCAACCGTGTATGCAAATGCTATCGGTGGGTGACAAAGCCGATTTCCTAGGGTCCTCCCAACTGTCCTGCAGCCTGAGTGTAAAGTAGTGAAGCTTCCTGAAGATGCAATAATAATTGCGAAACGCGTCGAGGCTGCTGCACTACTTTACACTCAGGCTGCAGGACAGTTGGGAGGACCCTAGGAAATCGGCTTTGTCACCCACCGATAACACAGGGGAGCGCAATTTCACTCTATTTTCTATACACTACTGGCACTGGACTCCTTTTAGGTAAACAGACCTGTTTTTTCTAAATTGTAGCACACCCATAAGCTTTTTCATTTTCAATTAATTCATTTATTCCACTTGCGCCAACCACATTCACACAAAATAAGTTTAATATTTACGCTGGACGATAGGGGCGCTTCCGTATATTTTCCGCGTCGTAATGTTAAGTATGGACGTTGGGCCAGTGTCGATTTTTCCGACGTTCACGCCGTTTGCGTAAACCGTTCCGAATAGGGAATTGCGTAAGTTACGTTCACGTCATTTTCATTGACTATCTTCGTCCTTTACGTGGGGTCAAGCTGATTTAAATTAAATCACGCCCACAGCTTTACAATTTGAATTGCGCGGCCTTACGCCGCAGCAATTACACTACGCCGCTGTAAGTCACAGCGGCGTAGTGTAACTTAGATAGGCTACGCCAGCATCAGTTCTTTGTGGATCTGGCCCTTTATGACTAGAAGAAAAGAGATTTAACCTCCACACACGAAAAGGATTCTTCACAGTAAGAGCTGTGGAATAGACTCACTCAAGTTCTGGCCAGCTCAGTAGATCGTTTTTTTAAAGGCCTGGATGCATTCCTAAATGCACATAATTTAACTGGATATTAATATTTAAAGGTAATGACACCAGGAGTAGTTGATCCAGGGAATATCTGATTGCCTCCCAGGGGATCAGGAAGTATCCCCCCCCCCCCCCACTGGATCATGCTTTAGTGTGCTTTTTTTCCTTGCTCTGGATCATCTGTGGGTCTAATATTGTGTTAATGGGGGCTCAATATCTTTTTATTGTTGGTTGAACTAGATGACTAGAGTCTTTTCTTAACCACTTCAGCCCTGGACCATTTTGCTGGTCAGTGACTGGGCCACTTTTTGCGATTCAGCACTGCGTCGCTTTAACTCACAATTGCGCGGTCGTGCGACGTGGCTCCCAGACAAAATTGGCGTACTTTTTTTCCCACAAATAGAGCTTTCTTTTGATGGTATTTGATCACCTCTGCAGTTTTTATTTTTTGTGCTATAAACAAAAATAGAGCGACAATTTTGAAAAAAAAAGAATATTTTTTACTTTTTGCTGTAATAAATATTCCCCAAAAATATATATATATATATAAAAAACGTTTTTCCTCAGTTTAGGCCGATACGTATTCTTCTACATATTTTTAGTAAAAAAAATCGCAATAAGCGTTTATTGATTGGTTTGCGAAAAGTTATCGCGTCTACAAAATAGGGGATAGTTTTATGGCATTTTTATTAATATTTTTTTTTAATAGTAATGGCGGCGATTAACGATTTTTATCGGTACTGCGACCCTATGGTGGACACCCTTGACACAGTTTTGGGACCATTGGCATTTTTATAGCGATAAGTGCTATAAAAATGCATTGATTACTGTAAAAATGCCACTGGCAGGGAAGGGGTTAACACTAGGGGGCAAGGAAGGGGTTCATTATGTTCCCTAGGTGTGTTCTAACTGAAGGGGGGGTTTCTGGGCCTCGTACACACGAGGGGATGTCCGCTGTTCATACTAGAACAGAGACATCTCCGCTCGTGTGTAGTAATTTCTCCCCTTGACAGGACAGCTGTGTGTTTCTGATTTCTCGTACACACGAGGGGATATGTCAAAGCAAGCTTTTAAATCTGAAAACGGTCCGGTGGGAACCGTTTCAGCAGACATCTCCGCTCGTGTTAGTACCAGCAGACATGGGCTGCACCGCCGCCGCGCCGCCACATTCGGCGACGAAGTGTTTTACTTTCTGGTGCGGTGAGTCACGTGGCGGCGTCAACGTCACCGCCGCGTCACCGCCACGTCACCGCGCCCCCGGTGGGGAATTTGATCCATGGTGGTACACGCCATCGGATCAAACTCCCGATCGGACATATCCGATGGAAATGGTCCGCGGACCGTTTTCATCGGATATGTCCGATCGTGTGTACGAGGCCTTACGAGCGATCGCGGGTGCCCGGCGGTGATCGCGCCCGCCGGGCACGTGCGTCGGCACCAGGGGCGAGCAGGGGGCGACATGCCTCTATTGGCTGGAATGCGAAATGATGCCTATAACTGCGGTGGCAGGGCGGCTAGTGGCTAACCTCACTAACTACTGTATGTAACTATATGTAACATACAGCCCCGTGTGTAGATCCCCTCCCCTCTACCTTTCCTTTCCTGCTCTCACAACTGCACAAATCCCCCTCCCTTCCCAGCCTTTACCTCTGCCCAACCCTCCCTCCCCCATTCCTGGATCTCACCTCTACACAACCCCCCTCCTTAGCTCTGCAGTATAGGGTGTACAGCTCAGAACCATGATAATGATTTTCGTCAGCACACCACGGATCATCAGGTTGAGTCCA
Organism: Rana kukunoris; assembly: GCA_029574335.1. Classification (NCBI taxonomy): domain Eukaryota; kingdom Metazoa; phylum Chordata; class Amphibia; order Anura; family Ranidae; genus Rana; species Rana kukunoris. The sequence continues at coordinate 566,296,759 of CM056049.1, read as the reverse complement.
AATGTTTTTTATTGAAGCAAGATAACATCACAAAAAGTTGGTAGAATGTTTCGGAATCACGCAGGACCCATTCTTCAGGCACGTCACCACATGCCTGACAAAGGGATCCTGCTTGACTTTGAAACATTGTACTAACTTTTTGCGATGTGATCATGCTTCAATGTAAAACCATTTGGACTCTACCTGATGATCCATGGTGTGCCCCGAAATAGCATCTGAGGCACCCAGTAACAGATGTGGGACACGTGTCCTGGGTGCCTGGTGCTAGTACACCGAAGCTGGTGGTGTAGTACAAAAAAAACTTCTTCTACTGGCTTCTAAAATGTTTAGTGACAGGTCGGAGAGGAGAGTACTGATGGAGGTGGCAGACACCATATTTCTGCTGAAAAAAAGCCCTGATTATATACCACTGCTGCATATTTTATTTAAATAAACAGATGGTGATTCATCTGTTTCACATTTGCTCATATAGAAGGCCACCGGGTGTGACATTAACTATGAGAAGAAACTGTTTACAAGAAATAAGCAAGAGCCACTGGTTCCTTGCCTGGCATTGTGGGTCTGCTGTTAGCTCCTAGAATAATAAGAGCTGACATCAATCTACAGGGCTTGCATACTAGAGTTAGAAGCAGTGTTGCCAACCGTCCGTATTTTTAAGGACAGTTTGTAAAAACGGGCACTTTTTTCCCCCGTTCGTAAATGTCCGAGGTTGCGGGAATGTGCCAGTAAAAATAGCCGAGATCAGTTTGGCAGGGGGTGATTGGAGGCAGGGGGGTGATGGTGGCTGCAGTGGCACCGCAGAGGGGGATGGAGGCAGGGGGCAATGGAGGCAGGGGGAGATTGGAGGCAGGGGGTGTTAGTGGCAGGGGGTGATTGGAGGCAGGGGGTGTTGGTGGCACCGCAGAGGGGGATGGTGGCACCGCAGAGGGTGGGGGATGGAGACAGGGGTTTTTGGTGGCACCGCAGAGGGGGGTGGAGGCAGGGGACGATGGAGGCAGGGGACAATGGAGGCAGGGGGCCTGGGGGAGATTAGAGGCAGGGGGAGATTGGAGGCAGAGGGAGATTGGAGGAAGAGGGAAATTGGAGGCAGGGGGAGATTGGAGGCAGGGGGAGATTGTGGCACCGCAGAGGGGGGTGAAGGCAGGGGGTGTTGGTGGCAGAGGGGGATGGAGGCAGGGGGTGATGTGACTAAATAATTTGCCCTTATTATTTTGAAAATAACAAAAATATGTTTTTTTACCTTAAAATCTACCTTAAATCACATTGCTATTTGCCTAGCGTACTTGTTTGTAGCCCAAATACTGAAATTTGCACCTAAAAATTTAATTTATTAACTTTTGTGAAATGCCAGTAAAAACGTGGCTGCGCCAGTATATTTCAATCTGGTAGGTTGGCAACACTGAATTAGAAGATGTTTATTTAACCACAATTTTGTCACAACTACCTTTTATATGTGTAATAATCATGCTGCATATTTTTCTTATGGAAATATTGTATATTAAAAAACAAACACACAATGGAAGAATAACCTGTAGCAGATATATAGTTGCTGGTTTAATGGAAAGGCCTATGAAGATTGCTACATGCAGGATCTATGACACTGTCTTACAGTGCCATAGCAACAGATTAGCTATCAAACTGCTTTCATCTGCTGAAGTAAACAGCAGCTCTAAAATGCAAGGTGTAAGGAAACAAGAAGGCAAACAAAATTTACAATCCAAAGAGGTTTTTTTGAGAGATACTTTGCAAAGCAATGTTTGCATCTAAACTGACCATACAACATTTCCCTGGAAAAATCTCAGTACAGAAACAACCTTTACTGCTGAAAAAATACTCTCCCCATGCCTCTAGCAGTCATACATATGTATTTTTTTTTTTTTTTAAAGCCCCTCATAGCAGCCACGGGTGGGAGCAGGCTAATATCACAACACACATACAATTGACTCTTGGTCAGATTGCTTTTTTTTTTAATGTCACAGAATTGGTCCAGGTTCTGCAGGGTTCCTGACAATAATGTAAGGATCCACCCACATACCTGACAGACTGCTCCCATCCCTTGCACAGCCTGGCACTCCAGTGAGCGCTGGAGGTGGAGTGCACAGAGTGGTGAATGGACAGGACTCAAAACAGACCCAAGAACTGAGTAGTCAAATGTCTTTGATCACTCAGTTCTCGGTGTGGAGCCAGCAGGGGGCAGCTGCATCTACAGTATCTCACAAAAGTGAGTACACCCCTCACATTTTTGTAAATATTTTATTATATGTTTTCATGTGACAACACTGAAAAAATTACACTTTGCTACAATGTAAAGTAGTAAGTGTACAGCTTTTGTAACTAAATTAGCTGTCCCCTCAAAATAACTCAACACACAGCTATTAATGTCTAAATCGGTGGCAACAAACGTGAGCACACCCCTAAGTGAAAATGTCCATGTTGGGTCCAATTAGCCATTTTACCTCCCCGTTGTCATGTGACTCATTGGTGTTACAAGGTGTCAGGTGTCATACTGATCACTGGAAGTTCAACATGGCACCTCATGGCAAAGAACACTCTGAGAACCTGGAAAAAATTATCACTGTACATAAAGATGGCCTAGGTTATTGGAAGATTGCCAAGACCCTGAAACTGAGTGTCAGCATGGTAGCCAAGACCATACAGCAGTTTAACAGGACAGGTTCAACTCAGAAGAGGCCTCACCATGGTCAACCAAAGAATTTGAGTACACTTGCTCAGTGTCATATACAGAGGTTGTCTTTGGGAAATAGAAGTATGAGTGCTGCCAGCATTGCTGCAGAGGCTTAAGGGATGGGGCGTCAGCCTGTCAGTGCACAGAACATATGCCGCACACTGCATCAAATTGATCTGCATGGCTGTCGTCCCAGAAGGAAAACTCTTCTAAAGATGATGCACAAGAAAGCCCGCAAACACTTTGCTGAAGACAAGCGGACTAAGGACATGGATTAATAAATCAGGATCACCTATAGAACAAAATAGTCCAAAATGATAAACAGCGCTCTAGCTGTTGGTTTAAATGTCCACTCTCACAAGCATTCAAATAGTGACAATTTTCTTGCCAGTGTAGTGAAAACAGATAGTGTTGATCCTACACCTCTTCCCAGGAAAATTACACCACAATGGGGCACACTCCCCTCGGGGTACTCATCACCAGATGATTAGCAAATGGAGGCAATAAAAGGTATCTTTCCACCAGATAATCCGTCTCTTAGCTGGGACCCGTCAGGATAATGTTCCTCATAAAACACATAAACACAAGAGGCTCCAAATAGCGTAATCTCGTTTATTAAAGTTAAAAGTAACAATCCCCATATGCATGCAGCCCCCGCTTAAAATGCACGTACATTTAGTAGATTGTTACAGGCACAAATGACAGTAACGGTAGCGGTATCCTACTGGTATCCGATTCCCCAGAAGCCAAGCATGTAAACACAGCGTGTAGTCTACAACGTGCAGATCTACTTCCTGGATGAACCACCCGTGGAACGCACGCGTCACTTCCGGGTCGCCGTAAAGTCCCGCCCTGACCGGTTTCATCCAACTGGCTTCAACAGAGGGCGTGGATGAGCGGTATAGGCATCCCCATTATATGGAACTGCTTCTCCGCTGATTGGACATTGTAGAGAGCGTCATTGGTCAGTGTCCTTAACCCGAACAGTTAATGGTCAGGCTCAATGGGAGACAGCGCGATATGGGTGCCGATTAAATAAAGGATATTAATCCATAATAAAAGAACTATATGTATATATATATCCCGGACTACAGGTAAATGTAGAAGGTAAACAATAAGGTATACATTACTCGGAGAACACGGGCAGAAAGAGCCAGCGCAACATATAGAGCTACTGGGGTCATGGATACCAGTTAAAGATACTCCATAGACAGCAATTCCATTCTAAAACAACCTGGTGTGTCTCCTAAATATATATTAGCTATACCTTACATGGTCATGCTAAACTTATAATACAGTTATTATTTCTATTAAGGAAAATAAGAAAGAAAAGTGACAAGTAGCAACTGTTTATACATCTCTCTTCGATATAGCTAATGGTGTATAACTAAATTATACACTCTACAGTCCTCTGTAACAAGGGAAGTATATGGTTTAAAGATTATTTATATATAGACAGTAGTCACCCGGATACCCATATATTTTCTCACGACCTATAAGATCAATATGTGGTATTGTTTACATATAGCTGTACTGTGGAACTATATGGCCTCAATTAATAAAATTATACAAAATATATAAAAAAGAAATTTTTATACAAAATATATAAAAAATATATAAAAAAATATATATAAAAAAGGGGGATATAAAAATGAAAGGAGTAAATATACTCCATATTCATAGAATTGGAAGTAGGTAGACTAGTTAGACATAATATTATCAGTGTATAAATGTATGCACACATATAGATGTCACTGTATTGCCTCCATTTGCTAATCATCTGGTGAGTGAGTACCCCGAAGGGGAGTGTGCCCCACTTGTGGTGTAATCTTTCCTGGGAAGAGGTGTAGGATCAACCACTATCTGTTTTCACTACACTGGCAAGAAAATCCGTCACTATTTAAATGCTTGTGATGATGTTGGACATTTAAACCAACAGCTAGAGCGCTGTTTATCATTTTGGACTATTTTGTTCTATAGGTGATCCTGATTTATTTGTGCATCTTCAGTTTTATGACTGTTAGATTTTAAATAGCTGCTACAATCTTTTACTACTATATATTTCTGCAATATGAAATTATAGTTTTGACTACATATTTTCTCTCTAAAATTCTGTCACTTGTCAACTTGTTTATAAGTGATTCCACTGTGAAATATTTTGCATTAAGGCGCTGAGATGTGTCACTAGGCCTGGTGTTACACTACCCTTTCTAAGGACATGGATTACTGGAACCATGTCCTGTGGTCTAATGAGACCAAGATAAACGTATTTGGTTCAGATGGTGTCAAGCGTGTGTGGCGGCAACCAGATGACAAGTGCTTGTATGTAGGCAATGACAAGTGTGTCTTGCCTACATACAAGCATGGTGGATGGGAGTGTCATGGTCTGGGGCTGCATGAGTGCTGTCGGCACTGGGAAGCTACAGTTCATTGAGGGAACCATGAATGCTAATATGTACTGTGACATACTGAAGCAGAGCATGATCCCCTTCCTTTCGGAGACTGGAGCCTCATGATAATGACCCCAAACACAACTCCAAGATTACCTCTGCCTTTCTTAAAAAGCGGAGGGTAAAGTTGATGGACTAGCCAAGCATGTCTCCAGACCTAGACCCTATTAAGCATCTATGGGGCATTGTCAAATGGAGGGTGGAGAAGCGCAAGGTCTTTAACATCCACCAGCTCCGTGAGGTCATTATGGAGGAGAGGAAGAGGACTCCAGTGGCAACCTGTGAAGCTGTGGTGAACTACATGCCCAAGAGGATTAAGGCAGTGCTGAAAAATAATTGCTGTCCACCATCTTTCCTGGTGGTCTCCCTCTTTCACTCCAGCCCCTCACACTTCCCATTTACCTCACCTCTCATACCTCTACAATAGTACTATTTCCCTAACCAAGGCCCTCTTGGTCCTTTGTTCCCTTTTATTCACTTCACTAAGTATTACCCCTTGTAATTCAATATAATTAGCATATTCTTTTTACCATATTATACATTCCCTGTTCCATTCAAAGTCTCCTCTTTGGATTCAATCACGATATAAATATTCATATGCATGTTCCAACCCCATTTAAACATTGGAAATCCCTTGTGTGTGCAAATATGTATGCACAAACATTCTTTACCCTTTTTTATAATTTTTTACTGCTTTAAAAACACATCTATACCTACTTATCCTAGGGCTTATTTACCTGCCCCCACCCCTTTCTGGGTGCGGCCCCTACTTTGTCGGGTGTTTCCTTGTACAGTCGCATTCGGCCACCTCTCGACTTGGAGAGCAGCAAATTTGGAGCCCGCTAAGGACGGATGGTCTAATTGGGGGATCCACGGGCCCTCCCCATTTCCACACAGGAGCTCAATTTGGATTTTCCATACTTACTAATCTGGTAAACCTGCTGACCATTACTCATGAATTTAATGTAATTGTTTCTCCCCCTCTCTCCCCCCCCCCCCAGTCTTGGACTACTTATGCCCTCTGATGGGGTAGGGACAAATGAGGGGGACCTTTGATTAGATAAATTGTTAATAATCACTTATATAATTACCTTTCAGCTATGACAAAAAAAACTCTGAAGAAGGCCCTTCGGTCGAAACACGTTAGGATTAGTATATATGCTTGTACTGCTTTAACAGGCTGTGTATCTAATTGTCATACCATGTACTTTGTATGGATATTTTAATGTTTGTAACCATGCCGCAACTCATTCTTTAACCTCTTTATAAACAATTTTTGTACTCTCAATAAATCCTTTATTCATACATTGCATTTCCATTTTCTCCAATCGAGCTGCCCTAAAGCCCCACTGGGGACACTTTCTCTGCCACTTTATCGGGGTGTGCAGCACTATCTCTCTGCTCGTAGGTTTGTCTCTTTTTTTCTAGTATGTATGTTTGTTTGTTTTTTGTATCCCATACTTCTTTTTTAAAGAAACACAAAAGATAACTTTGCCAGCATGAATCCAATTACTTTCAATGTTTAAAGTTTATAGGAAAAAGTAAAAAAACAAAACAAAAACCACAAGATTGTCTTAAAATAACAGGAATTTTCAACCCCATGTGATCAGTTTGATCCATAGGTCAAATAGTCGGTAAAAAAAATCTGCAATAATTGAGTTTATCAAACACACACAAGCATATCTAGTTCAAAGACCATTAATTAAAATCACAACACACACAGTCTCTATTTTATTGTTAATTAGTATTCTCTAATACCATTCGTACACACACATATACATGCGCACACTAGATTTTATGAGGACCATACATAGAATATCAATGTTATCTGCGAACCTGGCCATACACTGTTTCTCATGCCCTGTACACACGGTCAGACTTTTGACCATGCAAAAGTCCACCGTGAGTTCTCTAAGGTCTGTCGGACTTCCGACAAAAACAGTCCGATGGATTCTACACACGGCCGGACTTTCCGAGAAAAAAAGCCAGTCCGACTTTTTTTCCTCGGAATGTTCGGCCGTGTGTACGAGGCATCACTGTTAGAAAAATAAGGGCCATTGACACACCTGTGCATTAGAAAACATATGTGTTTTTTTTTTTTTTTTAAGTATGCTGTATTTTTATTGCACTTTTGATGCACTGCACTAAAATCAACACAATGCATTGTGGGATTTGTGTGTTTTGCATGTTTGGTGAGATGCAGCAAGCAGGACTTTTTAAAAGCAAAGCACACTGTATAAACATGCATTGTACAGATGTGAACAGTTACATAGCATTTAAAGATTTGACATGCACTTTAAATGCACTCAGCGGGTATGTTTTAGCATAGAGCAGGGATCTCCAAACTACGGCCCTCCAGCTGCTGCGGAACTACACTTCCCATGAGGCATTGTAAAACTCTGACATTCACAGACATGACTAGGCATGATGGGAATTGTAGTTCCCGAACACCTGGAGGGCCATAGTTTGGAGACCCCTGGCATAGAGCATTCTGACAGCCAGCTTATGGTCATTAGAATAAAATGCCATAACAAGGGGATTTATCCATCTATGTAATTTGTGTGAATGGAGTTATCTGTTAGGCCGCATACACACGATCAAATGCATCTGTTCAAATCGGTCCGATGACAGACCGATTTGAACAGATTTGTCTGCTGGGCTGTTTTGGTTTGATCGCTGTACACACGATCAAACCAAAATCCCCGCCGGCAGACAGCGCGGTGACGTGGCGGTGACGTTGATGCCGCCACGTCACCGCACCAGGAAGTAAAACACTTCCGCCCATGCGTCAAATCCATTCAACGCATGTGCAAGCAGATATGTATGCTGGTTAGCGTACTAACCAGCAGACATGTCGGACGGACAGATTCCCAGCAGACAAATTTTAAAACATGCTTTAAAATCTGTCGGCTGGCCAAATCTGTCTGTCCGCCCGTACACACGATCTAATCTGTCTGCTGAAACGGTCTGTCAGACCGTTTCCAGCAAATAGATTTGATCGTGTGTACGCGGCCTTAGATTTATTTCGATCAGCTCACAGACTGAATTAAAGTAATCACAAGCAAAGATTTCCCAGCACACTTACCAGCTATCCTTTAAAAAGAACAAATTGACCATGTCTAACAATTCACCTTAGGGTTTTGTTGACTACATTTGCAAATACATGGGTAAGCCTCAGTGCCTACATCCAGGCTCCTCTGTGTACTGCAGTTCTAACTATAATTTTTTGGAGCACATGTAGCAATTGATAGATTAAAGGGCAGGTTTGCCTGGAGCAGTGTTAATTTTGTTGACTAAAACATTTTTGATGACTAAATTAATACTATTTTAGTCGACTAAAACTAAACATTTTAGCCAAAAGATTAACATACAACTAAAACTAAAATTACATTTTAGTCTAAAGAGTATGACTAAAACTAAATTGAAATTTGACGTCAAAATTACCACTGGTCTGTAGTGCGTTTAAACCTAAATACTATAAATAATAACATTTTGATTTTTCACTCCTGCAGTATATAATGAGTTTGGAAATTGTAGAGAAATTATTAAATAATGCATTACAATTTAACTACACCAATTAGATTTTAGATGACTAAAATTAGTTTAATCGACTAAAATGATTTTAGTCAAATAACATGTACTGGACATTTAGTTGACTAAATATGACTAGAACGAAAACAATTGCAGAAAACTAAAATGGGGCTAAAACGAAAATGCCATTTTAGTCAAAATACTTTTTTCGTCGGCTATTCAAATGAAGCTGACTTTCATCAGTCTTGCCTACACACCATCAGTCAAAAATCTGTGCCAAAACGCGGTGATGTAAAACACTACGATGTGCTGAAAAAAATTAAGTTCAATGCTTCTGAGCATGCGTCGACTTCATTCTGAGCATGCGTGGATTTTTGACAGATGGATCGTTTTTTTATCCATAGGAAAAATTTAAAACATGTTCTATTTTTAGACATTTTTTTCACCGATGGTAAACAAACCAATGGGGCCCACACACGATCGGTGTGTCTGATGAAAACAGTCCATCGGTCTGTTTTCATCAGACAAACCGATCGTGTGTACAGGGCTTTAGACTAAAACTAAATAGAATTTTCTGCCAAAATTAACACTGGCTCGGAGGGAACCCACACCTCCTTAAAGGCACAGGGATGAACTGGATGCCTCCAGCTGCCATTGTACTCTTGCTAGCTGTTTTATTTTTTAAGGCTAACTGGTATGTTCTCTTACAGTGGTAAATAATATATCTATGAAATGGTATTCAAACTATATAACATGGAGACCTTAATGAAAGTTTCCTGGGACTTTATGTAAAGTCTTTATTTATTGCTAGTGATGAGCGGAATACGCCATATTCGATTTCGCGATATTTCGCGAATATTTCGAAGAAAAATTTTATAAAAAAAAAAAAAAATTGCGAATTTTCGCCAATGCGAATTTTCGCTAATGCGAATTTTCGCTAATGTGAAATTTCGCGATTTTTTTTTTTTTTTTTTTTTATAAAATATCACGAATATTCGATATTTACGAATATTCGGTATATTTTATATAAAAAAAAGCGAAATTTCACATATGCGGTTCGAATACGTTATATCGAATATTCGTGATATTTGATAAAAAAAAAAATTGCGAATTTTCGCTATTGCGAATTTTATTGCGAATTTTTTTGCGAAATTTGAAAAATATTGAATATTCGAAATAGCGAATATTCGCGATATTCGAGATATTCGCGAATACTCGAATATGCAATATTCGTAGCGAATATTCGCAATGCGAATATTCGTGAGCAACACTATTTATTGCAAGTAATATCAGCTGAAGACAAGCAAATCTTGGAATATAACTGCAAAGAACACACAGCGCTGCCTCTTTAGATAACATCCATATACAATTGTACTTAAGTCCAACAATATTTTAAGTCCTTCAAAAAAATATTACATTTAAGTGTTTAAAACAGTGCAATCCTCAAAGTGCAGATGCATTAAATTTTCTCTTTCATAAAGTGTTTCAAAAGACGTCCAGTGGGAGGGGCAAAACACGTCAATCGAGCACATATGGAAGTTGGGTCGCACACAGGGGCAGTGGCCATTACCTGTCTACATGCTTTGTTTAAACTACTGAATTATTCTTCTATAATTTCATGGTATGGATTATTCAATTGGAATTAACATGAGAACTTTGAATTAATAGCACATCCAGTTACAACACAAGGAGGTGTTCCATAAATGCTCTGTACTGGATATTTCTGGTGAGCGGGGACACAAGAGGGGAGCACAGCACTGTGGATTTGGCACTTTATGAAAGAGCAAGTTTTATTCACCAGCACTTTGATGATTACACTACATTTTTTGAAGGACTTAAAATATTGTTGGACTTAAAGGTACACTAAAGGTACATTTTTTTTTTCACCTTAATGCATCCTATGCATTAAGGTGAAAAATCATCCGAAAATACTGCCCCCCCAGCCCCCCGGTTTTACTTACGCTCACGTTCTCCTGCAGCGCTCACCCCCGACGTCCTCTTCGCCGCTCAGCCTGGATGTTGATTGGCTAGAGTGGATGGATTGAAAGCAGCGCAGCCATTGGCTCGCGCTGCTGTTTACTACATCCAATGGCGCAGTGCGCCGGGAGGCGGGCCTGAGTAATACAGTGTTCGGCTATAGCCGCCAGCTGTATCACGGGAGCGCACCTGCAAGAACTTACCACCATGCGAGTTCCCTCACATAAAAGGTGGAAAGTTCTTGCCGGCAGCCCCAGAGACAGCCTCCGAGGGACCCCAGAAGACGTGGGTCGGGGCCACTCTGCACAGTGGAGGTAAGTATAACATGTTTGTTATTTAAAAAAAAAAATTCTCTTTACAACCCCTTTAAATACCATTGTGCATGGATGATATCAAAAGAGGCAGCACTGTGTGTTCTTTGCAGTTATCACAAGAAATCTTTAGATATATTATCACTGGAGCAGCTCTAAACATTGTATTTATTTTATTGTATTTATGTTTTGTACTGGCACTTTAAGGGTTGCATTTAGTCACATCATTTAAAGGAAACTTAATTTTATTATTAATACCAATGTGAATAGAATACATTTAAAGGGTCAGCGCGGTATATTTCTCACAAGAGAAATATGCATTTCTGACACTAGGGGGCACTTCAGGGGAAAGGCTGCAGTTTAGTTTGCTTGTGGGCTCCATCTTGCACCTTCTACAGTTGGGTGATTGTTGGGATACAGAAATTATGGTTTCTGACCTCTCAGGCCTTGATTGACCAGTAAGAGGTTAAATTTGTATGAGAAATTATTTTATCTTTATAACCTTAAAATGATTCCTAGTAATGTTTTCCACTATTACAGCATAATTTTTCCCTACAGTCTGGTCAGTAAATATTTTTTCTTTTTTTTTTTCTCAGTAAAATGGTGGGACCAAAATCTAGAGTTTGGAAAAATTTTCACAGTGCAATTTCTGCTGAGAGCAAAACTGTGATTTGCAAATAATGTGAAATTCAAACATTTTTTCCAAACGCCACAAGGATGACAAACCCCCATCCTGGCAGTCCAGAGGTGCCCTGAAGACATTAAAAATACTTTATGAAATAAAATAATGAGGACCATAGTGAAAGTGCAAGTTCAAATTCTAGAAACACTCTTTCTGCAGCTTCCGGATCATCACAAAGTGTTTCTTCACCAGCAGCATCTTTAAGTTATAGATAAAATGACACCTGAGGAGAAACATTGATCAAGCTCTTGCAAGAGCAATATATACTTTTGGATCAGCATTGTCAATAATAGGGAGGAGCTGAACACCCCCTGGTTCGATTCGCAGCAGAACCTGCGAACAGGCAAAACACCGTTAAAGTCTATGGGATATGAACATGAAAATTCAAAAGTGCTAATTTTAAAGGTTAATATGCAAGTTATTGTCATAAAAGTGTTTGGGGGCCTGGGTCCTGCCCCAGGGGACATGTATCAATGCAAAAGAAGTTTTAAAAACTGCATTATTTTTTTGGGAGCAGTGATTTTAATAATGCCTAAAGTGAAACAATATTCCTTTAAATGTAATACCTGGGGAGGTGTCTATAGTATGCCTGTAAAGTAGCGCATGTATCCTGTGTTTATAATAGTCTCTGCACAAAATTACATTTCTAAAGAAAAAAAAGTAATTTAAAAGTACTTGCGGCTATAATGAATTGTGCGGGTCCCGACAATACAGATAAAAGTAATAATAAAAAAAAAAAAAAAGGGGTTCCCCCTTTAGTCCATTACCAGGCCCTTTGGGTTTGGTATGAATATTAAGGGGAACCCAAACCAAAAAAAAAAGGTGGGCCCCCCCCCAAATTCCATATCAGGCCCTTTAGGTCTGGTATTAAGCTTTAAATTTGACACAGGGTTCCTCTTAATGTATTTTTTTTTGGAATTTTCCTCTAGGGTCAAAAATATACAATTAGGTTTATCATTACATTTAGAACCACTCATGTGGTCCATTTACTTCAGTGCCTGTGTGGATTACAATATGTGGGCCGTACTACCCAGGCACTGAACATAAGACTCAATGAACACATATGTAAAGCGGTGGTAAACTTGCACTTCCCTAGAAAAATGTGCAATTAAACATGAAAAACAAAATCAAGGTGAATAATGAGAGGGTTAAATCAGATAAAGCAGGACAACACCTGCTGATTGCCCTCAGCTGAATCAGTGAATAAATGCAAAAAAAGTGTATAATGAAAAAAATTGAAAATAAGAAATATATATTGGGACAGAGAATACTCTGAAAATGGTGCTGCAATTTTGGAAACTGCTGGAATAGGCAGCAATTGATAGAAATGGTAAAGAGAGAAATATAGCGCAACCCCCAAAAATATATTAGATATATACTGTGAAGCAACACCCAAAAATAAATGTGACAAACAAAGTATAATAATTCAATGTATCCACTTGTAAGCAATCAAGAAATAAAAGTTCTCAGATGTTACAAACTCGGGGCCAGATTCACATAGAATCTGCGGCGGCGTAGCGTAAGCCATTTACAGAGAAGAGAAGAGAAAGAAGAGAAAACATTTGGTGGAAGTATCTGACAGTCAGAACTCCTTGGCAAGCACTTCTTAAAGGGGTAATTCCCCCAAAAACCTTTTTTTAACATTGATTGAGGCTCGTTATGTCAAGGGGAATCGGGTGTTTTTTTATTAGAAACGAAGCAATACTTACCGTTTTACAAATGCATCGTCTCCGTCGCTTCCGGGTATGATCGTCTGGTCTGGGCGTGCCTATTTGATTGACAGGCTTCCGACGGTCGCATACATCGCGTCACGAGTAGCCGAAAGAAGCCGAGCGACGGTGCGGCTCTATACTGCGCCTGCGCACCGTCGTTCGGCTACTTTCGGAAAATCGTGACGCGATGTATGCGACCTCGGAAGCCTGTCAATCAAATAGGCACGCCTATAGTCGGAGCCCATACCCGGAAGCGTCGGAGACGATGCATCTGTAAAACGGTAAGTACGGCTTCATTTCTAAAAAAAAAAAACCTGATTCCCCTTGACATAACGAGCCTGAATAAATGTTAAAAAAAAGGTTTTTGGGGGAACTACCCCTTTAACCACTTAAGACCCGGACCTAAATGCTGCCAAATGACCTTGCCCCTTTTTGCGATTCGGCACTGCGTCACTTTAACTGACAATTGCGCGGTTGTGCGACGTGGCTCCCAAACAAAATGTGCGTCCTTTTCTTACCACAGATAGAGCTTTCTTTTGGTGGTATTTGATCCCTCTGCGATTTTTATTTTTTGCGCTATATACAAAAATAGAGCGACATTTTGGAAAAAAAATCAATATTTTTTACTTTTTGTTATAAGAAAAATCAAATAAACTAAATTTTAGTCAAACATTTAGGCCAAAATGTATTTAGCCACATGTCTTTAGTAAAAAAAAAAATCGCAATAAAAAAAAAGCTACCTAACGGGAACAGCGACACTAATACAGCGATCAGAAAAATGATCGCTTAGTGACGCTGGCAATAGGGAGTGAAAGGGTTAAATAGGGCGGTGATCAAGGGGTTAAAACTTTATTAGGAGGGGGTAGGGGGCTACCCTGAACCTAACACTAACTGGCTGTCACACTGACACTAACTGCAGTGATCATACATATAATCACTGCATTCAGTGACACTGTGATCGGGGGGGTTAAATGTTCCTATGTGTCCTGGTGTCAGTGTGCTGTTGTGTACACTTACTATGTGATGTGATCTCTCCTCAGCGGTGGTCGAAAAAACTGCCGGGGGAGCGATCACATCACTTCCTCCTTCCTGTGTTTACACATAATTTCTAATTATTTGTTTGGATTTGATGGCGCCTTCACAATCCTGAGTGATAAGGAACACTTATATTCATACGTGACAGACTCATAATCATTGTTCATTCTAATGCTGAAAAAAAATTCAAATAGGATCACATGGTGCATGTAACATGATTAGAATAACTTTGGATTACTGTAAAATATGAGGTTTGACAGAAAACCCCATTTTACTAGAACACAAAAGAATGACAAATAAGGTCCCTTAAAGAAACTCTGCAACTCAACACAGTCTAGTATTCTTGACCCCCCCCCCCCCACTGCACACTGTGGTTTCTCCCCTCAAGTCATACATCACTGCAGGATTTACATACTGGCAGTTGGAAGTGGCGCTGACCCTGTCATAAGCCTCTCATTGGAACCTCCCTCTGTGTGTGCAGATCCCTGGCTGCCCCGGTTTACCTTTTTGATGTTTGCTTGGGTGAGCACCCCAAACACCCAGGTCATTGAGAATGGTAAGCTTCTTGGCTAGCTTCTGCTGATTGGTTAGCAGCAGACAGTAGACCGGAGTTGAGGAGATACAGCAGAAATTCGGGATGGCCCAATGAAAGGAGGAAGAGGAGAGAGCCATGGCACCCCTCTCAATGTGGCACCCGGGGCAGATATACTGTGGTTTGATCCACAGAAACAGTCATTTGACCCAATGAAAGGTCAAATATTTCCTGGGACCGGGAAGAAGCAAAGGACGGCATTTTAACACACTGGCCATCAAAAGGTAAGTATATTCACTTGTCTTTGTCTTGTATACAAGTGACCCTGTAACAACCAGGTAACTTTGAAGCCCAACTTCTTTTAGGTTTTGGGTTTAGTTCTGTTATATCTGTCTAACCTCAATGAATTTATAACTGAGACTAGGAAAAAACATTGTCAAAAGGTTAAATCCCCTTTCAACACTCAAACTTCTATTAATTTGTTATTGTTTTTTTTTTTCTTCATAAAAGAAAAAAAGATAATAACCCTAATTGTGAAAAAAAAAAAAAAAAAAAAACTGTCGGCCTTTAACTCTTCTCTGCTCTATTCCTTAAACAAATACCCTTAACGACCCCCTGCAAAAAATGTTAATGTAAAACTAATGTCCCACTTTCAAAAACTATGAGCAGGCATGCTCCTTATTGCAGAAAAGACATACAAAGTCACTTCTGCAATAAAAGAACCATACCTGCCTGTGCAAGCATAGCTCAGTTTACATTCCGCCTGTCTGCCTGTCTGTCAGCGCCTGTCTGACAGGATGATTGCACTCCTGGGCACACCCAGGAAGGAGTGATGTCATCCTGCATCAGCCAATGAAGACAACTGCAGCCCAGCACCAAGAAGAAGAAAATGCCAGGTAGGAGATGCGTATGCAGGTGAGGGATGTTAGACCATTGAAAGAAAAAGTAAGTGTCACTGAATTTAGACCAGCTTTAAGTGCCTAATTTGTTTCTAATGGCAGAAGATCAACCACAAATAGACAAAAGAAATAATTTAAATCATACTGCAGATTATTCTGTCATCCTAGATAAACAAACTGTGCAGCAGTTTCCGATTTTTTTTCTTTACATTATTTCTATGCTTTTAACTCACTTACAATTTTATGCTTAACAGGCACACAATGGCACATAATTCAGCCATCAAATGTTTCTATCACCTGAAAGATGGCTTTTTTCTAAACCGCTTGCAAGACTTTCTTTTTAAAACTTCCATTTAGCAGGCATATTCTGAAAGAACTAATTTCTGCTAGTCAGAATGCTACCGGGACATCAATTTCCTGTCAACGGTTGCAGTATAAGCCGTTCTAACGCTTTATTCTAATCTGTCGATGCTTAGTCTAAATTGACCATTTCTCATCAGGGTATCACGAAAGCCTGCTCTGTCATTTGCTGGAAATATCAGGACAGAGAATTGGTCTCTGACATGGCTCGAATGCAGCAACCGTCTGATTTGGCATCAAAGACAGTAAAGAAAAAAAGAAAAAACATCAAAGCAAGAGAACTTAGATATCATTATTATTGTAAAAATGAGGATTTCTTCTTAAGAAATTCTCTCAGGCGTCTAATTTACATTGAAGCAAATTAGCATCGCTATAATTTTATCTGAGGCCATTCAGATTGTCATGTTTTCGATTTTTTTTTGGATAAAGCAGAAGTCAAAAGAGCAATCACCTTACAGCAATTAATAATAATTTATTTTCAGCTTTATGCTCCAGCCACACATATTTTTTTGAGAAGCTGGTGACCGATCAATGACTAAGGTGCCAATTAAGTGTAAGTATGTTTGTGATTTAAAGTAATTTTCTGTACTGGTCACTGCTACTCTGACATACCAGGTGTAGCAATGGCTCCTGAAGGGAGCAATTTACAGTGATGACCCACCCTACAACTGGACTCAAAAGTACATAAACACACCAGTAGCAAAAATCTGAAGTTTAATAACACTGGGGCAACCCCTACAAATAAGAAAGAGGCAAGCAATGATGAAAGTCATTGTCGCAAAAACACAATGACGGCAATACAATTGCAATACAATAGCAGCATAAGTTCCCTGGCTCTTCTTTTAGCTAATCATGTCCTTCCCCTCCTTCAACTGTTTATCACCAGTGGGAAATAACCTGTCCAAACAGGGGCACAGCTTACGATACCCAGCCTGTGTGGCTCCCACAAGTTAAAAGGCAGCTAGCAGGGCTATGCAAGCATTATTCTTTGAATGAATGAGGAACAGATTGATATGACAAATAGACACATTGTGAGTCATCAAAATTGTATTTTTATTCTCTTGAATATATGCATTAAGAATTTTCAGACCTAGAGGAAGGATACATTAGATTGTGTATTAATAGTTTCCAGTTTAACAGATAATAGTTTAACAGATTCCTGTGATATGTAGTTTTCTTCTGATGTTTGCATGAACTTGTACTAAAGGGAAATGAAATAAAACTAACATCTGTAGCAAATACCTGGCAGCATAGGTTTTGAGTTCATAACCTAAAGCAGAGCTAAACTCCCATAAATACTCACTTCCTCACAGGGCCACCATCAGGGTGGTACAGCCCACACTCATGTAAGGGGACTGGACATCCCAAGGGGCCCGGATGTCCAGAGTGACTTGGGCCCCCAAGGTATTTCCACTTTGGGCCACACTTCCTGGTTGCCAGGGCAACACCAAGCTCACTCCTCACAGGCGCCGCCGATTAGATGCCTCGGGATGCATTTCTTCTGGGATTAGTGGAGGTGGGCGGAAAAGTTTCTGCCCATCTCCCTCTCCACCAATCGTGGCAGAAGTGCATCTGGAGGCCTCTTATCGGCGGCGCCTGTGAGGAGTGAGCTTGGTGTTGCCCCAGCAACCAGGAAGTGTGGTGGAGCGGCAGAAAGTATAGAGGGTCTCACAGCCATGGTGGGACAGCTCCTTGTGCCCTGGGAACATGACTGAAACTGGGGTGGACCTGCTGGTCTCATCTGATGTTCTCCTACTACGCTCCCCCCAGTGCCTGATCTTCTTCACATCACAAGTGGTAGAGCTGCAGACATTGAGAAGATTGGGCGTCAGGAAGAGAAGACAGTGATTACATTCCATGGAGCTCATCCCTACAGCAGATGGAGGAGATGGGGACTAGAGTGCTGGGGAGGGATCAGAGGTAATTGGCAGGAAAAGCTCTCCCTGACACTCCCCTCCAGTCATCAGAATCCAATGACAGGGCTCCTTCTACCCCTTTCTGCATCGATGTCCTGGCTCCTCCACCCTGCAGATGCTGGTGAGTAGCTGTATACACATGTACTAAGTGGAATGTTATGTTATAGGTAGTGTGTGAATTACTTTGATCTCACAATTTATGTATCTCTCCCCCCACCCCCCCGGGTAACTTTTTATGTGAGTCTTCCAATTATAGAATCTGTCCTGTTAGACTACTTTTACACTGAGGCATTTTACAAGCATTTTTGCGCTAAAAATAGCGCCTGAAAAGCGCCTGTAATCGACCTTTTCTGCAGCCCCACTGTGAAAGCCAAAGGTGCGGTGAACAATGGGCAGTGCTGCCGAAGCTCCTGCAAACCGCTTTGCAGGCGCTTTTAACCATTTTTTTGGCCACTAGCGGGGGTTAAAAGTGCCCCACTACCGGCAGCGCCACTAAAACTACGGTAAAGCGATGCTCAAACTAGCAGGCTTTACCGTCAGCGTGGCCATCGCCTCAGTATGGAAGTGGCTTTATTGCTTTCTGTCTTTGGCCTTCATGCTCACGTCTAATCTCCGTTCACTATACTTGCTGCTATGTTTATAATCTATATGAGCCTGATTTAGTATTGGAATCACTATAGTGGGCTGCACATATATTCCATCAAGGATACAGAATCCCTAATATCAAGTCTGGGATGACATCATTGTGATTGCCTAATGACTAGTGGAGGGACTGTGGCTCTTATAGATTGCTGCGTTTTACCAATTTTCCATGTTGGATATCAGATTTTGCTACTATAACTTTCTGACGATTTTATCTCGTTTTTTCTGCTGCCGGGGCTCTTAAAAACATTAATAAAAAAATCGCTGACATAGTTCACTGCCCTACTGACATGGAATGGAGGAGGAAGAGACATGGAATGGAGGAGGAGACATGGGATGGAGGAGAAGGAGACAACATGGGATGGAAGAGAAGGACAAGGAATGAAGGAGATGAGATTGTAAGGAGGACATGGTATTGGGGAGATGGGACTGGAGGAGGAGGAGGAAGAGGACATGGGAAGGAGGAGTGGAACTTGGTATGGGATGTCAATGAGCATATTTGGTGGTCTAGCCAGTGTGTAGGCCCTACGAAATGTTGTTGGTCAGGCCCAGGGGGGGGGGGGCTAAAGCTGTGTAAGGGGCCCCACAATTTCTGATGGCTGCCCTGCTTCTTCATTCCAGCAAGTTGGTCCCTCGCTGGCACTGTAATTTTCTCTATGGCTACTTCTGTGTGATATGATGAGTCCATCCTTTCCACACAGCCAAAGCATATGCTGGGAATGCCTACTTATTACACACTCAGTTTGCATTTATTATCAAGTTGACAATGCTCTACTCTCTGGTGTACCTAAATCCACTACTAATCGACTTCAATATGTACAAAATTCTGCAGCCAGAATCCTAAATAGGTCTGGTACAAGTGATCATATTACCCCTATCCTTAACTCCTTGCACTGGTGTCAGAGAATTGGCATCACCAGCCGCCAAGTGGCGCTACGGCACACAACGAGTGCATCCACACGCACCATTCAGATTCCGGTCCTGCCTACTTAAACCAGCGCCAGTCTCATGACGGGTTGCTGGTTTGTTGTCAGCTTCTGCTTGTTGAACCTTCCTGAACCTGTACTTGAACTTATTGTGACCTGGATTGACCTGACGACCCAGCTCTCTCTCCAGTACCCAACCCCCGGCTTGTCTCCCTGGATCTGCTGCTGTCTCCAACCCCTGACATCTGGCTTGTACCTCGGACCTGTTACTTTCTCCAATCCCTGACCTTTGGCTTGCACCCCAGACCTGCTTACTGTCACAGTCTTGAACTTGCTCTCAGTTCTCCGGTACCTGACCTTCGGCCTGTTCCTGTTGCTTCCTATATACCAGCCTGATGACCAGTGCCACCTGATCTGCTATCAACCCTCAGCCCGTTGCTGGTAACCGGTGCCTCTTTGCGCCCTTCCCTCTGTCTCACCTCCAGGGGGCAGTGTGCGCAGAGTTGCAAAGGTGAGCCGCTCTCAGCATCTCGGCCTCGGTGAGTACTTAACCTGACAACTGGCTTCCCATCAGGTTTCGCATAGACTTTAATATCCTCTTGCTCACTGATAAGTAAGGCTCTTCATGGATGTGCATCCCATTATCTCTCTGGACTTTTATCAACTTACCCCCCCCCCTCGTAACCTCCGCTCCCAAAATGATGGTTTTGCATGAGTCCCCTACTCATCTACTGTCTGATATAACTAAACTCCTAATATACATGTACACCATATATAAATCCTATGTTGCAAATAGATATCAAAACCAAAATTTATAAATATAAAATATGAAAATATAATAGAATAGAGAAAGTGCTTGTGCTCCGTGGGTTACACATGAATACTCAATATGCAGTATCCTAGGTGCGGAGATAAAGGACCAGATTCAGAGACATCTGCCTATTTTTAGGCAGGCGTAGCGTATCTCAGATACACTACACCGCCGTAACTATCAGCGTCAGGTTCCTTATTCAGAAACTAATTACGCTGTAAGTTACGGCGGCGTAGTGTATCTGTGGCTGTGCAAGGCCGCGCAATTCAAATTTGGAAGATGGGGACGTTCCCAGTGAGCATGCGTGAAATCACATTGCTTTTTCTCAGTATAAACGACGTGAACGTAACTTACGTCTAGCCCCATTCCCGAACGATTTACGTAAACGACGTACAATTCGACGCGGTCCCGACGTCCATACTTAACATTGGCTGGTAACCTTACGCTGGTCTAACGCTTACGCAAACGGCGTAAAAAACGACGTGACCCCGCAAGTACGTTTCTGAATCGGCGTAAATAGCTCATTTGCATATTTTATGCGAAAAACTACGGAAGCGCCGCCTAGTGGCCAGCGTAAATATGCAACTAAGATACGACGGTGTAAGCAAATTACGCCACTCGTATCTTAGAAGAAAGCCAGCGTATCTTCTTTTCTGAATAGCAAAAAAAGATACGCCGGCTATTCTTAGTATTTACGCAGTGTATCTCTAGATACGCTGACGTAAATGCTTTCTGAATTTGGTCCCAAGTATTCAAGTCAATACAAATAAAGTGCACATGCTAGTAGTAAAAATCAAACAATCTATTCAGAAGCATGAACGTGATGATAGTAGTGATATCTTCATGCAGTGTGTACACACCTCATTCGATGTACCCTTACCTTAAGGGCTTTATATAAAAGCCTGTGATAAAATATAATTATCAGCTGGACAAGTTCCTCCTGTGTTCCCTCTTTCTTGTAATAAGTAACTATGGCTTAAATGCTGAAAAAGGGATCACTCCTTTCTCCAGATCACAAAGTGCAGATCAAACATCCCTTTTTCCTTCTGGCTATCAGCAGTCTCCTCATATACAATGCACATGGAAAACAATAGAAGCTAGCAATAGTGTAATAATGTTTTAAAACTGATTTATTGCAACTTTAAAATCCACAGCAATATAAACTCACATTTAGACTCCATGCACACTGAAGCTCATAATCTGCACACTGAAGCTCAAAAATCCTCCCCTTGAGTATAAACTTCCTCTTCCTTCATGATGGCACCCAATCTTTCTAATTTGGGCCCAGTATGTGTATGTATGAATGTAAGTTAGGGGCCTTAGATTGTAAGCTCCTTCAAGGCAGGGATTGGTGTGATTGTACAATATACATTTAAATTGACAGTGCTATATAAGTACCTGTAATAAACAAATCAAAATAATAAATGTATTTATTCAGTTTCATGAATTACAGATTGTGTCTAATTAGGATGTTTATTTTTATCAGAAGGCAAGTTAAAATGTGAATGTTGGAAAGAAATTGAATTTAAATACGGATGATTGTCTTTCAACTAATGGTATTCAGTTATAATCACTGAAATAAAGTACAGTAACATTTTGATCCACTGGGTGATTTAATTTGATACATTTTAGGGTCAAGAGTTACCTTTTTCCCACCAAGACCAAAGCTTCCAGGTGGTTTTGTTGTGCCTTCATTGGGACCAAAAATTATGAAGTTTTGCAAGACAATTAAGGTGTGTCAACCGAATTATACATAGATCAGACTCAGATGTAGAAAGAGTGGGTGTTCTGTCCATAGCAGCCAATTGACTTTCAGCTATTAAATCTGCTGTCTAGGTCAAAAATAAAACATTGAATCTGAATGGTTGGGTAAAAAGGAATGCTCTTATTAGCATTCATTTCATCCCTTTGCCCAATCAGTCTTGATAAAGGGTTCTAGACTAGTGAATAACATATAAGTATTGTTATTTGTAGCAACTAAGTAGAATCTTCACTAAGAGCTACTGTATATAAGAATCAGCACATAACAATAAAACCACAACGAGCTATAAAACTAAAAGAAGAAATATGTTTTCTCTCACAAAAGGGGCTGTTTTGACTGCCTGTGATTTCAATTTTAAATACTAGTAGCTTTGACAATGCTTCTGCATCCGATTATAAATAGATACTATATAATCTGTTTAAGATATATCATTGCCAACCCATGGTAGTGGGGAACCTAAACCTTATCCTTAGCAGCCAGTTTCCTTTTCATTGTGCTGTACGTTTAGTATAGTCCTTGCTTCAGAAACTTTATACAAATGAGTTCCATTCCTCTACATTTAAGTTGTAGATATTTATTCTTTAACAAGAAACATGAGATTCAATAGCTTATATCTTATATTATTGTTTTATCACTGATACATAATGTACATCTGCTGCACGTACCGAAGAATATGTACACACATGCTAAAATTGTATTAAGTGTAAGTGTTTTCACTTTTGCTGCATTGTGGTACTTTTATCTGGACAATACACTTTAAATGAGTAATGTCTAAATTCAACAGATAACCTTGAGGTTCACGGAAACGGTGCAGAATCATAGCAATAGCTCTTCCATTCTTTTCATGTTTTTAACTAAATTGTTAAAATTGTTAAAATGTTTTGGGAATATGAGTATTGGTTGAAGTTAGGTCAGATATATTTCTTAAATAGGTTTAAAACATGTACATTTGTACAAGCAAAACCTTAATAAAGATATATAAAATGCTTTGATTATAAAAATGTGTGGGTTATAAAAACAAATAGATCTGAAAGGAGGCCTACATAGAGAGAACATGAAAGACAATGAGGAAAATAAATAGGAGTTTAGAGGTACAGTAAATTATTAAAGAATTAACCATGGTGTATTCTCCATGTGTGCAATGTTTGCAGGGCACATGGGACCCAAGGGGGATGGGGCCCACTATGCACTGACTCTCTGCACACGTTGTTTTTGTTTGCGACTCTGTCCAGATTCTAAAGCTGCAGTTGAACCTGTCACTTGTGGTTGCATCTCAATATGGCCTGGAAGTCACTATGCCCAAGCTATCTTTCCTTGACTAGACAGCATGACCTGGGAGAATAGAAAGAGGAGGAAGCTACAATGATATTAGGTAAATTGGTGGTTGAGGACTTTAGCCCCCATCCCTACATCCAGGGTTGGAGAGAAAGCAGAAATGGACACCAAATCTGCTACAAACTGCATTGGGGCAACTAAGTCTGGGGGGGGGGGGGGGGGGGACTAACACCGGACCATGTTTTCCTTCCATTTACAACACTGACCCAGTGATATTTGTTCCTGGCAGTGACCCCATGCTGGGACATTTTTCCAGTGACAACAGGCCATGCCAAACTATGGATGTTGCAAAATTGTGCTAATAGCCAGAGTGACTTGAAACTTAGCCTTCTCACAGTGTAAATAAAAACACCAAGAGAGAGTCTAACAAATATACAAACCTGAAAAAAAGTCTCTTCCATTACATATGCTTTTCTGCATACAGCCACCCTTAATCACTTAACCCCCGGACCATATTGCTGCCCAATGACCAGAGCACTTTTTGCGATTTGGCACTGCGTCGCTGAAACTGACAATTGCGCGGTCGTGTGACGTGGCTCCCAAACAAAATTGCCGTCCTTTTTTTCCCACAAATGGAGCTTTCTTTTGGTGGTATTTGATCATCTCTGCGGTTTTTATTTTTTGCTCTATAAACAAAAATAGAGCGACTATTTTGAAAAAAAATCAATGGCCCAGATTCACAGAGCGATTATGCCTGCGCAACAGGAGATGCGCGTGCGTAAGTCGAAATGTGCGCGTGCGTTTCGATGCACGGCATCCCCAGAACGAGATACGCAAAAAATCTACTTTTTTTTGTCCCGCGTAATTTCTTTAGACTGGCGCATCCGTCCGCGCAAAAGTGCGCTAGACAGACCATTGATTTGCCAGTCAAATATGCTAATGAGGGACTTACGGGGATCCACAAAAGAACGTTGGGGCAGCGCAGGCGACGCAGTCTGCGCAACAGCAAAATGTCCTGTCTAAAATTAGACCATATAAAAGCTGGTCTAAAGGAGAAAAAAAGTCTACTTGTTAGATAAAGCAACACTGTTAGTGAGGAGCTCAGCAGTCACACGTGTTGCACAACAATCTGTATGCCAACATGCCAGGGGCATCGTCGCGCATAGCTATACTACTGACTTTAGATGAACAAAGAAGGATGAGGGCACGGAGGATGGCACGGAGAATGGCACGGGAGAGGATATACCGCACCCGCATAGACCTGTTTGGCATGAGTGATTCTGAGGTGTATCGCATCTTCAGATTCACCCCTCATGTCATCCTGGAATTAACCACAACCTTGCAGGAGGACATCACCAGTCCAACACACCGCTCACATGCAGTGCAACCACTGGTCAAGGTCATGGCAACACTCCATTTCCTTGCCAGTGGCTCTTTTCAGCGTACAAGTGGAGTGGTGGCTGGGATGTCACAATCCTCCATGAGCAGATGTGTGCACCAGGTTGTCCCTGCAATCCTCAGACGCATGGCCAACCAAATCATCAAACCCACCACTGAGGACCTGCGGCTGAAGGCAATGACAGATTTCTACAGAATTGCCAGATTCCCACGCACCGTGGGGGCTATTGATTGCACACATGTGGCACTCCATCCCCCCCATGAGACAGAGCACATGTACCGCAATAGGAAGCATTGGTATTCCATCAACGTACAGGTGATAGTCGATGCCCAAGGCCTCATATGGCATGTCCGTGCCAAACACCCAGGGTCCAGCCATGACAGCTACATATACAATCAATGCCACATCCGAATGGAATTCGATCAGAACGTGTATGGAGACACCTGGCTGGGTGGTGAGTGACATGGGAGTCAGGCATGACTATCCCCTCCCATGATGCACACATCACAAGGGGCACATGCATGACTAACATCCTCCTGTCTTTTCTCTTACAGGTGACTCTGCATATCCACTGGGACCCCATCTCATGACTCCTATCCGGAACCCCCAAACCCCAGGAGAGGAAAGATACAATCAAGCACATGCCCAAACACGAGCAGTGGTGGAGCGCACCTTTGGCCTCCTAAAGTCACGTTTACGATGCCTGGATAAGTCTGGGGGTACCCTCTTGTACTCCCCAAACTTCGTGTGCCAGATAATCGGTGCATGTTGCATGCTGCACAACTTCGCAGAAAGAAAGGGCCTGCAGATTGACCTACGTGATGACCTGACCCCTGAACCAGACAATCCCCCCCTAACCGAGGGTCCCCCGTCTTCTGAGGGAAGAGCAGCCAGGAGACAGCTCACATTGGGCATCTTTGCACGTTAAACACACACATTAATCATGGCACAATGAGAATGCATGCATGCACACCACTGTGGTCCCTAGCACACACACCCCACATCCACATCAAATTGGATTGGCACCAGTCCACCATGCTGGACTTGTGAGCAGCAACGCCACGCCAAGGCTCCAATTATGTCACTGTACATTCATACACCATTCACACGGACCTGGGGATCACTTCTCCCTGGTCCTGGGGAACCCTTCTCCACCAAAATTGAGGGTGACACCGCTTTTCCGGCAGGAATGTCACCCCCACATTCAAACAGCATTCACAACCCCCCAAAAAAAAAAAAAAATTACCAGCAAAATCAAAAAATTTCCAGCAAAAAAAAAAAAAAAGAGGGGAAAAAAAATGATTGCCCTTGACGTGAGCCACGCCTGGGGCGCCCCCGGCCACGGCCCCGGCTCCTCAGGGGAGACTCATGGGGGAGGGGGAAAACCGGGGAAGGAGGAGCAGCCCCTGATCTCTGCCCACCTGGCGGCCTGCCCTCCAAGGCCACGGCTATTCTGTCCAGAGCAGCACCAAGTGTTGCCGTGTTGGCCTGGATAGCCTGGGTAAGGGCCCTCACATCCTGCCCAACGCCTGCTGATGTCGTCTGCAGTTCATTTAGGCAGGTTGTGAAAGCCTGGGAGTGGGAGTCCAGGTTCCCCAGCGTATCCTTGATGGAGGACAGGCTCTCCTCCATCCGCACCAATGTCTGGCTGACCTGTCCCAGATGGCGGGTCTGGAGGAACTGGTCCCTTCTCAGAGTGGCGGGCAGGAGATCGGCCAACCTCCTGGTGTTCTGGGATTAAATCCTGCCTCCAGCTGATGCTTGTGGCCGGGGAGAAGGGGAGGCCCTTGGGAGGGGAGCCATGTTGGGGGAGGAGGGGGGGGCTCCCCCTTAGGGAGGGCTGCCTGCTGCCAGCCAGAGGGGAAGAGTCCTCAAAAACCAAACGTCCAGTGCCTGACATGGACTCCTCCTCCTCATGATTCTCCTCCTCCTCATGATTCTCCTCCTCCTCTTGAACCTCTTCCGCGGACTCCGGCCTTGTTGGGGGGGCCTCATTAGGCTGCTGTCCTGGGGATGGTGCGGTCAGGCCAGATGGCCCTGCACCCTCCTGCACATCTGTGGATGACACAAAACATTCACAGGTTGGAGGATCCACACACTTGCCACATATTCCCTTTTACCCCCTCCCCCACACATGCTACACACCTGATATTAAAAAAAATACTTACCTGGCACCACGGGCTCCGGACTTGAGTCAAAGCCGGGCAGGCCCTCAACTTCATGCCGATGAAAGGTCAGGGCCACCGCACGCTCCTCCGCTGTCAGCCTAATATGGCATGGTGGGCCCCCTCCTGTGCCCCTGGCATGGGCATGCATTCTGGCCAGCTTCTGTTTGACCAGACGCCGGAGGTCATTGATTTTTTTGTCAATCCCAGACCGGGTCCGTGTCTCCCCCTCCCCCGCTGAATTGACCTGCTCAGTGATCATATCCAAAATCTCCCTCCTCCTGGCCGGGTTGGTGTTGGCACTGTCCGGGCCGTGGAGGAAACGCCCATACTCGCTAATGGCCCGGGCAAGAATTCTTTTTTCCCCCACAGTAAAATTGAGCTTTCGCTTTCTCTCTGTCAAACTTCCAAAAAAACTCACTCCCAGTCAACAAAAATCACTCACAAAAACAAGCACAACCAATCAAGCAAGAACACACACAAAGAGAAAACTAACACCCAAAAAATCACACTAGCACTCAGCAAGAAACAGTCACAAAAACAAACAGCAAAAAAACAGCAAGAAAACAAACGAACAGAAATATATCAAACAAACAGTCACTCAAACACTTATCAAAAAACACTTTCAAAGATCTACTAACAAACACTTGATCACACAGAACACTAATCTGACAACTACAAAACACAACGCAACGAACAACAGGACAAAAGCACTTGGTTAAATGGGAAGGGACAAAGGGATGTACTTTTGCAATGCAAGTGCATTTGTGTCTGTCTATTTATGCTGTTTGCGTAGTTCACAACGTTGCTCTAGTCCATTTCCAATTTCACTGATTGCGCCGCTCCCGAGTTGTGAGCATGCGCACAGCGGAGCTGACCATGGTCTCCTTCAAGCGCGCATGCGCGAGCCGGCCGGCCCTTCATTTGCATGGGGTCACGGCTCATTTCAATGTAACACGCCCACGTCCTTCCCAATTTGTATTACTCCGCCTTACGCCTCTGAAAAAACGTTACGCATGCGCAATTTTCTGCGCAAAAGCTACGAGAATAGGGTGATTACGCGGCAAAATTGCGCAAGTCTAACGTAAAGGCGGTGCGCTACGCCGGTCCAATAATGCGCAGATGTACCTGAATCTGGGCCAATATTTTTTACTTTTTTCTGTAATAAATATCCCCCAAAAATATATAAAAAAACTTTTTTTCCTCAGTTTAGGCCGATACGTATTCTTCTACATATTTTTCCTTAAAAAAATGCAATTAGCGTTTATTGATTGGTTTGCGCAAAAGTTATAGCGTTTACAAAATAGGGGGTAGTTTTATGGCATTTTTATTATTTATTATTTTTTTACTAGTAATGGCGGCGATCAACGTTTTTTTTTCAGTACTGCGACCTTATGGCGGACACTTCGGACACTTTTGACACATTTTTGGGACCATTGGCATTTTTTTAGCGATCAATGCTGTACAAATGCATTGGATTACTATAAAAATGCCATTGGCAGTGAAGGGGTTAACACTAGGGGGCAGGGAAGGGGTTAAGTGTGTTCCTGGGTGTGTTCTAACTGTATGGGGGGTGGCCTCACTAGGGGAAATCACTGATCTTCTGTTCATACATTGTATGAACGGAAGATCAGCGTTTGCCCCGCTGACAAGACCGGGAGCTATGTGTTTACACACATAGCCCTTGTGCCCAGCCGTGTCA
Organism: Rana kukunoris; assembly: GCA_029574335.1. NCBI lineage: Eukaryota > Metazoa > Chordata > Amphibia > Anura > Ranidae > Rana > Rana kukunoris. The sequence goes on along the minus strand of CM056049.1, from coordinate 566,267,986 downwards.
TTCTGTTGACGTATATCGTTAAATACTCTGCAAGATAAAGTCATTATGATCGACTTACCTAAGAACGAAGCCCCCGAAGTTCTCATACATGCCCTCCGCCGCCATGTCTACAGCAATTTTCTTCCTGTAATCGCCGCTCCGGCACTGTGATTGGCCGTAGCAACGATGACATCACTCCCGCGCTTGCACGCTGGAGCCGTGCAGGTTTAGGAGATATTGCTAACACCTAGGCCGCGTACACACGAGGAGACATATCCGATGAAAACGGTCCGACAGACCGATTTCATCGGATATGTCTCCTGGAGATTTTGGTCTGATGTGTGTACACACGATCAAACCAAAATCCCCCCGGACGAACAGCGCGGTGACGTTGACGCCGCCACGTCCCCGAACCAGGAAGTAAAATACTTCCACGCATGCGTCGAATCCATTCGGCGCATGCGGGGGATTTATGTCCGCTGGTTAGGTGTACTAACCAGCGGACATGTCGGACAGATGGGTTTCCTGCAGACAAGTTTTAAAGCATGCTTTAAAACTTTTGTCTGCTGGAAACCTGACTGCTAGCCCGTACACACGATCGAATCTGTCCGCTGAAACTGGTCTGCAGACCAGTTTCAGCAGATATATTAGATCGTGTGTACGCGGCCCTACAGGTAAGCCTTAATCTAGGCTTACCTGTAGGTGTAACTTACAAAAGTGGGTTTACAACCACTTTAATAGCTGCACCAGTTTTCTTTTTTTTTTTCCTCTCTTTCCTTTTTTTTAACACCCAGGCTAAACTTCAGATACAGTATGTCTTTTTTCCACTCCATCTCACTTACATTTCCAGTGATACTATAGGAATTAATGTGGATGATGTTCAGGACCATTTTTGCCATTTAATGGTTGTGCGTGGAACGTGATCGGATGCAGTGTAGACATATGCATGAAACCATTATCTTCTATAAGGAGGTTTTGCAACTGGAAGCTGTTTCCCCTCAGGGGAAAAAACATTGGTGCCTGGTCACGTAAACTGGAATAACTAATGCCGCGTACACACGACCGTTTTTCGGGTTCTAAAAAATGACGTTTTTTTTTATGTCATTAAAAACGATCATGTATGGGCTCCAGAGCATTTTTCACGATGTAAAAAATGGGCATTAAAAATTTCGAACATGCTCTAATTTTTCACGTCGTAAAAAATGGTCGTGTGTGGGCTTTAATGACGTGAAAAAAACGTGCATGCTCAGAAGGAAGTTATGAGACGGGAGCTCTCGTTATGGAAAACTAGCATTCATAATGGAGTAAGCACATTCATCACGCTGTAACAGACTGAAAAGCGCGAATCGTCTTTTACTAACACAAAATCAGCTAAAGCAGCCATGCACCATCCGCATGGAACTTCCCCTTTATAGTGCCGTCGTACGCGTTGTACGGTACCGCGCTTTGCTAGAGCCTTTTTTTTTCACGATCGCGTGAAGATCGCGTCGTTTTTTCTAGACCCTAAGGCCACGTACACACGATGAGACATGTCCGCTCAAACATGTCCGACGGACCGTTTCCAGCGGACATGTCTCATCGGATTTTGGTCCGATGGCGTGTACACACCATCGGACGAAAATCCCCTCGGGCTGAGGACGCGGTGACATGGCGGTGACGTTGACGCCGCCACGTCACCACTCCAGGAAGTAAAATACTTCCACGCAGGCGTCGAATCCATTGTACTATCCAGCGGACATATCCAACGGATTGGAGTCATGAGATGGGGTCCCAGTGGATATGCAGAGTCACCTGTAAGGGAAAAGACAGGAGGATGTTAGTCATGCATGTGCCCCTTGTGATGTGTGCATCATGGGAGGGGATAGTCATGCCTGCCACCCATGTCACTCACCAACCAGCCAGGTGTCCCCATACACGTTCTGATCGAATTCCAATCGGATGTGGCATTGATTGTATATGTAGCTGTCATGGCTGGACCCTGGGTGTTTGGCACGGACGTGCCATATGAGGCCTTGGGCATCGACTATCACCTGTACGTTGATGGAGTGCCAATGCTTCCGATTGCGGTACATGTGCTCTGTCTCCTGGGGGGGCTGGAGTGCCACATGTGTGCAATCAATGGCCCCGATGGTGCGTGGGAATCTGGCAATTCTGTAGAAATCTGTCATTGCCTTCAGCCGCAGGTCCTTAGTGGTGGGTTTGATGATTTGGTTGGCCATGCGTCTGAGGATTGCAGGGACAACCTGGTGCACACATCTGCTCACGGAGGACTGTCACATCCCAGCCACCACTCCACTTGTACGCTGAAAAGAGCCACTGGCAAGGACATGGAGTGTTGCCATGACCTTGACCAGTGGCTGCACTGCATGTGAGCATTGTGTTCGGCTGGTGATGTCATCCTGCAGGGTTGTGGTTAATTCCAGGATGACATGAGGGGTGAATCTGAAGATGCGATACACCTCAGAATCACTCATGCCAAAGAGGTCTATGCGGGTGCGGTATATCCTCTCCCGTGCCATCCTCCGTGCCATCCTCCGTGCCCTCATCCTTCTTTGTTCATCTAAAGTCAGTAGTATAGCTATGCGCGACGATGCCCCTGGCATGTTGGCATACAGATTGTTGAGCAACACGTGTGACTGCTGAGCTCCTCACTAACAGTGTTGCTTTATCTAACGAGTAGACTTTTTCTCTTTTTAGACCAGCTTTTATATGCTCTAATTTTAGACAGGACATTTTGCTGTTGCGCACACTGCGTAGCCTGCGCTGCCCCAACGTTCTTTTGTGGATCCCCGTAAGTCCCTCATTAGCATATTTGACTAGCAAATCGATGGTCTGTCTAGCGCAGTTTTGCGCGGACGGACGCGCCTGTCTAACGAAATTACGCCGGACCAAAAAAAGCAGATGTCTTGCGTATCTCGTTTTGGGGATGCCGTGCATCGAAACGCACGCGCACATTTAGACTTACGCACGCGCATCTCCTGTTGCGCAGGCGTAATCGCTCTGTGAATCTGGGCCACAATTTTTTAGAACCAGAAAAATGGCCGTGTGTACTCGGCATAAGACACAGCAAACATAAGGGACATGCTTGTGGAGCAATAACAAGTGGAGGAATGCACTTCAAAATCCAAATGACAACATTTTTAACACAATACAGAAGCACCTTGATAACAACATTATATTCTACCTGGGTGGAGTTCAGCTTTAACAATTTTCACAACTTTTCCAGGCCTGGTGCAATAAATAATGAGGTCAGTTACCAAACAAATAAACCAACAAAAATAAAGATAATTGTGTTAATACTCTATATACTGTATATGGCGGCACACAGCTAATTAGAAGCCTGTGTAATATATACTCAAATTATCATTCCTGTTTTGTATTTGAAATAGATGAGAACTTCGGAAGGTTGAACAGAAATTGGGAAATATGGGTGTAATAATGTGCATTATATGAAAAATGGAGGAAAAAGGAGACCCTAAGGGGGCTCTAATCTAAGAAAATAAAGTGGATGTAATTTGTCTTGTAGTGTGCGCATATGCATTTGTGCTAATACTCCGGCAAATAGCCACTTGGGTATTTTTTTATATCTGAAACAAATTCTTTGAAAACTGAAGAAGCATTGCTTCTAATAAAATAAAGCAGAAAAAAAAAAACATGCTTGAAGCACTAGAGTAGGGGTCTCCAAACTTTCTGGGTGAAGGTGGGTGGGAGCGGGGTACAGAGCAAAACAATAACAAACATAAGTACTTATACCAGTGCAGGGCGTAAATCATATAAAGATACAATGATGAGTGGTACAAATGCAAAAGTGACAAACATACTCAAAAAAACAAAAGAAAATCCATATAGCAAAGGCAAATAAGCTGTGATCAGGGCCGTCTCTACCATAGGGCAAACAGGGGCAGCTGCCCAGGGCCCTGTCACTGTTGGGGGCCCAAAGCAACCCCCTTTGAAAAAAAAATGTTTTTTTTGTTTTTTTTAGGGGTCCGGAGGCCCCCAGGGCCCAAGATGGCAACCCCCCTTTTTTTATTTATTTTTAAATAAAAAAATATATATTTATTTTATATATTTTTATTTTATTTTTTATTAAAGGGACAATTTTTTTAAAAATATATATTTTTTTTTATTAAAGGGCCAATTTTTTTAGGGGTCCCCAGGGACCCGGAGGCCCCCAAGGGCCCCAGATGACAACCCCCTTTTTTTATTTATTTTTAAATAAAAATATATATTTATTTTATATATTTTTATTTTATTTTTTATTAAAGGGCCAATTTTTTTTTAGAGGTCTGGAGGTCCCCAGGGGCCCGTAGTTCCCCAGGGCCCCGGATGACAACCCCCCTTTTTTATAAAAAAAAAACTTGTTTTAATAAAAAAAAATACATTTTTTATATATTTCTTTTAATATAAATAAATATATATATATATATATATATATATATATATATATATATATATATATATATATATATATATATATATATATACATATTATATAATATAAATGTTATTATTATTAAAGGACCCAGAGGTCCCCAGGGCCCTGGATGGCAACCCCCTTTTTTTATAATTTTTTTTATATTTTATTTATTTTTTTTTTTCTTTTTATTTTTTTTTATTTATATATATATATATATATATATATATATATATATATATATATATATATATATATATATATATATATATATATATATATATTATTAAAGGGCTCAAAGGTCCCCAGGGCCCCATGTGGCAAACACCCTTTTTTATTTTTTTTATAAATGTTTATTTTTTTATTTTTGTTTATATATTTTTTTTATTTAAGGGCCCAGAGGTCCCCAGGGCCCTGGATGGCAACCCCACTTTTTTTTTATAAGTGTTTATTTTTAATATATTTTTTTTATTTTATTTTTTATTAAAGGGTCCAGAGGTCCCGGATGGCAACCCCCCTTTTTTTGTAATTTATTTTTATAAAAAAAAAAAAAAAAATTATTAAAGGGCCCAGAGGTCCCCAGATGACAACCCCCTTTTAAAAAAAATATATATATATTTTTTATATATATTTTTTATTTCTTTTTTTCTTTTTATTAAAGGGCCCAGAGGTCCCCAGGGCCCCGGATGGCTACACCCCTTTTTTTATATATATTTTTCTTTATTAAATCTTTTTTTTGTAAAGAGCCTCCCGCTTCTAAATTCGCGGCAGCCCCGCCCCCCCCCCCCCGCGTCTCAATTTACGAAGCTGTGTAAGGGGCCCCATAATTCCTGATGGCGGCCCTGCCGCCCGTTAAGCCCCTGTGCTGCCCACAAATCAGGCTGAAAATCATCAGCGACATGCAGCCAGGTGACAGTACTGCTTCCCTTCCCAGTGTTTTAAAATGTACAGAACCCCTGGCTTCCCTTTAGACGTGCACATCTCCCTTCCTGCCACTGGGTGCTGCTTGTATATAAAAGTGAATTAGAATGTGATTTTATAACATCCCCAGTTTGCTCTTCCCGAGGCTGACTTCTTCATGTCCTGCTCCTCAATGTATGTCACTGTTTGCTATATTGTAAATAGAAGTTTTCTGTAGAGTGTGCCCAAAGTCTTTTTAATATTTGATGATTCACTGCAGGTCTGGTCAGTGTTTTAAAAAGTTCCTGTATTTTACACATGGCATGGCATGGGGTCACAGCACCGTCTGTCCATTCTGCTTTAGCACCATGGGACCCCATGCCATGCCATGTGTAAAATAGAGGAACTCTTTAAGTCACAGACCAGACCTGCAGTCCAGGCTGAGTAAGGCCTCAGAGCACATGGCATTACTGTCTGTATTTAACTGCTTGATGGGCTTATTTTGGACCTGACTGGATTACATGTATGTGTTTTGGCGGCCCACATTTGTGCAGGCACAGCAGCCCATTCATTTGATGCCTCATGTAATAGGCTGAGCACACGGCACACCTATGCCCATCAAGCAATGAAATACAGCACTGTCTGTCCATTCTGCTGTCTGCTGTGACTTATCTGCAGTTCCCGCACTGTCAAACTTGCTGCATTTTTAGACGTTTAGGTCACGCTTTTAAAAACACAGTGCGTTTGTGTGTGCAAGAACTGCAGGTAAGTAGCATGGTGCAAGAACTGCAGGTAAGTAGCATGGTGCAAAAGCAGAATGGATTTCAAGGCAACTGATTTTTAAAAAATGCTGAATGCACCTTTTTTCTGCAGGAAACAAAGGCATGGCAGCCCATTCAAATCAAAGGGCTGCTGTGCCTGCACAAATGAGGGCCGCCAAAACACATACATGTGAACCAGCCAGGCCCAAAATAAGCTGAAGGGGGGCCCAAAAAAAATGTTTGCCCAGGGCCCAAACCATATTAACCACTTAAGGACCCCCGCACACACATTTACGGCCACAACATGGCTCGTACAGGCACAAGGGCGTAAATTTACGTCCCCGCCTTCGTGCGGTTCGGGGGTCCCATCGGGACCCCCTCCGCGGCGTGCGGGGGTCCCCCTGGCTCTGGGAGCGATCGCCGACGAGCGGGCGGATGTCTGTGTTTTCCGCCCCCCCGCGATCGTTCCCAGCCCGCGATCGTTCCCAGCCAATGGGAGCGCTCCCCCTTCGTTTCAGTTCCTCCTCCTGTGTTTACACAGGAAGGAGGAAATTATGTCACCTCTCATCGCAGCGGTGTTTCCCACCGCTGCTGATGTTTTACTAAAATTTAGTTTATTTGATTTTTTTTATAACAAAAAGTAAAAAAATAGTGATTTTTTTCAAAATTGTCGCTCTATTTTAGTTTATAGCGCAAAAAAATAAAAATCGCAGAGGCGATCAAATACCACCGAAAGAAAGCTCTATTTGTGGGAAGAAAAGGACGCAAATTTTGTTTGGGAGCCACGTCGCACGACCGCGCAATTGTCTGTTAAAGCGACGCAGCGCCGAATTGTAAAAACACCTTGGGTCATTTAGCAGCGTATGTGTCCGGGTCTTAAGTGGTTAAAGACGGCCCTGGGTGTGATATATACAAAGTGCTTCCTAAAGCTGAAATAAATATGCGTCTTCTGACACAGGAAGACCCACCTGCCGACCGTCTGGTATCTATGTGTCCAGTATCACCTTTTTAAATGTGAGTGATATGTGTTCTTTTCAATAAATGTGTTCAATTTTGCGGGGGTGTGATATGGTCTGTCTCTCTCCTGGCATGTACACTGTCTAATGCCGCATACACACTATCGTTTTTTGTGATGAAACAAAACGACGTTTTAAAAAACGTCATTTAAAATGATCGTGTGTGGGCAAAACGTTGTTTTATGTCTTCAAAAAAACGACCAAAAAAAAATTCGAACATGCTTGAATTTTTTATGTCGTTTTTCAGAATGTCGTCTTTTGTTTCATAAAAAATGATCTTGTGTGGGCAAAACAACGTTTAAAACAACGTTTTTAAACCCGCGCATGCTCAGAAGCAAGTTATGAGACGGGAGCTTCAATGGAACAGAGTGCCGTCGAAAGTGTCTTACGTAACCGCGCTTTGCAAGAGCATTTTCAGAAACCGATGGTGTGTATGCAACATCGTTTTTTAAAACGAAGTTTGAAAAACGTTGTTTTATTTCATGAGATAAAACAAAGTTTTTTACATCACAAAAAGTGATCGTGTGTACGCGGCATAAGGCTTCTTCCGATTCGATCCGAGTGCCTATGCTGCCCATTCAGAGAAGAGGAGCAGCCAGGTGCATATCCAGGACCAAGGGCGAACTCGCAGTTCGTTGGAGATAGGCCCACCATTCATTACCTCCATGTGAGTGGATGCATGTGTGATTCATGATGTATGACCAGATGCCCCTTTCATGCTGTACCATGATCCTGTTGGGTTCTTTTTTCATGATCTACTACTGATGAGTGCTGCTGTCATTCTCTTATTGACGTTTATCTCCCTGGAGTTGGGCTTTTGGCTATCCGTGCAATAGCTGTGAGGTGAGGAGCTAGGGACCACCAGAGGTGTTCACTGTAAACTTCTCTCCTGGCACTACATATTTTTCTCTTGGATACCTGGGAAGCATCTTGAGAGACTTTTTTGTGTATATTTTTCTATCCAGAGGCGTTCTCTGTGGGATGCCATCTCTGGTCTCAACACATATTTATTTCAGCTTTAGAAAGCACTTTGTATATATCACACCTTATTTGCCTTTGCCATATGGATTTTCTTTTGTTTTTTTGAGTATGTTTGTCACTTTTGCATTTGTACCACTCATCATTGTATCTTTATATGATTTACGCCCTGCACTGGTATAAGTACTTATGTTTGTTATTGTTTTGCTCTGTACCCCGCTCCCACCCACTTTCGCCCACGCCCCTTGGCGTAGCCACCCATCCTGCGAGATCTCTGTATCTCGTTTTCCCACCATTCACAGCGCAGACATCACCACCTTTCTTCATTTTTCACTTTTCTCTCTGCCCAGGACAGATTGCTAGGTGTTTGCAGCAGTGCACCCATCCCCCCATCCCACCTCTCTCGGTAGCGCAGGAGCCCTCTTTACAATACTTTGCACTTATGTTTGTCCTTTCAGCCCAGGTGTTTTTTAGCACTAGCCTCTAATTACTGCTACAGCTGACATATAAGGGAAGGCCTGTAGCAAAGATCTCTTTTCAAGCTTAAAGGCCCCTTTCACATTAAGGCAGGAGCCGCGCTGGCGGTATAGCGTCGCTAAAAATAGCGGCGGTATACCGTGGGATTTGCCGCGAGTTGCGGCCGCTAGCGGTGCGGTATTAACCCCCGCTAGCGGCCGTGAAAGAGTTAATACCGCCCGCAATGCGCCTCTATACAGGCGCATTGCAGGCGGTATTGCCGCTGTTTCCCATTGTTTTCAATGGGAAGGAGCGGTGAAGGAGCGGTATACATGCCGCTCCTCTCACCGCTCCAAAGATGCTGCTGACAGGAGATTTTTTAATCTCCCACCAGCGCATTGCCTCAGTGTGAAAAGCCCTCGGGCTTTCACATTGAGGATGCAGTGAAGGAGTTTTTCAGGCGGTATAGCAGCGCTATTTTTAGCGCTGTACCACCTGAAAAACTCCTCAATGTGAAAGGGGCCAAAGGGTTTGTAAAGGATTTTTTTTTTATAATCTTAATAGCCTCCTTTACCTTAATGCAGTGCTGTTTTCATGTCCTCATTGTTCGTTTTTTGCTCTCAAGTTGCTGTAATTCTTCTCTGATCTCCACACTTTCTGGTTGTCTGTTTCCTTATAACCACAGTACTGGGATCTTTCTCTCTGTGGTCACTAATCAAGGAGGTGTGATTACTGTGTGTCTAAAGCCCCTCAGCACCAATCAGTTTCGTTTTCCAAACCATCACTGCCCTGTATGGCTCTGTGGCTCTGTACAGCAGAGGCAGGAAACAACATGCAAAAACGAAACTAGACACTGCAGGTGCATTATATGATTGATTTTTATATGTTTTTAATCATTTTTAAAATGAATCAGTTAACTATTACTATTACACTGTAAACAGTCATTTCAGCAAAAAAAATTAAAAAATATTTACAACTCCTTTAAGCCCAGGTTCACACTGGGCTGCGGGAGTGAAGCCGTCCGAGTTCAGCTGAACTCGCACGATTTCACTCCTGCTGGCAGTCCCGATTTCGGCCGCGATTATAGAGACATCTGTTTCGTGCCGAAATCGCAAAAAGTAGAACAGGAACTACTTTTTGAATCCGATTAGGATGGTGCCATTTCCGGCAATTTGCGGCAAATATCGCCGTTTTGACATGCGATTTGACATGCTGAATCGCATGTCAAAATGCACCAGTGTGAACCAGGGCTTAGACCCCTTTCAAACTGGGGCATTTTTCAGGCACTTTAGCACGTTGAATACATCGCTCCTAAAGCACCCCTTCCCATTGAGGGAGCTTTTTTTAATGCCAAAGCGCCTGAAAAATGCCCCAATGTGAAAGGGGTCTTAACGGCGCTTTATCAGCGTTTTTAGGGCACTGGCAGTGTGAAAGGGCTCTGAAAGCACTCAGGCTTTCACATTGGGATTGCAGATGAGGCTTCTTTCAGGTGCTTTACAGGCTTTTTTTAATGCCAAAGCGCCTGAAAAAAGCTTGAATAACGCCCGAAAAACGCCCCAGTGTGAAATAGGCCTTATTGAAGCATGGGCAATTTCAGTCCTGCTGTTGAAAATGCTCTTTTTTTTGCTTGCATGTGTACATTTTTGGGAGATCATGTGACTTTTCTACAGCTCAGAGCGGATTATGGGAACTAATCAGGCACTTTTACAGCGCTTTCAATTCATTTCAATGTAGAGGGGCGTTTTTGGACCGTTTTTTTCAGCGCCCAAAAGCTGCTTTTTTAAAGATGTTGCTTGCAGGACTTTTCTCAATGCTCCACCAGCACAATGCCTCAGCGTGAAAGGGTCCATTGAGATGTATTGAAAGCGTTTTATGAGCGTTTTAATAGCACTATTATTAACGCTTAAATGCTGTAAAAACGCTCCAGTGTGAAAGGGGTCTAAAGGCTTTTCCACATCATTTTGGAGTTATAGCTATACATGGAAACTCCTGTACCAAATTCATAACAGATATGCGATAATCCAATAGCTAATTCTGACATAAACTAGAGATTAATAAGGTTAATATTTGCAAAACTTGCCTAATATGTCACTATGACTGTGTAAGGAATAGGGTGTGTGTTGTGATAGGCAGATGACATCTCCTCCATATGTTCCCCATTAACTCATTGGGCGCAAAGTGTGGATCACCTATCTTGGGGTGGGTTCTTCTGGGTTATGCCATCAACCTTATATGTGCTCACTTAACTCTTGTTCCTCTGTACCCAATGATCAGTCCGTAACTCTGTAATGCTATACTGCTCCCGGGACTGACAGAGATGGACTGCTAGGAAGGGAGACATGACTTACCAGGTACCACACCAACTACTGTAGTTTAACCTTTTGTTGTTGTAATGCTACTAGAACGTTTTGTGTGCTGTAGTAGACTTAGACCCTTGTATGTGCGCCAGACCCCCATATGCCTCCCTTGAATAAATTCAGACCAGGCTTTGTGCAGTTAAACAACTTCTACTAAATGCTCGGCATAATTAGCATAATGTCAAAACATATTTTCCCTAACTCACTCTAACAGTGGCTGCCCGAGTGTACCTGTAGTCTAGGGAGTGTACAGGAAGGATCTGCTACAGCTGAGCTGACCCACTGAGATTTTTGGAATTTTTTTTGGACACCACCTGGATATCTTAGATGTCGGCCCATGACTGCCAGTGAGTTCCAGAGACAAAGCCTACCCTGTGACCCAGCAGAGGGCTATATCTGTAAGCAATAGTAGAAAAAATATTGCGCTTATTCAGTGGGCATCAAGCAAGCAACTAAAAGTGTTATACTACACAAACAACAAAAGAAATAGAAAAAAGCTGCACTATAAAAATTCTATGTATATAGAAGGGACCTATATGCAAAAAGTGGACACATAAACAATATAATTATGAGTGAGTGAGTGAGTGAGTGAGTGAAGAACTTATATAGCGCAGCACATGCGAACTAAATCGCCTCTGGGCGCTCATTGTTCCTGTCTCTTTTGATATCAAAAGAGATGAGTTTTGATCTTTCTTCTGAAGGCCAAGTGGTTCTTCTCCAACCGAATGCTGGTTGGTAAAGCGTTCCATAGTCTGGGACCTTGGAACGCACATTTTCTTTCTCCCTTGGACTTGTATTTGGCTTTGGGTATCTGGAGCAGATTTTGGTTGGTGGATCGCAAAACGCGATTGGAGTTGTGAGCTTTTATTTTTTCGAATAGATATTAGGGTGCCTTCCCATGGATGCACTTATGCATCAGACAGAGTGCTTTAAAAGCAATTCTGTCTTTTACTGGCAACCAGTGAAGGGATCTCAGCGAAGGTGAGATGGATTCCCATATTTTTTTCCCAGTCGCAAGTCTGGCATCCGTATTTTGAACGACTTGCAGACGAGATATCTGGAACTTTGGGAGTCCAAGATAGAGGGCATTTGCATAGTCAAGTCTGGAGTTCGCGATTGTTCCCACCACGACTGCTATGTCTTCTTTTGGTATAAAAGGAATAAGTCTACGTAGTATGTGCGGCAGGTGGTGAGATCCGCTGACTACTGACCCTATTTGTGCGTCCATTGTCATGTAGGTGTCAAAGATGACCCCGAGACTTTGGAGCTAGGGGTGATGATTTGATCCAGAATGGGCGGGGGTGTCCAAGTTGGTGCAAGTTGATTCTTGCGACTGGCGTGAAACAGGAGACGTTCTGTTTTGTAGCTGTTGAGTTTAAGATAACTCTTTGTCATCCAGTTTTCTATCAAAGAGAGGCTCTAGACTGAGATGATGATCCTTTTTGTTGCAAATACGAAAATATAATTGTGTGTCATCTGCATAAGAGTGATAAAGTAGTTTTTGGCTACTGATTATTTCAAAGAGAGGGCGGAGGTAGATGTTGAACAGCACAGGCGACAGAGGGGATCCTTGAGGGACTCCGCAAGACACCGTGCGGTTTTCAGAAGTGAACGGTCCCAATTTCACTATTTGTGATCGGTTTTCCAAAAAAGAGGAGAACCATGATAGATCAGCTTCTGCGACTCTGGCTACTTCAGCTAGCCGAGTCAGTAGCAGTTTGTGATCTACCATGTCGAACGCCGCACTTAGGTCCAACAGAACTAGAAGACAAGATACTCCTGCATCTGCGGCCGCGAGAACGTCATCCCGTAAGTAGTGCTGTTTCCGTCCCGTGTCCGGGACGGAAACCCGATTGAAAAGGATCGAGCAAGTTGTGGGTGTCTAAGTGATGTTGTAGCTGTTGTACCACTACATTCTCCATCACCTTAGAGAAGACATTTAGGCCTGTTATGAGACGACGGTGTTTTGGGTCTTTGGGGTCAAGGGTGGGTTTCTTTAAAATAGGTTTGATTATACCTTGTTTTAATGGGGTGGGCACTATACCTTCTTTGAATAACTTGTTTATAAGCTGCGTGATGGGCGGTGCCAGGATATTGGCACATTCCTTCAGCAGTTTGGTGGGGATGATATCATTGGGCGCGGTGCTATTTCGTAGGGTATCAATGATGTTTTTTGTGGCCTCGATGGAAATGGGTTTTAAAGTGAACTTTGTTGTTTGTGGGGAATTTGTGTGGGTATTAGGCATTTGGCTGAGGAGGGGGTTGATTGGAGTTCTATTTTGCTGAATGCTTTCACGGATGCTATCAATTTTGTTGATGAAATAATCCGATACTTAATTGCAAAATTCTTGGGTATCAGAATTGGGGGCTTCAAGACAGACAGGAATCATGGTCCCGGTAACTATCTTGAAGAGTTTGCGGGGGCGGTTTAGGGCATTGGTGATATTGAAGAAATGATTTATTTTGGCCTTGAAGATTTCCTTGTGGTATTTTTTTGTTATTTCCTTGTAGCTGGTATAGTTTTCCTCAGAAGAGCTTCTTTTCCAGGCTGCTTCCGCTCTTCTGCGTTTTTGCTTCAGCACCGACAGCTGGTCATTAAACCAGCTGGAGTTGTTTTTCCGGATGCAGGTTTTGCGTTTGGGCGCTACTAAGTCTGCTGACTGTAGTAGGGCCGTGCTTATGGCATCCAGTGTTTCTGTGGCTGTTTGATATGGTTGGATTGTTTTTATTTTGTTCCCTAATGTGGTTTTGAAGAGCTCTGAATAGAGCTTCTATTGCGATCTAGTCCAGTGTGTTGTCACCGGTTTTGAAGTTTTTGTTAAGGGGGTGTTTACGGTGATTGTGAGTTTGATTGCATGGTGGTCTGTCCATGGCAACGGTTCATTTCTTAGATCTTGTCTGAAAATAAGATAGAGCGTGTGACTGGAAGTATGTGTGGGCCCACATACTAGCTGCTGCAACCCTAAACCTTCCAAGTGGTCGATGCAGGCTTCGGCAATGGAATCCTGTGAGGAGTTGGCCCAAAGGTTAAAGTCCCCGAGTAGCAAAAGGTGTTTGCTGTTTAGGGTGTAAGTGGACATGAACTCTGTCCAAGGTAAGAGAAGCTGCGATTTTGGACCGGGTGGTCTATAGCAAAGAATAATGTGGACGGTCTCCTGGAGATTTGTTTGGAGTTGCAGAGTGAGGGTTTCCATGAATGGAAGAGGATGCTGAAGGACTGGTATTGTGATCGCGAGGTGAGTCTTATGGATCACTGCCAGGCCTCCACCTCTTTGCCCCACTCTGTTTTCTGTTATAATGTGATAGTTTTCAGGGACCAGTTCTCCTAGAATGGTTTTACAGTCAGCTGTAAGCCAGCTTTCTGTGATAAAGAGGCAGTCTAAATAGTTTTGTAGAATGAAATCATAGATTTCTCGACGATGTTTTACTGCCGATCTTGTATTGATCAAAGCGCATGATATGGGCTTAGGTTGGGATAAATATGTGTAGTTTTTAGCTGTTGATCGTCTATTGATCAACAGTTGTTAATTCCTTAGGGGTTTTTTGGTGACGGCTGGTAATATAGAGGCGAATTGGTTTAGGCCCCGAATAAATTCTGCAGAGTATCTCAGGTTTGACATAATTGCAGATAGACGCCGGTGACGTGATTTAGACAGGTGGGAAGTAGATGCTAATGGAATGGGAGATTTCTTTTTCAATAATTTTTATTAAATTTTAAAGTACGATACATAACAAATGGTACAGTAGAGGTACTCAAGAGAGAATACAGAATAGAACAAAGTATGACATCTCAATCGCATTGTAACACAATTATAGTATGGCTTCATCAAAATACAGAGATACATTTTTTTTTCAGGTAACATAGTGATAAATGACTTTCCCAGGGATCTAGTTGGTCTCCAGGATGAAGAAGTCATGGGGAAGTCGTAAGGAGGGTCAAGGGTGAGGGGAGGGAGGAGCACCCCCTAGGCACCCCAATGGGATCAAGCTGTGCCCCTTTGGGAGGGTCCCCCAACCTCACCCCGCAACCCTACAAGGTCAAATCTCTAGAGTTATGAAATTGGTGCAGATAAGAGGTGTCTGGTGTTAAGGGGTTGTAGAGTTAAAAGGTTAGAAGAGAAGAGGTAAGAGAGGTGAAAAGATTCTGGAGGGGTAAAGGGAAAATAAAAGAAAGAATGAAAAGGAGAAAATGTAAACATGTATAAAACTAAAAACACGTGTAGAACTACAATAGGATCCAATTCTGTACTTAACCAATAACTTCTGATTAGTGGCTGTTAAAGCCTAAAGGGATAAACAAGTTGCTTTAATTCAATTAGGACTTGCTTTGTACCACTCAGTCCGCGATCTCCACCACTCATTGGATTGAATATATTTGCCTTGAGATGCTGCGAACATCAGTTCGTAGCCTATGTGGGTGTTGGTCATGGTAATTATTTCCTGCATTGTAGGAGCCTTCTGGTCTTTCCAGTGGCGGGTAATGGCCAGTCTGGTGCTTAGTAACACTTGGGATACCAATAATCTAACTGATTTTGGGATAGAATCAATTCCCAAGGATAGGACTGCTAGCCCTGGGGTCTGTGGGATAAACACTTGTACTATCTGTGTGATCAGGGAGAAGACGTCGTGCCAAACAGGCCGTATTTGTGGACAGTCCCATAGAATGTGAAACAAAGTTCCCACTTGTCCACATCGTCCCCAACATAGCGGGGACGTCTGGGGACTAAATCTCGAGATCCTATACGGTGTTAAGTACCACCGCAGGAGTATTTTTTGATATTGTTCCCAGAGGTTAACGCTCCTGGTGGAGGTGTATGTAATTCGTAGAGATTGCTGCCACTGTTCCTGGGTGTATGATGTACCTAAGTCTTTTTCCCACGCTGCTACTTTAGACGTTTTTAAAAAAAAAAATTTATTGCCCAAGGTGTTGTAAAATAGAGAGAAACCTCTGATGTTGGTGGTTTGTTTAGTAAAATATAAGGCTGCCTTCCATGGGATTTGTATTGCAAGGGGCGGGTTGGTCCCAAGAAAGTGATGTATTCGCATGAACGTGAAATACTCAGTCTCTCCCAGGCCAAATTCTATTTGGAGTGATCTAAAGGTCTTTCTACTGGGGCCTATCATCAAGTCTGAGATATGGGTTATTCCCATTTTGACCCAAGGAGCTACATTTATGTCCAATAGGACACCCGTTAGGGATGAAAGTGGTAGTGGAATGGACGTCAAAGTATGATATTTCTGGGGCGTTTTAGCTAGGGTATTACAGGCTTCAAGCGAGGCTGCCATCGTGGGAGATATGCCCCCCGGGGATTTAGATAGTATTACAGATGCCATCAATAAATCATGAAGGTTACTGTGGGTGATTTGGAGTTCTTCTAGCTCCCGCCACCTCATGGCTGGGGCTTCGGGAAACCACGTCTTCAGTTGTGCGAGGATGGAAACTAAGTGGTAGTCACGAACCACTACATTCCCCACTCCTCCCGCTCTCCTAGAAGCTACAGAATTCCTAAAGGCCCACCTAGCTCTCCTGCCCCACCATAAAAATTGGTAAATCAGGGTTTGGATTGAGGTGAAAAAAGGAAGTGGGAACTAAAATGGGGAGGGTCCTGAACAAGTATCTAATTTGTGGGAGGATTATCATTTTGAAAGCCGCTAGGCGACCTGACCATAGGAGCTCTGATTTGGACAGGGATTCCAATTTGGATGGGAGTGAGGTCAGAAACGGTACATAATTGTGGGCATAGAGGTCTTTAGATGAGGCAGGCAGGATAATACCTAGATAATGAATTCCCTCTTTACTCCAAGCGTATTGGAAATCGCGAGCTGAGTGAACATCTTAGATCAGCACCAACACCCAACCCCAAGATGAACGATTTGCTTTCATTTACCTTGTAGTACGAGATTTTCCCAAACATTCGGAGTGATTCGTGCACCGAAGCCAGGGAAGACTCCGGGCGTGACAGCATCAGGATAATGTCATCAGCAAATAGGCTGATTGTGTGTTCTGAGTTGGGGGTGGGGAAACCACTAATGTCGACTCGAGACCTAATGTATGTGGCCAGGGGCTCTAGGATCAAGTTGAAAATTAAAGGGGACAATGGACACCCCTGGCGGGTGCCATTGGTGATGAAGAATGGTTCAGAGAGCGTGCCTGAAGTAAAAACTTTGGCCGATGGTGAGGAATAGAGGGCCATCATAGAGGATAAAATGGTGTCTCTAAACCCAAACTTCTTGAGGGCCAGTTCTAAGTATCCCCAATGGACGCTATCAAAGGCCTTCTCTGCATCCAAAGCGAGGAGCAGAGAAGGCCTTCACTGCACCTCCGCAAGGTGGATTATATTGGTCAGCCTTCGTGTAGGGAATGGGAGATTTCCAAGTGGGACCCCACTCTTCAACCTTCCCACCCTGTTTGATCCAGAAGAAGGTGAAAAACCCTTAGCCGTGCTATGCCAATCTGCAATGGCCAGGGAAAAAATTCCTTCCTGATCCCACACAGGCGATCGGCAAACCCTGGCTCAAGCATTATAATCTGACACTCTCAATATAGAAACAGGGAGTGATTATACAAACATATAAAAATGTGAGTAGTGAACCAATGACAAATAAGCTCACTTATTGACCAAATAAAGAAAGTTAAATTAGTGAATCAATTCACATAAAGACCAAAAAGATGTTCGAACTTTAGTCTCCAAGTAAAAAAAGGAAATCCACAACATCCAGAAACGTGTAGATAGAAAAGCACCTCCACCTTAGTAACACACTGCCTCTTACGAGCTATCTCTTATCACAGGAGATCACAATCGCATATAGCCTGGTTAACTTCCACCTGAATCTCCACCAGGAAAAGAATCGATGTATGGTAGCCTCATTCAATGCATTTGGTCCTGTCATCTTTGAGATGAAACCTTGGGCAAGCAACATTCTGATGTCACTGCGTTATTAGCTGAACCCGGAAGACACGGGCAAGCAGATCGAGGAGCCGGCCAGCTCAATATTTTTATGCATACAGCACTAGATTACACTGTGAGTGCACATTTTTAGTTTTTAAATAAATCTACCTTGGATTTTACACTATGCAGGCTCTTTTTCTTTATATGGCACATCTCGCAAAATGCATTGAATGAGGCTACAATGCATCAATGCTTTTCCTGGTGGAGATTTAGGTGGTTTTGAGTTGTATATGTAGTGTCTGGTTACTTTAGGTACCGGTGCTATTTAAATTTAGAGGGAGATCAGAGTGTAGTTAAACTCTGATCCAAATTGTTATGTGCAAAACATGGTCTCTGTCTCAGCTTGGCTGTGCTGTGAGCTTATTCTGTTGTGCTGGGGTGTTCTTCCCACCCCTGTGCAGTAGGTGGCAGCAGTGGAGTCAAGGTTTCAGTGATCTTTTCCAGCAGCCAATCAGGAGGCTTTGGCCTCGCTGTGCATCCTGAGGAGGGTATATATGAGGCAGACGCCATTGGTTCTGGGTTCTCCTTCGTCCAGTGTGGCACCCACCTTTAGGGTGGCCACATCATGGCACACCAGCGTTACCGCCTACCTACCTGGCCGGGGCGTGCATGCCACGCGGTGTTCCTTGTTCCGGGCCACATTGGCCTGGAACATTTGAGCAGTGACGGGGACCCAGTGAGTGACTGGGTTCCCACCTTTGAGGATCCCAATCGGTGGTGCTTTTCGGTGGGGAGACCATCTGAGGAGCGCCATTGAGAGGCTGGCGGTCCAAAAGGGCCCACTGAGGATGAAGGTAGCCGGACACTGAAGGATTAATCACCTGTCAGTCGGTACCTGGGCGACAAGTTGAAGGGGACCCAGGCGCAATTCACCTAAGGAGGACCTTCTCCGTAACTACAATCAGAGAGGGTCTGTGGCAGAGGTGTCTCCCTGATGTTCACCAAGAAGGGTTTGTGGCAGGGACTTTATCCTACAAATGTTCGAGTGATACTCCGGCTGCCAGGTCTGTGAGAGAGGCCTGTCCGGGTAAGCTAACCCCACTCTGGCGGGAGTGACGCAGAGAAGTGTTTATGCTTGGGAGCAGGACTGTTTCCCCATCATTACGCCTGAATTTGCTAGTCTCCTTTCTTCCTTCAACTTTACTTTCCTCACCACAAGTTTCATTGTTTTTACCCGGCTGGGTAATAAAGAGCACAGCAAAGAACACCTGTTGCGGACATTCCTTTACTTCTAATAAATGCATCATGCACCCCTAGGAATTAGGAAGAGCCACGAGGTAAATGTGCCACCCAAAACAATCAGCAGCTCCTCTGGGGGTAGTGCTACATATAATATTGGTAACTTAAAAGTAAATTAGTTGGGTGTTGATTTACTAAAATTGGACAATGCAAAATCTGGTGTAGCTCTGCATAGAAGTCAATTAGCTCCCAGTTTTTTTGTCAAAGCTTAATTGAACAAGCTGAAGTTAGAAGGTGATTGGCTCTCATGCACAGTATTTTGCACTCTCCTGTTTTAATAAATCAACCCCATAGGGCCAGATTCAGGAACAGTTACGCTGGCGGATCGAGTGATCCGCCAGCCTAACTGTGACTTTGAGCCGGCGTTTCTGTTTTCTGTAACCAGAAAACAAGAAACGCCGGGTTGAAGTTCCGATGCGAGCAGCGTAACTGAGTTTCGCCATCGCATCGTTACTTCAACTTAAAAATGGCGCCGGGGGCGTTCCCGCCGATTTACGCTCAAAAAATATGTTAATGAGCGGAAATCGGCAATTCACGATCGAAAACCGGCGCGACGCAATGACGATACGACGTTTCCGGACGGGATACGCGGCGCATAGATATACCTACATGGGGTTGGAGTATCCTATGTTAGGTATAGGCGTCGTCATCGCGTCGGGAAAAAAAAAAAAAACGTCGCTTGCGTAAAACGGTCATGAATGGGAATGTGACGTCATTGACGTTCATTCACAGATTTTGGAGCATGCGCACGGGGATGTTTTGACACTCGACGCATGCGCAGTACGTTGGCGGCGGGATCGCGCGTAGTTAGCATACTACACGCCCCGTACCCGCTAAATTTGAATTCCGCCGGCTCATTTGTGATGCGCTGCCGCAACTTTAGGAGCAAGTGCTTCGTGAATGACAGCACTTGCTCCTAAAATTTCGGCAGCGCAACGCAAATGAGAAGCGTTACTCCAGAGCAAAGATGCTCTGGACTACCTGAATCTGGCCCATAGTGTCTACTTTTTATATTTGCTTGGTGTTCAGCTTTAAGTAGTGTTACAACTCACAGTCCATGATACACAGTAAACCACAAATCTGTATATGAAATTAAAAAAATTAAAAGGGAGCAGCAAGCAAGTCAAAATCTGATAATTACATCAAAAATTACTTTCACGTGAAATTTAAAATAATAATTGCAAATGTGCACTTACTGAAAATACCATAAATTAATGTTATTTACATCAACATAGCAAAATTTGTGCTGGGAAGTCACATAATCGTTCAAGGCCCTTTTTTGTATGTAATAATAAATAACCCAAACAGTGGCTCCAGTATTGGTGCTCAGGCCAAAAGTGCAACAACAAAAGTTTTATATATTCAACAAAAGGAACTTTCTAAATAGAGAACTACTGAAAAATGTGACCAAGAACAAAAACCTCAAGTAAAGGCAATTTGTACAGAAACGTTAGAGGTATTGCTGAGTGGCACTGGGAAGGAAGCCAGGCTTCAGCTTAGATAACGAAAGGCCTCAAACACAAAGCTGTTTTGCCTCAATGAGAACATTTTGTTAAACAACCAGCAAGAATGAAGGTCATGACAACTAAATGGCAGCTTAGTTTAAAAGAACTGTTCTGTTACTTACGTTAAAAAAATGGATGTTGTTTTGTTTAATTTGTTTGGATTGTCTTTAGGTTAGGGGAGCTTATTTATTTGGTATTAATCTGATGTAGAATCCTTGGAAAACTAGAATTATTGTCGGGTATGTGTATGAGATCTTTCCTGGAACTGCTCCATCTTATTCAATATGTAAACAACCCAGCCAAAGTAAATCTAATGAGGTGATTTGTCTAGACTTCACAGATGCTTTCAATGGTAAATTGTGCTTGAATCCCTCTGCCCATAATAAACAGGAGGTTTTACATAATCCACACAGTGATCTCCAATATTATATGTGTTTTCAAGAAACATAAAATGTTTTAGCTGTTCTGGGCATAAGGGGATCCCCTTTTTGTACCCCTCTGTTTTTGTTTGGTCCTGGAAAATGGAAATTTCGAATTCTTGAGTGGCAACACCTGCACGAGAACTTACAACTCCACTTGCCTAATGAGATAAAATAACAGTAGAGCAATAGCCTTGAAGATTTTGAATGCAGGTGCTTGGGACAAGGGACAAATTTGTATTTTCTTTCTCGTACATCACGGGACACAGAGCGGCATATTCATTACTATATGGGTTATATGGAGTACCTTCAGGTGTGGACACTGGCAATCTCAAACAGGAAGTCCCCTCCCTATATAAGAGTGTTCAATCCAAAGGGGAAAAACTCCTCGCGCTAACAAAAAATAAATTGAATAAATTACTAATTGAATAAATAAATATGATAGTATCCAGCAGCAACACAAAAATATGTGATATACACAGAGCTTTTTTTCTCAGAAAATAGGTGCAGGAAATCAACCACGACCCTGTTCAGATTTCACAAACAGTAGAAGGGTCTTAAAGGGGCATTAAATACCAGAATTGCACTACATACAGAGTGCAGAGTTCAGGGGGGTTACACACAGAGTGCAGAGCTGTCACTTGTAAACACAGAAACCAGACTTCTGTGTTTACAAGTGATTGTGGTGAGCAGGCAAGAACGGGTCTGGGCCAAAGGTGGTGGAACTGAGTTCCCCCAAGTTCCCCCAGAAAAAAAGCCCTGGATATACATAAAAAACAGAAAATAAAAACTAAAAGGTTGCGCTTAGAGGCACAAAGTGATATTGTGAAGAGAATTAATTATGTCTATATATATAAATAAAGAACAGACATATTCAGTATAATCATAAATATGAAAATACAAAAAATGAAATAAATTATATCAAGGTGAATAAATAGGTGAATAAATAAAGTCCATGAAGGCTAAAAATAAATAAAATAAAATAAAAACGTGAAAACATGAAAATTCTCTGATAGTCCTTCTGATAGGATAATGAGAAAAAAATATAGCAGCTTTCCAAGTTGGATGACAAAGGTAGTAGCTGTAGGTTGTAGAGGTCCTGTGTAGGTACACCACCAGTTACACAATATTACTTCCAATATGGTAAGGTAAA
Source organism: Rana kukunoris (assembly GCA_029574335.1). Taxonomy (NCBI): domain Eukaryota; kingdom Metazoa; phylum Chordata; class Amphibia; order Anura; family Ranidae; genus Rana; species Rana kukunoris. The sequence goes on along the minus strand of CM056049.1, from coordinate 566,245,859 downwards.
ATAAAGATGTACTCTTACCAGATATAGGGGGAATTCAGGCATATCACTCCCAATACGTCTGGAGTAGGACGCTTCCGGATCTTCCACTCTGGATTAATGCGATCTCCACTGGACCAGCAATGTATTCAGCGACTGCAGTAAGCTCAGCATCCCATTCGGATCAAAGAAAGAAGAAAAAACCGGGGACTCGCCATAGTGAAATATTTCCAGGAGATTTTATTCAAATTGTGCAGCATGTACACAAATAATTTAAAATTGCCGGCTAAAACATGCAGGATAAAAAAGAAAGAAAATACAACGTGCGCCCGTGCTTCCGGGGTCACGTAACAAACGCGGTGACGTAGTGCGTGGCTCCGCCCTGACCGGTTTCGTCAGAGAATGACGTTGTCAAAGGGCACGGTGCCCTTTGACACGGAGATGGGAGAAGATTGGATCAGTTTGCTGGACAAACATCCTGCAGCATGGAGCAGGTAAGGGGGAGCCTGCGGGACTTGGTTCGACAGCAGGCTCTCCGGGGTAACCTAAAAGGGGGGATAGCCTAAGTATGCTCTGCATGGGCAACCTTGCTCACTATGTCTGAGAGAGACAGGATGACACCTTTTTTCCCCCATCACTAGGTTCCCCTGTCTAAGAATGTGTTGCTAGCTAACCTGCTGCTTTCTTCCTAGGACTAGTAAGGATCCCTAGGGGCCTTTTGGAGAGTCCTACCTGGCCGGGGGTTTGAATCTGCCGCCTGTTTCTGCAGTCCTGGGTCTCCAGCAGCGCGGCTCCTCCATGTTCCTCCTGTTCCGGCATACGCGCGCGCGCACGTCTTATAGACGTTTTTCGCGCCGTTCAGACAGGAGGGCGGGGGGGGCGTGCCTGCGGCGTCATACAGGGGCGCGCCTTGTGCTGTTATAGATCAGCAGGCATTGTCAGTGCTCAGTCTGAGGCTGATTTCAGAAGGAGAGGACGCAGAGCGGCAGAACAGTGACTCCCGGTGGCGGAAGAGGGGTAGTACATGCTGGACTTTGTTCCAATGCCTTTTTTGTTAAGCCAAAAAATTCCCCTTTTTGCAGCAGGTTGGAGGCTGGCAAACTAAGTTTGGGGTCACTGTATGTTTTAAAAAAAAAAAAAAATATATATAATATATATTTAAAAAAAAAAAAGAAAAAAAGAAAAACATACGGGGCCCCATCAGTTTTTGGGCATTAGTGATCTATTGTCCCCTAAGCTCTGGTTTTGTACTCCTGGCCACTACAGTCTGTTGTGTGGGCGGAGTCCCTCGATTTTGTATTATGGCTTCCAAAGGTTCGGGGTCAAAGGGTACAAAAAAGACCAAAAAACAAAGGGGTTCCCCTTCTGATTTTGATGATATGCCGATACTTTCCCGCAACTTATTAACATAAAGGGCGCCTTGGATGAGCCATTAGGGGGATCTGGTGCGGAGGCTGGCCCAGATCAGCCCAGCCCTGTGTTTATCACAGAGGAGATGCTAGCCGTATCCCTAGGGGGGCTAAAAGAGAGAATAGCAGCATTGATCGCTAGAGCTATTCCTGGTAAGAAACGGGTTAGATCCCCATCACCAAGAGGTGTATCCTCAGATGCTGAGATTCTCTCTCCGGAGGAATTGGAATCACAGGAGGATCAACTAGACCTGAACCAAGAGGGTTCAGGGATTGAGGGATCTGCCTCTGAGGAACCATTTTCAGACTCCCAGACAGAAAGACTGTGGGTACAGTCTTTGACGGACATGGTCCGCTCGGCATTTAGTTTACCATTGCCAGAGCCTCAGGTTCCTCCGGTATCCTCTCTGGGCTCTTTGAAAGCTCCGTTAAGCAACGCAGTGTTTCCGGTCCATCCCCTCTTGGAGGAATTGATCTTTCGGGATTGGGTACGACCGGACAGGATTTTTCTGCCACCGAAAAGATTTGCGGTCATTTACCCCATGGAGGAAAAATTCTCCAAGAGGTGGAGGCTCCCAGTAGTGGATGCAGCCATCTCATGTGTGAATAAATCACTAACTTGCCCGGTGGAAAACATACATATGTTTAAAGATCCGGTTGATAAACGGGTAGAGACACTTTTAAAAGCATCCTTTGCTACGGCAGGAGCAGTGGTACAGCCAGCTGTGGCTGCGATTGGTGTTTGTCAGGCGTTAAAAGACCAGACAAAAGAAATGTTAAAGGACATGCCTACCCAACAAGCAGAAGAGTTTTCTGACATTCCCAGAGCTCTGTGTTTTGCTGTAGATGCTATAAAAGATTCCATCCAGCAGGCCTCTCGTTTATCACTATTTTTGGTGCACATGAGAAGGCTCTTATGGTTGAAGAACTGGGCGGCGGAGCCCCCATGCAAAAAAGCTTCTGGCAGGGTTTCCCTTCCATGGAGGACGACTCTTCGGAGAGGATCTGGATAAATATATTCAGACTATTTCAAGTGGCAAGAGTACCCTTTTACCTGTCAAAAAGACATTCCGGGGTCCTACATTTAAAAGGCAGCTCTTTCCTGTCTCGGGGCCCTCAAATTCCAGGCAGTATCGACGGCCGCCTGCACGATCCAACGTTAACAGTAGATCGCAGGGACAGGCCCCTGGGGGTAAGAGGCCATGGTATCGCAAGCCGACAAAGACAGCCCCTAAGTCTGCCTTATGAAGGGGCGCCCCCACTCTCGCGGGTGGGGGGAAGGCTTCGTTTCTTCTCAGAAGTTTGGGAAGCCAAGATCCCCGACAAATGGGTCCGGGCGTCTGTAACCACAGGCTACAGACTGGAGTTTCTAAGGTGTCCTCCGCCTCATTTTCAAGAATCAAGGCTACCAAAGGATCCAGCAAGGAAGGCCTCATTGCTGGCAGCTTTGGATCACCTGCTTTGCCAGGACGTAATAATAGAGGTGCCAGCCCAAGAGCAAGGGCTAGGTTTCTATTCCAATCTCTTGGTCATACCAAAGCCCAACGGCGATGTCAGGCCAATCTTGGACCTAAAGAGGTTAAACGGTTACCTAAGGGTTCGTTCCTTCCGGATGGAATCCATCCGGTCAGCAGCCGCCGCGCTTCAGAGGGACGATTTTCTGGCCTCCATAGACATAAAGGATGCTTACCTTCATGTACCAATCTTTCAGTCGCATCAAATATTTTTACGCTTCGCGGTGGGGCAGCGACACTTCCAATTCAGGGCGCTCCCCTTCGGGCTGGCCACGGCCCCCCGGGTATTCACAAAGATCCTAGCCAGTTCTGGCCAATTTAAGGATCCAAGGGGTCACAGTCCTAGCATACTTGGACGACCTTTTAATCATAGATCACTCACGGCCGGGTCTGCAACAGGCAGTAAACCTCACGGTTCGGTACCTCGAAGGATTCGGCTGGGTCCTAAACCGGGGAAGGTCAGCGTTCCAGCCTACAAAGCAGTTGGAATACCTCGGCATGAGGTTAGACACAGAACAGCAAAGGGTGTTCCTGCCCCTTGTAAAGATCGAGGCTATCAAGGGGTTGGTTCAGTTGGTTCTAAACAAGAAAAAACCAACTATTCGCCTGTGTATGCGAGTACTAGGCAAGCTAGTGGCCACGTTCGAGGCAGTACCATACGCTCAGATCCACACTCGCGTCCTACAGGCAGCCATTCTAGCAGCCTGGGGCAAGAGGGCACATGCCTTAGAGTCCCCTTTGACGCTATCATCAAGGGTCCGACAAAGCCTGGCCTGGTGGTTGAACCCCCAGAATCTTCTAAAGGGAAAATCCTTCAGCCCTGTTGTCTGGAAGGTAGTTACCACAGACGCCAGCCTGGCAGGCTGGGGGGCGGTCTTCGAGGGGTTCTCTCGCCAGGGAACTTGGGGGAAAGCAGAGAGGCAGCTCCCCATCAATATCTTGGGGATCAGAGCTGCTCGCCTAGCCCTTCTGGCATGGACCTCCAGATTAAAGGGGTTCCTGGTGAGAATCCAGTCAGACAATGCCACGGCGGTGGCATACATAAACCACCAAAGGGGGAACCAGGAGTCAGGCCGCTCAAGAGCTTGATTTTTCAGTGGGCAGAGGTTCATGTACCCTGCATTTCGGCGATATTCATTCCCGGAGTGGACAACCTGCAGGCATACTTCTTAAAGTCGCCAGAGTCGGTTGCCAGGGGAGTGGTCTCGGCATCCCCAGGTCTTTCAGACAATCTGCCAGAGGTGGGGAATGCCGGACGTAGATATAATGGCATCCAGGTTCAACAAGAAACTAGACAGGTTCGTGTCTCGAGCGAGGGATCCTATGGCCTGCGGAACCGATGCGTTGGTTTGCCCTTGGCATCAATTCAAACTTCTATATGCATTCCCTCCGCTACAGTTACTCCCTCGCCTGTTGCGCAGGATCAGAGTGGAGCACAAGCCAGTCATTCTAGTAGCTCCGGCTGGGCCCCGGAGGACTTGGTACTCACTAGTCCTGAAGATGGCAGTGGGAGACCCTTGGACTCTTCCTCTACAACCAGACCTACTCTCACAAGGCCCGATCCTCCACCCTACATTACAGCGTCTAAATTTGACGGCCTGGAGGCTGAATCCCTGATTCTCAGGGGTAGAGGTCTGTCTAGGCAGGTAATTCCTACCCTGATTAGGGCTAGAAAGCCGGCCTCCAGGGTGATTTATTACAGGGTGTGGAGGAACTACGTAGGCTGGTGTGAATCCAAAAGATGGAATTCCCGTAAATATACTATTGACAGGGTGTTAAGTTTTCTCCAGCTAGGAGTGGATAAAGGCCTGGCACTAAGCACAATCAAGGGACAGATCTCAGCTCTGTCAGTGTGGTTTCAGAGGCCGCTGGCCATCCACTCGCTGGTAAAGACCTTCTTACGGGGGGGCTTGCGTATTAATCCTCCTGTCAAGTCACCACTTTGTCCATGGGACTTTAAAATCTTGTTCTGTCATCCCTACAGAAACAACCCCTTGAGCCGTTGGCTGAGGTACCTTGATTTTACTGACTAGAAAGTCGGTATTTCTGATCACCATAGTTTCGGCCAGGAATTGGCAGCCTTATCTTGTAAGGAACCATATCTCATTTTGCATAAGGATAGGGCGGGGTTCCGTCCTCATCCTTCCTTTCTACCAAAGGTTATATCCAGTTTCCACCTGAACCAGGATGTGGTACTTCCATCCTTCTTCCAAAACCCACCTCTAGAAAGGAGGGGTTGCTGCATACGTTGGATATTGTCAGGGCCGTAAGGGCCTATCTTAAAGCTACAGAGAAGGTTCGGAAAACAGATGTGGTGTTCGTTTTACCGGAAGGGCCCAAGATGGGTCAGGCAGCCGCTTGATCCACCATCGCAAGATGGATTAAACAATTAATTGTTCGGGCCTGCGGTTTGAAGAGGTGCCTCCTCCTTTGTCGGTAAAGGCCCATTCTACCAGGGCCATGGGCACCTCCTGGGCAGCACATCATCAGATCTCTAGGGCTCGAATATGCAAGGCAGCAACGTAGTCATTACAAAATTTTATCAATTGGACGTAAGAAGGAATGCGGATACAGCCTTTGGGCAGTCAGTACTACAGGCCGCGATTCAAGCTCCTCAGGATCTGAGGGGGCTCCCTTGATTTGATTTGAGATTTACATTTCTCGTTTAAGTTGGATTTACTAGTATCTGAGTATACCTCTAAAATTAAATCCTTCTTTGGAAGATGTCTCCCTCCCCTCATTAAAGCATTGCTTTCGGACATCCCATATAGTAATGAATATGCCGCTCTGTGTCCCGTGATGTACGAGAAAGAAAAAGGGATTTTTAAATACAGATTACCTGTAAAATCCTTTTCTTGGAGTACATCACGGGACACAGAGCTCCCACCCCTCTTTTGGGTGACCATTTTGGGAGGCATACTGCTTGCTACAAAACTGAGGGACTCCCTCTAGGGGAGGGGGTTATATAGGGAGGGGACTTCCTGTTTGAGATTGCCAGTGTCCACACCTGAAGGTACTCCATATAACCCATATAGTAATGAATATGCCGCTCTGTGTCCCGTGATGTACTCCAAGAAAAGGATTTTACAGGTAAGCTGTATTTAAAAATCCCTTTATTGTACATAAAAACAAAGTAGATCAATTTACAAACAAACTTTTTTGCAGATGCATGCAATACTTAAAGTACTCGTCGATATTAGGAAACTATCCAACCGCTTAAAGTGTATGTCAAGCCAAAAAACAATTTTCTAGTTTTAGAGCAGTAGAGGATTTTAGCCCTATCTTGTTTTTATAGTTATCCATGGTTTTGTTAGAGAAATAACACTCATAATAATAATTGCTCATAATGGTTTTACCAGACAGGAAGTGAAAGAAATTTGGTAGCAAGGACTAAAACAGCTGTAAAAATCTGGCAGAGGTTCTAGCCTTTTCCATCTCTATAAAAAATCTTAAACACTGTGTCTGGTTTACATATTGTAGGTAGCCAACACTGTGGCAATAACAAATTCCCTGCACTCATAAGAGAATTTGAAAGCTAGGGTGTGAGGTCACTGCCCAGTGGAAGGAGGGCTATGTCTGGGTGACATGTGATGTAGACAGGCTCTATTCATGCATCCCCCATGGATTGGGTTTCCTTTTATTTAGATAGGTATAGTGGTTTTACATGCATACTATACCAGCGATGCAGAGTATCTATGGGTGCCAGATTTTCACCCTCTCTCGCCAACCTGTACTTGGGTTGGAGGGAGAGGGTCCACATCTATCGAGAGAGGAACACATTTTTGCATAAGATTAACATAGTCGTCAGTACATAGATTTATTTTATTTTTATTTATGTATTACAGGTACTCATATACTGCCATCAATTTAAACAGATCTTCACATATGATACGGTATATTGCATATTCACATCAGTCCCTGCCCTCAAGAAGGGACTGATGTGAATATGCCACCCTAAATATTGTAGGAGGAACATCCAGAAGCTCTTTGTCAGAGGAGAAGAAAAAAGAACAGAGTATACCAGTGTTCTCCACACCATACAATTTGGTGTTTCCAAAAGCAAGGAAAATTGTGGAATGATTAGATATATGTAAATTTGTTTTCGTTAGAATGCATTTTCGTCCGAAAATCATTTTTTTTCGTTATCGTTTTAACAAACGATAACGAAAGCGCAAGAAACGAAAACCAAAAGATCCAACATAAAAAATGCTTTATTTTTGTTTTCGTTGCAGTAAAAATTCGATATAGAGAGATTCGACATTATAGGGAAAAGATTCGACATTATAGGGAAAAGATTCGACAGTTTAGGGAAAAGATTTGACACTATAGGGAAAAGATTCAACATTATAGAGAAAAGATTTGACACTATAGAAATAATAGATTCGACATTACAGAGATTAGATTTCGATTTATGAGAAAATAGATTCGGCATTATTACTAGTCATACAACATTATAATTCTTGTAGGCGGAATATTCGAACGGAAATGTACGATTCTAAGTAAAGATTCGACGTTCCGTCGAATATTCTTTTGTCCATTAGACAGAAACCAAGTATTATTGGATTTTCGGACGAAAGCTATTCCCCAACGAAAAACGAAATAAATCAAAACAATTTTCGGGAGTAACTAAATAAATTTATTTTCAAACGAAAACGAAAAAACGAAACAAAATATTCCAGTCTGCACATGTCTAGAAATGATATATGTTCTTTAAAAAGAAGTATAGATCTGGACTTCCTGGTATGATGGTGAAAGATAAGCTTCATGTATATTTTCACTGTTACTGCCCTATTATACGTTCTATGCTGTTTAGGCCGCAGAATGATCCTTCCCCACTACTTTCCTCTTTTCCCTCCTTGCTCTTTTCCTTTCTGTGTCTTTTCTTCTCCTCTCTCTACTCCCACTCCTCTCTACTTCTTCCCCTTATTAGTTTTGGTCATCAATGGAGAAGTGGTGCTATGTTGTTTTCTTAAATATATAGCTTTAGTAGCATCCACTTGCTCGTGTGAATATGCTTGATACGTTCTCTATTGTACAATTGTATAAGACTATCCATGGTATGGTTGTACTGTGTACTTACTTTCTATGACCTTGTATTTTTGTAACATTTTTCTTGCAAAACTTTCAATAAAAACCATAAAAAAAAAAAAGACAAAGTACATGCTAAGATTTTAACCCCTTGGCTTGCTGCCAGCACAATTACCATCCCCATACCAAAAGTTTTCTGACCACGTGACTGCCAATCACAGCAGTCACGTGATCTTAAGTCACGTCCCACCTCCCGGCATCATAAACCCCTTAAAGGGTTGGGAGGTGTCGGCGCTATAAGGTTAAAGAGCAGGGTCAGAGTAGTGTCACTGCAAGCACCGTCTTTGGACCAATACTTATCTCCAAGATGTTTTCTTACAGTGAGGTCTAAGTGGCTCCAATTGGTTGAGTTTTAAAGGTAATTTCAAATGTGGAACAAAGGAGTGCCCTTGTTGTCCTATTAGTGGACAGGAATTTGACATTAAGTCATTCTTTAATTGTAATACTCACAGTGTCATATATCTCATTACATGTGCGGAATATGCAACACAATATGTAGGGTGGAAAACAAGACGGTTGCAGGACTGTATTCGTGAACACATATATGACACTACAAAAAATCATGACTCTAGCATAGCATGGCATTTCAATGAGGTCAATGGAGGGAACACTATGGCTTTTCATATTCAAGCAATAGAAAAGGTTGTTACTCCCAGGAGAGGAGGTGATGTGTTCAGAATCCTGTGCAAACGCGAGGTGTACTGGATATTCCACTTACATACTAAGATTCCAGAGGACCTCAATTTTGAATGGCACCCTATGAATTTGATGAATAAAAATTAAATAAGCAAAATCGTGCTTCTCCTGTTAGAAAATGATTAGGACTAACAAATGTATGCGCCATTTTATTATATCATGGGATAAGTGAGATGCTAGCAGTTGTGAATGTGAGATAAGTTATGTTTTACACCTATAGAGTCTAGTACATCTGCAGTGCAATGCGCATAAAGACAGACCGATAATTGATTGACCAAATGATTTATTGAGAGTTTGGTAACGAATATATTTTATATATTAATAATTTTAGGTGGCGTAAGTTAGTTAGTATTAGATTATGTTTGTTTTTTTGTTTGTTGTTTGGTTGATTGTTCACAGTGAGTGAAGCAGGCAGACTCTATGTCCGCCGTGGGTTGTGAAAGCAGCGGTTCTGCTGTTTCTTGTAGTTCTCCTCCACATCTCTCTGCTCGCCTGAACATTGTAATTTAAATGTTTACGTGTATGTTGGTTTATTTTGGCATAGATATGAGAAATGTGTGTGTGTGCTGCAGGATAAAAAAATATAAATTTGATATCAACAATTGTATGGTGTATGACTCAGGGTGATGAAGGTTGTGAGCAAGCACTGTCTATAGAGTGGAACAGGTTTACCATTTGCTGTTCTTAATTAAATGTTTTTATGATTCTATGACGTTTAAATAAAAAAATCAAGAAAGTGCAGCAGATTCCAGATACTCCTTTCCCTTGTGAGGTCACTAGACCAGAATTTAGACTACTATGCTGTACTTTTGTTACAATGGCTTCAAAAATACTCTAATTATAGGGTGAAATTCTGAAGTGACTGTATCAACAACCGTGAAGGAAAGAAGTGAAACGTTTTGTTGTACAGCAAAAAAAACTGACAGAAGATTGACATTACATGGCAGGCTTATTTTTCTGACTGCACAGTGCCTGTCTAGCAAACTTGCCTTGTGCTCAGTGTCCATACTAATAGGTACAATAAACCACTGCATTTCTTAATACATTCCAAATATAAAGGAACAGCCTACATGCTCAGAAATATTTCTTTAGGGATTTGTGAGGATATTCGTTGAACCTATCGTAAAGTTTGAAAATCGTCTATGGAGGTGAATAATGAAAAAAGTATTTATTGTTATTACAAAGGCTGATAAAACCTGTATAATAATAGGCGAGGGATTGCCAAACAAAGGACATGGTAAGCCAGGCACTGGCATGGGAAATTTTAATGTGACTTCAAAGGCCACAACGGAAAAAATAAACATTACAAATATGCATGGGAGTGTCAAGCTTAAATCCAGTTCATAGTATAGCAGGGCACCACAGGGCAGATCAGACCTACGAGTAGAACCAGGAATTGCAGAAGTAGGCAAATGGTCACAGATGAGCGAAAGGTAACATGAAATTCTCAAGGTCATGGAGTTTAAGGTTCAGCCAGTATTAACATGAGCTCCTGATGGTGGAGATTGATCAGCAGTAGGTCTGGAGCAGGAAGGTACACTATGGTGACAGTCCAAAGGACAGAGCTGTTTGCAAACACAGTAGGGAAATTACAAGTACAAGTATCTTTGCAGACTTGGATAGCCATGGGTCAGTGTAAGTATCGGACCTAGTTAGTAAGGAAGAAAGCCAAAGTTCAGGGAAGGTATAAGACTCACATAGCCAGGAATTAAACTAAAGGTTAAGGCAGTTGTGGATTCACATAGCCAGGAAACAAAGTCAGAAGTCTGTATACAGGTACCAGTGACAGACAGCAGGCAGGTACAGGGCTACCTTTTGACATGTATTGAATTCCTGTTGACACATAATTTTTTTCTTTTTGATGATTCTTTTTATTTGCATTTATGCAGCCCCTTCATGGGAGCCAAATTGTCACCATCATTAGCAAATGTATTCATGGGTGGTGGGAGTAGTGTGTTATCTTTTCACACAACCCATTTCTTGTCAATTATTTTTGGTATGGTCGCTTCATTGACGATCTGATGATCATTTGGGACACCCGTGGAACTACTTTGAATCTTAATATTTTGTTGGATTATGTCAACAGGAATTCTTTAAATCTTACATTTACAGGTTCCTCTGACCCCTTTTTTATTAATTATGTTGACATCAAATTACAGTACAGGGTAGTTCTGAAACTTCTAAAGTCCTGACAACTACTTTTAGGAAGTCCTGTGTTCGGGTAATGCCACCCTTATAGCTAGTATTTGCCACCCACACATACCTGTACGATAAATGATATTCCTGTAAAGAGAAACAGCTCTACTGACCTTTCTTTTTCCGGGAAGTGTGAAGTTGTCAGAGATATACTCTCCAATCAGGGTTGCCCTCAATAGAGTATAGATAGGCAACTTAATGTCGCTTGTCATAAACAATGGGAGGATCTACTCTCTAGTAGGGATGAGCTTCGCGTTCGATGCAAACACATGTTCGCATCGAACATCGGCCGTTCGATTGTTGGTCGAAAACGAACAAATCGGGTTAGTCGCGCCAAATTCTAATGACGCGCAACGGCCCATAATTCACTGCGGCGTTGCGCGCTGATGATTGGCCAAGCATGCACCATGACCCCGCATGCTTGGCCAATCACAGCGCCCAAAAAACGAAGAGACCTAATTGGCCAAAGCCTGGGTGCTTTGGCCAATTAGGGCTCAGGGCTTTAGCACACGCCCCACACTATAAAAGGCCGCCTCCCGGGCGGCCTTGTGTAGTGTGTTCCGGCTTGCTTTCAGAGAGAGAAGTCAGACAGACAGAGAGAGGGAGAGGGATAGATAGATAGAGACACTGTGGGGTAGATTCACATAGAGATACGACGGTGTATCTACTGATACTCCGTCGTATCTGTGAGATCCGACGCTCGGATCTATGCGGCTGATTCCTCGAATCAGGTTCCGCATAGATCTCCCTTAGAGCCGACTGGTGTAAGTGAGTTACACTGTCGGATCTTAGGCTGCAATCTCCCGCCGTCCGCTAGGTGGCGCTTCTATTACTATACGCGACGAATATGCAAATGAGGAGAACCGCCGGTTCGTTACCCCTGCTATATGCGGGGTAAGTGCGGCGTATCCTATGTTAAGTATGGCCATCGTTCCCGCGTCGAATTTTGAATTTTTTACGTTGTTTACGTAAGTCGTTCGGGAATACGGCCATACGTTAATAGCGTTAACGAAAACAATGACGTCCTTCCGTCGTCATTTGAGGCAATGCACGCTGGGAAATTTAGCCGGCGGCGCATGCGCAGTACAATCGGCGCGGGGACGCGCGTGATTTAAATAGTAAACTCCCCCTAGCCGTGGAATTTGCATTCCGCCGGGGGATTTACAATCCGCCAGGGCAACTTACGAGGCAAGTGCTTTCTGAATACAGCACTTGCCTCAAAAACTGGCACAGGCAGATCGTAAAAAAGATAGATCACGCGGATCAAAAGATCCGCTGATCTATGTGAATCTACCCCAGTGTCTTTTCAGATAGATAGATAGATAGATAGATAGATAGATAGATAGATCAGGGAGGCTACTAGTTAGTATAGTTAAATGTACAGTTTGTAGAGAATATATTGACATCCCTAGGAGTTGTCAATATATTTATAAACTGTATAGCTTAGCTAGTTCTGCTATTAGTATCTGTCAGGCAGGAGATTGTGCTTGATGCTCTAACGTGTTAGTGTACACGTGTTAGTTCATTGCACATAGACGCATTAACTGTTACTGCACGTGTGCTATTTATTTGCACAGAAAGGCAGTTGCTGTTAATGCAAGTGGGCTATTGAATTGCACAGAAACGCAGTCACTCTGACTGTGCGTGTGCTGTTTAATACCACCTGAGCGCATTTGGGGTCACCGTACGTGTGCTGTGACATACCACCTGAGCGCATTTGGGGTCACCGTACGTGTGCTGTGACATACCACCTGAGCGCATTTGGGGTCACCGTACGTGTGCTGTGACATACTACCTGAGCGCATTTGGGGTCACCGTACGTTTGCTGTGACACACCACCTGAGCGCATTTGGGGTCACCGTACGTGTGCTGTGACATACCACCTGAGCGCATTTGGGGTCACCGTACGTGTGCTGGTATATACCACCTGAGCGCAGTTAGTGCCACTGTACGTGTGCTGGTATATACCAACTGAGCACAGATAGTGCCACTGTACGTGTGCTCCTATATACCACCTGAGCACAGATAGTGCCACTGTACGTGTGCTCCTATATACCACCTGAGCACAGATAGTGCCACTGTACGTGTGCTCCTATATACCACCTGAGCACAGATAGTGCCACTGTAACGCTGGTAGTGGATGTGGTGCATCCTCTTCAGCCCGTGGCCGCGGCCGTGGCCGCTCGTCATTCTTTTCGGTAGCTGGCCGTGTTGAACCTCAACATGCAGAGGAATTAGTAGAGTGGATGACCAAGCCGTCCTCATCCTCCTCATCCTCTCTCACACAGACAGATCAAAGTTTATCTGGCAAAGCAGCTGCCAAGGCGTCCTCTTCCCTCTGCACAATGGCTTCACACAATACTTCCCTAGTACCACCATGTCCTCCTGAGGAGTCCCCCGAACTGTTTCAACACAGTGTGGGGTACATGCTACAGGAAGATGCGCAGCGTTTTGTAGACTCCGATGACGGAACACTGATAGAGGAAGGTATTGATGTGAGCCCAGGGAGAGGGGGTGGCCGAGAGGGACAGCAATTTGTCAGTGATGATGTTCCCCCAGCTGGAGCATACTGCCAGGTTGTTGACAGTGATGAGGAGGGAGGGGATGATGAGGTCACTGACTCTACCTGGGTGCCTGATAGGAGAGAGGTGGAGGAGGAGGAGGAGGACGACGAGGCACAGGCACAGGCACATCTCCAAAGAGGCAGGATGCCCTCCAGGGGTCAGCTTAAGGTCACACCCACTGCATTACAGCGCACATCTACGGCGCTTGTGCATGGCGCTACTGTGTCTGACCGGTACAGCAAAAGTTCTTTGGTGTGGGCCTTTTTTGAAACATGTCCACAAGATCGTACCTTTGCTATTTGCAACTTATGTCGCAAGCGTATCTCGCGTGGCCAAAACATCAACCGCCTGGGTACCACATGCTTGTCCAGACATATGTCGACCTGCCATGCAGCTCGTTGGCAAGCACACCAGAAAGACCCACACCAAAGACAAAAGCGTACCCCCCCTTGCCCTTCTGGGACCTCCAACCCCAGTAGACCCCCAGTCCTTTCTGAAGCCTGCAGTGAAGGTGTAGAAATAGGTGTGTCACAAGCTAGTAGTAGCGGTCAATCTACTGATAGTACCAGGCAAATTTCTCTGCCCCAGCTGCTGCAGCGCCGAAAGAAGTACAATCCCAGCCATCCACATGCCCAGTAGTTGAATGCTAGTATAGCGAAATTGCTAGCAGTTCAACTGCTACCTTTTCAGTTGGTAGATTCTGCCCCCTTCCGGCTCTCTACCAGCATGTGGAAGGCAATGTCCATGCCTCGCTGGACAGGGCGGTCAGTGGAAAAGTGCATATTACCGCTGACTCATGGTCCAGCAGGCATGGACAGGGACGTTACCTGTCTTTTACGGCGCATTGGGTGACTCTGCTGGCAGCTGGGAAGCACGCAGGGTAAGGTCCAGTAGTTTTGGAGGTTGTTCCGCCACCACGCCTCTAAAAAAATACTACTGCTTGTGACACACCTCTTTCCTCCACCCCCTCCTCTTCTTCTTCCTCTGTGGCCTCTTCCTGTGGGGATGTTTACTCCGAACCAGCCGTGCTCCGTAGGCGTACGAGGGGATACGCAGGAATGCAGGCCAAGAGATGCCATGCGGTGCTAGAGCTGGTGTGCTTGGGAGACAGATTTTCTCAGCTCTGCAGGGTCAGGCTGAGAGGTGGTTGACGCCACGCCAGCTGAAGCCTGGAATGGTGGTCAGCGATAATGGCACCAACCTCCTCTCTGCCCTGCGACAGGGAAAACTCACCCACGTGCCCTGTTTTGCGCATGTCCTCAATTTGGTGGTGCAGCGGTTCTTGGGCAGGTACCCGGGCTTGCAGGATGTCCTGAAGCAGGCCAGGAAAGTGTGTGCATTTTCGGAGGTCATATAATGCTACACTGCTCACTGACTCAGCTGACTGAAAACAGGACCCCCAAGAACCGCCTAATTTCGCCTAATGCACCAGATGACAGTGCCAACGTTGAGGCAGGCTCAACGTTGGCACATGCAGCAGCTGCACACGCAGCAGCGGGCCCATCAATGAGTACCTGTGCCAATATGGTCAGCAGAACTGGGTCAGGGCAGCTAGGTTTTTTTTCACCACGCCAGTGGGCTTTGATCAGGGATGCATGCACTGTCCTGTCACCATTTGAGAAGGCCACGAGGAGTGGTGAGCAGTGACAGTGCATGCATCAGTGAGCACCCTCTTATTCACATGTTGGAGCACACGCTACGTGGAATAATGGACAGGGCCCTTGAGGCAGAACAGAGGGAGGAAGAGGAGAACTTCCTTACCTCTCAAGTCCCCCTTTACCCAGACAGTGGTCCTTCTTGCCCACCTAGCACACAGGAAGAGGATGAGGAGGAGGAGGATTGTATCAGCAGCATGGAGGTGGAGCCTAGCACTCAGCAGCAGCAGTCTTCAAGGGATCATTTACAGTCCCAAGGAGCACGTGGAGTTTTACGTGGCTGGGATGAGGTGCCTGTGGATCCTGTCTAACTCAGTGACCCAGAGGACTGTGGCCCGAATGCCTCAGCAAACCTACGTTGCATGGCCTCCCTGATTCTGCAAAGCCTGCGTAAGGATCCTCGTGTACATGCTATTAAGGAGAGGGATCATTACTGGCTGGCGACTCTCCTTGATCCACGTTATAAGAGTAAGGTTGCGGACCTTATGTTGCCATTGCAGAGGGAGCAGAAGATGAAACTTCTGCGGGAGGCCTTGCAGAAGGGTCTGTGCAATGCGTTCCCAGAACCGGGGGGATTACCAAAACCTGGCTCTGGACAACGTCTTGCTGAGGCTTCGGTGAGTCACAGGAGGGGCGGTGGAGAAGGTGGTCGTCTGACCGATGCGTCAGGCAGTTTTTTAGTCCGCAGCCCCAAGGTCTGACCGGTTCCATCAACCATCGCCAGCGTCTGCTTTACATGGTCCGGGAATACCTAGGGGCAAGATCCGACTTGGACACCTTCCCCACCGAAAATCCTCTGGCTTACTGGGTCTTGAGGATGGATCACTGGCCAGAGCTTGCCCAGTACGCAATTGAGCTACTGGCTTGCCCTGCATCCAGTGTTCTTTCAGAACGGACATTCAGTGCTGCTGGAGGCTTTGTCACTGATCACAGGGTGCGCCTCTCCACCAGCTCTGTTGATCGACTGACCTTCATCAAATGAATCAGGCTTGGATCAACACCAGCTACCAAGCACCTGATGCTGATATTAATGAATAATATATTTTTTGTTGAAATGTCGGATCACTTTTAGACTGCTGATGCTGAGTGACTGTCCTCTTATGCTGCTGATGGAACATCCTTCTCCTCCTCACTTTTCTTGCTGATAGCTAGTAAGAAATGTTGTGTTTCTGGGCTCCGCCACCAGTGCCTAAGGCACAATTTTTCAGCCCATGTTTAACAGGGGCGCCTAATAACAATTTTTGTTGCAATACTTTGCACGTGGCTCCTTGTTACGCTCCTATTGCAGTTATTGAGAGGGGTTGCAAGTGTTGTGTTGTGCCCAAGGCACAATTTTCCAGCCCCTGTTTAACAGGGGCGCCTAATAACAATTTTTGATGCAATAATTTGCACGTGGCTCCTTGTTGCGCTCCAATTGGAGATATTGGGAGGGGTTGCAAGTGTTGTGTTGTGCCCAATGCACAATTTTTCTGCCCCTGTTTAACAGGGGTGCCTAATAACAATTTTTGATGCAATAATTTGCACGTGGCTCCTTGTTGCGCTCCAATTGGAGTTATTGGGAGGGGTTGCAAGTGTTGTGTTGTGCCCAAGGCACAATTTTCCAGCCCCTGTTTAACAGGGGCGCTTAATAACAATTTTTGATGCAATAATTTGCACGTGGCTTCTTGTTGCGCTCCAATTGGAGTTATTGGGAGGGGTTGCAAGTGTTGTGTTGTGCCCAATGCACCATTTTTCTGCCCCTGTTTAACAGGGGCGCCTAATAACAATTTCTGATGCAATAATTTGTACGTGGCTCCTTGTTGCGCTCCAATTGGAGTTATTGGGAGGGGTTGCAAGTGTTGTGTTGTGCCCAAGGCACAATTTTTCAGCCCCTGTTTAACAGGGGCACCTAATAAAAAATTTTGATGCAATAATTTGCACGTGGCTCCTTGTTGCGCTCCAATTGGAGTTATTGGGAGGGGTTGCAAGTGGTGTGTTGTGCCCAAGGCACAATTTTCCAGCCCCTGTTTAACAGGGGCGCCTAATAACAATTTTTGATGCAATAATTTGCACGTGGCTCCTTGTTGCGCTCCAATTGGAGTTATTGGGAGGGGTTGCAAGTGTTGTGTTGTGCCCAATGCACAATTTTTCTGCCCCTGTTTAACAGGGGCGCCTAATAACAATTTTTGATGCAATAATTTGCACGTGGCTCCTTGTTGCGCTCCAATTGGAGTTATTGGGAGGGGTTGCAAGTGTTGTGTTGTGCCCAAGGCACAATTTTCCAGCCCCTGTTTAACAGGGGCGCCTAATAACAATTTTTGATGCAATAATTTGCACGTGGCTCCTTGTTGCGCTCCAATTGGAGTTATTGGGAGGGGTTGCAAGTGTTGTGTTGTGCCCAATGCACAATTTTTCTGCCCCTGTTTAACAGGGGCGTCTAATAACAATTTTTGATGCAATACTTTGCACGTGGCTCCTTGTTGCGCTCCAATTACAGTATGTTTACAGTATGTTTGAGAGGTGCCCTTTTTTCTAAAAAATTTCTTTCACACAACAATAATGGCCCCCCACCACCGCTAAAATATTCGACATAATGTTGCCACACAGAACTTGCGCAAGTAGCATTAATTACTTTTTTTTTTTTGGTCCTTTCATGTTGTGCAGGGACATTTCTAAACACCTGCCACTACTATAGACACCCAGCAGGTGTGATATTTTTTTTTTTTTCACTTTAAGCATCATTAAAATGGCTGCTCCTCAAAAAACGTCCGTTTAAAAAAAAAAAAATTCCATTGATACATGTTCCCTGGGGCAAGACCCAGGTTCTGAACGACGTTTTCCAACATTTAATTGAATTTTGGTCTTTAAAATGACCGTTTTTGAATTCGAACGTTCGGGTCCCATAGACTTCAATGGGGTTCGAAATGTTCGCGCGAACCTGCGGTCTGTTTGAACGTTCTGGTGCGAACCGAACCCGGGGGTGTTCGGCTCATCCCTACTCTCTAGTACTCATTCTATCAAATCTAGGTCCAGGGCCATATCTAGAAAAGATGGGAGGTTACATTTTGTTACAATCTTTACTGTAGAGTAAAACAAAATAGTGAGTTTAATGGAAAAGAACATACACATTTTATATACTGATAAGGCATTGCATAACCACTTATTCCAAGGTCTTGGTTTCAGTAGCCATAGGGCCCCCACTTTGCGTTTTGTTTTGGTACCTAGTAATGTCTGCTCCTATGTCACCAACAATACCTGGGTCTCTTATCCAGGATCATTTCGCTGTGGGGTCAGTACATGCAAATAGTGTAGGGCTCATAGACCTATTAAGAATATTATATCCTTTTTTATCATATCCCTGACATTCCTATAGCCCACACTAGGCTAATACACATGTTGCTCACATCAACACACTGGGCTATAGCTCTCAACTGGCGTTCCTCTACTGTGCCATGGTCTCAAATTATGGATCGTATGTTGGCCATCAAACTAGCAGAACGCATTCATCACATCTTATTCGATACTATGAACATATATGATCAAAAATGGAAGCCTTGGGACCTATCTTTGATGATTCATTGAACTAAGATGGGATACTGTTATCACCTTTCACTGTATTATGTTATCAACAATTCTTTTATAAATCCAATGATTTATTTTTCTACCTCTTAAATAACTACTATGCATATTTTTCACATATGTTCACTGCTCACGTACCGTATTTATCGGTGTATACCGCGCACTTTTTTCCCCTTAAAATAAGGGGGAAATCGTGGGTGCGCGATATACGCCGATACCCGCTTCCCACGCTCAGTTTGAAGCCTGTACCATACGGCCCTTACACACTGAGGTATGTGTGTGTAAGGGCCGTATGGTACAGTCCACATATTGCTCTTTACATTTATCACATTGAATTAGATATACCAAATGAGCGGAACCACAATTAATGGATTTGTTTATTACATGTGAAGAATAGTAATAGTTTTAATCCCCTTTTAGCCTTGAAACAGAATTGTTAGTCTGGTTATATCAGTATATATATAAATATATAGATCTATATCTATATATATATATATCTATATATATATATATCTATATATATCTATATATATATATATATATATATATATATATATATATATATATATATATATATATATATATATATATATATATAGATAGATAGATAGATAGATAGATATCTACATATATACAGTTTATAGTTACCCTACTACTATATCTGACTTCTGAAGTTCTTCTGTGGAGCAATTGAAATTCTTTATAAAATGCCACTTATTTTTTGCCTGGAGTAACCTTGTTTAATCCCCAAGCACCTCTATATATCAGGGAACAAGTGTTGTTTATCCGTCTATTACAGAGCCAGAGAAGTGGACAATCAATGGCTTTTCAGTATGAGGTGCAGAGACTCACCTCGCTGACCTCTGATCTATGTTTTACTGAAGATGGTACATTCTGACTGTCACAAATGTTCTGGTATATGACCATATATTTTTGTTGGGAGAGAAAAACATAGTTATACTTTACTGAACTATCGACAATCCTCTGAAACAACACAGGACATAAATGTCCTGTTATTAGACCTCTTGGGAAATCATTTTAAAGAGCAAAAAAATAGACATTTGTCAGCTTGTTGTTTGCTGCTGGAGGCTAGTAAACACTCAGAGCAATTGTGGTAACCTACTGACTTTAATTATATGAATAGTTTTTTAGGCTTGATTCTAATAGTTTAAAATGCTTGTTAATGGTGTCAGAGAACAAGCATACATCAGACATTGGAGAACTAATGTTTAAAATAAACCTACTGTCATGGACCGTGAAATCATACTTCATGTATTACATAAGATGAGACATTATGGATATGACATATTGCAGGATGCCTTTGGACATTATGAGGTGTCTGTCTAGATGGGGATTGAACTGAATCAGACTATTGAGGACTATTGAAAGGTTAAGTGGCTTGTAAAAGACATTCATTGTCCAGTGTGTAGAGGTGTTAAGCCAGTCGGCTCTTTGACCTTTCTATTGTGTGATAACACTGTTTTGAGCCTTTTGATTATCAGGAGTATTGGATTAGCATGTCATTATCTAAAAAAAGGGCGATCTCTCAGATGTAGTAATGACCTCCTCTCTATGCGGAGACAAGCTGGCTAGATAACGTATTCTGTTAACTTCACTGATGTCATTGTCTAAAGGAATGTCATTCTCTCTGAGGTAGTAAAGTCATGCTAAATACATTGGTGCCAAAATGCCTCTGTATGGAAACCCCAGTGTGTGAAAAGGGGGTGGAGATTTTATTGTTCTTTGATTGATGGAAGCTGTAACCTGTCCTGTATATAACCAGCTGAGTTAATAAAGTTGAGTTCTGGTTGAACATTCATACAACTCGTTTGGTGTGTGTTCTTCATGGATTCAATCGGCACATAGCTGTAGGTTGGATCCTGGAATCTTGGATGACTGGACCATCAGATATTGCAATCTGCAAGCTGATCAAATAGAAGCAGAGGAGTGTCGGGAGAGCAGGACCTGGGCGAGAAAGGGTCTCGTCACATTGGTTGGCAGCGGTGGGATTTGCTCTCCTGTTACTGGGACAACTCCAAACCACCACCATGAATGACCAGCTATGCAGCCTGCAGGAAAACCATGCTAACAGATTTGCTTGAAGAGCCGTGGAGGGACCGGTGGGACAAAGAACAAGGCCACCCTGATCATTACGCTAGCCAAGATGGATCAGAGGGATGGTGATGCAGGACCCAGGTCAGTTGAAGACTTGTTCCAGCAGCGAGTTCAACAGCGGTTGGCATTATATGGTGCTAACCCATCAGAGACCGCCAGACAGGAGGCCATTAGAGACATCCAGCTGCAGGATGAGCAACAACAGAAAGAACTAAAGCGCCAAGAGAGAGAACGAGAGCGGCAACAGAGAGAACGAGAGCGGCAACAGAGAGAACGAGAGTGGCAACGTGAGCTGGAATTTGCCTACAAACAGCTGCTAGACTCCGCTCAGCAGCAGGATGGGGCTCCCTTTACCTGGGTCTATGAGGAAATATCAGCTGACAACACTGAAATTCTGGATGAAATCCTGGCTGAAGAATCGTCCATGTGGCAGGGTAACAGTGTGCTTTGCCAACCTGCCCCTGCAGCTATGGACCCGGAGGTCTTATGGCAGATGCAGCAAGTGCTGACTGACCTTGATGATCCTGTTTCTGCAGGGGATGATCTTGAATGGAGGAATGTGCCTGTCCAGCAGTATGCCAGTGAATCGGCAGTGGAAAATCTGGAGATTGCTATTCCCAAAGCTGAAGTACTGACCGCAAGGCCGAGCTCTGCTAACCTCTGCTCAGTACCTATAGCATCTTCTGGGTTACATGGACAGGAGATGGTGAACCTCTATCCCCAGACACCAGTTGCAGAGACAGGGGATTTAATCGATTTTTCTGCTGAGGAAGAACAACCTGAGGAGCCTCCAGCAGAAGAGCTGGGATCAGGCACAAACTTCACTGTGCTCTGCCCAGCACCAAGGGCAGTATTTGTGGAGTTACAAGGAACTTCCCCAGCTGAAGCACTGGTCACCGGACAGAGGGTTCTAGACCTCTGCCCCACCCCTGTGGCAGTTTCAGAGGCTCAGGGTGAGAAGGTGGCAATCACGCCCCAGCTGCAGATTACAGAATGTATGGACTGTTCAGAGGATGTTACGGATTGTGCACCCCCACCAGAAGTGCTGGCAACAGGGCAGAGTGCCAGCCATCTCTGCCCAGCATCGGGACCAACTGTGGAGTTCCAGGGAGCCGGGGCGGTTGGCCCCCCTCCCCAGCAACCAGCTGAGGTGGTAAAGCTCTTATTCCCAGCTGAATCACTGGCAGCAGGACAGGATGCTACTGGCGGCTGCACCCCACTACAGCTTGAGCGGATATCGGTGGATGGGACTGTGGTCTCCACTCACAGCAACCCAGCGGAAAAGCTGGCAACAGAGCAGAGTGCCCCGGGCCTCTTTCACCTAACAGAAGAGGGGGTTCCTGTGGTAGTGGATGGGACTTCGATCATCACTGACTCAACCCCAGAAAATGATACGGCCCTGAGACAGGAGGATGTCGGCTTGGCTTTACAAGCATCAGGGGATTTTCACCTAGCACCAGTGGTTGGGACTTCAGTCTCCACTGGTATACCCCAGGAATGGTGGCCAGTTGGCCCAGATCCCCAACAGCATGATGAACTGAGCCCGGCCACCCTGTCTTCTCTCCAGCGGCTGAAAGGACTCCAGGGAGAAGGGCCAGTCCAGGCCTCGCCCCAGCGGCAGGCGTATTCCCTGAGAGAGGCAGAGGATGGCGGGGTGAGTAATGCTCTGTTTGGACTAAATTATTTGGGGTACTGTATGGATACTGGCATTGGGGGACTGGAACTACTGACGAAGTTCAGAGTCAACCCATCTGGTGTCTCCTACTGTGTTAGTCTCCTGCCAAAAGGGGAGCTGTGTGCCAGACCTAGCCGGGACAGGGGCTTTTGGAGAGGACTGAATGCGAGCCTCTTGCCGTCCGATTATGGGCCAGGGCCTCAAACCAGGAAGGCGGATGGTTTATCCCGGCAGACAGTCCTGGAAACTTAAGACTACTTTTCCAACATCCTCGAGTGGACCCGTTTGTGTGGACTATTTCCCAGGGGGAGTAATGTCATGGACCGTGAAATCATACTTCATGTATTACATAAGATGAGACATTATGGATATGACATATTGCAGGATGCCTTTGGACATTATGAGGTGTCTGTCTAGATGGGGATTGAACTGAATCAGACTATTGAGGACTATTGAAAGGCTAAGTGGCTTGTGAAAGACATTTATTGTCCAGTGTGTAGAGGTGTTAAAGCGGAGCTCCACCCAGGAAAACAACATTTTCCGATGTTGTTTAAAAAAATTTAATAAAAAAAACCTGAAAAAATAAATAAAAATACTCACCCGAAATACCTGTTGCTATGCGGAAGTCCGTAATCTGCCTCTTCCACTCCGCGGTGCCTTTTCTTCTTGTCCTTCTCCTTGTGAATGGGGCGCGCTGCTTTCTGGGAACTGTGTGTGTTCTCAGAGAGCAGCGCGCCCATTCACAAGCCAGCGTGAGACTCACGCAGGCGCAGTAGGAAATGGGCAGTGAAGCCGTACGGCTTCACTGCCTGTTTCCCATAGTGTGAATGGCGGCGCGGGACCCGGAGCGATCGTGGGACCGGCATCGGGGGGCCCATCAGCACGGGCAAGTAGGACAAGGTAAGTGTCCTTATTTAAAGTCAGCAGCTACACTGTTAGTAGCTGCTGACTTTAAAAAAAAAAAAAATTGCGGCTGGAGCTCCGCTTTAAGCCAGTCGGCTCTTTGACCTTTCTATTGTGTGATAACACTGTTTTGAGCCTTTTGATTATCAGGAGTATTGGATTAGCATGTCATTTTCTAAAAAAAGGGTGATCTCTCAGATGTAGTAATGACCTCCTCTCTATGCGGTCTCGTCACACCTACCATTTTGAAATTTTTTTCTGATTGGGTGACCAGCACTACAATACAAACAACTATAGGTGTGATGTACAGTGCTGGGCTTTCAACTGTCCATTCACCTCTTAGTTGTTGTAGCCTTAAGCATGTATAAGTAGTCCCTTCCTGGGTTTGTCATGATGTCAAATGCTGCACTGCACGATCATGGTGATTAGTGAGCCAAATGATTGTATGAGTTCATGTTAACCAGAAGATAAAGAAATGAAACACATGGCATAGAGGAAGAATCAAGCTGATTGGCCAACTGTGTGTATGCTCCTCGCAGTTTTTCCGACGGGAAAACTGCCCAAAAACCGCCGGACAAATAAAGAGAACCAGCTATCTTTTTTCCCGCTGGGAAAACTGGCGGACTTTTGCACGGAGGTTTTTGGCAGTTTTCCAATGGGAAAAACTGCGATGAAGCATACACATGACTGGGATTCCCGACCAAATCTCCATTGCAGTTTTCCTGTTGGAAAAACTAGCCACATGTAGGGGGAAAGACTGACCGAGCAGATTCTCGGCTTTCCCCGTGGGATTTCCAACGCCAACTTTTAGATAATGAACAGTCATTTGCTTTGTTTTGTTTTTGTTTATTTGGGGGATATAACTTAGTTGGGGAAAGGGTATGGGATGCCCATAGAACAGGTTGCTTTTGCCATAGTTACTTGATGAATTGCTATAGTAGTTGCACTCTGCACATTTCAGATGGACTCTCTTTACTGTCTCCTCTGCACCAACTCCTGCAGACTGTTACTCTTCTACCCCTGCACAAACTTCCCTGTACAATGTTAGTCTCTTAGGCCCAGATTCACAAAGCACTTACGCCGCCGTAAGTGCAAATTTGCGCCGGTAAGCGCAAATGTGCGCCGGCGTATCTGTGCACCAGACCCACAAACCAACATACGCCTAAAAACTGGCCAGCCTACGTCGACGTAGCTTAGATACGCCGGCGTAGCGTGGGTGCACTTTTCATCTGGGCGCATGTTGCTGCTCCCATTGATTAGGCATTCAAACATACAAATGAGGGAAATACGGCGATTCACGAACGTACGTGCGCCCGACGCATGCTACGCGAGGTGTGCGTAATTTGTACGTCCGGCGTAAAGTTATTGCCCATAGATGAGGCGCAACCCGGCAACAGACATGCAAAGGTCTGCACCAGAGAACACAGGCTGGCGTATTGGGCGTACGTTACGTTCACGGCGTACACGATGATCCGAGGTAGCTTAGGCATTTGTGCCGGCGTGGTTGTGAGCATGCGCATAAGGGTGCTGTTTCATGCATCCACGTCACGGCAATGTCACGGCGCATGCGCAGTTCGTGATACGCTCGGACCATCATTTGCATGGGGTCACTTCCTCTTCCACCTACGCCGGCCTGCGCCTTCAAAAAATATGCCACGCCAACGCAGCGTTGGAAGCAATAGCTTGCTGAATGCAGTGCTTGCCTCTCCGTGCTGCGTCGGCGTAGCATATGGCGTTTGCGCTACGGCGGCGTAATGTGCGCCCACTCTCTGTGAATCTGGGCCTATGTCTCTTCGCCCCATCATCTTGAACTGCACACCAGGGATCACTCCGAATAATCCATGATGGTTGTTGAACTTTGCTGAATGCTTCCTCCCAGTTTCCTCTGCCAAAGGCGTACACCTCCCAGATGGGGATGGGCCTCCTGCTGCAGTCTAACACTCTATTCTTCACTTCACCCAGCCGACAACTCCCCTCCAGTGGGCTGGACCTGAGTTTAGGTAGGAGGCCTGCCCCCTGCTAATTCCAATTCCGGATTGGTCAGTGCTCCTCACATGAGCTCTCTGTCACTCCAATTCCTAGCCCTGCCCCACTTCCAGAACATTCTCCTGGAAGCAGGGGAGGTGACCTAGAACTGAAGTACAGGTGGTCACACCCACTGCTACACTAACCACTCCCTGCCCTCCAGATGAAAACAAGCAGGCCTAGCATGCAGCATAGACCTCTAACACCTACCTATGGTAGAGGGTAGGGTTGTCCAGATACCGATACTAGTATCGGTATCGGGACCGATGCCGAGTATTTGTGGGAGTACTTGTACTCCCGCAAATACCCCCGATACTAAAATAGAATACTCCCCCCCCCTATTGCAGCGATGTCCT
The DNA here is from genome assembly GCA_029574335.1 of Rana kukunoris. Lineage (NCBI taxonomy): Eukaryota > Metazoa > Chordata > Amphibia > Anura > Ranidae > Rana > Rana kukunoris. The sequence continues at coordinate 566,220,129 of CM056049.1, read as the reverse complement.
GTCCCTCATACTTGTAGATATGATGCCGCCGCTGCAGCATACCGCCGTTAATCCCCCTTCATTATAGCTAGCGCGCATTACAAGCTTTCGTTTTGAAAACTTGTAATGCCCGCGCCGCCGTGTATTGACACTCCCCTTCTTGGGATTGGATGGATCTGTTCAATCCCGAGCAGGGGGGAGTGTCTATGCACGAATCCGCGTATAGACACTCCCCCTTGCGTGGGATTGGACGGATCCCTCCAATCCAGAGAAGGGGAGTGTCTATACACGGCGGCGCGGGCATTTACAAGTATTCAGAACGAAAGCTTGTAATGCTCTCTGCAGGGAGATTAACGGTGGTATGCGGCAGCGGCGGCCGCATCATCATATCTACAGGTGTGAGGGACAGGACATGGTTGCAATAAGGGGGACATGACATGGCTGCAATATGGGGGACATGACATGGCTGCAATATGGGGGACATACATGGCTGCAATATGTGGGGGACATACATGGCTGCATATGTGGGGGACATACATGGCTGCATATGTGGGGGACATACATGGCTGCATATGTGGGGGACATACATGGCTGCATATGTGGGGGACATACATGGCTGCATATGTGGGGGACATACATGGCTGCATATGTGGGGGACATACATGGCTGCATATGTGGGGGACATACATGGCTGCAATGTGGGGGACATACATGGCTGCATATGTGGGGGACATACATGGCTGCATATGTGGGGGACATACATGGCTGCAATATGTGGGGGACATACATGGCTGCAATATGTGGGGGACATACATGGCTGCAATGTGGAGGACATACATGGCTGCATATGTGGGGGACATACATGGCTGCATATGTGGGGGACATACATGGCTGCATATGTGGGGGACATACATGGCTGCAATATGTGGGGGACATACATGGCTGCAATATGTGGGGGACATGGCTGCATTTGGGGATACATTTTAAAAAAGTATCGGTATTCGGTATCGGCGACTACTTGAAAAAAAGTATCGGTACTTGTACTCGGTCCTAAAAAAGTGGTATCGGGACAACCCTAGTAGAGGGCGCTGACCATCCCAGCAGACAGATCCCAGCAGACAGATTCGATCGTGTGTACGGGCGAGCCGACGGATTTGGCCAGCCGACAGATTTAAAAGCATGCTTTCAAATCTGTCGGCTGGGAACCCGTCGGCCCGATATGTGTGCTGGTTAGTACGCTAACCAGAAGACATATCTTCTCGCACATGCATCGAATGGATTCGACGCGTGCGCGGAAGTAATTCACTTCCTGGTGCGGTGACGTGGCGGCGTCAACGTCACCGCCACGTCACGACACGTTAGCGCGCCGTCTGCCGGCGGGAATTTTGGTTTGAACGTCTGTACAGCGATCAAACCAAAATAGCCCAGCAGACAAATCTGATCAAATTTGGAGAAGGGCAGTGGTTGAGGGTAAGGGTACCTTCTCTGAAAAAGCACCATTAGCTGGTGGTAGAACATCCTCAACTTAAAACTTTTAAAAGCCATGTCATCAAGTGAACATGTGGCTAGCTGGAGGCAATACAATATTTACATAATCTTAATAAACAGTAAATCCACTTTAAAGCAAGCCCTTGCTCTGTAGGTACAGGTACTGTGGCCCAATTTATTCTCAAAGTGCAAAATTACTGAAGTCATTAAAATCAATCTCTTAGGCCTCGTACACACGACCGAGGAACTTGTCGGAAAAGACACATCGTTTTCCTCGACGAGTTCCTTGTTAGGCTTGTCGAGAAACTTGACAAGCTGTCTTTGCGTACACACTGTGAAGAGCAAATCTCCTCGTTCTCAAATGTGGTGACTTCAACACATACGATGGCAGGGGAAGTTCGATTCCATTGGCACAACCCTTGGGGCTGCTTTTGCTAATCTCATGTTACTGCGTGTTAAGTAAAAGTTTAGTAAGAGACATTTGCACTTTTCAGTCTGTTACAGCATGACAAATGTGCTATTTCCTTTACAAATGCTACTTTTACCGAAGGTGCGTGGGTTTCTAAGTATACACACCAACATGTTTCTCATCGAAAACCAGCCAGACGAGAAACATGACAACTCCCTTCGAGGAAAAAGAGAACTTTTCCTCGTCGAGTTCCTCAACAGTTTTCTCGATGAAAAGCATACACACGACCGGTTTCCTCGGCAAAACACGTCTCCCAACAAGTTTCTTGCTGGATTTTCCCGAGGAAACTGGTCGTGTGTACGAGGCCTGAGACAGCTCAGCTCACCCTGTCCTCCACTTGCAGCAATGAATCAGAACCTCTAAAGCCTTGTACACACGTTCAGTCCATCCGATGAGAACGGTCTGAAGGACCGTTGTCATAGGTTAACCGATGAAGCTGACTGATGGTCTGATGTGCCTACACACCATCAGTTAAAAAAACGATCGTATCAGAACGCGGTGACAGAAAACACAACGACGTGCTGAAAAAAATGAAGTTCAATGCTTCCAAGCATGCGTCGACTTGATTCTGAGCATGCGTGGATTTTTAACCTATGGTCGTGACTACTAACGTTCAGTTTTGACCTATCGGTTAGGCGTCCATCGGTTAAATTTTAAAGCAAGTTCTATTTTTTTTGACCGAAGTATAACTGACCAATGGAGCCTACACACGATCGGTTTGGACCAATGAAACGGACCTTCAGTCAGTTTTCATCGGTTTTGACCGATCGTGTACTCGGCATAATGAAAACACAGAGTATGCAAACATTTGAATGTCTATAGCCCCACTACATGTTCATTTTAAGAGAATGTACAGGTATAGAGTGGTATCCTGTCTCTTTACTAACACTGAAACTCTCTGCTGTCAATACTGTGCTGTGCCTGCAATGCAGAAAAAAGAAAAAGAGAAATGGAACATAAAGCTCTGTCCTCAAAAAGACTTATATGATTTCTGCAGTTCTACAAATCTAGACATCTGAGGTATGTGAAGCACATTTCTATTTTTTATGTATATACACACAAATAAGTAAAAGAAAACACCTGCAATGACACCTGCATGTGGCATTAAAGTAGCTGTTTGGGGAAAATAAGAGCCAAACTGAAGAGTTTGTTTTCGCTTCAGATAAAAATACTGCGATTCAAGGGAAACTCCAACTTCATCAATTCCGCCACCCCCCCAAACCTCACACACAAACAAACACATACCCAGACACATACCTTATAACTTTTTTCCTGCAGACCAGGAATACTGTGAGCAGAGGTTGTGTGATGATACCATCCCAGCAGGCGGGTCCATAACAGTCTGGGCTTTTTTTTTTAGAAAGTTGGTTGTATGATGCTGGTTGTCAATCAAGAAGGAAGACTAGCAGCATCTAGTGGCAGAAAAAGGAAAAGCAGAAAGACAGCTCTGGAAGGAGGCCTGGTCACACCATTGCAGGTGCTGGAATCGCTGTGATTCTAGCACCCCCAGTCAAAAACCGCAGTTCATTTGTGGGTGTGGGAACCACAGGGAAATCACATGGTGCTTTTGCCAGCTGCTACATTTTCAAAATGGTGCGTGCAGTTTTTTTCTGTGGGAAATGCAAACGCGGCAAACACGGGCCGCAAACCCACAATAGTGTGAACCAGGCCACAAGGTGAGTTTTGAAGCTCCTGGGCAACAGATTTAGAAACAAGTTCCGATCTATAGGACAAATGACAAAAATCAGATATACAGTACATATAAGGGGATGTTGTGGTTAAATTAAAAATATCATCTCCTCTGTGTCAAATATTGAAGAATCATCCCTACTGCTGCTTCAAGGAAAGTCAGGGGCAAAGAGCTGTATTTACAGACCTGTTATCACTGATCAACAATACCTGAGCCTGCAAGAAATGACAACAGAATAACGTGGGTCATATGAGGTTGGGATCTCATGTTCTCTCTGATAGAACATAGATTGGCTGCAAGCAGAACAATTCCACATCCACAGAAGTTCTGATTTTTGTTTTTTTAACTGACCTGAAGTTCCCTGTTGCTTATAAAATATTTATATTTAATAAAATTGATTCTCCAGTTAGATTTTTATGTTATTTTATAGACAAGAAAACATTTTATGAGAGGAAAAGAAGGAATGACTGTAGGCTAATTTCAAGGATACATGTAAAGAAAGTATATTAAATGGTTAAAAAAAAAAACTAGCATCTCTGCAAACACATGGAAGGTACGCAATAACATGCCGTCCTTTTTGCAATCCCAGTAAGCAAGCAAACCTATATTAGCTGAGCATTATGCTCATGAACAGATTTCAAAGCTTACAAAAAATGTTCTGTAATGATTACAGTACATCAACTCAATAAGCAGGTAATCTGTCAATAAATAATATCTCAGGTGGTGACTATTCGTTTTGTTTATGGAACAATGTATAATTTTGGTTTTAATTTGAAGTAGAAAAGACTTGTTATTTATGGCATTTTCTACCTAACCAAGTTCAGCATACTAACTTACACTTTATGTACTCTAAAGAACTTTGTTCATGCTGAACATTTAAGTGCTTTAACGTCTTGCTGCCCGAGTCGTAACGCATATGTGCAGTAGACATGTGCATTCGTTTTCGTTAGAATGCATTTTCGTCCGAAAATCAAGTATTTTCGTTATCATTTTAACAAACGAAAACGAAAGCGCAAGAAACGAAAACCGAAAGATCCGACATAAAAAATGTATTTCATTTATTTATTTCATTTATTTTCGTTTTCATTCAGATCCGACGATTTTCGATGCGTTGTCTAATTTTCGTCGTTCAATTCGACAAAGCATCGAAAATCGTCGTTCTGAATACAGTGAATAGGTAGAAATAGAACGATGAAAATTCGACTATTTTCGATGCTTTGTCGAATTTTCGACGTTCAATTCCTACCTATATTCAATGTATTCACTGAATACAGTGAATAGGTAGGAATTGAACGACGAAAATTCGACAAAGCATCGAAAATAGTCGAATTTTCATCGTTCTATTTCTACCTATTCACTGTATTCAGAACGACGATTTTCGATGCTTTGTCGAATTGAACGACGAAAATTAGACAAAGCATCGAAAATCATCGTTTTCGGACGAAAACTTTCCAGACGAAAACGGCATAAATCAAAACGATTTTCGGGAGTAACTAAATAAATTTATTTTCCAAACGAAAACGAAAAAAAAAAACGAAACAAAACATTCCAGTCTGCACATGTCTAATGTGCAATGGCAGAGAGTGTGTGCTTAAAAGCCTACACACTGCACATATGTCTCCATGGACTGCCAAGGTTTCTGTGCTGAGAGTACGCAAACTGCACACTTCCAGCACAGTGACTTAGCTATCATAGGCAGCTTTTGGTCTCTAGTCATGACAGTCAATCACAGAGGCCACATGATCAGAAGATCCGTCCTTCCCCCGTGATGTATAGACTTACTAAAAGGGTAACCGGGCTGGGGAGGAAGGGGTTAAAGTGTAATATACGTTTTTTTTATACTAATCCCCCCTCTCTAACCCCCTCTGAGCTAAAATACACCTGGCTGTGCGTAGTGAGCCTTCACAGATTTATTGTATAGGGCTATTACTGAAGATTGGAGATGCTGAAAAGTTAGCCCTCTACAGGTCTAAGAGGTGAAGAAGATTTTGGGAAGTATCCATACTGACTTGTAGCTTAAAGTAGGCTTTGGTTGTCTAATGAGGTAAGTAAGCCGCTGGTTAGAAAGGTTTAATTAGGTTGGCTCAAGAGCAGTGGCATACATAGTACTTAGAAGGTGGGTGGCCACTGCCCACTGGGGACATGCTGGTGAAAATTAGAGGGCAATTAGGGTGTAACATGTAACATGTTACTATACAGCGCTTGCCTGCACCCCTTAATCCCTCCCCCCATGATAGTAGGCAGGGGTTCTTTTCCCTGTCACAATTTAAAAACAGTGCAGCTGTGTGGGGTTCTGCCCATACAATGACATCATGTATTCACAGGAATCAGAGCACTGGTGATCTCACTGGTAGTTCTTTGACACTTCCTACAGCTTTATAACAGAAAGCCTGTGCATAGGTACGGGAAGAAAGCTGTGGACAGTGTGTACAAGAGCCTGGCATTGCACCATAATCTGTTGATCATGAGTAAGTACAATGCTCGTCAGGCTCCAGAGAAAATAAAAATAATACATACACTTTGTTTACCCGATTTCCTACACTTCCCATCCCAAAACAGGAAGTGAGAGGAAGTCCCTGCAAAGTGAGGGAATCCAGGGGTGTGCCCAGGGTCACCAGAACTAGTGTCCCCGTTGGATGATTTTCCTTCTATTACTATTTTGGTGTCAACCCAAAATGTGGGATTTTCTTTTGTTTTCGCCTTCAATGATAACAGTAAAAAGAACAAACAGAGAGCGTGAATCTCCCTAATGAGGGCACAGACAGCGAAGCAAACTGACAGGTGTTCTAATCTCTCTCCAATCTATCAAATAAAAATGTAAACAAGTTTTGCATTTAGTTAGACTTTAAATGATGTACTTTTAATCACTTATATTTTTCTGTTTTAAATTTTAAACCTCAACACTGTTTAAAGGGATATAAAAGCTGAGCTGCAATTCTTTATATTGTTTTTCTCTTCTGGTTGGACAGATGTTATCTACTGTTGTATGGCTGGCTTATAGCAGCCTCTCAAAACAAGATTAAAAGCTGTGGTGCTAATCTGTACCACCTTTATACATTTTTGGGGGAAAAATATATGCTTATTTCTAAGCAAAATCAACTTGCTTTCTTCCTCAGAAAAGGCAGCCTGCCTGAAAAGTGTTACGAGCTTAGTAGAAAGTTTATCAAATTAATGGGGGTTGTAAAGGATTTTTTTTTTTTTCATAATAAGCATCCTTTACCTGCAGACATTCCTCTTTTCACATTCCTCTTTGTTAGTTTTTGCTCAGAAGTTGCTCTATTTCTTCTCTGTTCTGTTCACTTCCTGCTTGTCTGATTGTTACTCACCACCGTGAAGGGAGGCTTTACTACGGTGGTCAGTGACGTGCTCGCCCCCTCCTGGGAACTACATCTGTGTGGCAGGACGCTCTCTACGTGTTAGAGCCCTGGTTCACACTGACGCTACTTTGAAATCGTGCTACTTTACTTGAAGTAGCGCGATTTCAAAGTAGCAAGGTCAGCGCAATTTCAGGTGCTACTTGATAGAAATTTGTGTGGCTTCATACACAGATGTCTATAGAAATCGCACCTGAAATCGGCAAAAGTAGTGCAGGTGCGGCGCCGCAAAATCGATGTTGCACATACTGGAACAGTGCCATTGCCACCAATAGGCTGAGACTTGTCATGCGATTTGATCTCTCCAATCGCATGACAAATCGCTCCAATGTGAACCTAGGCAGAGACTTCAAGGAGGTGTGAATTACTGGGCATGCCGCAATGCATACTGGAAAATGTAGTTCTTACATGAACGAGCGCCGCAAACCAGGAAGTGAACAGAAACTAGAACGCCGGAGGTGAAGGAAAAAATTCACCGCTCCAGGTGGGTCTGCTATGCAATCAAGGATTCGTTCAGGTTACAGAGGGTGCTGGCAATGCACTGGGCAAACATGGAAAATAGCGACAGGATGGACAGCCGCACTAGAAAAGACACTAATGTCGCCTTTATTGATAAAAAAGAAAAATGCACCACAAGGTCACAGCAAAGAAAACGTAAGAACAGCCAACATGTTTCACACTTGTTCAGTGCTTAGTCATGGCTAAGCACTGAACAAGTGTGAAACGCGTTGGCTGTTCTTACGATTTCTTTGCTGTGACCTTGTGGTGCATTTTTCTGTTTTATCAATAAAGACGACATTAGTGTCTTTTGAAGTGGGGCTGTCCATCCTCTCGCTATTTTCCATAAAACGCCAGAGGTGATATAGATGAAGGAATTTAATAGGTATTTACTTGTTTGTTAACAGAATCATTACACTATTCTGTCTGTATACCTTGCAGATATAAATTTTTAGCAAAAAAGTTTTTTCCTTTACAATTCCTTTAAGTGTAAAAAGTTTTTGCAGCACCTATTGTACATGAACTTTCATTCAAAACACAAAACAATAATATAACACATAAAATATATGAAAGCAATACATGTAAACGATTACTGTATATGTGAAAACCAATCAAGCCCCAAACACAATATAAGATATAAGCACAAAATATCTTCTATATCAAAGTTTATAACAGTGTAATGCCGGCCAGGTTGCAGAAAATAAATTCACTCCATTCCCCCATCAACACAGACAGCAATTGGGTGGGGAGCTATCCCTGCTTGGAGAACATAGTGATTATTGCTAGTGGCTATAACAGCCACTAGCAATAATCACATGTAAAGCCTGGCAGGCTGGTTGCATCAGGCAGAGCACCCCCTGCCCCAAAGCACCCACCCTCCATGTTGAGGGCATGTGGCCTGGTATAGTTTGGGGGGGGGGATTGCTCGTCCTCCCACTTCCTGATCTGCCGGCTGCATGCTCGGATAAGGGTCTGGTATGGATTTTAGGGGGGCCCATGCCATTTTTTTTTATTTTGACATTGGGTTCGCCTTACAACACACACCAGACCCAAAGGGCCTGGTATGGGTTGAGGGGACCCCCACACCGTTTTTTTAAACATTATTGTATTTTATTGTATTTTCAGCAATTTAAATGTGCTTTTTTTTCTTTAGAAATGTCAGTTTTGCTGCAGTAGGTTCTATACACCGTACAGATGTGCCACTTTACAGGCAGACTAAGGGGACCCCCACAAACTATATTAAAAAAAGTTTTTATTGTTGCACTTTAGGCATCATTAAAATCACTGCTCCTGTAAAAACATACTGCCCTGGGGGACATTGATACATGTCCCCCAGGGCAGTACCCGGACCCCATACCCTTTTTATGGCTAATAACTTGCATATATGCCTTCAAAATGGGGACTTTTTCTCTGTTTGGGAGTTCTGGTTCAAACTGAACAGGGGGGTGTTTGGCTCATCTCTACCTACTAATATTCATGCTCAGTCGCTCAGAAATTGAAGCTTACACATACAGACTGTGGTGCAAATTTCTAATCTTTTCACATCTTCAGTCTCCAAAACAAGACATTGATTTTTACTTCCATATGCAAAGTGCTCTCTCCTTTAGAAATAGCCACTTTAATAAAGTCTTTCCAGGTGTTATAAAAATCTTGCATTTTTCTCTTAAATTTAAAATAAGCAGAAACTTATTTTTTTATTCCAAATGCAATATGCTCACTTAGTGACTATGAAATTGTGACCTGTTTAAAAAAAAAGCCATGAAACAAAACTTTGAAATGTGTCTGCCTTCAATCTCAGAATCAAGACACTCATTTTTTATCTCCAGATAAAAGATACCCACCTAGTCACTTATAAATTAAGATCTGTGGTACAAGTCTATAACATTTTGCAATTTTAAGCCCTTTAAAAAAATGCATTACTTATTATCTATTTGTTTAATTTTTTAGATGCAATCTGCATGCTCTTCCTTAAAAAATGTTGCCTATCCAAAAAAGGGTTAAAGGTGCGCTTTAAATCTGCACAGTTTGTTTTCCTTTAAAGTGAATGTAAATAGTTTTTTCTTTTTAAAAACAAATACGTTTATATCTGAATTGACTTGCACAGAGCAGCTCTGAACCTTTTCTTGGGTCCCCTGCTGGCTCTTCTGGTTCCTTTTCTCCAATGAGTGCCCCAATAGAATACCACCTTCTTTGGAGGCACTGGTGTGGGCTTGCTCCCAAGCCTCACTGTCTGTGTCTATAGACAAAGCCAATAAGATCAGGAAGTGAGGGGACAGAAGAACTTCAGTTGCGCACAGTGCAGGGTCGAATGGGGGCTCAGGTAAGTAGAAGGGAATGGGAAGGGGGGTGGGGTGGATATTGATGCATACATTTTTTTTTTACCTTAATGCAAGAAAAGAATTAGGGTAAAAAATGTTCAAGCTTTATAAGGACTTTAAATTTGGAACAAATTTGGAACAAATAGACACCATGGCCCAGATTCACAGAGCGATTACGCCTGCGCAACAGGAGATGCGCGTGCGTAAGTCTAAATGTGCGCGTGCGTTTCGATGCACGGCATCCCCAAAACGAGATACGCAAGAAATCTACTTTTTTTGGTCCAGCGTAATTTCGTTAGACAGGCGCATCCGTCTGCGCAAAACTGCGCTAGACAGACCATTGATTTGCTAGTCAAATATGCTAATGAGGGACTTACGGGGATCCACAAAAGAACATTGGGGCAGCGCAGGCTACGCAGTGTGCGCAACAGCAAAATGTCCTGTCTAAAATTAGACCATATAAAAGCTGGTCTAAAAAGAGAAAAAAAGTCTACATGTTAGATAAAGCAACACTGTTAGTGAGGAGCTCAGCAGTCACACGTGTTGCACAACAATCTGTATGCCAACATGCCAGGGGCATCGTCGCACATAGCTATACTACTGACTTTAGATGAACAAAGAAGGATGAGGGCACGGAGGATGGCACGGAGGATGGCACGGGAGAGGATATACCGCACCCGCATAGACCTGTTTGGCATGAGTGATTGTGAGGTGTATCGCATCTTCAGATTCACCCCTCATGCCAACATGGAATTAACCACAACCCTGCAGGAGGACATCACCAGCCCAACACAACGCTCACATGCAGTGCAGCCACTGGTCAAGGTCATGGCAACACTCCATGTCCTTGCCAGTGGCTCTTTTCAGCGTACAAGTGGAGTGGTGGCTGGGATGTCACAATCCTCCATGAGCAGATGTGTGCACCAGGTTGTCCCTGCAATCCTCAGACGCATGGCCAACCAAATCATCAAACCCACCACTGAGGAGCTGCGGCTGAAGGCAATGACAGATTTCTACAGAATTGCCAGATTCCCAAGCACCATCGGGGCCATTGATTGCACACATGTGGCACTCCAGCCCCCCCAGGAGACAGAGCACATGTACCGCAATCGGAAGCATTGGCACTCCATCAACGTACAGGTGATAGTCGATGCCCAAGGCCTCATATGGCACGTCCGTGCCAAACACCCAGGGTCCAGCCATGACAGCTACATCTACAATCAAAGCCACATCCGAAAGGAATTCGATCAGAACGTGTATGGGGACACCTGGCTGGTTGGTGAGTGACATGGGTGGCAGGCATGACTGTCCCCCCCCATGATGCACACATCACAAGGGGCACATGCATGACTAACATCCTCCTGTCTTTTCCCTTACAGGTGACTCTGCATATCCACTGGGACCCCATCTCATGACTCCTATCCGGAACCCCCAAACCCCAGGAGAGGAAAGATACAATCAAGCACATGCCCAAACACGTGCAGTGGTGGAGCGCACCTTTGGCCTGCTGAAGTCATGTTTCCGATGCCTGGATAAGTCTGGGGGTACCCTCTTGTATTCCCCAAACTTTGTGTGCCATATCATCGGTGCCTGTTGCATGCTGCACAACTTCGCAGTGAGAAAGGGCCTGCAGATTGACCTACGTGATGACCTGACCCCTGAACCAGACAACCCCCCCCCCCTAACCGAGGGTCCCCCGTCTTCTGAGGGAAGAGCAGCCAGGAGACAGCTCACATTAGGCATCTTTGCACGTTAAACAAACACATTAATCATGGCACAATGAGAATGCATGCATGCACACCACTGTGGTCCCTAGCACACACACCCCACATCCTCATCAAATTGGATTGGCACCAGTCCACCATGCAGGAGCCACTCCAAGGCTCCAATTATGTCACTGTACATTCAAAAATAAGGAAAAGGGTGCAATCAGCGCAAAATGATGAGGAAAATTACAAAAAAAATATATATATATAAATAACTCCAAGGTTAAATATTCTGTGAATGCTAGCTGAACACAAAGAAAACTTTCACAAAATTCCCACACATAGATACAACATAGAAATAGTGCAGCGCAAACAATACAATGTAATATAATATCTTGAATGGTGCTTATCAGGCACCATATATCACAAAATTATGTGAAAATAAAAAGTAAATAAAAAAGTGGTATATTGCACCAATTAGTGATATATTACACCAGTAAATAAGTGCATGGAATATCTAAACAAATGTCCATATAATAATCTGTGCAGAAGATCCAATTTTCCAATTGATCTGATTAAAGTCCACCAGAGTGCAAATGTGATAAGGATTGATCCACTAATTAAATTGATCTAATTAAAATCCACCAGAGTGCAGACGTGATGAGAAAATATACGGTGATCCCACCACCAAATGGGTATTCTACTATTACCTCCAGAAAAGACCACTGTTTTACCAGATGGTCATACTGCGCATAAATATCCAACAGGAAGCCCAGGAAAAGGATGTTATGTAGAATCCTCACATGTCAGGCATGATAATGGCAAAGCAAAAAGGGAAAAAAACAGACATCTAAGAGCTTCCATAAAAACCAGGGATTTATTGCAATATGCAGCATACAGCTTACTCACATTTGGTGAGGAAATATAAAGCATCAACGAAAACCATAAGGACCGGACGGAGAGGTTCCTTCAGGAAGAGGTTCAGATCATGAGCGAGCGACTGTACGAGTCATTCCTGTCCCCGGACGCGTTGCGTAATAAATTACTTCTTCAGCAGGGCAGCTGTACATTCATACACCATTCACACGGACCTGGGGATCACTTCTCCCTGGTCCTGGGGAACCCTACTCCACCAAAATTGAGGGTGACAGCCCTTTTCCGGCAGTCAGTCAGTCAGTGAGGCAGGTGGATTAGCTACAGGAGCTCCAACGGCGCACGTCTCCTAGGAGTAGGAGCGTGTGTGCTTTAGCTCCAGGCAGGCGTAGGAGGCAGACAGGCAGAGTCCCTCCCAGCCCTGCTAGCCCAGTCCACACTCCAGTTTCCAGCCCTGGAATATCCTGTGCCCCGTTCTGATCTCTCCTCTCCTCTCCTCCAGCTCAGCTCCCTGGCTCTCCACAGGTAAGAGCCCTCCAACAAAGCTGCTGACGGCCGTCCTTTTCAGGATAAAGCCGCAGCAATACGGATCTCCATTGCTCCTTTCTTTGACCCCCTGCACTCCCACACCTCCATCTTCTTCACTTGCGGCCTAACGGCGCGCCGCTCCCCACGCCTCTGCTGTCCTTATCCAGCTTCCAGGGAACCCCCCTTACCCCAGAAGGACAGTCACTCGGCCCTGCTTTCACCCTCTCAGCCCCCAGTTCTTAGAGAAGCACCCTATCAGTCAGCCCTCATCCCACCGCCTGAGCAGGCAGCCATCACACCAGACCAGCAACAGGGTCACCCTCTCAGCCCCAGCCCCCCCCCCGTCTCCCCAACGTACAGAAGCTTGATCCAGGGGTTACCCGATCGCCTCTTACAGGGGTCAGGAAGGAATTTTTTCCCTACCGGAGCATATTGGCCGAGCGCCGCCAGGGTTTTTTGCCTTCCTCTGGACCAAGCCAGGAGAGAGGAATTAGTCAATTCCTCTCCCCACTGCCCCAAATTCTCCACCCCCCCCCCGGTGTATTGGCGATCATGGCATGTCGGCAATATTCTGCCAAAACCATTTGGAGTTTGAGGCAATGCGCCGCAATACTGCCAGCCATCACCAAAAAGGCCCTAAGAACTGACTATTGAGAATCGATCATAGATCGACGGTCAGACATTTCAGCCATTTACCCCAGCTCAAGCACATATCATGTGCTTTGATTAACACAAGATCGGCAGTAAAACACCGACTAGAAATCCGCGACTTCATTCAACAAAATGATCTAGACTGTCTCTTTATTACAGAGAGCTGGCTCACAGCCGACTGTAACACCATTCTAGGAGAACTGGTGCCAGAAAATTACCGTATCATAACAGAAAACAGAATAGGGCAAAGAGGAGGCGGCCTGGCGGTGATCTACAAGACTCATCTTATGATCACCAAACCAGTCTGCCAAAACCCTCTTCCATTCATGGAAACCCTTACTCTGCAACTGCAAGCAAATTCAAAGGAGACCGTCCACATTCTGCTCTGCTATAGGCCGCCCAGCCCAAAATCGCAGCTGCTATCATTATGGACGGATTTCTTCTCCACTTACACCCTCAACAGCAAACATCTTTTGCTGCTCGGGGATTTCAATCTCTGGGCCAACTCCTCACAAGACCCCATTGCCGACGCCTGTATTGATCACCTGGAAGGATTAGGATTACAGCAACTAGTATGTGGGCCCTCACATGCTTCAGGTCACACACTTGATATTTTCAGACAAGCTCTGGAAATAAAAATTTTGTAAAATGAAAAGTTGCCATGGACAGACCACCATGCAATTATATTCAGTATTTCCACCATCCCCCCCGCAACAAAAACATCAAATCCAGTGATAACACACTGGACTAGATGTCAGAAGAAGCTCCACTCGGAACTCTTCAAAACTACTTTAAGGAAAAAAATAGAAACAACTCAGCCGCATCAAACGGCCGTTGAAACATTGGAAACCATAAACTCGGCCATGCTACAGTCAGCCGACTTGGTAGCGCCGAAACGAAGAACCCGCATTCGGAAAAACAACCGCAGCTGGTTTAACAACCAGCTGTCGTTACTGAAGCAAGAACGCAGAAGGGCAGAATCTGCCTGGAAAAGATGTTCGTCAGAGCTAAACCTATCCATCTACAAGGCGACCACAAGAAAATACCACAAAGGAATTTTCCAAGCCAAGAAAAAGTATTTTTCGGAGGCTATCAACGGTGCCCTAAACCGCCCCCGCGAACTCTTCAAGATGGTCACCCAGACCATGAAACCAGGATGCATTGAAGCCCCCAGTTCGGACACACAAGAATTTTGCAATGAACTATCGGATTACTTCATTGATAAAATCAATGCAATCCGTGAAAGCATTCAGCAAAACAATTTCCCCCTCAGCCCCCCCTGCAGCCTCTCACACAGCACCCATAGTAATTCTCCTATATCAGGTAAGTTTACCCTGGGACCCATCTCCATTGAGACCACCAAGAATGTCATTGGCGCTTTGCGTAATCGCACAGCGCCAAATGACATTATCCCCACAAAACTGCTGAAGGAATGCGCCTACATCCTGGCTCCTCCCATCACGCAGCTTATCAACCAGTCTTTCTTGGGGGGCATAGTGCCCTCACAGTTGAAAGAGAGTATAATCCAACCCATCCTTAAGAAACCCTCCCTGGACCCCAAGGTCCCACTCCACCGCCGTCCCATAACAAGCCTCAACGTACTCTCAAAGATAATGGAAAAAGTAGTGGTACAACAGCTGCAACAGCATCTAGATACCTACAAGCTACTTGACCCATTGCAATCAGGCTTCCGTCCCGGACACGGGACGGAAACAGCATTGCTGAAAGTATGGGACGATGTTCTCAAGGCCGCAGACGAAGGAGAATCTTGTCTTCTAGTTCTGTTGGACCTAAGTGCCGCTTTCGACACTGTAGACCACAAACTGTTACTGACTCGGCTTGCTGAAGTAGCCAGAGTCGCAGAAGGCGATTTATCTTGGTTCTCCTCTTTTCTGGAAAACCGATCGCAAACAGTGAAGTTAGGACCTTTTACGTCTGAGAAACGCACAGTAACATGCGGAGTCCCTCAAGGATCGCCTCTGTCACCAGTGCTGTTTAACATATATCTTTGTCCTCTTTTTGAGATTATCAGCAGCCAAAAACTGCTCTACCACTCATATGCAGATGATACGCAACTGATGACAAAGAGTTATCTTAAACTCAATATAGCGAAAACAGAACTTCTCCTGTTTCACGCCAAGCGTAGGAATCAACTTTCAACAGCGTGGACCCCCCTGCCTATTTTGGGCAAGCTCATCACCCCTAGCGCC
The DNA here is from genome assembly GCA_029574335.1 of Rana kukunoris. Lineage (NCBI taxonomy): Eukaryota > Metazoa > Chordata > Amphibia > Anura > Ranidae > Rana > Rana kukunoris. The sequence continues at coordinate 566,204,345 of CM056049.1, read as the reverse complement.
AAAGTCAAAAGCCTAGGGGTAATTTTTGACTCCTTTATGACAATGGACGCACAAATAGGGTCAGTAGTCAGCGGATCTCACCATCTACTGCGCCTACTACGCAGACTCACTCCGTTCATCCCTAAAGAAGATCTATCGGTCGTGGTGGGAGCAATTGTAAACTCCAGGCTGGATTATGCAAATGCCCTTTACCTCGGACTCCCCAAGTACCAAATCGCTCGTCTGCAAGTCGTTCAGAATACGGCCGCCAGACTTGTGACAGGGAAAAAACCCTGGGAATCTATCTCACCTTCACTGCGAGCCCTTCATTGGCTGCCAGTTAAAGACAGAATTGCTTTTAAAGCTCTCTGTCTTACGCATAGATGTGTCCATGGGAATGCCCCCCTCTATCTATGCGAAATAATAAAAGCGCATAACCCCAATCGCGTTTTGCGATCCACGAATCAGAACCTGCTCCAGGTTCCGAAAGCCAACTTCAAGTCCAAAGGAGAAAGAAGATTCGCGATCCAAGGTCCCAGACTTTGGAACGCTTTACCAACCAGCATTCGGTTGGAGGAGAACCACCTAGCATTTAGGAAAAAGGTCAAGACTTTTCTCTTTTGATATCAAAGGAGACAGGAACAACAAGCGCCCAGAGGCGATTCAGTTCGCATGTGCCGCGCTATACAAGTTTTCATTCATTCAGGAATGTCACCCCCACATTCAAACAGCATTCACAACCCAAAAAAAAAATGACCAGCAAAATCAAAAAATTTCCAGCAAAAAAAAAAAATGGGAGAAAAAAATTAGTGCCCTTGACGTGAGCCACGCCTGGGGGCGCCCCTGGCCACGGCCCCGGCTCCTCAGGGGAGATTTATGGGGGAGGGGGAAAACCGGGGAAGGAGGAGCAGCCCCTGATCTCTGCCCACCTGGCGGCCTGCCCTCCAAGGCCACGGCTATTCTGTCCAGGGCACCACCTAGTGTTGCCGTGTTGGCCTGGATAGCCTGGGTGAGGGCCCTCACATCCTGCCCAACGCCTTCTGATGTAGTCTGCAGGTCGTTAAGGCAGTTTGTGAAAGCCCGGGAGTGGCAGTCCAGGTTCCCCAGCGTATCCTTGATGGAGGACAGGCTCCATCCGCACCAATGTCTGGCTGACCTGTCCCAGATGGCGGGTCTGGAGGAACTGGTCCCTTCTCAGAGTGGCGGGCAGGAGATCGGCCACCCCCCTGGTCTTCTGGGTCGCCTTCCTGCCTCCAGCTGATGCTAGTGGCCGGGGAGAAGGGGAGGCCCTTGGGAGAGGAGCCATGTTGGGGGAGGAGGGGGGGCTCCCCCTTAGGGAGGGCTGGCTGCTGCCAACCAGAGGGGAACGGTCCTCCAACAACAATAGGCCAGTGCCTGACATTGACTCCTCCTCAAACTCCTCCTCCTCAACCTCCTCCTCCTCCTCTTCAACCTCCTCCGCGGACTCCGGCCTTGTCGGGGGGGCCTCATTAGGCTGCTGTCCTGGGGATGGTGCGGTCAGGCCAGATGGCCCTGCACCCTTTTGCACATCTGTGGATGATACAAAACATTCACAGGTTGGAGGATCCACACACTTGCCACATATTCCCTTTCACCCCCTCCCCCACACATGCTACACACCTGATATAAAAAAAAACTTACCTGGCACCACGGGCTCCGGACTTGAGTCAAAGCCGGGCAGGCCCTCCACTTCATGCCGATGAAAGGTCAGGGCCACCGCATGCTCCTCCGCTGTCAGCCTAACATGGCATGGTGGGCTCCCTCCTGTGCCCCTGGCATGGGCAAGCATTTTGGCCAGCTTCTTTTTGACCAGACGCCGGAGGTCAATAATTTTTGTCAATCCCAGACCGGTTCCGTGTCTCCCCCTCCCCCGCTGAATTGACCTGCTCAGTGATGATGTCCAAAATCTCCCTCCTCCTTGCCGGGGTGGTGTTGGCACTGTCCGGGCCGTGGAGGAAACGCCCATAATCGCTAATGGCCCGGGCAAGAATTCGTTTCTCACCCAAAGTGAAATTTAGTTTTCGCTTTCTCTCTGTCATACTCATACAAAAACTCACTCCCAGTCAACAAAAATCTGTCACAAAAACAAGCACAACCAATCAAGCAAGAATACACACAAAGAGAAAACTAACACCCAAAAAATAACACAAGCACTCAGCAAAAATCAGTCACAAAAACAAACACCAACAATTAAGCAAGAAAACAAACGACCAGAAATATATCAAACAAACAGTCTCTCAAACACTTATCAAAAAACACTTTCAAAGATCTACTAACAAACACTTGATCACACAGTACACTAATCTGACAAATACAAAACACAACGCAACGAACAACGGGACAAAAGCACTTTGTTAAATGGGAAGGTACAAAGGGATGTACTTTTGCAATGGAAGTGCGTTTGTGTCTGTCTATTTATGCTGTCTGCATAGTCCCTAGTCCATTTCCAATTTCACTGATTGCGCCGTTCCCGAGTTGTGAGCATGCGCAGAGAGGTGCTGACCATGGTCTCCTTCAAGAGCGCATGCGCGAGGCGGCCGGCCCTTCATTTGCATGGGGTCACGGCTCATTTGAATGTAACACGCCCACGTCCTTCCCAATTTGTATTACTCCGCCTTACGCCTCTGAAATAACGTTACGCATGCGCAATTTTCTGCGCAAAAGCTACAAGAATAGGGTGAACGCGGCTACTGCGCAACAAGAAGGCGGTGCGCTACGCCGGTCCAATAATGCGCAGATGTACCTGAATCTGGCCCCATATTTTTTCTTTCTAGATACAATATGTCTGCTCATTCCTTAAGAAATTGTGGCTTAATAGCTGTGGTGCTAAACTGTAAAATATTGGCCTCATCAGTCTCTGAACCAAGATACCATTTTTTTAAATTCCTTAATTCCTGATGCAATATGCCTGCTCAATCACTCTTAATATCTGTGGTGCAAATCTGCAACACTTTAGGGTCCTTTCACACGGGCGGACCGTTCGTCCGTTTATTACAAGTCCGTTTACGGACTTGTAATGGTACCCTATGTGATCACGGCCGTTGTACCTGAATGACCCGCCTGCAAAGCCATTTTTTCCGGAAGAAAATATTTTTCTTCCGTCTGAAGGATCAGATTGGATGAATACGGACACATGGTCCGTATTCATCCGATTCCCCATGCAGGGACCGCCCTGTCCGCTGACAGCTCAGCGGGGATCCCCGCTGAGCCGACGGACACACACAGGATCGAAAAACGGTCCGCTCCGTGTGAAAGGACCCTTATTCTACATTAAAGTTGCAATATGTTTGCTTTCTTACTCAGAAATTACAGCTCTTCAAGAAGGGTTTAAAAGGTGTGTTGGAAATCTGTACAATGTTTTGATCTTCAATCCTAGGAAACAGATATGACATCTTTTTGGACATGAAATCTGCCTGTTCTCTTTTTCTGAAATAACAGACTATTAAGGCTTCCAAATCCATGTACCATTTTTTTTGTCTCCAGTAGTTTTGTCTAACTGCATACTCAATCTCCCTGACATAGAATCTTAGCTAAAAATGCATACATACTACCCAACAAATCAGCAGTTTTTCTCCCTTTTGGTTCTGGAAATTTGTACTCGAAATAAATACATATAACTCCTGCCATGTCTCTCCAGCTTCCATTGCGGCCGGGTAAAAACTTAGGCGGCGTACAGACGATCGGAATACATGAAAACGGTCCGCGGACCATTTCCACGGATATGTCGATCGGGAGTTTGCCATGGCGTGTACACACCATCGGATCAAATTCCCCGCCGCCACGGCGCGGTGCGTAGTTGACGCCGGTGATGACGCCGCCGCGTGCGTCACCGCCGGGTAAAACACTTCCGCGCATGCGCCGAAATTCGGCAGCGGCGCGGCGGTGGTGGGAACATGTCTGCTGGTAAGTGTTAACCAGCAGACATCGGGCGGACAGATCCCACCGGTTTTCAAAGCATGTCCGGGTGGAGAAATCTGTCCGCTTACACACGAAATGTCTGCTGAAATTCGGACCGTTTTGACATATCCCTCTTACGCCGCCTTACTGATGTTTTGCATGTCCATTAAATATTTTTTGCTCTTAACTGACACATTAAATGGATTTTTTTCCAGAATATTATACACCACAAATAGCCATCAAATACAAATACTTGCATAATGTGCAGTGAGTCTACACAACATTTATGCCTGCTGTCTGAAATATCTCTTTTACATTGCTGCTCTGGACCCCAAACAAACTGCTTACATATTATCCAAACACTGTACCATAGTCTCTAAACCGTGGCACTGCAATTTGTTTCGTTTATCTTAATAACTGAATCATCTCTGGAATGAGGGCATGTGGTTTTAAGGTACTGGTATTTTGATCCCTGGGTTGACATTTTACTAAACTTTGTACACAATATAGTGTGGCATGGAAATGAAGAATGCAAGTTATGCTATGTGTCCTGTTTTGGCACAGTTTGGCAATTTGTATGAAATTTATAGTGCTACTTTTATTTTTTCATATACATGGCAATAACTTTTAGCTATACTGTTCCTGCTACTTCTAGCGCTCAATTATGGTCTATCACTATTACACCAAACATTGTTGTGAAAAAAATATTTGCTTTTGGAAATCAACCATATTGGGTTGCTGTTATACTGTATGTATCCCAATGAATAATGTAAAAGTAAACTAAATTTATACACATGCAATATTGATGTGGTACCACAATGTTTTATTGCCGGTGCTGTCCTAAGAATCATATGACTGAGAATGTTCAGTGAAATTATGTACATGCATCCCTCATGTCATTTGAAGGATGTTTATATTTTTTAAATGTTGCCCTTTAAGCCACCTGAAAAAACCCTCTTTTCTCTGAACAATACATTTATTTATTTTTATAATTGGCGCAAGTATTTCATACCACTACCTAGCTTTTCATGCCCTTTGTATGGCAATACCTTGCCCATTATCCCAGAAAGCTGCCATTACAATTGTTTTAAATTTGGCTCCCATTGACTTCAATAGGGTTAGTATTCAGAATCTGAACTTTGGTCATGTTTGCCGAACCTGTGACAAACTAAACTTGGGTACATTCGCATTATCCCTAGTCACTATGGAGACACCCTGCTATTGTTTTCATGTTTTGCCACTGTGCCCTGTTTACACCACTAGTACAATCTTGAATTTTATTATTTTCCTAACAAATATGATTTTATACAAAAGCAATAAATACATCTTTACTCTAATCAATATTTTGTGCACATTATTAGTATTTATTTTGTTTTATGATTACTACTGAAATTGATTTTGATGTATAGAGGAATGTGGGGGAAGTGTTAAAAAAAGGATCTTCCCTAGATATCAGATACATTAGGTACACCATTGCTCAGGAGAGCTAGGCTGGGTAAGTTAGTGTAGTTTTTCTAAAAATAAAATTGCCTTAACATCCTTTGTTTTAGTAGGTAGGGTATACATGCATAGTAGGCATGCAGTGTATATCAGCCCCATAGAGTGTATAAGGGAAAATTGTATACTTACCTAACGGTAATTTTCCTTTCCTGATGCAAGCATGACAGCATATACGTATTGGAAGGCTCCGCCCCCCTGCCCAATCAGGACCGGTTATACTATAAAAGTAGGTCTCCTCCCCTATACCCGCATTCTCGTAATTTATTATCACTGCGGAAGGCCCTACTTAACTGTTTCAGACCTCTGTATTTTTTTATTTTTAAAGGGAGGGACCTATATGCTGTCATGCTTGCATCAGGAAAGGAAAATTACCATTAGGTAAGTATAAAATTTTCCCTTTTCCTGACACAGCATGACAGCATATACGTATGGGATGTACAGAATCACCAGACAATAAGGGTGGGTACTGCTCAAGTGTTTAAGAGGATTAGATCTATCCCCTCTAACGACTGAGATGTATTGTAGTTACGACTGCTGGGTCCGCCAGAATGGACCCCCAACATGTTGAATGTAGACCAGGTCGTAGTTTAGATATTAACTCTCGAGGAACTATTTTGGAGTTCCGTCAATGGATGCATCACCAGCTTGGAGGAGCTGTCTCTGCCCTCATCAGATGGACTTGTCCTCTCCATCTAGGTTTTGACTAATTGTATCCGTACAACTGCGATGGTCTTCGTTGGACAGCGCCATTAAGCCTGATGAGTTTATCGTATTTCTCCTAGAAGAAGAAGAAGGGCCAATTCTATGTTTCTTTAACCTTGAATCTCTTTTCCAAGTTTGTGGAACTTCAAACACTTCCGTTTGGATCTGCCAAAAGGATGATGATGTTCTAACTCAGGCTGCCACGATACCAACCTTTGTATAGTGTTGAGGAAGAGACTAGAGCCATTTTGCCTGATCATTTCAGCCACAAGGTAGTTAATGGTATGACACTTGGATGTTTGAGATTCTTTTAGATCTACTTTACATACTGTATTTGCCAAAAGGAATACTTATTCCCATGTTCCTGGCCATATTTGGGATGTTTTGTCCCTCTAAATGGAGAGTGAGATAATGTGTCTCACACTATTTGGAAGACCCCATGGGGGAAAGAATGACCTGCCTAGGTCTTTCGGACTTGATTGCTGGGATATGCAACCCAGAGAGTGAAGAATAGATACGACTGCGTTTCAGTATCCTTTCATGCGTCTTTAGGCTCTCCTGTATACAATTCATTCCTACCAGTAAGGAACAGAGAATTCCATCCTTTAAATTCTGTCGGTTCTTCTCTTAGCTAAGGTATTTGAAGTCTGGAGTAGACACTCTGACCTCCATTAGATTTACACCACTAACGGTGAGACCTCCACATCTTGGTCTCCTGTATCTAGATATAATTTGTATGAATTTGGAAGATGCCATTGGCACGCTGTATGAGGTGTTGAATCTCAGGAAGGAGAATAGGGAGTTTTCGGATCTGAGACTGTACCCGTGGGCAACATTGCCTGCAAGCTACAGGGTAATTGTCGTCATCACCACCGAACGGCTGCAAATCCGGATAGGCCTCCTGGAGACTCTTAGGTTTGTTGAATATATACGTATTGGCTAATCTGCCAACCCAGCTGGCTGTCCTTAGTTTATCTGCTTCCACCTCTGGGAAGCCACCCAGGTTACATTCAGACCCAATAACTTGATAGTCTTGCTCGTTGCCGATCCCTTGACTGCCTTTCGTTTGAGACTGTCCCTTGTCATCCAACGGCTTTTGTATCTTACGCCCTCTGGCTCTAAGTTCTAGAAAACCCTAACATGCTGGGAGATACCTCTGACAGAAGTTGACTAGTTTTGCATTCCGTCTTGCCAGCGAGGCTAGGCCTTCCCCATTTTGCCGAGTCCTTTCAGCATAGTTGAGGCTCCCTCTGTTGTGTTTACGAAAGACTTTAGTCTGCGACCGCTGTAGCTTTGGATTTTGGACACCTTGTCCTTCATTGGCATGCCTACCCCACGAGTGACAACTTGTGATGATTAGTATGCTGAAAGATTAGCTTAGCTACCTCCCCAATCGGGGACTTTTCTCCTCTGTGGAGTCATCGTTTCCCATGTGGGAAGTAAGTCTCTCTTTACTAAAGTTAATACAGTTGTCAACCCTGCTTGGGCCCCCTTCGGACCACAAGGGTTATTACAGGGTACTTTATCGCTTTTCCGATCGTGGGATGCAACCAATAGGAAAGAGCATCTCTTCAAATGGGATACTTACACTGTTTCTCTGAGTGTAACTTAATTTTGTTCATTAACTTTTTCCCCCATTCAGAATTACCCTCCAGTAGGTGATTACTGCAATGAGACTAGTTTGTCTCTCGATGATGGCTCTTCCCGACTTGATTAGAGTCTGTACTGGGACCTTTCCCAGAACTTGGAAGCCATTGTGCCACAACTCTTCTGAAGGATCAGCACGACTCTGGATACAAAGCGCCTTGAGGCGATTCGGTTCGCATTTGTCAGCGCTATAAAGTTACTCACCTTGCTGTTCAAACAAGACTTACCAGTAGTCCTTGTGCCCGCAAGTCGGCCTGAATGACCACAACATACAGGGTATACCAAGGTAACTACCCCTATCGCACCACCAGGTTGGGCTTAATGGACTAGGTTTCCAGTATTACGGCATAAAATTGTGCGATTTTACTGCGATTCCTATGCGTCTTGAATCAATGCCTATGTATTCTTAACGCTCACGGCCCCCAGTTAGACCACAGTGGGTTCAAACGTAGTGTAGGGACTACCTTGAAGTCGCCGCACTGCTATGAACAATACTCCTTAAAAATCCTGGAGTAGGATTTGTGGAGGTCAGGCTTTACTGACGACTGGAGAGATTAATTGCCACGATGGCCTATGCCATCCTTCTGGACCAACGCCCATGTAATCATAGCCCTTGCGCATCATGGAGGGAATGCAATGAATAGGTAGAGGAATGAAACAATTCCATTGGCTTCCTAATGCCCAGAACTCATGGAACCTTCGCTGAAATTTACATCCAACTGTCAGCTGACCCTATTGGGCGACTTGGGTTTAGGCTAATAAAGATTATCGCTTCTTTATTCTCCGCCATAGTTCTCCCACGTTTAACTTGTCAATCTTTTGGCTATCCTCTGGTCTTTGGTAATTAACATAAGGAATTAATCTTCCTTCTAGATATTGCCAGATCCGACTTGAACAGTCACCACTCTGACTAAAGCGGCATGTGTTGACTTGTGGGAGGGGCCATAAGGGTTCACTGGCCACAATGATTTCTGGAGAAACAGCATACAGTCTTGTATCCGCAGTGACTGAACTACATCATTGGCTATTCCCTTTCAATCTAGGATCTGCCATAGAGAGCTTATCACTGACCAGAGCTCTGCTTCCATCCTGCCTCATCGCAGGTCACAACAACACTACTTAACAGTAGTATGAATCTTGTTTTTTTTTTTTTTTTTAAATCAGAAAAGCGTTTATTAAACAAACAACAGACATGTTGCAAACACAACGTACAGTACAGTTCACACAATCACTTGTACACAGTAACAGAACACCGCCTAGGTAATTATACTTTGTCATGTACATTAACCCTCAATCTATAGCCTCTACATGAATCTTGTTGATCTCCAGATCTACTTGCTGTCACAGGGTCTTTGCAAGGATATTGTTTCCTCTGTTTGGAAGAATGGTACCCCTGGTTAATCTGCTGAAGCCTGTTTGGCTGGCTGCTCTTTGACACCAAAGGAGACAGGAACAACAAGCGCCAGAGGCGATTCAGTTTGCATGTGACGCGCTATATACGTTTTCATTTATTCATGCTCTAGAGGCAGAGGTACCCCTTAGCTGATTTTGCTTGAATAGCTTAGTACCTGAGTTCCACACAGTCAGTCTGGACGGGGTTAAAGTCGCTGTCTCTTGCTTCTGATCTGCCAACTAGTCAGAGCGATTTTCCATAAGCAAGCTCTCAGGTAGAGGTTGCCTTTAAACAAGCACGGTTGTTTGATTAGGCTTGGTATGGAACCATTAGTGACTGTAGGCCTTCTCAGTCTCTGCCCCTTTGTCACTGTCTTTGGCCTGCAACCTTGTTTTGCATTCTGGCCGTCACACCAGTTACGCCCGACCACTATGATTCCTGTAGCGATTTCTGGCAGTTAGCTACATAGTGGGATTTTTTCAGGGTTGAAGAGGATCTGTCCCTTGTCGCAGAAGCAGGTAGACTGGTGTTTGGTGTTGAGGGCTTGAGATGTACACTCATTATGCCCATAATGTGCACTCTTTTTTGGGATATAGCATATACTTACCTGCCCTCACCTTTATTCAAAGTTGCTGGTCTCTAGGAAGGCTGATTGCTACTCGTTCACAGATGCCTGGGATTATTTTCCCATAAATAGTAACCACTACAAACCCCATATCTTTCAGTGGGGTACCCCAAATAACACAAGCAATTACCTATTGCTAACCAGTACTAAGGAGTGTGACTAAACAGATCCTGACATTTTAGCACCCAGGTCAACATGTAAATGCATAGAAGTAAACACATCACAGCCTTACCTAGTGTGGAGTTAATGTAATCACAGAAATGCAGCACAAATTAACGATCCTATGACATTAGCACTAGCAAGTTAAACCTACTTAGACATATGTACCAGAAAGGAGGAGACCGATCTTCCATACACAGTGAGCCCACACTGCAGGCCCAATCCCTGCATTAAATGAAAGGGCTCTCAGTATCACCTGATATCAGTTCAAACGTCAGCAATGCTGCAAACACATCCTATAGCCTGTTTAATATTAGTAAATAGAGTGACACTACAGACATCCAGTTACATTCACATGTGTGATATATGCTTTTCAGAAATGCAAATTAACCACAAACCTGCAGAAAATAAATCAAGACTGTAGAGCCAGGCTTATTCAGTTAAAATTGAAGGCTTCAGCCCAGCACAGCACCTGCTATCATCATTAGCAGTATTGCAGACACAACCACAGCCCTTCAGTAATGCAAGTTTAACCACATCCTTGCCTATACTTGCAGCAGTCACTGAATAGAATTGTGTGCACCATGTGGTGCCTTACCACCTGCCTGCTTCATGTCCAAAGTCCAATGAATGTCCATACATGGCGTCATGTTAAATGAGCAATCCCTAGAGACCATATGCCTTCACCCCCATCTTCCTGGATCCTATGGGGTGAGGCCTCCCCCATTAGGCGTTCAGGTCTGCCTGTACAGCGGGGAGCTTTGTCACAGGAGAGGCTTTGAACCTGTGCGGCTTGGCGGGAAGTGTCCGGCCAGGTGAGGGAAAATAAAAATTCCTGCTTTCTTTAGCAGTAGTATAACCGCCTGTAGCAGTGAAGGAAAAAACAGAGAATGCGGGTATAGGGGAGGAGACCTACTTTTATAGTATAACCGGTCCTGATTGGGCAGGGGGGCGGAGCCTTCCCATACGTATATGCTGTCATGCTGTGTCAGGAAAAGTACATTTACCACCTGTGTGCACTGCATGATCAGTGCTTCTTGCTTGTTACAGGGTACCTAAGTATAGGCTAAATTTACAAACAACTACATTAAAACACAGAAACATATAAAACATATAACATGTTGGTGTAACATACAATGTAAAAAACTGACAAAGGCACTAACCCTCCCTTTTTTTATGGAGTCAAGCTTACAAAATTGAAAGTTTTCAAAAATTGTTCGCTTGACAATTGCAACTGCTTTTATATGTGCTCTTTAAATCAGGTACGGTGTATACTTTCGTAACACTAAATGAGCTTTAAGCAGTACGTCATTGTAAATGCAATCAGAGGCAAGAGGAGTTGAGGCAGTTCTTAGAAGGTTGTGTATTGCATTTGTAATTGATATGATAACTCCTATGCATTTGCAATTACATATTTTTAACAATTGCTTTAAATCATTAATTTGCAGACAATATTCTAAAATTGTTGCCAATTGGAGATTGTGGCCGAGATTGATTATTTTATATATGCTGACGTATGATCGCTCTGGGGTAAGAGCTTACTCAAGAGGGGGTCTTTCTTTCCACACACCCCCCTCTTTACTTTTGTGAGCACATGCGTGGAGGTGTCATTCCTTGCATCCAGCAAGATCTCTCGGGCTTATGTGGACTTTATCTCAAACATCATTCATCTTCTTTACTGCAGTGCAAACTGACATAACTTTATAAGGACTTTAACTAATCAGAGATATAACGGACTAATATATATATAGATATATATATTTTTTTTTATATCAGCGCTGCCTGGTGATTTTGTTTGATATTGTTTTTGATATAATTTCAGGTTGTATCATTTACCCTAGGTTTAATATTTAGATATTAGCAGCAGCTACAGCCATTAAATTTGTAAATGTTTAAAGATCTGTCAGATCATTCCATGAGCGCTTGTATTTGGATTTAGGATTGGGCGGATTTCCTGAATACAATCTTTTTTATAATATTCTAAAATTGTCAACAAAATTCTAATGCCACTTCCTTGCAATATATTAAACTAAAGGCATTTGTTTATAGAACACACCAAAATTAAAATTTTCACACCATAGGTCTGCAATGCACTACAAATCAAATTATATACCTTGCAATAGGATTTTTAAATATTTTAACTCTTTAAAGATTGTCTTTAGTGTTGCAGTAAAAATGTGTTTAGTCCACAATGGATTCAGATAGTTTTCTCCCTGCTGTGCTGTGATAATGAAAGGAAATAGCAGGTTCTCATATTGTACTCGCAGTTGTACAAGTCAGAGTTGGAATAATCCCCCCTTAAATATTTTTTGGAAAAATAAAAACTCTTCACAAACAGTAAAAATATCACTTTATACTTTAACTATTCCAAAACTTATTCCAAAACAGATTCCCTTTAAACAAAATAGGAAGTCATCTTTAATGCCTGCCTTAAATGGTATTGTTGTTTTTTTTTTACTGCCTACCTTTATAGTTTCCCCAGGTCCCTCAAATAATATTTTATTAAAGCACAAATGAAATGTGATCTTGTTATGATCACATTGTGCAGTGCTGCAGTTCTTATGATCACACTGTGCAGGGAAACCCCTGTTGATGTGGACTTGGCAGATGGCTTGTGTGTCCCAATACCATCTGCTGTGTCAGATGTACAGTGAACAGTCTTGTACTGTCCCATGCACATACTTGATGTGATTGAGACATTCAAACAACGAGAGAATCATCTGTAAAAGACTTGGTTATCTGGCCCTTTGTGAACAACAATTGATTTATTTGCTGATATCTCTGTGGTATGCAAAGCTGTTTGTTCAAGTTTTGGTTGCATTAATCATAACTGCTCAGTCTGCCTTGAAAACAGAAAAATTTGAGTAAATCAGCGGAAATAAGCTGGAGTCTTGGTAAGAGAAAAAAGTGTCATCTGCTTGTCAGCACACGAGAACCGCAGTGAGCACAGCTGGGTGGAAGGTGGAGGGAATTATATTTTAGCTAAAGTTTCAGTGAACATAAAACTATTTTTTTTTTTTTATAAACTGTGATCACATAAGGACAATGCACAGTGTGAAAATAGCCTGTAGACAAAACTGAACACAAAATGACAATGTCGGTGAAGCATCAGCAAGAAGCTGCAGTCCTTAGAGGCTATGCATGTTAAATTCTTCTTGTTCCTGGTGCAGAGATGTATATAATTTACAATAATGTCAGACCAAGATTAAAAGTGAGCTTTAAAACAAACTATTTGTATTAATTTTACCATTAAACTTAAGCCCGGCGCAGTTTAAAAAAAAGCAGCAACTTTCCGTGAAACAATATTTAATGGCTTTTTGCTGCCCTTTCAAACAACCAAAAGAAAAAGAAAAAGAATCATAAGCAAAAAAGAATATACACATTACAAGTAGTAAATAGGCTTCAAAATAAATCTACCCTGACCTCTGTAGGTACATCAACTGTGGAGCAATTCATCCTTAAGTCCGGGTTCACACCTATGCGAATTGAGTGCGGATTAAACCACATCCAATACGCAGAACATTTCTAAATACATTGTTTTTAATGAGGCTGGTACACATATGTGCATATGATGCATTCGCACTGCGCATTGCTGAAAAAACGCCTGCGTATTTTATGACTTGCGGTGCGGCTCAGGTGTGAATTCAGGCCCATTATCTTCTATGGGTACGCAGCTGATTCACAGATGTGTTCATTTCTCTTCAGGATTTCTCTCATTCACCTTAATACACTTCCACCCTCCCCCTCCTCTCTCCCAGGTCTCCAAATTTGCAGCTAATCTGCAGTTAAAATGCAATGGATCTGCTGAACAGTTATCTTATCTCTCTGCAGAGATAAGAGAGCTGAAATTCTCACCGCACAAGTGTGAATCCGGCCTAAAGCTAATAATGGAAGCAAAGGGCCAGATGCAGGTACATCTGCGCATTATTGGACCGGCGTAAGGCACCGCCTTTACGTTAGACTGGCGCAATGTAGCGGCGCAATCACCCTATTCTCGCCGGTTTTACGCAGAAATTTGCGCCTGCGCAACGTTATTTCAGAGGCGTAAGGCGGAGTAATACAAATTGGGAAGGACGTGGGCGTGTTACATTGAAATGAGCCGTGACCCCATGCAAATGAAGGGCCGGCCGGCTCGCGAATGCGCGCTTGAAGCAGACCATGGTCAGCACCTCTGTGCGCATGCTCACAACTCGGGAACGGCTCAATCAGTGAAATTGGAAGTGGACTAGGGCAAATTAGTGAACTACACAAACAGCATAAATAGACAAAGAAAAACGCACTTCCTTTGCAAAAGTACATCCCTTTGTATCCCTCCCTATACAGCAAGGTGCTTTTGTTCTGTTGTTTATTAGCGTTTGTTTGTGACGTGTCTTTGAGATATTTGGGGACTGTTTTGCAGAGTGATTTTTGTCTTTTATGTGTTTTCTTTGTTGTTATTTTGTTTAAATTATATTTTTGCTGGGCATTTTTTATTTTTGCTGGTCAATTTTTTATTTTTTTTGGTTCTGTTTGTGTATGATTTGGGAATGTGGGGGTGACATTCCTGCCGGAAAAGGGGTGTCACCCTCATTTGTGGTGGAGAAGTGATCCCCAGGTCCGTGTGAATGATGTATGAATGTACAGTGACATAATTGGAGCCGTGGCATGGCGTTGCAGCTCACAAGTCCTGCATGGTGGGCTTGTGCCATTCCAATGTGATGAGGATGTCATGTGTCTGTGCTAGGGACCACAGTGGTGTGCATGCATGCGTTCTCATTGTGCCATGATTAATGTGTGTGTTTAACGTGCAAAGATGCCTAATGTGAGCTGTCTCCTGGCTGCTCTTCCCTCAGAAGACGGGGTAGCCTTGGTTAGGGGGGTTCCATATAGGAGTCATGAGATGGGGTCCCAGTGCATATGCCGACTCACCCTGAAGGGATAAGACAGGAGGATGTTAGTAGTGCATGTGCCCCTTGTGATTTCAGCATCATGGGGGGGGACAGTCATGCCTGCCACCCATGTCACTCACCAACCAGCCAGCTGTCCCCATACATGTTCTGTTCGAAATCTGTGGGGATGGGGCTCTGATTGTATATGTAGCTGTCATGGGTTTCATGGGTGGTGTCATGTGTTGGGCTGGTGTTGGGCTCCTGCAGGGTTGTGGTTAATTCCAGGATGGCATGAGGGGTGAATCTGAAGAAGCGAGACACCTCAGAATCACTCATGCCAAAGATGTCTATGCGTGTGTGATATATCAAGTGAAGAGTGAGGGGCTTGTATCAGATTAGATTATTATATCCATCAAGGTTTAAAAGGGCTATTAAAAGATAGTGAGACCGTGTTTGTAATTTGTATGTATGTTATGTATTGATGTACAGTATATATGTATGTATATTTTTTGTAAAAATGTTTCTTAAAGCAAAGAAGTTTTTTGTGTAAAAAAAAAAAAAAAAATCCTCTCCCGTGCCCTCTTCCGTGCCATCCTCCGTGCCCTCCTCCTTCTTTGCTCATCTAAAGTCAGTAGTATAGCTATGAGCATGGATGTCCCTGGCATGGTGGCATACAGATTGTTGGGCAACACGTGTGACTGCTCTGCTCCTCACTAACGGTGTTGCTTTCTCTGACACGTAGACGAATTGTCTAACTTTATACCACCTTTTATATGGTCTAATTTTAGACAGGCCGTGCAGCTGTTGCGCACAGCGCGTAGCCTGCGCTGCACCAACGTTCTTTTGTGGGTCCCCGTAACTCCCTCATTAGCATATTTGAATAGCAAATCAATGGTGTGTCTAGCGCAGTTTTGCGCGGACGGATGCGCCGGTCTATCGAAATTACGCTAGACAAGAAAAAGTAGATTTCTTGCGTATCTCGTTTTGGGGATGCCGAGTATCGAAACGCATGCGCAAATTTAGACTTATGCTGCGCATCTCCTGTTACGCCGGCGTAATCGCTCTGTGAATCTGGCCCAATGTTTGTGTTTGTCAGGTCTAAGCACTTTTCTCTACCCCTTACTTCCTGTGCACTTGCTCTGGTTAAATTAGATTTTGAGGTTGGCATGCTAGCAAGTCACTGCTGAGAGGGAGGAGCTGAACAAGACAATGTGAAAGTAAAAATGCGAAGCTTTGGCTTTGAAATGTAAGAAATAATTACTGTATAATGGCTGCAACTAGAGGTCAGTGATGGCTTGTTTAAAGTTTATTTACTGCTTATTAAGACCTCTTTCACGCTGGAGCCGTGTTAGCTCTAAATCATCTTAGCAGCGCTTTAGGCTGTGTAAGTGCTGCTATTTGGCCACTAGTGGGGCGCTTTTAACCCCTCATTGCAATGGGGTGTTTTTTGAAACGCTATATACAGCGCTCCCAAATCACCCCAAAGATGCTGCTTGCATGACTTTTCTAAACATCCCACAAGCGCACCGCCCAGGTGTGAAAGCACCCATTGTAATTAATGGGAAGCTGTTTCCATGCTAAAACGCCTGAAAACTGCCTCAGTGTGAAAGGGGTCTAAGTATATATTACTATTCACATGTCCATAGCCTAAACACAGTTCTACTTTAACCACTTGCTTACTGGGCACATAAACACCCTTCGTGCCCAGGCGAAATTTCAGATTCCGGCACTGCGACGCTTTAACTGACATTTGCACATCGTGCGACGTGGCTCCCAAACAAAATTGACGTCCTTTTTTCCCCACAAATAGAGCTTTATTTTGGTGGTATTTGATCACCTTTGCGGTTTTTATTTTTTGCGAAATAAAGAAAAAAGAGCGACAATTTAAAAAATATATATATATTTTTTACTTGTTGCTATAATAAATATCGCAATTTAAAAAAAAATATATATATATATTTTTTCTCAGTTAAGGCCGATATGTATTTTTCTACGTATTTTTGTAAAAAAAAAATCGCAATTAGCGACTGGTTTGCGCAAAAGTTATAGGGCCAGATTCACAGAGCCATTACTCCGGTCTATCTCCTGAGTAATTTCAAATTACCTGCGTCGTATCATTAGTTTGAATCCTCAAACCATGATACGACGGCTTCGGGCTTCGATCTGACAGGCTTACATCTCCGTACGCCGTCGGATCTACGCTGCAATCTTTTTCCACCCGCTGGGTGGAGTTTGCGTCGTTTTCCGCCTCGGGGTATGCAAATTAGCTTTTTCCGGCGATCCGCGAAGTTACGATCGTCCGTCGCATTCTCTTACGGCATCTGTAGTCATCTTTTTGCTGCGTAAAGTTAGGGAAGCAAAAATCTGGTTAGACAGCCCATGTTAAGTATGGCCGTCATTCCCGCGTCGAATTTCAATTTTTTATTTTTTTTGCGTAAGTCATCCGGGAATAAGAATGTACGTAAACGACGCTACTCAAAAAAAACCTGACGTAACAACGTAATTTCACGCAATGCACGGCGGGAAATTTCTGAATGGAGCATGCGCAGTTCGATTGCCACAGGAACGCGCCTAATTTAAATGCTTCACGCCCCCTAATCGCGTATTTTGATTCCGCCGTGAGAAATACACTACGCCGTCGTACCTTACGGGCCGATCAGTGTTATAAAAATGCACTAATTACTGTATAAATGTGACTGGCAGGGAAGGGGTTAACACTAGGGGGTGAGGAAGGGGTTAAATGTATTCCCTGGGTGTGTTCTAACTGTGTGGGGGGAGGGGGGGACTGGGGGAGGTGACTGATGCTGTGTCCCTAAGTACAAGGGACACAAATCGGTCTCCTCTCTCCCTGACAGCACGTGGAGCTCTGTGTTTACTCACAGACAGGGGCGGACTGACCATTCGGTCCGTCGGGCACTGCCCGAGGGCCCGTGGTGGAGGGGGGCCCGGGTCGGCTCAGTCCGCCCTTGACTGCAGTCCCAACCGAGTCTCTCTCTCTCACATCGGTATAATCAGCGGCGGTGAGAGAGAGACTCTGGTCATTACACCGCGCTGCAGGGAGCAGGTGGGTGGAGCTTTGCCGCTGGCCAGTCTTCCCCTGCCCTGGTTGCTAACGCCTGTGCCGCTTGGCGTGTAGCAACCAGTGACGTCAGTCATGTCGAAGGCTGGAGCCACTGCTAATGAGGAGGAGGATGAGAAGAGAGGAGGAGCCGGCAAGGAGCAGCGCGCTCTGAGAGGTATCATCACAGCCACGTCCCGTTGAATCTTAGACTGCTTCATTTATTCAGGCGGCGGGTGAGGCACTGTTTTTTGCTGGAGGTACCATGGGCAGAGAGCGGGCGGCATGGCATAAAGTACAGGTTACAGGACCAAAGGAGGCCCCCGTGATAGTCTCCCCCCACAGTGTCTCCTTGTGCCTTACACCCCCCACAGTGTCCCCCTGTGCCTTATATCCTCCCACAGTGTCCTCCCACACCCACTGTGTCCCCTGTGCCTTACAACCCCCCCACAGTGTCTACTTGTGCCCCACACCCCCCCTACAGTGTCCCCTTGTGCCTTACACCCCCAACAGTGTTCTACCTCACATCCCCCTTACATCCCCCCACCGTGTCCCCCTGTGCCTTACATCCCCTCCACCGTGGCCCCCTGTGCCTTACACCCTGCCCCACAGTGTCCCCCTGTGTCCTCCTCCACCCACCATGTGCCCCTGTGCCTTACACCCTCCCACAGTGTCCTCTTCTGCCTTACACCCCCCACAGTGTCCTTCCCCACCCACCGTGTCCCCCTGTGCCTTACATCCCCCCACAGTGTCCCCCTGTGCCTTACACCCTGCCCCACAGTGTCCCCCTGTGTCCTCCTCCACCCACCATGTCCCCTGTGCCTTACACCCCTCACAGTGTCCTTCCCCCCTACAGTATCCCCCACACTGTCCCCCTGTGCCTTACACCCCCACACTGTCCCCCTGTGCCTTACAGCCCCCACACTGTCCCCCTGTGCCTTACACCGCCCACACAGTATCCCTCTGTGCAGTATCCCTCCTCCACCCACCGTGTCCCCTTGTGCTTTACACCCCCCACAGTGTCCCCCTGTGTCTTCCACCCCCCACAGTGTCCCCCTGTGCCTTACACCGCCCCCCACACAGTGTCCCCCTGTGTTCTCCACCCACCGTGTCCCCCTGTGCCTTACATTCCCCCACAGTGTCCCCCTGTGCCTTACACCCCCCACAGTGTCCTCCACCCACCGTGTCCCCCTGTGCCTTAATCCCCCCCCCACAGTGTCCCTCTGTGCCTTCCACCAACCCACGGTGTCCCCCTGTGCCTTCTCCCCCCATGGCTGCCCTGAGAGACACTGTGCTGTGTCTGGAGGATCCCAGTGCTCTGCTGTGTGCCCTGTGTTTTGGTTGTGTGCCCTGCTATTTGCCATACTGTGTGTCCAATGGCCTGTGATGTGCCCTGCTGTGTACTCCCCGGATTTGCCATACTGTGTGCCACATGCCCTGTGATGTGTCCTTTGCCCTTCTATGTGCCCCATGCCCTGCTGTGTACTGCCTGATGTGACTTACTGTGTGCCCTGTGATGTGCTCTACTGTGGTTATGTGCTGTGTACTCCCTGATGTGCCCTACTGTGTGGCCCATGCCCTGTGATGTGCCTTGTTGTGTACTGCCTAATGTGCCATGTGACCCTGTGTGCCCTGTTATGTGACCTACTGTGTGCCCCATGACATGTGCTCTGTGCCCTGCTGTGTACATCCGGATGTGCCCTGTGCTTTGTTGTTTACCCCCTGATGTACCCTACTGTGTGCCCCATGCCCTTTGATGTGTTATTTGCCCTGCTATATGCCCCATGCCCTGCTGTGTACCACCCGATGTGACTTACTGTGTGCCCCATGCCGTGTGATGTGTTATTTGCCCTGCTATATGCCCCATGCCCTGCTGTGTACCGCCCGATGTGACTTACTGTGTGCCCCATGCCCTGTGATGTGCTGTGTACTTCCTGATGTGCCCTACTGTGTGCCCCATGGTCTTCTATTTCCCAGGGGCCCCATGGTCTTCTATTGCCCGGGGGCCCCATGAGTTGTCAGTCCGCCCCTGCTCACAGAGCTCCACACCCCTGCTGTCACCTGCTGTCGCGTGTACCCGGCGGACATCGCGGCCGCCAGGTACACGCATCGGCTCTTCAGCGATGCGCTGGGACAGTGTTTACCTGCTGCGCGCCACCCAGTGGCGCGCGTAGGTAATGCACTTAAAAAGACGTCCAAAGACGTCCACGCCGCACTTGAGAGCCGCGCTGTGGACGTCTTTTGTCCATAGCGCGGATCTCAAGTGGTTAAGGGCCAGTCTACACGGCAATCCACACATTCAGTGTGCAGTTCTGCATACACATTTGCATGCATTTGTTATGTATTTGTGGCCCATTTGCAAAGTGCTTTTGTCACGTTTGTAGTGCACGTTTGTAGTGCATGTTCAGTGCAGTTAGTAAGTATTTATGATTTGTTTTTGCTGCGTTGCATGGTTACGTGTGAAAAAAGGCAGCATTTAATTCACGCGAAAGCACTGCAATGGTGTAATCTAGGATCATTGAAATACATTGATTTCTCTCACATACAGTATGTGTTCTGTACAGCATACCAGCGATGGGTCCAAGACAGGCATTATGTTTTACCCTTGTTGGGGTTGTGGTCCCTTTTAGGGGGATGACTTGTGTTTAGTTGCTGTACTCAGGGGTTTTCACCTATACAGAATGAGGGGTCCTGGGACAGTCCAATCACAGAGGAGTGGACTGACTTACAGTCCCTCTGAACTGATAACGTTTTATTTAGAACCTGAAATCTGGAGGTTCAGAGTGTAAAAAACCTCCCCTGATGAAGAAGATTCTGGTCCTGAAAAGGTTAAGCCTATTTCTAGTAAGCCGCCTTTAAAGACAAGAAGCTCCTGGAGCAGGTGTGAAATAAGAAGGAGTTTGGAGGGGAGATAACTGTCTTAAGTGCTGCATGTCTGCTGGAAGCTGTCAAAAGGGCTCAGACTTGACTTCTCCTGTGGTTAAAATTCTTGTGTGGCTGATGCATTGTAATTTTTTACTTGTGTTGAAGATAAGCAGATTTTTGTGTTCTTGTTTTGCAGAGTTAAGCTTTTTACATTTGTGGCTAAAAGCATTTTGTTTGTTTGTCTTGAAGAAAAATAAAGTGATTGTAAACCCATGATTTAAATTTTTTATTTCAAATAACAAACATGTCATAATCACCTGCTCTGTGCAATGGTTTTCCACAGAGCAGCCTAAATCCTCCTCTTCTGGGGTCTCCCCGCCAGCTTGTTGCTCCTCTTCTCTGCCACCATAGCAAGCCCCTTATCCTAGATGTATTCGAGCTGGTTCTGTGTGTCTAAAGACACACAGTCAATGGCTTGGCCCCTCCCCCTGCGCCCTCCTCACTAGTTGTGATTGACAGCAGTGGGAGCCAATGGCAAAGGAGTGAGAAAGCCTAGAGAGCAGCTGCTCACGTGCACAACACTGGATTCGAGATTGGGCACAGGTAAGTATAAGGGTAGCTGAAGGAGGGGCACTCAGAAAGTGTTTTACCTTAATGAACTGAAAGCATTAAGGTAAAAAATCTTTACCCAGATAGCAAGAAATGGTGCTGCAAGTTTGAAAATGACTTACTAAGCTATTGCTTCACTTGTCAGAATGCACAATTGCAGCAAGTCCACATTGCATGATTCCAGATCGACTTTCTTTGCAAACATTCTGCAAGTCTGCTGCAAGTTCTGGTTCAGTTATTTTGTGAACTAGTCATCCTACCACAGGGGTCACTGTGACTGAATTTTCATGCTGTAGATTTGCAGAGCTCTTGCTGTAGACTCACCACTGCAACTTTGCACTTGCCAGAGACTTGTCATGCAAACTTGCTACAAATTGTAAAAATGTCAACTGGAACTTGTGCTTCAAGTGCGCCGCAAGTGTACAACTTAACAGACTTACAATTCGACAATGCCACACATTTGTGGCAAGTTATCTTATACCCCTGCATTTTAAAACAAGTTCAACTGCATCTGGTATAAGCAAGCCTTAAAATAGATCTATAACACAAAAATATATTTAAAAATGATAAAATGAAAAAGTGTGCTATAAAAATGAGTTGCAGTGTAAAATAGAAAATAGTATCACCCCTATACTCTGCTTTAAGCTATGCTATGGCATATAAGACTTTGGGTATGCTGAACAATTCTAATACTGTATCAGAAGCTCTCTTGCTTAGCAAAGAACAGTCAGTTCTCATGAGGTTTGTGATAATCAGCAATGTTACTTTTAACATCTGATAACATCATATCGGTATAGCAAGAAATATATATCAGTGTGTCATGAAAGAACTGCTCACACTCTTTATGTGTCAGGCGGCGTACACACGACCGAGGTTCTCGCTGGAAACCAGCGAGAACCTCGCTGGAAGCTGCATTCCAGTGAGGACCTCGGCCGTGTGTACGCTCTCGGCGAGCTTCCCGTCGGGAAGCCCGTCGAGCAGAAATAGAGAGCACGCTCTCTATTTGCTCGACGGCCCGCCTGGATGAATGGCTGGTTGCCATTCCCGACGGGCGGGTCACCGATTTCGACGGCCGGCAGGGAACCTCGACGGGCGGAACGATGTGTTCTGCCCGTCGAGGTTCTCTGCCGTGTGTACACGGCCTACGGGTTTTACTAGAAAACCACTTTGTATTGTAAAAGGATGGTATGAAATAGGTATTATGGTTTCTTTCTCACGATTCATTATATTTACAGGATTATGACTGGTACTTTAATTAGCTCATGCCAAAAAATTATAATATCTGTGCTAGATACTGTATATATGAACAGTAGATGACAAGAATACATTAATTATTTATTCTAATTCTGAATAAAGTTTATTTTGTCAATTGTGTAGTATAAATAACATGCAATATTATGGTTATGTACAGTATTATCCCAACACTGGGCATCTCCATTATTCTTCTGTTTGTATCTATGTCCCAAAGAAACACTCGCACAAAGAAGTGTTCAATCTAAAATTAAATGGCGAAACTGAATAGTTTAAGTTACTTGATGACTCTGCCTGTTGTTAGCATTCCCATTACTATGGTCTCATTTTAGAAATACACTGCAAACCTAAACTCTGGAATGACATTGAAGGAGGTGGGAAATGTAATTTCAGATAGGCAGCTGTCATCCTTATAATCCTGTCTGGACACTCCTTTTTTCTTTATAGAATCTTTTCCCATGGTATTTTGAAAACACCCACAGTGAGAAACTAAGCAGTTAAAACACCTTGAAAATAATGTCAGGCATACCTTCAAAGCGTGTATTTCTCAGAATGGAAAAAAGCCAATTGGCTTTGGAAATGCCTGGTTACAAATAATACTAGATATGGTTATACACTAAAATAAATGTAATAGCTATGAATTATACACAAATTGCTGAGTATTTATATCCTTCAGATTTATGCAATCCACTCTTTGATAATTAAAATGTTAAAAAGAAGACTAAATTGATCTGCCAAATATGAAATCCAACCTTTATTCAAACTTTTGGTGGATTTTTTGTATAGATCCTGAGCACATTTGTTTAAAAAAAAGCCTTCTCAACTAAGAAAATTGCTTGCTAACAGGATCCAAGGTGCCAACATGTCAGCCCAAGTAGCTGTGGGGGTCTTAGGGAAGATTGGGGTAGTAACATTCTGCAGTAAGGTTCTCTTCTCCTTACTTGCCCAGTGTCTGATTTGAGGTCTTGGGAAAGAGTAAAGTTGTCATCTCCTTACCTACCCAGTGTGATTGTAAGCACTTCTGCTGACTTCCAGACTCTGGGCTGTTTTATGGAATGCACTCATCAGTTTGCCCGACATCTTCTTCATAATTCAAGCCTTTTATCACTCACAAGTAAGGATGAGCTTCTCATTCGATACGAACGTATGTTCGACTCAAACATTGTCTGTTCGTACGTTCGACGAAATTCGAACAAAATCGGTCGTTCGCGTCAAATTTGAGTGATGCAAAACGGCCCATAATTCACTGCGGCATTGCGTGATGATGATTGGACAAGCAAGCTGTATGTCCCGCATGCTTGGCCAATCACAGCGCGCAAAAAACAAAGAGACATAATTGGCCAAAGCCTGGGTGGCTTTGGCCAATTATGGCTCAGGGCTTTAGCACACGCCCCACACTATATAAGGCCGCCTGCTGGGCGGCCTCCTGTAGTGTGTTCCGGCTTGTTAATGAAAGCAGTCAGAGAGACAGAGAGAATGTCTTTTTAGATAGCTAGATAGAGCAGGCAGGCAGGCTAGTCAGTTTAGCTTAATTTACAGTGTGTAGAGAATATATATACATCCCTAGGAGTTGTACATATATTTATACACTGTATAGCTTGGATAGATCAGTTCTTCCTAATTCACTGGCAGGCATGTGATTGTGCTATTTAAAGACGTTATTACAGGTATAGACACCTAGCAGGTACAATATTTAAAGGAATTTTTATTTATTTTTTATTTAAGCATCAATAAAATCACTGCTCCTGGAGCAGTTATTTTAATGATGCTTAACTTAAAAAAAAAAAAAATTGAAATTCCTTTAAATATTGTACCTGCTGGGTGTCTATAGTTTGCCTGTGAAAACGTCTTTGAGAACCCGGGTCTTGCCCGAGGGAACATGTATCAATGGAAAAAAGGAGTCCTGCTCCTGAAAAAACAACCGTTTTTTAAACTTTTTTCCATTGATACATGTTCCCTCGGGCAAGACCCGGGTTCTCAAAGACGTTTTCCAACAATAACTTGAATATTGGTCTTTAAAATGAGCGTTTTTGAATTTGAACGTTCGAGTCCCATAGACTTCAATGGGGTTCTAAATGTTCGCGCGAACGGTCGGTCTGTTCAACGGTTCTGGTGCGAACCAAACGCGGGTATGTTCGGCTCATCCCTACTCACCAGATACAGTGGCATCAAAAAGGTCTCCTCTTCTCTGAACCACTGAACACCAGACCAGATAGCAAGGATAAATTGCCTCACATTTGAGGCAGTGTTGAATTGTAAGTCTGTTAACTTCCTGCACATTTTCACTGGCAAGTTTTACACTTGCAGAACACTTGAAGCACAATTTTTGGTAGACACTTTTGTGTGGCAGGACTCTAGCAAGAACAAAGTTGCAGTGGTGAGTCTAGTCCACAGCAAGAGCTCTGCAAGTCTACAGCATGAAAATTCAGCCACCGTGACCCCTGTGGTGGGATAACTATTGCACAACAGAGCCTGAACTTGCAGCAGACTTGCAGAATATTTGAAAAGAAAGTTGATCTGGAGGCGTGTAATGTGGACTTGCTGCAATTGAGCAACAAACCTGTGAAGTCTGGCAAGTCTATCAATAGCTTAGCAAGTTATTTTCACACTTTCAGCACCATGGTTTGCTATGTGGGAGTGTTGGGAGGTAATTCTTGTCCACCGACAGCCAATTTAAGGGAGCAGAACTTCTTCCATTGACCTCCAATGTAAGGGAGAATTATCTAATTGACCCCAAATATAAAATAACCTTTCTCCACTGGCTATTAAAGGGGTTGTAAAGGTTTGTCTTTTATTTTCTAAATAGGTTCCTTTAAGCTAGTGAATTGTTGGTTCGCTTACCTTTTCCTTTGATTTCCCTTCTAAATGTTTTTTTCTTTGTCTGAATTTCTCACTTCCTGTTTCTCCACAGTAAGCTTTCCACCATCATCTGAGTAGTGGAAAGTCATTTAGAACAGTTTACTGAACACCTTACTGAGGAGGAACAGGAAGTGAGAAATTCAGACAAAGAAAACAAAGAAGAAAAAAAAAAAACATTTAGAAGGGAAATTGAAAGGAAAAGGTAAGTGAATCAACAATGCACTAGCGTAAAGTAACCTATTTAGAAAATAAAAAATGAACCTTTACAACCCCTTTAATGTAAGGCAGTGTTTCTCAACTCCAGTCCTCAAGTACCCCCACCAGGTCATGTTTTCAGGATTTCCCTTTTGATGAAACGGCTGTGGTAAATCACTAAGGGCTCTTTCACACGGAGCGGATCCGTATTGATCTGCTCCGTTAGCCCGTTTGCTCAGCGGGGATTCCTCTGTTAATCCCCGTTGAGCCGTCGGCTGACAGGGCGGTCCCGGCACACTGTGCAGGGACTGCCCTGTCTTTCCTCCGCTCTCCCCTATGGGGAATCGGATGAATACGGACCATTCGTCCGCCCGTGTGAAAGGGCCCTAAGGCAGTGAAGCTGATCAAATCACCTGTGCAAAATAGTGGAGAGCCTGAAAACATCACCTGTTGGGGGTACTTAAGGACTGGAGTTGAGAAACATTGATTTAAGGGACTACTTCTTCACTGATGATTAATATAAGGGATGCCTCAAGGCCTCAATGCAGGTTTTTTTTTTGTTTGTATTTAGAAAAAAAACTTTATTGAGTGTTTAACACGACAGCACCAGGTCAAAATACAATATAAGAGTGCATAGAGTGTAAACGTGTTAACTATTCACAACAACACAGTGAATGCATTGCTATGATGTTCTAAAAGAGTGTATCGGTTTGTACATTTGAGGAGGGGGGATAGGGGTGAGGGGAGCTATGTGGTGGGGGGAACAAAGCTGAGTATCGCTGCACCCTGTCACACTAAGGAGACTAACCTGTAGGAAAAGGCAAAACATAAGCAACTTCAGACAGTCAATCCCTGTGCATCAACCCAGTTTGCCCAGATCTTGAACATTTTTAAGGGAAGTTTCTACTAGCACATGTTAGTTTGTACAGAGGAAAGTTTCCATTGATCATTGTCTTCCAACCCCTTGTTGTAGGGGAAGACAATGATTTATATTTTTAATAGAATTTCTCTTCTAGCATAGTAAGCAGAGTAGAAGATAAAGAGTTTCATGTGTTTGGAAATGTCAAGCATGTCAGTGATACCCAGGAGGAAAATAGCAGGATCTGTCGTCAGTGTTAGGTCACTCACCACAATTATAGTATCTTCCAGCTTTGTCCATTATTAAAACAGTCTAGGGCAGGACCAAATGACATGAAAGAAAATGCCCATGCCAGTGCTGCACCCCAGATAGACACTAGAGAGATGGGGGTAAATGGTTGATAGTCTCTGGGGGATGTAATAAATGCAATGGATGAATTTAAGTTGGACAAACCTATTCCTGGCTGAAATCATATTGGGCAGAAACTGCTGTAGAGTCACTCCACCCAATTGTCCCTGGACAGAGATAGGGCCAGATTCACCAAGGACTTGCGCCGTCGTAAGTCCGAATGTGAGCCGTCGTATCTATGCGCCTGATTCTTAGAATCAGTTACGCATAGATTTGGCCAAGATACGAGCGGCATAAGTCTCCTACGCCGTCGTATATTGGGTGTATATTTACACTGGCCGCAAGGGGCGCTTCCATAGATTTATCTAATATGTAAATTAGGCAGATACGCGATTCACGAACGTACTTGCGCCCGCTACGCCTTTTACGTTAGGCTTATGTAGGTAATGCAAAGTATGGACTTCGGAACAAGCGTATCTTTTTACTTTGTTTGCGTAAGTCGTACGGGAATGGGGCTGTGCTTAGGTTACGTTCACGTCACAGGCATTGAGCCGGCGTAACTTAGGGGAAAAATTCTACGTGATACTGAGCATGCGCGCGCATGCACCGTACGATCGGCACTTCATTTACATGGGGTCACAGCTCATTTCCATAAAACACGTCCACCTCTTACACATTTGAATTAGGCGGGCTTACGCCGGCCAATTTACGCTACGCCCCTGCAACTTACGGAGCAAGTGCTTTGTGAAAAATGCACTTGCCTGTCAAAGTTGCGGAGGCGTAGCATAAATAGGAAACGCTACGCCCGCACAAAGATACGCGCTCCTACCTGAATCTGGCCCATAGTATATAGTGCCTCAAAAAAGTATTCATGCCACTTGAAATTTTCTACATGGCCATCAACCTAAACTGACAGACCAGGCAAGGAGAGCATTAATCAGAGAAGCAGCCAAGAGACCCATGGTAACTCTAGAGGAACTGCAGAGATCCACAGCTCAGGTGGGAGAATCTGTCCACAGAACAACTATTAGACGTGCACTTCACAAATCTGGCCCTTTATGGAAGAGTGGCAAGAAAAAATCCATTGCTGAAAGAAAGCCATTATAAGTCCCATTTACAATTTGCGAGAAGCCATGTGGGGGACAGAGCAAACACGCGGAAGAAGGTGCTCTGGTCAGATGAGACCAAAATTGAACTTTTTGGCATAAAAGCAAAAAGCTCAGTGTGGTGGAATAAAAACACTGTACATAACCCTGAACACACCATCCCCACTGTAAAATATGGTGGTGGCAGCACCTTGTTGTGGGGGATGCTGTTCTTCAGCAAGGACAGGGAAGCTGGTCAGAGTTGATGGGAAGATAGGTGGAGCCAAATACAGGGTAATCTTAGAAAAAAGACTTAAAAAAGGGGGGCGGAGGTTCACATTCCACCAGGACAACAACACTAATCATACAGCCAGAACTACAATACAATGGTTTAGATCAAAGCATTATCTTGTGTTAGAATGGCCTAGTCAATGTCCAGGCCTAAATATAATTGAGAATCTGTGGCAAGACTTGAAAATTGCTGTTCACGGACGCTTTCCATCCAATCTGACAGAGCTTGAGCTATTTTTCAAAGAAGAATGGGCAAAATGTTCACTCTCTAGCTGTAATTGCAGTGAAAGGTGGTTCTACAAAGTATTGACTCAAAAGGTTTAAATACAAATGCATGCCAAACTTTTCAGATATTTATTTGTAAAGGATTTGGAAAACCACTTATCATTTCCATTTCACTTCACAATTACTATATTTGCCACTTTGTGTTGGTCTTTCACATAAAATCCCCATAAAATACATTTACGTTTTTGGTTGTAATATGACAAAAAGTAGAAAATGTAGAAAAATTTAAAAAAAAGTAAAAAATACTTTTTCAGGGAACTGTATCAAAGTGTCATTTGTCATACAAAGAAAGCATTCTACGTGTAGTCAATAGTGTTGCTCACGAATATTCGCATTGCGAATATTCGCTACGAATATTGCATATTCGAGTATTCGCGAATATCTCAAATATCGCGGCGAATATTCGCTATTTCGAATATTCGTATTTTTCAAATTTCGCAATAAATTTCGCAATAAAAAAAAAAAAATCGCGAAATTTCGCATTAGCGAAAATTCGCAATTTTTTTTTTTTTTTTTATAAAATATCACGAATATTCGATATTAACGAATATTCGCGAATATTCTTCAAAATATTCGCGAAATATCGCGAAATCGAATATGGCGTATTCCGCTCATCACTAGTAGTCAATGCAGATCATGGAAATTGTAGGCAACGAAAAAAAAAAGTTGGGTAGCTGGTAAATGTGTTTGAGGCCGCGTACACACGATCGAACATGTCCGCTGAAACTGGTCCGCAGACCAGTTTCAGCGGACATGTTCGATCGCGTGTACGTCCTATCGAACCGTTTTCCAGCGGACAAAAATTTTCAAACATGCTTGAAAACTTGTCCGCTGGAAACCTGTCCGTCGGAAAGGTTCGATGGTTAGTACACAAACCATCTGACCAAAATCCCCCGCATGCGCAGAATCAAGTCGACGCATGCTTGGAAGCATTAAACTTTGTTTTTTCATCACGTCGTTGTGTTCTACGTCACCGCGTTCTGGTACGAGGAGATTTTGGTCAATGGTGTGTACGCACATCAGACCAACAGACAATTCTGCCTTGTCTGATGAAAACGGTCCGTCGGACATGTCTGATCGTGTGTACAGGGCCTGAGTGCATCAAAAGGTAGCAGGGAACCCCGTAGCATTATGTCCTGCAATACCTTGATCCCATGTCTGACGGACACCGGCATAGTGTGTAAATGAGGGAGATTAAGACTTCCCTGATGTTGAGCATGCGTAGAGTAGTAGTCTTCAGTTTTGCATTTTTTCCTGGCCAGATGCTAGGCCGCTAAAGTATTATTTTTTTCATTGAAATGGTAACAGCAGTATTGGAGTTAGGACCATGGAATGTTATGTTGCTAAATCTTGTGTAGGAGCTCATCAGTGCAGCTTCCAGGACCACTTTGGAATTGTCTTGGGGCTGGGGACCACAGCCAGACCACATCTGTCTAGGGGTAGAGACAGTACAGATTTAGCTAACCTGTGTGTCTTCCCAGCCCTGAAAAAGGAAGAAATAGTTCTTTCTATTTTGGTGAATTGATTTTAATGCCTGAGTATGTGCCGAAAGTAACAATAATGGCTAAGGCCAAATGCAATAAAGAGAAGGCATCCCCAAGGTATACCAAGGTATCATTAGCATGCAGAGATATCTTCTTTTCCCAGGCCTCCACTGACAGCCCACCTACCCAGCCAATCTGATCATACACTCAAGGAGTTCCAATGCCAGGGTAAAAATGGCCGGGGAGAGGGAACACCCCTGTTTAGGTAAAGGGAAGTGACAAGGTATCATTTGTGTGAAATCAATCGGCTGATGCTTTATATAGATATTGCGGCCAGGATACAAAAAAAGAGCCAAAACCGAATACAGAATAAAGGACCTCCACAGAAATTCCCATTTGAGCCAAAAGCCTTTACAGCATCTAGGGACATTACTACACCAGAACCCCAAGTGGAGCCAACCCTTAAAAAGGTTAGTGAAGAGCCTCTGAATGTCGATATCAGTTCCTTTACCTGGTTACCATGCACCAGACTGGAGATCACCCTCCCTTGGCCAGGACCCACTTCAAAACTTTATGTCAGTGTGCATAATAGAAATGGGGCGGTAAGCACAGAGATCATGGTCTTTTCTCGGCTTTGGGCCTCTGACATAACCAGAGAAAGTATCCGAGTTTCCAAAGCTTTCATAGACCTTTAGACCTACACCATGTCTGGTCCCTCCTCCTCCCCCCCACTGTTTTCTTGGAGACACACATGTCCCAGAAGACAGCAGGGACCATTCAGAATGAGCAGCACGACTTCCGCATGAGCAGTAGGAGACCAGGAGTGAAACCGAAAGTCTTCACTGCCTGGTTGCCTTACCAGGAAGGGTGGCAGCAGCACCCATGAGTCGATCCAAAGACCTTCGCAGGCTCCCTGTACAGGTAAGTGTCCATATATTAAAAGTCAGCAGCTACACAATTTTTTTTTTCCCAGGTGGAACTCAGCTTTAATGAAGACTGGTAATCCCTTAAATCAACAATGGCCTGCTGCACCTTCTCCAGAACCTGGACCTTTGAGCATTGGAGAGAATGGGGAAATCAATGGTATTTAAGTAGTGAAGTAAGTAATTTTGGTCAATTCTAGAAGTATACTGTGCTGAGGGGCTTCCTGTTCATTCACAAACTGAAGCAGAGTAAACACAGTTTATTATGCTTCAGTTGTGAATGAACACAATGAGCGAGTGTGTTCACTAGAAAAGGAAGGGGCCAGTAAATTACATATTTACTAACCCCTTCCCCGCTCTCCATCCTGAAACAACCCCCAACAAGGGGGGGGGGTGCAGGGCTTTAGAGGGAATTGTCACCGCACATAGTGGCACACCCACTGCGCATGCCTATGGATCTAATATCATGGTACCATCCGAGCCCTGTATACAGGCAATATTTGCGAGTGGCGTTTGTTCCTTATCCAACCAGGCTAATAATTTTCCATTTCTTTCCCCTTGCTCAAAGATGCATTGCTTCTGGCATAGCATCTCTTTCTAGCGCTGGTCCTGTGTAAAAGCCAAACCTCCCTAACATCCACCTGGAAGTCATCGTGAACATGAGGATCTGAGTTCATAGCGTACTGTAAATACAAAGTTTAGTCACAGGATTGGGCCCCAACATCTCCAGCCTTATCTCTTTACGCACACTCTTGATAAGAGTTTGATAGAGCCCTCGAGTTTAGGCCCTGAAGGCATCCCAGACTATTTCCAAGGGGGCTGAGTCACTGTTAAGTGGCCAGTTTTGACAGATGACCTCTTCTACTTTGATTTTAATATCAGGATCATAGCATAATTGCAGTAAAATAGGAGTATGATCAGAGGTGAGAGATCTCCCAGACTCTAACACTGGCAGAATTAAATCAATTCTGGAGAAGGTTCTATGGGTGGAGGAGTGACATGTGTAGACTCTTGTGTTAGGGTATTTCCTGTGGCAAATATCTGTCAGTTGATACATTTCGGCCCATTTAGATAGGTCTGATTCCCTGCCAGCATTGGGATGGAGTCCAAGCCAGGGTTAGGGGTCTTATTAAAATTTCCCACAAGGTGGGATAAGTAGCAAGGATAGGAATCAATTTGGTCAGCACCTGGAGAGATGCGGGGGGGGGGGGGGGAGTATATCCAGGCCTAATAGAACACGTTCAAAACATTCTATCATGGCATGAATAACAACATATTTGCCATCAGGATTCAGCCTGAGATGGAGAACTGTGAAAAGAAGTGACTCATTAACCAGAATACTAACTCCCCAGGTGTAGACAGAATATGTAGCGTTATAATAATAACACATTGGGAACAAGTGTCTAATCCCCAAATTTCTGATCCAATGGATGTTTCAGTTTAATAACATCAGAATAACTTGCCTTGCCAGGGATTCCATGTTGAGACCATATGGCCTAGTATGATTTACTAAGGGGGTGCATGCTCCCTGTCCCTCATTCTCCTGATCAGTCAGGCTGCATGTCTGCATAAGGAACTGGTCTGGATTTTGAGGGGACCCAAACCTTTTTTGTGTGGTGATCCCCTTTAAAATACATACAAGACCCCTAGCTAAGATAGGGTCTTGTTTGAAATTCGGGGGAACCCCTATTAATTTTTTTGCAAAGGGTTTGGTTCTAGTTAAAAATATATACCAGACTCTTATCTGGGATGAGTATTTGAGAGGGGGGGGGGCATACCATTTTTAAGACTTTTTTGTATGGAGTTTTCCTTTAGAAAGCCATACAGGACCCTTAATATCCATCCCTAACCTTTAGTACATCAGCAGTGCTGCAAAGAGGCGTTATCATTATTTTAAACTATTATTTTCTTTTAAAGCATAACCCTTCTGCTAGAACATTGCATCAGCTCTGAATAAGGCTACAGCTCCTTTGACATTGCTTGCTCCTAATAATCATCCTCAGCCCTCAAATACTTCATTCATTAGTGTAACAGGCGATTTCGGCACCGTAATGAGTTCCACGCTGGAACGCATACGGTGCCCGCACGATGATGTCATCACCCGGCGCCGCGTGCATTCCAGCTTGGAACGCGGAAGTGCGCCGCACATCACTGCTGTGCTGCACTCAATGCTTAAGCACTGCACCTGTCTCCTGCCTATGAAGGCATTCACCTTCCATAGAAACAGCGTTCTATTATTGTCAGCCGTATCGGCCACGCTACTATCCTGGTACCATTGCTCCCACACTGGACAACACGCCAGCCTTCAACTCCATGGACATCTGACTACTACCTTCACTACGTCCAGGCTACCAGTGCTGGGGATACCCTGAAAGATCTTCCCTGCTGACCCACTACATTAAGGAATCCTTTGCTCTTAACTTCAAGCCCTGCAAAACGGATAAGTAGCATTTGTTCCATCTGTACTGCCTTAGAAGGTCATGCTACATATAATGCTTCTAAAACATTTGTTGCAAATAACTCTGGCTTGCTAGATACTAAAATACTGCTTGGGACTGACTGTTGTGTTAATGTGATGAAAAAAATGAAGTTGAATGCTTCCAAGCATGCGACGACTTGATTCTGAGCATGCATGGATTTTTAACTGATGCTCGTGCATACTAACGATCGATTTTGACCTATCGGTTAGCCGTCCATCGGTTCGATTTTAAAGCAAGCCATCTGTTTTTAGACCGAGGGATAATGGACCGATGCGGTTTGGACAGATGAAAACGAACTTCAGTCCGTTTTCATCGGTTTAAACTGATCGTGTGTACGCAGCTTTAGTAGCCTAATGCACTTCCTTATGTTAAAGTGATATGATGTAGAGAACCCCCAAACTCCTGTTTATAATGGAAAGGGAAAGGGAGTGGCCATTTAGGCCCCCCTTTCTTTATGGGACCACAGCATGGGCAGCTAAGGGTATAGTTTTTTAAAAGGGAGTTTTGGGGTCAACACCAGGTCAGCGGGGATTAGCTAAGTCAGAACAGCTGGGTTAAGAGGGCATAAGTGTCAGAGAGGTTCTAGAGCTGGATTGGTAGAGCAGAGGTCAGGTGACTAGGTAGAAAGTTCTAGTAGCAGGCAGAAGCTTATTTAAAGCCAGGGCTTGTGAGGGCCTGCGGCCATCTTAAAAGAAATTCAAGCCGGAGAAGCTCCCCACCCTACCCCCCCCCCCTTCCCGTCGCGGCCTAGAAGATTCACGTGGTGGCTCCCTCAGGTAATTCACCTGAGGGGAGATTTGAAATGGTTTTCAAACAGGATGGTGATTCAGCTTGAGTCTCAGTGGCTGGGTTGAGGTTTGGTGGTAAAAAATATTTTTGTTGAGTTCATTACAGTGATAAGCTACGTTTTGATATGTTGTAATATCAAGTTACTACATGTTTTGTTTTAAAACCAGTGAATCAGGCCGTGGCCAAAATTATTTCCAAAAAAGTATTATGGTTTGTGTTATTAATGTTATATTTAATAAAATGTTCAAAAGAGATCCGTGTCTGTGACTCATTCCTCTTTGCATGTTTGTAGGGGTATTTTGCATAATGCTTGTGGTCCAATACTGATATATAGAAGTGCAGTGGAATCTTCTCGTGCATCGTAACCTTTTTAAAACACTAGGCGTTGGACGCATGTTGTAATACATCCACCCCTAGAAGCTCAACGCATTCCTTTATGTGAGTGAGAGAGATGATGTAGAGAACCCCCAAACTCCTGTGTTCTGATTGGAGTGACGTCTGGGTTCCAATACTGAATTCTCACATAACATAGAGAAAAGCATTAAAATCCCTGTTTCCCGCAGTTGTGGTTCACTCCCGTTCATCAGTGCTGTTACAATTAGCTTTTGTTTGTTAATTGGCAGTGATAGTTGTATCTAAGTCAGCATTGCTACTGGTAATGTGTTAATTTTTGTAGTGGATTATATGGTCATTGTCACATACAGAGGAAATGGATTTTAGGCAAATTTAAAGCCTGAGTTAAGGGATAGGATGTAAATTGGGAGTGATTTGCAAAGATGTAGAATATTCGGGATAGTTTTCTTCTTGATTTTTATGTATTTCACAAAACCTGAGGTTTAAAATGTATACAAAATAACCATGGATAAGCTTCAACGTCCATAATTTGCTGCTGCTAACTAATGAATATTAACCATATTATATCCTGACATGCTATTCTATACACACAAAAAATTGTATTCATCAAACCACAGATGCCCAATGTTTCTTTTCACATGGCTATTTACCAGAACCACCCTAGATGCAGTACTGGCAGGTGGATGTTGACCCTTTGCAGTGATTTGGTATAGGTGTCATTGAAATGTATATTAAATCATCAGTGCCACAAAACTAGTCATATAGTGACAACCATTTATTAAACTATTGAGAAAGTTTCCCTTGAACCCCTATTATTTAAATAAAATAAAATAAATAAGTGGTCTCCAGGTCTAATCCATTCCATACCAGGTATTCCTCTGCTGTACCGCATTCCCTACATGCAGTGTGGTTGTAAGAAGCAGCAAATTCCCCAGTCCTCACTTTCTTTTCTGGCCAGTGAGTAACTGAATTAGTAGTGCTTAAAAGTGTTACATGGGAAATCATAATACTTTCAGTAAATACAAAGACTAATTGGAAGTATAATGGGTTCCCTTCTGCACTTTAAATGTGTAATTCCCCTGTTGGGTAAATTGAATAGTTTGCAAGGCACGGTTTCTTATTTCATTTGTAAAGGAATTTTTTTTTAAATTTTAAATAAACTTTTATAGGTCTAGTCTTGTAACCATAAATCTTCAGTGCTATAGACAGCACATAAAACACTACATAACTTAAAACCCAGTATTGATATCACCATATTTTCCCAGTTCATGCAAAATGCATCAATATATAAGAAAAACATTGATAACACAATACAGGGAATATGAATTATAACACACTTCTTTCTTCATCTGCACACTATTTACATAATATACTAGTTATGCAAATGTATCTTGCATTCAAAAGCTGTTTACATGTACAACAGCTAAACATACAGCTGTACATTTCAAACTTCTAAAATGCATTACACAAAATGCTTATATTGTTTCCTCTAATGTGTTGATTAAAATATATTTATACAATTAATAAATACTATCCCCAACATAAACTAAATCTTACCGTGTTGAAATTTGCAGTATTCATAGCCAGTATGAAAAGAATGTTACAATAATAAATATATATATATTGTGACAGGAAGTCAGGTAAATCGGTGTGTGTTGTCCCAGATTGAAGATACTTTTCCGCCTTGTGTAGACAATACACCAATTACTATTGGGCGTCGGCTGTAGAAATGGCCAGAGAGGTTTGGGGAGTTAGAAGCCTTCAGCTGTTCAAAATGAAGCAATTAAAGCCCCTATAAAAATAGCCTAAGGATAACGACTGATTGCTGCATCCTGGAGCTTTGGGTGTGAAGGAGCAGTCAGAAGCACTTCTGAAGAGGTGAGGTGCTGATGGATATTTCTGTGTGAGAAATATCAAAGAGACTTTTTTTGTTGTTTTCTGCTGTAGGACCAGCAGTGTCTGCCCAGCAGTAGGCTGTGCCAGACTCCATAGGTAGGTTCCTGTGTTGGGAAGGTAGACGCCCCAAGTGGCAAGGGTTTATTTTATGTTTTGTTTTGTTTATGCTGTTTTGATGCTTGCCCGTGTATCCCGCAAGATAAAAAAATAAACCATATCATTTGTTTTCAGTCATCCTCAAGATACTTTTTGTACAGTTCAACGTGTAGTGAACCCATCCAGGGGGTCACACACACCCGTTACCGAGTTAATCTCTAACACATGGTGGAGTGCCGCGGGCAGTTAAAGTAAACCCAAAATGTAGGAGATGCTGAAACAGCTGATTATAGCAACTGCAGCTCAACAACAGGCTCACCGAGAGAGCCTTGCAGCTCAACAACGGGTTCACCAAGAGAGCATTGCAGCTCAACAACAGAGCATTGCAGCTCAACAACGGGTTCACCAAGAGAGCATTGCAGCTCAACAACAGAGCATTGCAGCTCAACAACGGGTTCACCAAGAGAGCATTGCAGCTCAACAACAGAGCATTGCAGCTCAACAACGGGTTCACCAAGAGAGCATTGCAGCTCAACAACAGAGCATTGCAGCTCAACAACAGGTTCACCAAGAGAGCATGGCAGCTCACCGCGAGAGCCTTGCAGCTAAATATGAAGTGCGATATAAAAAGCCGCGCCACATAAATGATCATCAAAAATAGTTACACCAGTATCAGTGATAATAAAACATAATGCCACTAGAGTCCATGAAAGTCCATAGTGATGTAGAAAATAATTCCTAAAAGGAGATCCTCTGTTTAATGTCACCAAACGAACAAACTCCAAAGGTGCACCCGCCACCAAGTGAATGAGCAGCTTACCAGAGGTCAAACATAAGCCAGCTTCTGACTATAGCCCAGTCACGGCCTTTATATCCCTGTGGTTCCCAGGATCTTCCAGAGTTGAACGGGACGGAACACCTCTTACACTCAGGATAAAGAAAAGGCGCACATAGCATAATTCCGTTGGCGAAATTTTAATGAGATAATAAAAAATGTACTTACACAGCACACATGATAAACGAGCATAAAAACAAATATTGCCGGCCGGCATGCGGGAGCCCTCCTCCTCAACGTGGTGACGTCACTGCGTCGCCTCCCATACGCGTTTCGTCACTAGAAGGACGTTCTCAATGGGGGTAGGGCTTCACAGTGATACACCACTTAATAAGGACCAGCCGCCCATTGTGAGAAGCAGCACGCTGAGTCCAGACCCGCCATCTTTAGTATGGTAAACAAGCCCTTAGTAGGATGACGTTCTGCTAGGCATCAAAAGCGCAACGTAATATTCCAATACAAAAAGGGGGAAAAGAAAGAAAACTAAACTAAAATAGTCCCTACCCCAACAGTATTGGGGTAGGCCAAAATATTTTGTTTATTTTATTATTTTGGATTTAGTGTGGACAGAGTGGCATAGGGATAAATAAGGGGAAAGACCGCTGGCACTAGGCTCTTTCTCCCTCCGCCCCTACGAATACCTGAACTACAGTACCATCTAGAGGACAAGTCTGGTAAGTACATCCAGACCTACCAGGACAAAACAAAAAGGAAAAATACACGACAAAAATTGTAATGTGTGCATTCCCTAAAAACTTGTGTTCTTGTGAAAATGTGGGTACTAAACATAGTGCATACACTAAAGTGATATATTAATTAATTTTCACTCAAATGATAATGACTTATTGAGTTGTAAAGAATATTTTATATATTTAATTAATTATTTACAAGGCCCAATATTATGAGCAATAGTGACAGCAAAAGAAATTTAATTTGAAAATATTAGTGATATAGTATTGGTGGGGGGAATTGCTTCACCCAATACTTCTTGTAGTAGGAATACATGATTCCCACAGTGATGAAAAAGTGATTAACTCTAAACATTTGATCAACCCTTGAACTATATGATCAGTATCAAAAAGTGGAGTGAAAAAATGATTGTGAAATCTAAATTAAAATAGAAAAAAGGGGAAAAAAAATTCCAAATAGACCAGGTGAAGACGACTAGGAGGACAGAAAAAAAACATAAAAATTCATTATTCCATAAAAATACCTGCCCCCAGGTGTGCTTCTCACAAAGGTAGATTACAAGCAATGCTAATAGACGCATTAACATATATAGACTAAGTGAAGACGACTTGAAGGGCATAAAAAATATCATAAAAACTTAAAAATAAAAATTCTTATTCCATAAGAAATACCTGCCCCCAGGTGTGTTTTACACAGAGGCTGCTTCAAGCATTGCTAATGAACGCATTCACATCAGTTTCAATGTTTTAACCCAAATGGGGTATACGTTTTTAGGCGAAAAATCCAACCCATCTCCATCTGGGATATCCCTTGTACTAGATTCCCTCCTCTCCAAGGAGCTTTATATTTATCGATCCCTAGGAAGAGGGTATTAGAGGGATTTTTGTCGTGCTTCAATCTATAATGATTGGAAACGGAATGGTCCCTAAATCCAGACAAAATATTGGTGATGTGCTCATTGACACAAACCTGGAATGCCCTCTTGGTCCTGCCCACGTATTGTTTACCGCATGGACATTGTACCAAATACACCACTCCCACAGAGGCACAGGTGATACATGGTAGGATCTTGTATTCCTTTCCCAGTGGCTGTAGATGTAAAGGACCTCACACATCTAAGTTTATTAGAACTCAGAGCACAGACCCGACATCGCCCACATTTATAATAGCCCTTTAGCTGAACAAAAGGGAAAAAGGACTTTGTGAAGGGAGGATCTATAACATTCTTAGATATTAGGTTCCTTAGGGACTGTACCCCTTTGAAGATAACCCGGGGTTTCGGGGGCAGGATGTTTTTTAACACAGGGTCATTTAAGGCTAGATGCCAGTGTTTCTTTACAAGATGGGTTAATGGTTCTATGTTGAGTTGAATAAGTTGTGACAAAAGGTACTACATCAGAGAACTTATTCTCCTCCTTAGGAGTTTTATCACACAATAGCTCATTCCTATCCATTCCCAAAACTTGATCTAAAGACCCCTGTAATTCAGTTCTGCAGTACCCCTTTTCAAGAAATCTTTCTGTGAGAACTAGGGCCTGTTGTTGAAACACCTGAGTGTCAGAGCAATTCCGTCTTAGCCGGAGATATTGACTCTTAGGGACACCCTTCAACCAAGGTTCATGATGGCAACTTCCTACTGGGATGTAGGAGTTCCGATCAGTATCCTTGAAAAATGTAGAGGTGATAAACCTGTTGTCCTTGATTTCTATTACCAAATCAAGGTAATGAACCCTGGTCTGGCTAGCCTCATATTTCAGTTCTATACCCCTGTTATTATCGTTAAGGTATCCAATGAAATTGGTCAAATCGGTGCGCCCGCCTGCCCATAGGAGGAGGATGTCGTCTATGTATCTGGCCCAAAGGACCACCTGAGGGGCGTCCCTCGGGTAGACGACATCCTCCTCCCATTTGGCCATAAACAGGTTGGCCAGGCTTGGGGCGTATTTTGCCCCCATAGCCACCCCTGTATTTTGTTTGTAGAACTTATCCTCGAACCAAAAATAGTTGGATGCAGCTGCAAAACTCAACAGGGACATAATGAAAACAACTTGTTGAATTGAACAGCTTCAAGTCCTAAGACATGGGGTATGATTGTGTATAGTGAAGTTACATCAATCGTAACCATCCACATATCGGGAGAGGCGGGGAGGTCAGTAAGGATATTGATAATATGTTTAGAATCCCTAACCTAAGAGGGAATTTTTTTAACCAATGGTTGCAAATAAAAATCAATGTATCTGCCCACCCGGGAAGTAATTGAATCAATGCCACTAACTATAGTAATTGTATGCATGGAATAGGGGCGCTAGAAAGTGAAATGAAATAAATAGGTGAATAAATGCTACCTATCCCAATAGAACATAAATCCTGAATTACAAATATTAACATATATTGTGCAAGGTGCATATAAATTCAATAATAATGACAACGCCTGCAGCGAAACAGGTGTGTAATGAATGAGTGAATAAAATAAGACAATATACAATACACGGTGAAATATATAGTGACCAAATATAAAAGTGCTCCGTGCTCAAAAAAGTCCTTGTGGTAGGTTCCACCTTCACCAATGGGACACCTCAAGTGGGGATGGATGGCTCCTTACCAAATGAAGTTGACCTAAACTAAGGTCAAAAGAGCTTGGGTAACACCACCTTGCGTATGAGGGATTCCAATGAAGTTGAACGGATAATGCAGATGTCATAAAAAAGGAGAAAGAACAGCTCCCATAGTGTAAAACTGTTTAATGAAAATATAAAAACAGATACACAGTGCCAAGTGGCCCCTTACTTGAATGAGTGCCCGTATCCCGGCACTGAGGCTGTAAGCTTGTGTGTATGGAGAGAGAAACGAAGCCCGGCGTGCGTTCCACTGCTGTGCGCGAGGAAACCAGATAACCGGAAGTAGGTAATCAGCTAACTATAGGGCGACCCGGGGGGCAGACAGGATCCTTATGCAACTTTGGAAGGTAGTACAGTGTTGGGGTGCGGGGCGCTTTTGGTATGAGAAAAAGTTTTTGTTTGAGGGACAAAATACCCTCGAACACACCTCTTTCTACCAGTTTCTCAAGTTCTCTTTTATATGTCAGCTTGGGATCATTGGGGAGTATGGAGTATGTGTTAACATCATCCATGATCTTATGCATCTCTCTAAGGTAGTCAGCCTTGTCGAGTACTACGATACCCCCACCTTTGTCCGCTGGTCTGATGACTAGATCCTTGTTGGTACATAAGGAATCTAAACCATCTTGGAGGGTTTTATTGAGCTTAGCTCTCTTAGTTTCAATTGCCTCCAGGTCCCTAATGAGAACATCCCTAAATGTCTTCAGGGATGGTGCCAGTCCCCCCGGAGGATTGAACAAAGAGGCATTGGACAGTCCTGAGTGTACATAGTTGGTGGTAAGATATTGACTGGAAGTTGTGACACCCATCATATATCGTTTAATATTGATTTTCCTTATAAATTTGTGTATATCCATGAAGGTTTTGAATTTGTCCAAACTTTGGGGAGGTGCAAATTTTAAACCTTTGTCCAGCAGAGATTTCTCAGACTCAGTAAGGATTTTTGAGCTGAGATTGAAAATACCTTGCCCTGTTACATTTTTGTGCACTTGGGATTTCCTGTGTCTCCTCCCCCCTCTGTTACCTCTCCTCTTTCTACCTGCCTCTTGATGCCCTGTCCACCCTTGTGAAAACCCCAACTGGAGGGTCCGTAGGCTCCAGAGTTGGGTCCAGGAGGATTGGTAGTGCCTGGGGGTGGGAAAGGAGGAGGGGCAAACCATGCCCCACTAGGGTTGGGGGGGGTTGGATCTGAAAACCCTCCGAATCCTCTCCTCCACTCAGTGGAAAGAAGGAATTGGAGGTGGGCACATTGTAATTCCAGCCTAATTCTGACTCAGGTTGGAAGTAAGTTGGAGAAGGGTACTCGAGATCTCCCATAGGTCTCCAGTTGGTGGTAGTATATTGAACATTCCCACCAGTATTAGGGCCCCATCCCCTCCCTCTCGGGGCAGGCTTAGGTACCTGGCTATGGTAGTAAGATCCCGTTGGGAAGGGAGCATTCCCGCCAGGAGGACCCCCATACCCAGGACCCCCATAGGGGGGGACTCTATAGGGATTGGCATTTGTTTTTGATGGGCCAGTGGGACGCCCCTGATCTCTCAGAGGAGGTCCCCTAGACCCACCTCGGCCTCTCCTCGGAGATTGTTTGTAAGATTGACCTCCCAATCTCGGAAGGTTCCGATTGGGACCAGGAGGCATTGGTGGATGTGGGGCACCACCTGGGTGGGACCCCAAACCACTTGATACCTCCATTTCTATGGGGATCTGTTTATTTTGATCCTCTAAAAGTTTTTTCTGCCAATTAAAGATCATATTGTTATAGTAATCTTCCAGGTCCCTATTGTACTTCTTTTTCTTTTTATTCCTTTGTTCTCTATCTTCCTTTTCAAGGAGGTTGAGAAGATCAAGAGATTTTTCTTTATATTCCTCTCTCTCTTTGAACAGATCAAGCTTGATCTTAATACTCTTGATCTCATCGTCAAGATGGGTTAATTTGCTAGCTTTTCTCTCAATTAGAAATCTGAGAAAGGAAACCCCCGCACCATTGAAATAATTGTACCAATCATCAAGGTCGGTATCTCCCTTTTGCGGTGAGACCTCCCATCTCAGGCTTCTTGGAACCATCCCTAATTTTACATAGGTATCAAGATAAGCCACATCCCATTTTGTATGGTTCTCTGAAATAAACAGATTTTTGAGCCGTATGAACAAACCCCCCAGGTCGTCTTCATCATCTTTATATGATTCAAAGACACCTTCGGTGTTCAACCTCTGATTGGCTCTAAATTCAAAGATATCCATACCTCCACTCCTCTCAAAGTGGGCAGAAACAATAAGCTGCGGTAATAGTATCAGGTAAAACAGTATAAAGCAAAAAAGACCGCGCTATAAAACCCCTCCCCCCAAGAACAACAGGCTGCAGCAAGCGTGTGATAAACAAAATAGACAATGGGATATAAAAAGCCGCGCCACATAAATGATCATCAAAAATAGTTACACCAGTATCAGTGATAATAAAACATAATGCCACTAGAGTCCATGAAAGTCCATAGTGATGTAGAAAATAATTCCCAAAAGGAGATCCTCTGTTTAATGTCACCAAACGAACAAACTCCAAAGGTTTGTTCGTTTGGTATGAGAAAAACTTTTTCTCATACCAAAAGCGCCCCGCACCCCAACACTGTACTACCTTCCAAAGTTGCATAAGGATCCTGTCTGCCCCCCGGGTCGCCCTATAGTTAGTGGCATTGATTCAATTACTTCCCGGGTGGGCAGATACATTGATTTTTATTTGCAACCATTGGTTAAAAAAATTCCCTCTTATGTTAGGGATTCTAAACATATTATCAATATCCTTACTGACCTCCCCGCTTCTCCCGATATGTGGATGGTTACGATTGATGTAACCTCACTGTACACAATTATACCCCATGTCTTAGGACTTGAAGCTGTTCAATTCTACCTTGGGAGAGATTCAGGTCTCCCCTCCAAACAAGTTGTTTTCATTATGTCCCTGTTGAGTTTTGCAGCTGCATCCAACTATTTTTGGTTCGAGGATAAGTTCTACAAACAAAATACAGGGGTGGCTATGGGGGCAAAATACGCCCCAAGCCTGGCCAACCTGTTTATGGCCAAATGGGAGGAGGATGTCATCTACCCGAGGGACGCCCCTCAGGTGGTCCTTTGGGCCAGATACATAGACGACATCCTCCTCCTATGGGCAGGCGGGCGCACCGATTTGACCAATTTCATTGAATACCTTAACGATAATAACAGGGGTATAGAACTGAAATATGAGGCTAGCCAGACCAGGGTTCATTACCTTGATTTGGTAATAGAAATCAAGGACAACAGGTTTATCACCTCTACATTTTTCAAGGATACTGATCGGAAGTAGGAAGTTGCCATCAGGAACCTTGGTTGAAGGGTGTCCCTAAGAGTCAATATCTCCGGCTAAGACGGAATTGCTCTGACACTCAGGTGTTTCAACAACAGGCCCTAGTTCTCACAGAAAGATTTCTTGAAAAGGGGTACTGCAGAACTGAATTACAGGGGTCTTTAGATCAAGTTTTGGGAATGGATGGGAATGAGCTATTGTGTGATAAAACTCCTAAGGAGGAGAATAAGTTCTCTGATGTAGTACCTTTTGTCACAACTTATTCAACTCAACATAGAACCATAACCCATCTTGTAAAGAAACACTGGCATTTAGCCTTAAATGACCCCGTGTTAAAAAACATCCTGCCCCCGAAACCCCGGGTTATCTTCAAAGGGGTACAGTCCCTAAGGAACTTAATATCTAAGAATGTTATAGATCCTCCCCTCACAAAGTCCTTTTTCCCTTTTGTTCAGCTAAAGGGCTATTATAAATGTGGGCGATGTCGGGTCTGTGCTCTGAGTTCTAATAAACTTAGATGTGTGAGGTCCTTTACATCTACAGCCACTAGGAAAGGAATACAAGATCCTACCATGTATCACCTGTGCCTCTGTGGGAGTGGTGTATTTGGTACAATGTCCATGCGGTAAACAATACGTGGGCAGGACCAAGAGGGCATTCCAGGTTCGTGTCAATGAGCACATCACCAATATTTTGTCTGGATTTAGGGACCATTCCGTTTCCAATCATTATAGATTGAAGCACAACAAAAATCCCTCTAATACCCTCTTCCTAGGGATCGATAAATATAAAGCTCCTTGGAGAGGAGGGAATCTAGTACAAGGGATATCCCAGATGGAGATGGGTTGGATTTTTCGCCTAAAAACGTATACCCCATTTGGGTTAAACATTGAAACTGATGTGAATGCGTTCATTAGCAATGCTTGAAACAGCCTCTGTGTAAAACACACCTGGGGGCAGGTATTTCTTATGGAATAA
Source organism: Rana kukunoris (assembly GCA_029574335.1). NCBI lineage: Eukaryota > Metazoa > Chordata > Amphibia > Anura > Ranidae > Rana > Rana kukunoris. Next base: position 566,159,369 of record CM056049.1, on the reverse strand, counting down.
GAATTTTTATTTTTAAGTTTTTATGATATTTTTTATGCCCTTCAAGTCGTCTTCACTTAGTCTATATATGTTAATGCGTCTATTAGCATTGCTTGTAATCTACCTTTGTGAGAAGCACACCTGGGGGCAGGTATTTTTATGGAATAATGAATTTTTATGTTTTTTTTCTGTCCTCCTAGTCGTCTTCACCTGGTCTATTTGGAATTTTTTTCCCCTTTTTTCTATTTTAATTTAGATTTCACAATCATTTTTTCACTCCACTTTTTGATACTGATCATATAGTTCAAGGGTTGATCAAATGTTTAGAGTTAATCACTTTTTCATCACTGTGGGAATCATGTATTCCTACTACAAGAAGTATTGGGTGAAGCAATTCCCCCCACCAATACTATATCACTAATATTTTCAAATTAAATTTATTTTGCCGTCACTATTGCTCATAATATTGGGCCTTGTAAATAATTAATTAAATATATAAAATATTCTTTACAACTCAATAAGTCATTATCATTTGAGTGAAAATTAATTAATATATCACTTTAGTGTATGCACTATGTTTAGTACCCACATTTTCACGAGAACACAAGTTTTTAGGGAATGCACACATTACAATTTTTGTCGTGTATTTTTCCTTTTTGTTTTGTCCAGGTAGGTCTGGATGTACTTACCAGACTTGTCCTCTAGATGGTACTGTAGTTCAGGTATTCGTAGGGGCGGAGGGAGAAAGAGCCTAGTGCCAGCGGTCTTTCCCCTTATTTATCCCTATGCCACTCTGTCCACACTAAATCCAAAATAATAAAATAAACAAAATATTTTGGCCTACCCCAATACTGTTGGGGTAGGGACTATTTTAGTTTAGTTTTCTTTCTTTTTCCCCTTTTTGTATTGGAATATTACGTTGCGCTTTTGATGCCTAGCAGAACGTCATCCTACTAAGGGCTTGTTTACCATACTAAAGATGGCGGGTCTGGACTCAGCGTGCTGCTTCTCACAATGGGTGGCTGGTCCTTATTAAGTGGTGTATCACTGTGAAGCCCTACCCCCATTGAGAACGTCCTTCTAGTGACGAAACGCGTATGGGAGGCGACGCAGTGACGTCACCACGTTGAGGAGGAGGGCTCCCGCATGCCGGCCGGCAATATTTGTTTTTATGCTCGTTTATCATGTGTGCTGTGTAAGTACATTTTTTATTATCTCATTAAAATTTAGCCAACGGAATTATGCTATGTGCGCCTTTTCTTTATCCTGAGTGTAAGAGGTGTTCCGTCCCGTTCAACTCTGGAAGATCCTGGGAACCACAGGGATATAAAGGCCGTGACTGGGCTATAGTCAGAAGCTGGCTTATGTTTGACCTGGTAAGCTGCTCATTCACTTGGTGGCGGGTGCACCTTTGGAGTTTGTTCGTTTGGTGACATTAAACAGAGGATCTCCTTTTGGGAATTATTTTCTACATCACTATGGACTTTCATGGACTCTAGTGGCATTATGTTTTATTATCACTGATACTGGTGTAACTATTTTTGATGATCATTTATGTGTCGCGGCTTTTTATATCCCATTGTCTATTTTGTTTATCACACGCTTGCTGCAGCCTGTTGTTCTTGGGGGGAGGGGTTTTATAGCGCAGTCTTTTTTGCTTTATACAGCTAAATATAAAGGACTTTATGGAAAATGAAGCTGAACTTTCTGGAAGTAATATTGAAAGTGAAATCCCTGACCGCTTCAGGGCAAATGAAGTGGCTGAAGTGCAGGACGTAGGGGTTTGCACATCTTCAGTTCTCAGTCAGTTGCTTGATGGAAATAAATCTGAAAAACTTAATTCTGACACTGCACTAAATAATGTAGAACACGTGTGTGCAATATCCACTGAGCCTTGTGAATGTAGTAAGGCAGGTGATATTCATGACTTTCCTATAATTGATGATCAGCAGAGCAGGGTCATTAAGGAATCTGAATTGCAAGAAATATGCACCCAGACTGAAGCTATTTTTGCCTCTGTGAATTATTTGCATGTTGAAGAGCAGTGTGTTAATTTTTATGTTAATAAAATCGGATTTGAATATAACGGTAATGTCACATCCTGTGAAACCCAGTCTTTAGAAAGTGTTCTGTCAGAGCAAGTAACGCAGGATAATACTTTGGACTTGACTACCGAGATTCCTCGGGAAGTAAAATCTATTCAAAGTGTAGAATCTGTAATGGCAGGTGAGCCCTCTGAACGTTGTGAAACCTCCATCACTGAAGTGGTCAGAGAGGCTAAATGTACTAATTTATTGGATGTTTTTTCCAAATGTCTTGAAAGGAATGAAGAATTTGAGAATTTGTGTCTAATAGTCGATGGTTTCAAAGAAACAAATACTAAAACATTTTTGGGAGACTATGAGGCAAAGATAGTTGAACAACTAGCCATAAACTTAATTTCAAAAGTAATTGTATCTGCTAGACAAGAAATGTTGTCTAGCTCAGTTAATGATGTGTCCAATAGCAGTTGTCAAGTTCTTGGTGAGAAAAGCAGTTGCTTCAAGAAAGTGACGAGGATTCAGTTTCTGAAAACCTTACATTGGGTTTGGTAGATTTTCACCATACTTGTGAGTCTGAACTATCACAAAGTAAGAAACTTGGAAATGTAGAATTGACAAGTAATGATTTCCGTCTAACGCACCAAAGGGAAGAAAAACCGCCTAGTACATCGGTTTATCAGAGGTCTTCTGCGTCAGACTTTAGTCCAGTTCATAGAAGAACAGATTGTTTTGGGTGTCACCTTGCTTTGGAGGATTCCAGTCTTGGTGTGTTTTCATCTGAAGAAGGCATCCAAATGGATGATTCATTGCAGAGCAGTGTTGTCAGCTCTTGGTATTAGTTATGACTCGCTGAGTTCTTCAGGGATTGAGCCATCGAGGGAAACCTTTGTGTCCATTGAAAAACCAATTAAGGTTTTGCATGGTTTACAACTGAAAATTAGTATATTACAGAGCAAGGAACACCCTCTTATGTACCTCAGTCGAAATTTGAAGACCAATAGGAGAATAAATAGGTGGTTCCTGGCCCTTCAGGAATTTAGTTTTGTCGTAAAGCTTTGCCCCGTTGTTAAAATGGGGAATGCAGATGGTTTGTCCCGAGTGCATGCGTGCCTGGCAACCTGTGTCCCAACCCTAGGGTTGAAACAAGAGGGGGGGGGGTATGTGACATGAAGTCAGGTAAATCTGTGTGTGTTGTCCCAGATGGAAGATACTTTTCCGCCTTGTGTAGACAATACACCAATTACTATTGGGCGTCGGCTGTAGAAATGGCCAGAGAGGTTTGGGGAGTTAGAAGCCTTCAGCTGTTCAAAATGAAGCAATTAAAGCCCCTATAAAAATAGCCTAAGGATAACGACTGATTGCTGCATCCTGGAGCTTTGGGTGTGAAGGAGCAGTCAGAAGCACTTCTGAAGAGGTGAGGCGCTGATGGATATTTCTGTGTGAGAAATATCAAAGAGACTTTTTTTGTTGTTTTCTGCTGTAGGACCAGCAGTGTCTGCCCAGCAGTAGGCTGTGCCAGACTCCATAGGTAGGTTCCTGTGTTGGGAAGGTAGACGCCCCAAGTGGCAAGGGTTTATTTTATGTTTTGTTTTGTTTATGCTGTTTTGATGCTTGCCCGTGTATCACGCAAGATATCATTTGTTTTCAGTCATCCTCAAGATACTTTTTGTACAGTTCAACGTGTAGTGAACCCATCCAGGGGGTCACACACACCCGCTACCGAGTTAATCCCTCACATATATATATATATATATATATATATATATATATAAACATTTGGATAAATCATGTCCATTTCATTAGACTTCACCCTATTTTGCATCAAAAATTACTTGGTACACTGCAATCTAAAAGTGAAATGAAGAAATTAGGAAAATTAAACAGATTTGTAAAAAAAATAAATAAATAAGGAAATCAAAAAGTTGGGAAACATTTTCAGAATATACTCCATCTTAATAAGTTTGGCCCAGATTCACAGAGCAATTACGCCTGTCTAGCTGGTGTTAGACAGGAGTAATTTCAAATTTCGCGCGCCGTATCACTAGTTTGAATCCTCAAACCATGATACGGCGGCTTCGGGCTTCGATCCGAGAGGCTTACGTCCTCGTAAGCCTTCGGATCTACACTGCGATATTTTTGCGGCCGCTGGGAGGAGTTCGCGTCGTTTTCATGCGTCGGGATATGCAAATGACTTTTTACGGCGATCCACAAAGGTACGAGTGTCCCTCGCAATCGCCTACGTCATTTTTTGGCTACGTAATGTTAGAGGAGCTTTTTGCTGGTCTAACAGTGCGTAACCCATGTAAAGTATGGCCGTCGTTCCCGCGTCGATTTGAAAATATTATTTTTTTTTTAACGTAACTCGTTCGGGAATAGGAATGTACGTAAACGACGCTACTACGACGTGACGACGTGTTTTCGCGCAATGCACGGCGGGAAATTTGCGAACGGAGCATGCGCAGTTCGATCGCCGCGGGAACGCGCCTATTTTAAATGCTTCACGCCCCCTACTCGCGCAGATGGATTGCGACGGGAGAAATACACTACGCCGCCGTCGTTTACTGGACAAAATCTACCTGGATTCCACGTAGAGCCAGGTAAAAAACGGCAGCGTAGTGTATTTCTGATACTCTACGAGAATCTAATTCTCTGTGAATCTGCCCCTATGTTTTTTTGTGAAATTTTACAACATCTGGATAAAAAGGAGAAAATGTACACAAAGATTAGGGAATCATATTTAGGAAATGATATAAAAACTATCTGCAATTTTATATTCATCTAATTTTATGTTTTTTTTTTTATATATTATATCTAATTTTTGTAATTTTTTTTTATATACGTGAGGGAATGATTTCCAAAATACAAAAAAAAAAATCATTAACAGACATTTTACAGTCTTTTTATTATTCAGGCTCTATTTTGCAGGTCTGACTTGGAAGCAAAAAGAAAGTCCTGTGCAAGCCACGAGTCATTGAAGTCATAGCTCACACAGAGTTATAGACTCTCATGTGACATCAATGATTTCTCCAAGACATGTACAAACACAGCCAGTACCAGATCAATGGTTATATAATTCCAAACGTTCTTTAATTGTTATAAAATGATAACATAAAATAGCGGGGTGAAGGATAAAATGGTGGGATGTAGGAAATATAAGTACATACTGCTGGGAAAGGGGGGTAAAGCAAACTTGTTAAAGGTAAAGAAGAAAGTCCTGAGCCACTCCAGGTGAACTGTTAAAATTACCTTCACTGCAAGTATTATCCGAGGGAGCTAGCACAGGCGTTGTGTAGGTATATGTAAGAAAAATCATCCGGAATATCTTTATTAAATATTTCATATGCACATCACAGCGTTTGAGTAAGAGCTGCTTAAAGGAAAAAAATTACCTTTTATTTGGATTCCTAAATGCATGTGAAGGGCAATGAACCAACCTGGGACTGTGCACAGGAATCAACCCAGAGGCACTATCTTGCATACTGGCATGCCCTTTCTGACAGCCTCTCGATATCTGCCTAGTAGGTTGGGCAATGTAGAGTTTAGCAGCCTGTGAGGTAAACACTGCCTACTAGACAGGCAAAGAGTTTGTAATCAAAAAGCAAGGTGCTGCACAGACTGGGCAGGGGAGACTGAACAACAGGAGACGAGCTGCCACACAGGCAACGGGGGGGAAAGATGCTGAGTAACATGCCCTGCATGCTTGACTGTGACCGGCGTCCACCAAGGACAACTAGTGTAAGGGGGCAAGTGGACTACCAGGATAAAGGGGAGGGGAACACTGACCAGACTTATTGGCTGACCAGATTGGCAAATCTTTGCAGCTAAGAAAGTTCTTACTGTGTTCTGCAGTTACACTTTAAATAACTCTATACATGGGTATGAGTGATTTATTTGTTTAAAATATCTTACCGTACAAAATGGGAAATTCTGCTTCTTCTGAGAGCCCTAATGGTTTACAACTATCAGGAATTAGAAACAATGCAACATTATGGTTCTATTCAGTTTCAGAGGAAACTATTTTAACATTATCTTGATTACATTCACTTTAAACACCACTGCAATCAGAGGTTTCAGAAATTCACAAAGACCTCATTATAAGGTGCATTATCAGCTTAAAATGAGTTACAATATATGGGGCTGTATGTCACTCTTAAAAATAAATCTGTACTGGAAGTTCTCCTGTGTAGACTTACTAATGTGAACTTACCTAAAGGGACACGTTACCTATTGATCCCCAATCTACTTTGCTGTAAATACCAGAAATAGTGCATCTACTGTCTTGACAAAGTGAGACAGATGTACAAAAGTGCAGAGTTTTAACATTTACAATTACAATTTATAAAACCTACTTCAACTAAAGACAGATTCAAGAGAGTGTATAGTGATTTTAGTTTTATTTTTTTATATTGGTTAGAGCTAAAAAATACAATTGTTAAGAATATTGTTTTTTTTAGTCATATAGATGTAACCCCTTTACGCCGGCGCCTCCCAGCCCTTTAAAAGGTTTCAAAAGCCGGGAGGTGGGGTTTATTATTCATGTTACTCCTGTGATTGGCTGTCAAAGTGATTGCATGAACGGAAAGCTCCCGATAGCAAGAAGCGATCGGGAGCTTTCCGTTATCCCCCAGTAACTGCGCCAGGAGTGAGCAGGGTGCGCGCTATTGGCACAGTTGTGTCTGCTAACTGTTCCCAAATATGCACCTGCTCAGTGCCAAGGCCCAAATGCTGAGAGGCTGCATATTTGCATACTGTCGGAGCCTAGAGGGTTAAAATACTGCATATGAATATTATGTTTTCTTCTATACAGCCAACAGATGATACTCACATGTCTACTTGCTTCTTTCCACCATATGTAAAAAGCCTGTTGTTTACAGAGCTGAGTAGCTTAAGCAGAAGTAAATAGGGCAGCAAGCTGTCCTATCCTCCCTCCAAATGATTCACAATTTAAACAATTTAGGGACAAGCAGTGAAGTGGATTTACTAAATGCAATGAACAAGAACAATAAGCTGCAAAGTTATGACTGTACCAAGTGCCCACTTACCTGAACAAAAAACTTGTAGGTGCAATCGCAATGCTTAAATTCTAGCTGATCATACACTGATGTTCAATATGTATCTTGCAGTCCCATTTTACCATAAATGTTAAACTTCCAATAATGTTATATGTGTGTGCCTCCTGTGTTCTTAAGGTGCATCTCCACATTCACACAGAAAACATTTAATGAATAAAACAGGCAAAGCTAGGGAGGTGCATGTTCTCCAAGACAGCCACTTAAGCCAAAAGCTCCATCCTAGACTGGCCGAACATCCATCATTGCAGCAACTACAGCCCTCGGTTCGCACTGCTACACAGTGTGGGATGTAGGCAACAACCCCCACACAGCTACATGCCTGGAGGAGTGGCTAGTAGAGCCCACTCACGGCCACCGCCGGGAGAGTGGGGACAGGCCGAGAAATCCAAGATGGGCCTTCTCTTCCCCCACAGGGCACGCTGCCGAACAACCAGGTGGAGGATCTGGGAGATGCCAGGTACTCAGGAACTTCCTTGTGGGTACCCCTCATTGTGGTGTTAGACTCCTCTGCTCCCACAGAGTCCCTGATAGATTGCACTATAGCAGATATAGTGTGCTCATAGCCCACCCCCCCAATACTGACTGCTAGTATCCTAGATCCTGCCTGCGTTACATCCCTTTTCACAACATTTTCAGAAATGCTGCATGCAGGACTGACCAGGGTTGCAGCCCAGATTACAAATCATCTTAAATCTAATCTTGTGGGCCTGGGCTCCGGTATAGAGCACGTGGAACAAAAATTGGAAATTATGGTGACACAAACAGACCAAAATACTGCCTGTATGCAGTCTCTGCAAGATCAACAGCTGCTATGGTCAAAATTGACGACCTGGAGAACTGCTCCAGACAGCATCATTTTATGATCAGGGGGCTCCCTGAAACCATTAAGGACAACCCTGCTGCAGTTCAGACATTCTTGCAGGATCTTCTGTCTAGCCTCCCTGAACAACGGTCGGAGGTGGATAGGGCCCACAGAGCCCTGCAATCGCCAAGCTTAGACGGCTTGCCTCGGGACATAATTGTAAAGCCGTACTATTACAACGTGAAGAAAGCCATAATAAAATGTTCCCAGGACTCTCCTTCTTTGGCTATGCAGGGTCACAAAATACAAATCTTTGCTGATCTCTCTCCCTACACCATTCAAAGGCGACTGACTCTCAACCCCTACAGCTGGCACTTTCCAAGACCGTCCTTTACACTTCAGAATAAGTCCTACACCTTCTTATTCTTTGAAGAGGGAGAGCATCTATTGCTTAAGCTAGGAATCATCACTTAAGAATCCTCTACATCATTGGTATCCAAACTGCGGCACGGGGGCCGGATGTGGCCCTTTCTTTGCCTTTATCTGACCCTTGGGGCAATATTCCACCAACTGACACCAATGATGGGGCACCATTCCATCTACTGCTACTGAAACCATCAATGGAGTAGTACTCTCCTCATTGATATCAAGAATGGGTCACTATTTCTCTCATTAAAACCAATGATGGGGCACTGATGCCGGAGCATTTTTACTTCTCATTGGGCACAGTACGGCCCCCCTAAAGCCTGGAGGACAGTGTGACGGTATTAGAGCATATCTCCGCCATCCTCTCCCTTCTTCTCCCATAAAAGAAATCACCCAATATTCCCCGACTTAGGAATATCCCTGGAATCGCCGAATCATCCACACATGAGCCATGGCTTAATACTGGATGCAACAGGACACCCTTTAATGAAAGTACACAGCACACTTTATACAGGATTTGGAACATCCCGCCCCCAACAACCGCTTTCCTATTGGTCCATTGTAAAGTATTCAGTTTACACTCTGGTCCTCTTAAACCATGCAAATGAGGACTTGAAATTGTCTCCGCAGAGATTGGTCCCAAAGTTTGAATAGCCTGAATATGTGTGGCCAGAAGCCTGTGATGTGTTTTCAGACAAAAGCCCCAGGGGGTCAATCAATGTACACAATAGCCAGCCACAGAACAATGGAGCCGTCTGGAGAATTGAGACAGGGCAGAAGTCATTTACACCTTATAATAGAAAGGCTTTAAATAGGGTTATCACACAATGGACAATAAGTATCACTTATGAGTCTGTTGACCTGGCTGGGGTTTAGAATAACAATTAACACCTCTACACACTGGACAATAAAATGTATCTCACAAGCCCGACTCCGGTATGCCATTGAAGGGTCATTGTCCAATTATCCAGGTCTAGAGGCACACAGGCATTAAGATTAGCAGGGAGAGAATTACATCTTCTGTAATACATGAATTAGGATTTCAGTATTTCATGGTCCATGACATTACTCCCCCTGGGAAATAGTTCAACATCTGCAGTGGGACCCAAACGGGTCACTCGAGGATGTTGGGCAAGTAGTCTTAAGGTTCCAGGACTGTCTGCCAGGATAACCCATCCGCCTTCCTGCTTTGCGGCCCTGGCCCATAATCGGACGGCAAGAGGCTCGCATTCAGTCCTCTCCAAAAGCCCCTGTCCCGGCAAGGCCTGTCACACATCTCCCCTTTTGGCAGGGGACTAACCCAGTCGGAGACACCAGATGGGTTGTCTCTGAATTCAGTCAGTAGTTCCAGTCCCCCAAGGCCGGTATCCATACAGTACCCCAAATCACTTGCTCCAAACCGAGCATTACTCACCCCGCCATCCTCTGCCTCTCTCAGGGAACACGTCTGCCGCTGGGGAGAGGCCTGGACTAGCCCTTCTCCCTGGAGTCCTTTCAGCCGCTGGAGAGATGACAGGGTGGCTGGGCTCAGTCCATCATGCTGTTGGGGATCTGGGCCAACTGGCCACCATTTATGGGTTATACTAGTGGAGACTGAAGTCTCATCCACTGGTGTGAGGTGAAAATCCCCCAGTGCTTGCAAAGCAAAGCCGACATCCTCCTCTTTCAGTCCTGTACCATTTTCTGGGGTTGTGCCAGTGGAGACTGAAGTCCCATCCACTACCACAGGGACCCCTTCTTCTGTTAGGTGAAAGCAGAGGCCCGGGGCACTCTGCTCTGTTGCCAGCTCTTCCGCTGGGTTGCTCTGAGTGGAGACCACAGTCCCATCCACCGATATCCGCTCAAGCTGTAGTGGGGTGCAGCCGCCAGTAGCATCTTGTCCTGCTGCCAGGGATTCTGCTGGGAGTAAGAGCTTTACCACCTCAGCTGGTTGCTGGGGAGGGGGGCCAACCGCCCCGGCTCCCTGGAACTCCACAGTTGGTCCCGGTGCTGGGCAGAGATGGCTGGCAATCTGCCCTGTTGCCAGCACTTCTGCTGGGGATGCATAATCCATAACATCCTCTGAACAGTCCATACATTCTGTAATCTGTGGCTGGGGAGTGATCGCCATCTTCTCACCCTGAGCCTCCAAAACTGCCACAGGGGTGGGGCAGAGGTCTTGAACCCTCTGTCCGGTGACCAGCGCTTCAGCTGGGGAAGTTCCTTGTAACTCCACAATTACTGCTCTTGGGGCTGGGCAGAGCACAGTGAAGTGTGGCCCTGATACCAGCTCTTCTGCTGGAGGCCCATCAGGTTGTTCTTCCTCAGCAGAGAAGTCTATCAGATCCCCTGTCTCTGCAACTGGTGTCTGGGGATAGAGGTTCACCATCTCCTGTCTTTCATTTGGTGCTGCTTCTTTAGGCGTTGTCACCGATCGTCGTATTTCTGCAATTCTCAGCTCATGTTGCCGCTCTCGTTCTTTCTCATCAAAAGCTTTAAAAGCTCTAAACGGAATCTTCCTTGTGTCTGCTGTGCTGTACTCACTGTTTGGAGAATGTGCGGCTGCTTGTTGAACTGCTGCCAGTTTTAACTGTAGTTCTGCGTTTCTTATTTGTTTCGCCTCCTCCGCTACCAGGGTCATCACTTTCAGCACCACATCCGCCGTTGGGTTCGGACCGAACCATGCTAATTTCTCTCTTATTAGCTTGTTAGCTGGTGATTCCTCATCCTGAATCACTGGTGTCCCCATCTTCTGTACTGCAGGCCTTGCTGCAACCGAGTTCTCCTGGTCTAGCTCCATTTATTCTGCTATGATGACACGCTCGGTTTTGTTGCTAGCAATCCTTCCACAAACTTCCAGTAGTCCTTTCCGTGTATTTCTTTTAAGCAGGGTGTACCAGTCTTCCATTCACTGTTCCCAGTGTCTGCTTGGAATCCTGGTGTAAAGGAAGGTAGAAGGGAAAATCCCGCTGCTGCCAACCACTGTGACGGTATTAGAGCATATCTCCGCCATCCTCTCCCTTCTTCTCCCATAAAAGAAATCACCCAATATTTCCCGACTTAGGAATATCCCTGGAATCGCCGAATCATCCACACATGAGCCATGGCTTAATACTGGATGCAACAGGACACCCTTTAATGAAAGTACACAGCACACTTTATACAGGATTTGGAACATCCCGCCCCCAACAACCGCTTTCCTATTGGTCCATTGTAAAGTATTCAGTTTACACTCTGGTCCTCTTAAACCATGCAAATGAGGACTTGAAATTGTCTCCGCAGAGATTGGTCCCAAAGTTTGAATAGCCTGAATATGTGTGGCCAGAAGCCTGTGATGTGTTTTCAGACAAAAGCCCCAGGGGGTCAATCAATGTACACAATAGCCAGCCACAGAACAATGGAGCCGTCTGGAGAATTGAGACAGGGCAGAAGTCATTTACACCTTATAATAGAAAGGCTTTAAATAGGGTTATCACACAATGGACAATAAGTATCACTTATGAGTCTGTTGACCTGGCTGGGGTTTAGAATAACAATTAACACCTCTACACACTGGACAATAAAATGTATCTCACTAGCCCGACTCCGGTATGCCATTGAAGGGTCATTGTCCAATTATCCAGGTCTAGAGGCACACAGGCATTAAGATTAGCAGGAAGAGAATTACATCTTCTGTAATACATGAATTAGGATTTCAGTATTTCATGGTCCATGACAGACAGTAAACTGGCCCTTTGCTTTGAAAGTTTGGAGACCCCTGCTCTACATTGCCGCCACGCTTGGGAGGGAGTGCAGCAAAATGGTCCCTTCCCCCACCCCCTATCTCACCTTTGTGGAATGAAACTAAATCTCGACATTCCAGAGACTCTCCACCACCTTGAACTGCCTATCAGATCTCTGGTCTCTGTTGATCTGTGGGACTCATGTTCCATCCATTCTCTTGATTTGGGGGTCTTAGATTCCCCCTATTTTGCTGTTAAATCAAGCTTATAATGTTTTGCTATGTTTCCCTGTTTTTCATAGTGGTCCGCAAAAACTTTTGGAGGCCATCATTGGGCCCCCGTGGTTCCCTGGGGCACTTATAGGCTGTTTAGGGGACTTGGGCCTGGGTCTAATGCAGTGGATTAATTTTTTCTGGCCACAGGGGTCTCGGCTCCCTGACATATTCCTTGCATAGTAATCTTAGTTAATGTACATTTCTTAGAGCTGTATTTGCTTGCCAAAATTGGGTCCAATAGGTTGGCACTGAATTTATATTTGACTGCTAGAGCCAAGAAGAGTTTACAATGGAGTAGTACCCGATTTTACTTCCAGCGTGACAGGGTTAGCCCTATGTTGGCAGCCAAATTGACCGCTAAGGTTCTCTCATATGCTAGTAAGTTGCATAGAATGAAATTAAGCACTAGCACTTATTTCATATTGAATTGGTTTAACACATATACATGTGCATATGTAAATGTTGAACAATTGGTTTTAACACATATATACACGTCATAATTTGTAGTATTCACTCTTTCAGATTGAAAAGGTTTTTTGTGTGTGGATTATCGCTATTTTTGTCACTTTACACTATTGATATGATTTCTCTGCTTCAGTCTGGATAGGAAGGGTTTTTTATTGTCCATAGATTTACAGAAGGCCTTTGATACGGTCTCTTGGGCCTATATTTTTAAGGTACTAAATGTTTGGTGGTTTGGCTCCGCTTGCTTTAAATAATGCACACCCTGTATTCTGCCCCACATGCTCAAGTGCATATGCAAGAATTTTCTTCTCCCATCTCTATAGCACAGGGTACACAGCAAGGCTGCCCCTTGTCCCCTTTAAATTTTGTAATCGTCAGCGAGACCCTGGCAGTTGCCATCCGGACTAACCCAGACATACAGGAGGTGCGTTGTGGGGAGCATGACCATGCGTATTGTTCAAGGATGATTTGTTGATGTTCCTGACCTCTCCCATTACCTTGACCCCTAAGGTATTCCGGTTGCTTCAAGAATTTGGCAGGGTATATGGAAGTCAATATGACTAAGTCAATGGCGTTTAATATTTCAGTCCCCGCAGATAAGGTTGATCACCTTAAGAATCACTTCATTTGGAACCCTACCGATATCACATATACAGTATGGGATTTCAATTGACGGCCAATATAGACTCTTTCAATAAACATAATTATCCCTCACTGTTTCATAAATTGGAAGAAGATCTCCAGCGGTGGTCCCTACATAATTTATGGTTAGGGAGAATCCATACAGTCAAAATAACGCTACTAGCAAGAATTCTTTATATTTTAGGTCCTTGCCTGTACCTGTTCCTCAATCAGTACTTGCTCGTTTTCAGGTAAAAGTAGTGCAATATATATCTGGGGCAATAGAGGGCATTGTTTCTCGAGGAGAATTTTATTTTACCCAAAGACGCATGGAGGGCTGGGGTTGTGTGACCTGTTTAAGTATTATCAGGCTGCTCACCTCACGCAATTATCCGTAATTTACTCTCGATATGCCAAATATGGTGACCCCTGGCTACACGTTAGACTACCTTTTGTGGAGCGCTCCTAAACACCCATCCTGGCAACCACTCTTTCCCACTCGGTGGCGTTGTGGGATAGATGCCTCTCAAACACTGACCTGGTTTCGTCACCCCGTTATTCACCTGATTTACTCCAGGACACTTTTAAATGGCAGTTGGATAAATGGCTATACAGGATTGGGCAGTTCATTACACACAGGGGACCTTGTACACTCCGTCATTGCACAGATGTCCTTGAGATGCCTCCGTCGGGGCATTTTTGTTCTTTTCCAATTTTTTTACATTTCCTCTGGCCGGCTAAGCATGACCACTATCAGGTAACTCCATATGAAAAGTGGTACACGCAAGATGCAGATCAGCATGGTGGTATCTCCCTGGTCTATGGGCTGCTACTGGATTCTCCCCCTAGACTCACATAAATGGAGGACAGGGACAATGATTTGAAAAATGCAAATACAAAAATGCTAACAAGATTCTATAGGTGAAAAATGTGTATAAATCTCGCGCCTGATAAATTATTTTTTTTATTTAAATATAAGCCGCTATCCCTAACTGATCAAACTGGAAAGATGTAGTGAAAAAAAAAAATATATAGTAATATATCAATGGGGGCGCTCAAAAAATGTATAATAATTTTTTTTCTTGATTACTAATATAAACACCAGCCTGCCCACACCATCTGAATTGCTTAAAAATAGTGTGTGAACCTATAAGAAAAAATTAGAACAGATTAATTAGTTTTAAATGATAAAGTGCACTAGTAAAATGTTAACCACGGGTATCGTTGTGAAACAAATATGAAAACTACTGTGTAAACCCGATTGATATATTGACTCTAAACCCAACTGAATAGGACCAGAACCATAAAGTGATGCTGCTTGCAATGCAATTGCCAAAACAAAACAGAACTGAACCAGTCCTAATAAAGTGCTTGAATAGAAATTTGTGCAGAGAACACAATAGGGACAATCTTGATAGTGGTTTTCTTAAAACACATCCATTGAAGGAACCAATCCAAAACTTAAAATGACTTGCTACATTCACCTTCACCACAGTTGCAAACAATAAACGACACCCAAAAATGCTCAAGGTAAGGATGGCAGCTTACCAGAGCACATTGACCCTTTTAATAATTAAAAAAAAAATGTGTGGGGGTCCCCCCAAATTCAATTACCAGGCCCTTCAGGTCTGGTATGAATATTAAGGGGAAGCCCACGTCAAATTTAAAAAAAAAATACGTGGGTTTCCCACCCTTCAGGTCTGGTATGGATTTTAAAGGGGTTGTAAAGGAAAATATTTTTTTCCCTAAATAGCTTCCTTTTCCTTAGTGCAGTCCTCCTTCACTTACCTCATCCTTCAATTTTGCTTTTAAATGTCCTTATTTCTTCTGAGAAATGCTCACTTCCTGTTCTTCTGTCTGTAACTCACCACCATAATGCGAGGCTTACTACCTGGTGTGGAGAAAGCCTCGGGGATCTCCGGGCCCTCTGGACCTCTGGACCCCTAAAAAAAAAAAATTGTCCCTTTAATAAAAAATAAAATAAAAATATATTAAAAAAATATATAAAAAAATAGGGGGGGGGGGGTCTCGTACACAATCCGTCGGCTCGCCCGTACACACGATCGAATCTGTCTGCTGGGACGGTCTAGCAGACCGTTTCCAGCAGACAGATTTGATCGTGTGTACGAGGCCTAACAGGTGTATTGCCTGTACCCCCCTAATGGCATATTTATGATCATCAGAGATGAAGGTCCACTCTTGGTATTCTTGAGGTGGATATTTTTGACCAACAATCTAGCATTTTTATAGATGTATAACTCAATAGTTTAAAATGCTGTTACAAAGTTTTATAACATTTTCCTGAGCTTTGAATGTCTTACTACACACAAAATTTTGGGGCCAGTGTAAAGCCCTGTACACACAATCAGAATACCGAACAAGAAATACCGCTTTAGAAGCGATATTACAATATTCTGATCATTAGTACACTGTCGTCCGAAGTTTTCTGATGAGACAAACACGATTTTTTTTTTCAGAAGGTACGATTTTTGTTTAATTTTTGTACAAAAACTATAACACTTTACATTACTTTTGATTTTGTTTTCTGTCGTATAAGAATTTTTGTACTTTAGTAACCTATTTGTTTTCGATATGGAGATTACAAATGTACAATAATTTCATCGTGTGTACTAGGCATAATAATGAAAACCAATATTTACACCAAAAATATAAAATTTCAGTGTCATTCATTAAAAGCTAAGTTCTTATCTAAGTTCACTTTTTTTTCCTTCTAAATTCCAGCTCCCATGTACCAATATAGCATTCATGAACTTTTTATTTTTACTGCAATTTTTGGTGCAGCGCATTTCTGAAATGCAAGGAAACACACAGATGTAAATGGAGCATCATTGTTCTTGTGTAAACACAATATAATTGTATATTGTGTATTTAGTGAGAAGAGTGATTACTGATTGATTGCATTTCATTTAAAAAACATGCAGCTGGGATTGGGAGGGTGGATGATGCAGGGTGTATGCTAATGAGGTCAACTGGTCAACTCCTTCCTGTGTCACAACCTACAGTCTGTAAGGACGTAAGACAGAAGCAATAGATATGTTTTGAATGTTATATTGATACATAGGGGGGGGGGGGGGGCTGGAATTTAGAAAAAAAAGACAAAAGGTGAACTTAGCCTTTAAACTATGAACAAGTACATTCTATGCAAATTAAGGAATTATTTGGACTGCTTGTTGTAGCCCTCTGGTTATCTCATTTCAAAATCTTCTTATACGCATCATGAACTTTTTACTTTGGTTCTGTCATAAAATTGCCTTGGGCCTCACATAAACAATCCAGCTAATTCAGCAAGGATCTACTTTCTGCATAGATTTTTTTTTATATATAAGAGAAATGTTAATGGAATTTCTTCCATGTGTTGCTTTTATTTTCCATCATTTGCTTTAGTGCCATTATCATTCACCAGTTTTAATGATAAGTTGTCAAGGGAAATGATTATGGAAAATGCAAAGTAGCAGATATAGGCAAATTTCACTTTAGCCAGAGGTAAAGAAAAAAATGTGTCACTTCATCAAGTCTAATGAAGAAGAAAGTAATAATTACTGTATATTTAAAAAAAAATCATGTTTAGCACAATGAAGTATTAGGTCCTCTGCAGTAGTTCTGCCCAAATATTTTAAATTTGCTGTACAATTCTGCTCTATTATAGACCATTTAAACATACCGTATTTATCGGCGTATAACACGCGCCGATGTATAACACACACCCCAATTTTAAGAGGGAATTTTTGGGGAAAAAAACACATTTTTTAAATAAACAACTTTAAAGCAATCTAAGGGCCAGTGCCCATGAATGTCCATCTGCAGCCTGATTAATGCACGAACATTGGAAAATCACCATCATCAGCCTGAACATTGGAAAATCACCATCATCTACCATTGGAAACTCGCCATCATCAGCCTGAACATTGGAAAATCACACCGTCATCGCCTGTCTACTCGACTCTCACAGACATACCTCGGAGGAGAAGGAGGGGGACGAGCGCCCGCCGGAATCACACCATCATCGCCTGTCTACTCGGCTCTCACACACATACCTCGGAGGAGAAGGAGGGGGACGAGCGCCCGCCGGAATCACACCGTCATCGCCTGTCTACTTGGCTCTCACACACATACCTTGGAGGGGAAGGAGGGGGACGAGCGCCCCGCCGGAAAAATCACCGAGCCGTCATCTCCTCTCCACTCGGCTCTCACTCGGCTGTCTTGTCACACATCGCTCGCCCCCCTCCTTCCCCTCCGAGGTATGCTATCGGCGTATAACGCGCACCCATGATTTTTCCCTGATCTTATGGGGAAAAAAGTGCGCGATATACGCCGATAAACACGGTTGGAGGAAAACCACCTGACCTTCAGAAGACAGATTAAAACGCTGCTCTTTTGATGTCGAGAGAGATAGGAACAACTAGCGCCCAGAAGCGATTTAGTCCGCATGTGCCGCGCTATATACATTTCTCATTCATTCATTCATTATATATAAACCTTTCAGTACATTGCAACAATATTAGGAATATTCATGTGTTTATATATTGTATGTTTCCTGTTTCCTAAACATTTTTAAAAAGAACAAATACCCTACATGAAGGAAAAAACAGGACTGTTTGTTGGCAACACAGACAAATGAACACCAAAACGTGGATATATATAAAAATACATACAGTGGAACCTTGGTTTAAGAGTAACTTGGTTGGAGAGCATTTTGATTTGCAAGCCACTTTTTTTTTTTTATTCTGACTCGATTTGCAAGTGTTGACTCGCAAGACAAGCAGAATTCAAGCTATATAGGCCTGCAGTACCTCATTTGGCCTGAGGTACGGGGGTGCAGAAGCCGAGCAGAGCCGAAAATAGGCCTGCAGTACAGAAGTGTATTTAGGTTTTGTGCAGCCCTAGGCCTGACTAAATTCATGCACCCCCTAATTTAAATATGACCCACCCTTCCTGTCAAGGACACACCCCTTCCTAATTAAGACCTTCCCTGTCATCTGTAAACCACACCCCTTCCTATTTAGGCTCCACCTTTTATTTTTCGAGCTCCACCTCTTCCTCTTTGAATTATCACACACAATCACACGCCATTTACTTCATACTTACATCAAGCAACGTAGTAAGTAGGGTAATCACTGGGCATTCTGCAAAGCAAACACAGATCATGTCCTAGGGTTGTACTTGATTAGGAATTTTGGTTTGTGGCATAATTTGCTCTGTGAATGAATGAATGAATGAAAACTTATATAGCGCTGCACATGCGAATTGAATCGCCTCTGGGCGCTTGTTGTTCCTGTCTCCTTTGATATCAAAAGAGATGAGTCTTGACCTTTCTCCTGAATGCTAGGTAATTCTCCTCCAACCGAATATTGGTTGGTAAAGCGCTCCATAGTCTAGGACCCTGGACCGCGAATCTTCTATCTCCTTTGGACTTGTAATTGGCTTTCGGTATCTGGAGTAAATTTTGGTTGGTGGATCGCAAGATGCGATTGGGGTTATGGACTTTTATTTTTTCGCACAGATATATGGGAGCTTTCCCATAGATACATCTATGCGTTAGACAGAGTGCTTTAAAAGCAATTCTGTCTTTCACTGGCAGCCAGTGAAGGGATCTCAGCGTAGGTGAGATGGATTCCCAGGGTTTTTTCCCTGTCACAAGTCTCGCAGCCGTGTTTTGCACGACTTGCAGACGAGCGATTTGGTACTTCGGGAGTCCCAGGTAAAGGGCATTTGCATAGTCCAGTCTGGAGTTGACAATTGTTCCTACCACGACTGCTACGTCTTCTTTAGGAATAAAAGGAGTAAGTCTGCGTAGTAGGCGCAGCAGATGGTGAGATCCGCTGACTACTGACCCTATTTGTGCGTCCATTGTCATGTAGGAGTCGAAGATGACCCCAAGACTTTTGACTTTGGCGCTAGGGGTGATGAATTTACCCAGAATGGGTGGGGGGGTCCACGTTGTTGCTGGTTGGTTCCTACGCTTAGCGTGAAACAGGAGAAGTTCTGTTTTCGCTCCGTTGAGTTTAAGATAACTCTTGGTCATCCAGTCATCTATCAAAGAGAGGCAATTCTGTAGATTGAGGTGGTGATCCTTTTTATTGCAAATGCGGAAATACAGTTGCGTGTCGTCTGCATATGAGTGATAGAGCAGTTTTTGACTGCTGATGATTTCAAAAAGAGGACGCAGATAGATGTTGAATAACACCGGCGACAGGGGAGATCCTTGAGGGACTCCGCATGATACTTTCCGTTTTTCCGAAGTAAAAAGTCCTAGCTTCACTATTTGCGATCGGTTTTCCAAGAAAGAGGAGAACCAGGATAGATCGCCTTCTGCGACTTTGGCTACTTCAGCTAGCCGAGTCAATAGGAGCTTGTGGTCAACTGTGTCGAAGGCTGCGCTTAGGTCCAACAAAACCAGAAGACAAGATTCTCCTTCATCTGCGGCCTCGAGAGCGTCGTCCCATATCTTGATCAATGCGGTTTCTGTCCCGTGTCCGGGTCGGAATCCCGATTGATATGGATCAAGTAGTTTGTAGGTATCTAGATGCTGTTGCAGCTGTTGTACCACTACTTTCTCCATGACCTTCGAAAGAGAGTTTAGGCCTGTTATGGGACGGCGGTGAAGTGGATCCTTGGGGTCCAGGGTGGGTTTTTTCAAGATAGGTCGAATTATACCTTCCTTCAACTGGGCAGGCACTGTGCCCTCGCTAAAGGATTGGTTAATAAGCTGCGTGATAGAAGGCGCCAGAATGTCGGCGCATTCCTTCAGCAGTTTGGTGGGAATGATATCATTAGGCGCAGTGCTGTTACGCAGAGTACCAATGATATTTTTAATGACATGGGTAGAGACGGGTTCCAGCGTGAACTTACCTGGTTGTGGTGAGTTACTGCCGGTGCTATGTGAATAGTTCATGGGGGGGCTACGGGGGGAGTTGTTCTGCTCAATGCTTTGCCGGATTCCTTCAATTTTATTAATGAAGTGATCCGATAGCTCATCGCAGAATTCTTGTGAGTCCGAATTGGGGGCTTCAAGACATCCTGGATTCATGGTCTGAGTGACCAGCTTAAAGAGCTCGCGGGGGCGGTTAAGTGCATTGTTGATGGCCTCAGAAAAATAATTTTTCTTGGCATCGAAGATTTCCTTGTGGTATTTTCTGGTTATTTCCTTGTAGATGGAGAGGTTCTCATCTGATGAACTTCTCTTCCAGGCGGCTTCTGCCCTCCTGCGCTCTTGCTTCCGTAACGCCAGCTGGTTGTTGAACCAGCCTGCGTTATTTTTCCGGATGTGGGTTTTGCGATTCGGTGCTATTAAGTCGGCTGACTGTAATAGTGCTGTGTTTATGCCCTTCAGAGTTTCCTCAGCCTTTTGATGCGGCTGAATTGATTTTATTTTTTCCCTTAATGTGACTTTGAAGAGCTCCGAGTGGAGCTTCTTCTGACATCTAGTCCAGTGTGTTGTCACTGGATTTGATGTTTTTATTAAGGGGGGGAATTGAGGAATAATGAATTTAATTGCATGGTGATCTGTCCATGGCAATGGTTCATTTTCCAAGATTTTTATTTCCAGATCATGTCTGAAAATAAGATCGAGTGTGTGACCTGACGTATGTGTGGGCCCACATACTAATTGCTGAAGCCCTAATCCTTCCAGGTGGTCAATGCAGGCATCGGCAACGGGGTCTTCAGGGGAGTTGGCCCAAAGGTTGAAATCCCCGAGCAGCAAAAGGTGTTTGCTGTTCAGGGTATAAGTGGAGATAAAGTCCGTCAATAAAGGGAGAAACTGTGATTTTGGGCCGGGTGGCCTATAGCAGAGTAGAATCCGGACTGTCTCCTGGGAGTTTGCTTGCAGTTGTAGAGTAAGGGTTTCCATGAATGGAAGAGGATTTTGAAGGACTGGTTTTGTGATCGCAAGACGTGTCTTATGGATCACCGCCAATCCTCCTCCTCTTTGCCCTATTCTATTTTCCGTTATAATACGGTAGTTTTCTGGCACCAATTCTGCTAGAATGGTGTTACAATCGGCTGTAAGCCAGCTCTCTGTGATAAAGAGGCAGTCTAAATCGTGCTGTAGAATGAAATCACAGATTTCTACTCTGTGTTTTACTGCCGATCTGGTGTTGATCAAAGCACATGATATGTGCTTAGGTTGGGGCAAGCGGCAGAGACCTTTGATAATCGATCGTCGATCGATCCTCAATAGGCTCTCAGTTTGGAGGGCTTTTTTGGTGCAGGCAGGTAGTATTGAGGCAAATCGCCTCAAACCCCATATGGCCTCTGCCGTGTATTGCAGATTGACCATGGTCGCCAAACACCGGGAGGGGGGGGGGAGTGGTTGTCAAGGATTGATTGAATCCTTAAACCTGACTTGGTCCAGAGGAAGGCAAAAAAAAACCTGACCGTGCTACGCCAATCTGCAATGACAGGGAAAAAAAATTCCTTCCTGACCCCTTGACAGGCGATCGGGCGAACCCTGGATCAAGTTGTAATGGTGATTAAGATTTGGGGCTGGGTGTAGTAAAAAATGGCCTGCCGATCGGTAGCAGGCTCCAGGCTGGTAAAGCTTCCAGATTAGGTGGATCGGTGCTACTATTTGGGGCCAGGATTACTAGATCGGAGTGTGGGGTAACTTTCCTGGGGGTATGGGGTGGGGTTCAAGTCCGTTTTCGGACTTTGGTGGCGGTTGGAGGGGGAGAAGCGGCGCGCCACTAGGCCGCGGGTGAAGCCGCGGCCTTTCCTAAATTACGGCTGCCGCGATTGCCTCCAGGCCGGCGCGGATGTATCGAAAATCGCCGGCCTGGAAGCCAGAAATGCCAGAAATGGCTGAAAATTGCCAAGGATTGCAGGGAAGGTGGCTGATGGGTAGTGTGGGGGTATAGGAGGGGAGATGTGGATAGGGGGATAGCAAGGGCTTTAAGTGGCAGCAGCTGCTGTCCTAAAAAGGACGGCCGTCTGCAGCCCCATTAAAAGGCTTACCTGCTGGAGAAGGGTGGCGGAGGGAAGCCAGGGGGGTCAGGTGAAGCAGGGGGAAGCCAAGCGGTGGATTGCAGGAGGAATGGAGGGATAGTGCAGGCAGTGTCTGTCACCATCAGCCTGTCTGGTTTCTGGCAGGTGGGGGCTCCAGAGGGAGAGAGAAACCAGGGGATCCAGGGGCGGCTCGAGGTCAGAGCGGATCTGACAGTGGAGGCTGGTGCTAGGGGAGGAAAACCCTGCCTATCTGGCTCCAGGAGCCGTACGTCCTACTCTTAGGACGCACGCCGATTACTACTGGAGTCAGTTCAAGCCCTAGGGAGGAGTCACTCTTTCAGACTCAATCCTCAATCTGTAAGACCCCTTTCACAATGTATAGTGCCTGCAAAGCGCCCTGAATAAGCGGCTCCATTCAATCCAGTCTGAAAGTCAGAGTGCTTTCACACTGGAGCGGTGCGCTGGCAGAATGTCAAAAAAAGTCCTGCCAGTAGCTTTTTTGCAGCGCATTAGGAGCGGTGAATACACTGCTCCTAAAGTGCCCCTGCCCACTGAAATCAATGGACAGCACCGCCGAACCACCGGCAAAGCACCGCTGGTGCAGCACTTTGCACTTTTAACTGTTTTTTTGGCCGCTAGTGGGGGTTAAAAGTGCCCCGCTATCGGCCAAAAAGCATCACGAAAACAACGGCAAAGCGCCGCTAAAAATAGCGGCGTTTTACCGCTGACCCCCTGGCGCTGTGACTGTGAAAGCACTCTTAACTGAACAGCTACCTAACCAGGTAGGGCAACACTTTTCCCTTATCTGTCAATTCTAGTACTCCTAAAGCTATTCAGACTCCAGCCACACTATGCCATGTTTGTTTGCCCAGAACAGTTTGAGGTAAACGTTTTTAGCAGTAATTAGTAGTTACAATCAAAATCAACTGGTAACTAACTACTGCTAGCAATACTTTTTACTAAAGCTGTCACAGTCTCTGGGCATACACGTGTTTAAATTGATCCTTTTTCTTCAATACATGATATATACATCAATCTATACATCCCTCTCATCAATTTGTACCTGCTTCTGAGTGCTGCCTGAAGGTTTCCTCCATGGTCCACCATCGTTCTCCTCTCTCTCTCACTCCTCCTCCTCTATTTACAGAGAGACGACCCATATCCTGCCCAGAGATAGAGTCTAGAGCAGATGCCATGATATGATGTCGCGCGGAGGCTGGTAGGCAAAGCGTTAGGCTCCACCTCCACCAGCTAAACAACATGCACAGTGCATTAGGTATATGGCAATTGATCGTTTACTCCATTTATGGGGCGGCACTGGCAGTCGCTCCCCACAGTATGCGGCGGGTGCCCGTGATACACAGCAAGGCAGCTGGCAATGCGGCGGGAATCTGAGTGGGAGATACTGGAATGGATTATGCTCCTAATCCGGGGGTTCAACTGTACATCTTTATTAGAATAGCAAAAAATCCAATCGATAGATGAATTGGTTAAAAACGTATAAGTGGCTCATACAGATGGACTATACACAGTGGTAGTGGGCAAAGCAAGCCTGAGAAATAAATCTTAATTGGGTCAGGCCATGGACTATGCTACTGCCTGCATTGTCTGGTTATATCCCAAAGTAGTAATTTGTAACTAACTAAGGAAAGAAATATTGGGACTTTAAATGAGGTGTGTTGTTGCAACAGCAATATATGGGGTATATATATAATTTATAATCAAAACTTTATTTGTCAAACATGATTTTGTGGTCTAGAAATACATTATAAGGCTTCAAATACAAATTTAGACAACCATATACAAAAGGCTGGCATAACGATATACATAAACCACATGGACATATAAAATTCATCGAGATACAAAAAACACAGTCACTTCCAGCGCTAATAGGTCTTCCAAGGTGTGGAGTAACAGATGTCAGATAAAATGTTGGTGTGAAAGGTATATATGGTATCCCGAAACTAGGTAGATGCTGCCTTCTGCAGATGGGGTAATTCGAAAGGAACTACAAAATAAACAGAAATAGAAGGTGCGCACACCTAGTGCATTACCAGAGATCATTTAATAAGAAATATTTGTATAAAAATGGGTACTCACAAAATGCAACTGACAAAATGCCATAAACACAGTGCATGGACATGCACAGAACACGGGGTAAAGCTAACATGTTTTGAGAGTGCACCCCCTTCCTCAGAGCTAGGCTAGTCATACTCGGAGGAAGGGGGTGCACCCCCAAAATGTATTAGCTGTAGCCCATGTTCTGTGCATGTCCATGCGCTGTGTTTAAGGCCTTTTGTCAGTTGCATTTTGTGAGTACCCACTTTTATACAAAAAATTCTTCTTATTAAATTATCTCTGGTAATGCACTAGGTGTGCACACCTTCCATTTCTGTTTTTCATATAAATGTCATACAATAATTGTACATGATTATATATATATATATATATATATATATATATATATATACACACAATTTAAAACATGATAGATGTATATAATGATAAGGATGTGGATCATGAAGAGCCGGACTTTGCATCCTATATAATCAAACTCTACGCATTTCATGGGTCACGCACAATCATCCGGAGCTGACGTGATGATTGAGCACCCCTCCTCTTTTCCCAGTGTGAGCCATTATATACCCGAGCTGCCTTGTGAGTAGTAGATCTTAGTTTTTTAGACTTTTTCCCTAACAAATATATTAAAATTGTATTTTCTATACTTTTTTTTGCATTTATACTAAAGTGTAATTAATTATAGGATGCAGAGACAGTCCAACTCTTCATTATCTACCTCTATCATATTTTAAATTGTATATATATATTCATGTACAATTAATGTATGAATTTTATATGTCCACGTGGTTTATGTATATGGTTGTGTCTATATTTGTATTTGAAGCCTTATCGTGTATTTCTAGACCACAAAATCATGTTTGACAAATAAAGTTTTGATTATGAATTACCGGTATATATATACCCCATATATTCCTTTTGCAACAACATGCCTCATTAAAAGTCACAATATTTCTTTATTTTTCTACATATAGTTAAGGATGGAGGCATGTTGCTGCGGCTATACTGACCCCTGAACTTTGCATGTAACTTACATACTCCAGACACCCTAGCTCACTTTTGTTTTGGGGCATCAAAAAGTAATAAATAATTACTCTCAATAAATCCAAATCTCACTGGATATTCGAAGTGTAATATTTTGCCCCTACAGGTCTTAATATAGAGTTTGATTTGAATTGCTTTATTTCTAATTATTTTTAAATTCTAATAACAGAGCCCTGTTCTATCTCGCTCCATGTCGCTATCTTACTACAAATGGCCGCTATAGAAAGTGTGGGGCGGGATTAAGAGCAATGAGCCATGATTAGATACAGTCATCATGACAGCTTTGACAGTGCTCTGTGCCCTGATTGGCCAATCAGGGCTTTCAATCAGGACTTTCAATGCACAATCATTTACCCATCCTTAATAGGGTAATCGTGTGAATTTCTTTCCCAGCAACTCGTGGTTACAGGAAGAAAATTTGCTCCCTAACTCTCAATTTCTAATCTACTTTTATCAATCCAGAGTGATCATAGCTGCTGTTATCAGTATCCCCCCCCCCAACCGCACCCCACCCCACAGAGTGTACATTACATTAGCCTAATTGCATTTTGCATATTCTTCCTCCCACATACGTCAATTCCTAAACCTCTGTTCTTACTACATTTTCCTGTTATGACATTGGATCCTGATTCTAGTATTATGACTCTGGATTTTGACTTTATTGTTGTACATCTGGACCTCGATTCTACTATATTCTATTAACTAGAGTCTTTGTCTATGATTTATCTACCTGTATGTCTCAATTATCAGCACATTTGACTGTTGTTTACCCCTTTTGTATTATTCAACAATACTGAATAAACTTTAATGTGAAAAAATACCTATACAACACTTACTATTCATATAAATAACAAAATATATGTTTTTTAATGTACACAGCACCAAAGAACATCTCATGTGTCACCTTCCCCCATCACAAGCTGTCAGCTATTCTATATGTTATTATAAATAGCTGCATTGTATAACTTAATTGATGCTCATCTTTTAAGTACTCTAAAATCAGCACATGAAGTAGAAATAATACTTCTTGTAAAAGGTACGAAATGTACAGAATAGAAAAACAAAGATATGACTGTATGATATGTGACGGGTTTAGAGAAGGAAAACCTTATCTGAAACGTTGGTGGTCTCTGCTTCATTTGCCTGAGTTCTTGACAGCTTTAGCTGGTGATGATGATAAAATGAACTGAGACTAGGCAGGTTAAGGGTCTGTTATACATAATCCATCATTCTGTAAATGTGTGGTTACACACTTCAAAACATATAGCAATTCTCTCACCACTTGTTTCCATCTGAATGACTTGAACTACCTCTAGGCTGTTTCGGACAGTCATATCTTTTCTTACTGGAATTTGATGCATAGAATAGTATCTATCTGCCATTATCTACTCATCATTTCATATGGCTATTTTCCATCTTACATTTAATTCTAATACTTACTGAACAGATACCAGTATAAAATGCTGATCCTGTTGCTCGGAATAAATTCTAGTCAGGCCCGTTGCGACAAGGCAGGCAAACCAAGCAATTGCTTGGGGCACCGAGCTGGCCTGAGGCCCCAAGTAGGGCCCTTGCTGCGGTTCCTATGAATGCTGCAGCCGCCTGAGCACTCAGCA
Source organism: Rana kukunoris (assembly GCA_029574335.1). Taxonomy (NCBI): domain Eukaryota; kingdom Metazoa; phylum Chordata; class Amphibia; order Anura; family Ranidae; genus Rana; species Rana kukunoris. The sequence goes on along the minus strand of CM056049.1, from coordinate 566,132,283 downwards.
CTGCTCCCTCTCTCATCACTTCTTCCCCTTTCCTGTAGTGTGGCCGAGCTTCTCTTCCTTCCTCCTGTCAGTCTGGCCGGGTACCGCGTGGTACAGGAGATTCAGTTTCCTGTTCCCGGCCGGACTGACAGGAAGTGCACACTGAGTGCTCACTTCCTTTCTGTCCTGCCGGGAACAGGAAACTGAATCTACTGACGCACAGTATGGTAGAGGGGGGAGTAAAAAGAACATAGGGAGGGAGGGGGAAGTAAAAAGAACATGGGGAGTAAAAAAAACATAGGGAGGGGGAGTAAAAAGAACATAGGGAGGGGGGAGGGGAGTAAGAAGGACACAGGGAGGGGGAGAGGGGAGTAAGAAGGACACAGGAAGGGAGGGAGGGGGGGAGTAAAAAGAACACGGGGGAGGAAAAAAAAATAGGGAGGAGCTGTAGACTTTGTGTGCTTGTGGGGGGTCTCCATATCCATTTTGCTTGGGGCCCCCAAATTCCTTCAAACAGCTCTGATTCTAGTACTTTATCTAAACAGAACAGTATAGTTGCAAAGTTTGTGCTTATATGATGTTTGATTGTTTTTGAGATGTATTTGAGCCATGTACCATTCAGGAGGAGGAGTTTCAAGAAGTGGAGTAAGTACAGGAATCTCTGCTTACATGCAGCAAGGTACCATGGGATATGTAGTCCTTAAAAAATGAACGTAAACAGCAGAGGAGAAGCTGCAAAGCATACATGGAATCCAGGAAATTGTGGAAAGAGATGGCCAGCAGACAGGCAGCACTCACAACATGAAAGGGGATTTTTAAAGTAAGCTTATACTGAATTATTAAAAATAGCTATAGTTTGTATTGTCATTAGAATGCTGATGTTATAGAATGAATGTGCAGGCTGTGACTATAGAGATCCATTATATCCAAATGACTGAAATGAGATATCAGAGTTAAATGTATATGTGAACCCTTACCTTATAAATCAACCCATTCAGTTTAAAATAGAAATGCAAGGCAAAACATTTCTGTATATACTACAAATAAAAACAGCAGTACACGGATCTTCCCAGTGAATGGAGGGCTTGTTTGCACAAGTCTGATCATTGGAGGACAGGCAGGCTGTGCTCCTAGCACAGAGAATAATCTGACCAGGCTGGGATTGATCCGCTTTCATGGTCAGTTTGAAATAATAAATCAGGCATACTCGCAGGATCACCAGGTATTTCACACAAAGAAAGAAATACAAAGGGAACAGGATACTGTTTAACACAGGTACATGTGTAGATGAAACCAGGTGAAACCAGCCTGGTCCTTCTGAGTTTACTGAATTACCTATGCAGTATGATGCAAAGTGACACAGTGTAAAACCTAATGAGACAGGGAGGCTGTACAGGCCGCCTTAGGCATGGATAGTGGTGCTGCATTTTGGGGGTTACAACAGGTGATGAGGAGGCGACATATTGTCTCCTCACTATCTGTCAAATGCCTCTGAAAAGCGATCCAAGCATGAATTGTTTTCAGAGGAGTGCCATTCTCTACCACTAGTGTGAACGAGCCCTGAAAAAGCAGTCCTGCTATCTAGCAGGATCAAAAGTAACTAACATACATACATACACATGCTGTACATACATCCACACATATACATACATACATACACGCACACTGTACATACATACATACGTACAGTAGAGACCAAAAGTTTGGACACACCTTCTCATTCCAAGAGTTTTCTTAATTTTCATGACTATGAAAATTGTAGATTCACACTGAAGGCATCAAAACTATGAATTAACACATGTGGAATTATACACTTAACAAAAAAGTGTGAAACAACTGAAAATATATGTCATATTCTAGGTTCTTCAAAGTAGCCACCTTTTGCTTTGATTACTGCTTTGCACACTCTTGGCATTCTCTTGATGAGTTTCAAGAGGTAGTCACCTGAAATGGTCTTCCAACAGTCTTGAAGGAGTTCCCAGAGATGCTTAGCACTTGTTGGCCCTTTTGCCTTCACTCTGCGGTCCAGCTCACCCCAAACCATCTCGATTGGGTTCAGGTCCGGTGACTGTGGAGGCCAGGTCATCTGACGCAGCACCCCATCACTCTCCTTCTTGGTCAAATAGCCCTTACACAGCCTGGAGGTGTGTTTGGGGTCATTGTCCTGTTGAAAAATAAACGATGGTCCAACTAAACGCAAACCGGATGGAATAGCATGCCGCTGCAAGATGCGGTGGTAGCCATGCTGGTTCAGTATGCCTTCAATTTTGAATAAATCCCCAACAGTGTCACCAGCAAAGCACCCCCACACCATCACACCTCCTCTTCCATGCTTCACGGTGGGAACCAGGCATGTAGAGTTCATCGGTTCACCTTTTCTGCGTCGCACAAAGACACAGTGGTTTTGGAACCAAAGATCTCAAGTTTTGACTCATCAGACCAAAGCACAGATTTCCACTGGTCTTATGTCCATTCCTTGTGTTCTTTAGCCCAAACAAGTCTCTTCTGCTTGTTGCCTTTCTTTAGCAGTGGTTTCCTAGCAGATATTCTACCATGAAGGCCTGATTCACACAGTCTCCTCTTAACAGTTGTTCTAGACATGTGTCTGCTGCAAAAGGTGGCTACTTTGAAGAACCTAGAATATGACATGTATTTTAAGTTGTTTCACACTTTTTTGTTATGTATATAATTCCACATGTGTTAATTCATAGTTTTGATGCCTTCAGTGTGACTGTACAATTTTCATAGTCATGAAAATAAAGAAAACTCGTGGAATGAGAAGGTGTGTCCAAACTTTTGGTCTGTACTGTACATACACACACATACACACTGTACATACATACACACACACATACAGTACATACATACACACATATACAGTACATGCATACATACACACTGTACATAAATACACACACATACGCATATACAGTAAATACATATACACACACTGTACATACACACACACACGCACATATACTCTACATACATACACAGACACATACACTGTACATACACATACATACAGTACATACATATAGCCTTTTAAAAAATCCAGATCCACTGACCTGCCTGATCCAGACACCTTCTCACTTAAAGCCGATGTCCGCTGAAAAAAAGAATATTAAAAGTCAGCAGCTACAAATACTGCAGCTGCTGACTTTTAATATATAATATTAATATAATATAGCGATCGCTCGTCACTCTGCTGCCCTCTGCCATCCTCGGTGAGGGAACCAGGAAGTGAAGCGCTCCGGCTTCACTGCCCGATTCCCTACGGCACACGCACTGCGCCTGCTGACTGGCTTCCGCTGTGCTCTGGGAGCCGAGTGTTCCCAGAGCACAACGGGGAGAGGGGGCGGGAGGTGACATCCTGCCCGCAGTCTGCCCGCAGACTGTGGCCAGAAGTGGGTGCAAATACCTGTCTTTAGACAGGCATCTGCACCCCCTCCCCCCTGAAAGGTGTCAAATGTGACACCGGAGGGGGGAGGGTTCCGATCAGCGGAAGTTCCACTTTCGGGTGGAGCTCTGCTTTAACTGACTTTTCCTTTCATGCCCCCACTGCACGAAGAAATGTTTATTTACATTTAGTCCAGTTACTGTAGGAGGATGCTGGCAGTCAGTCTCTAGACTCCCCCACCCAGGGCTCTGTACATTGTCTCTCTGCTCATTAAGTATTACTTTATCAACAGTCTGGAACTCTGCCTCATTACAGTGTATTTTTCCTTCTCCCTTTTCACACAGCTACACGTGCACAGAACAGCAGGAAGTGCATCCCATCCCATCCCAAAAACTAGGAAAGAGCATCCCAGCAAATTGTGCGGGCGCCAGACTGGACCTTAGCAATCGATGATAATGTCAACGGTTGGCAGAATGCGGGCGGGTGGGCCGCACAGCTTTCCCAGTGTCTATAGCAGCTGCATTCATGTTTAAGACAGTGGATCAGCACCGCTGTAATTAAAAAAGGTTTAACTGATGGCAAGAATCATTTTTTACCAGATACCTGCCTAGCTAGGGAAGTTTTGGGTTATTTTGCAGTACCCCATTGGTACTCCCTAGAGCACCCCAGGGTTACGTGGCACACCCCGTTCCAGATTGATGTTACATTATAATGCAGATTCACAGCATTTCTAATGCAGTGAACATTAAGGGGCATTTTTAAGTGGTTCTCATCATAATCATTTAGATATATCTATACTCTATGAGCTCCATTATATAAATATCAGACTGCAAGCCAATGATATATAAAGACATGCTGCTATATGGAGGCGGTAACAACTTTTAAAGAATTTTTGAGTACTGTTTAAATGTACACTCCTTACTAAACATCACTATTTTATATATATATATATAATTTATTATGTAGAGATCTATATTTTATGCTTTCAGATTTAACACAAAATTAACTGCAACTACTGTATGTGCATCTCAATCTACTTTGTACCTAATCTATCTTTACATTTTCTGTGGATAATTGTATCTTTTACATATAGTGCCATTATTTTATGTCTCACTAATCATAAATTGCTACACTTTTAAGAATGTAAAAGCTAGTCGCACAGGAGTAATGCACACATTGTACTTCACTAATCTTTTTGAACTCTGTTTCCTAGGAGAGATAAAATACATTTAACCCAAGGTCCTGTATTAATCTGTATAACATATGCGCCATTATGTTCTGCCATAAATAGATATGACTCTGAATAATAGTGCATTGTATGTGACAAATATTATGCTATGGAAGGCTAATTAAGATATTCATTAAAGTTCAACATACAATACATGCTCAGACATGGGAGAACCCTGACAACATTGCTCTAGGTCAATAAAATAGTTTAATGCAAATATTGTACTAATTATTCACTCCAGCTACAGGCAAACAGAGTATTCCATGTTTTCTCTTGCTTCATAGATTACATATAACCTATGGAGGCATCTATCCCATTCAAGCATTCTGAAACACTAAAGACAAGTAATGAGAAAAGGAAAAATGTAACATTCTAGCACTTTTCCTGAATGTTCCATGAACAAAAGCCAAAGTTCACTGGGGTGTCAATAGTTCCTTCATTATGACTGGCTTGTGAAACAGGAATGACACAGAGAGCCATATGTAATGAATACAATTCAAAGGGTACTGCATTAGTATGAGTGAAGGACCTCAAAAGTTCTTTTGAAAGAAAGGATGCTTTACTCTATATTCTGTACAAAGTTTTAAACTTTTATATTTAAAGCCCAATTGAGACTGCAGTTTAAAGGTGTTCTATGGTCACAGCAAACACTTTCATTGTTTCACATCAGCATTGTAATAGCAATACAAACAATAGTTATATTTGACAATCCAATAAAAGATTACTTAGAAAATCTCCTTTCATGTTGCGAGTGCTGCCTGTCTGCTGGCCATCTCTTCCCACGACTTCCTGCATTTCCTGTATGCTTTGCAGCTTCTCCTTTTCTCTTTTTGAGAGCTCTGTCTGTCTATTGTAACACACCTGTGATAACCCCAGTGTCTACTGTACTAGACCTGAGATTCCAGATACTTGATTCTGGTGACTACTGTCCAGGTTCCTGGTTCTGGATCTGCTGACTTCTGGGAAGAGCTTCAATCTGCAGTGTCATTGAGAGAACTGATACCCAGAGGGAGGGTGCTATCATTACCGGTTTGAAAGGAGGGTCCCTAGTACTTCTAGTTGGGTCACCAGAGGGTGCACCAAAAACAACCAGACTGATAAGAGGCCTTTGGCAGCACAGTGATTTTTACCTAACTTACCCTGCTGAAAGGTGGTGAGGGCTCCAACCCAGGACCAAACGCCAGCAAACAGTAGTCAAGGTACCACTTACTAGTAGGATAGGTATTTAGGGACCTCTTTTTAGCACACACATTAGAGTCTTAAACTTCTTTTACATTTTTGGGTGTTGTGCATACTTTTTGTGATGTTGTTTGCTAATTTTATGGCACTGTGTTATACTGTTCCAGGTTATTGTTGCTCATTTATTAGTGATGTGATTCTTTGCCTTGCTGAGCTTTGTTGCCCGAATAAAATAACCCTTTCTTAGCAATTAGGGAAGAACCCAAACATCCCCCTCTTTTGGGGGTGGTGCTATAATAGCAGTTAATAAGACATGTACAGAGTGACAAAAACACCTACTGAACACTGAATTGTAAAGGCAGTGCAGAAGCATCAGATCCCAAATATGTACCGTCAAAGGCAATAATGAGATACTTTAAAAATGAAGCTTAACATTTGCTGAAAATGGATAAGTAATAGATGTGTCTAAAAATATACATATATTTTTTACTGTAGCACCCTCGTCCTAGAATATGGCTACAGGTACATTTAGTTATGCTGGGTGGTAGCCAGCCTGGCTAATTTGTAGTATTTAGAGGTCAAACGGATTCCCTCCTAATCCTGTATAGCTGTGGATTCTCCCTTTTGTCAGTAGGTGGTGCTGTTTTGACTTTGACATTAGTGTGATAAATTACAGTGAGTTTAGGTTATGAATAAACATACCTTTTTAAGCCAATCAGATTCATTGCTATTAATACTGGGAGGAGGCATTTATTCTGAAGGAGTCAGGTGATGTTAGTCTTCCCGCCAAGGGCTTCGGACTGGGTGGATGCTTGTGAAACAGCTCCTGGCTGCTAGGCCTGAAGCCTGAGGCATATCCAGGTGGCTAAGGCTTTGCTGAGAAAAGCCTGCCAGAGATCTGGAAACAATTCTGAGAAGGATGGAGTTCTAGAGAAGCACCAGAGGTGACTCTTTACAGACCGGGGATCCATGAGGTGGCTGGGAGAGCTTCAAGAGAGAACTCATCCAATAGAATTCAGTATGCTATAGTGAGTAAAGCTCACTTACTTTAGGGCCGCATACACACGATCAGACCAGTCCAATGAAACTGGCCTTAAGGCCAGTTTCATCGGACCAAATCAATCGTGTATACGGCCCATCGGACCATTGTCCATCGGACCAAAGTTTTAAAACTTGCTTTAAAATCGGTCCGATGGATGCCTGATGGTTAGTACGCAAAAGCATCGGACCAAAAACCCGCGCATGCTCAGCATCAAGTCGACGCATGCTTTGAAGCATTGAACTTTGTTTTTTCAGCATGTCGTGTTCTACGTCACTGCATTCTGACCTGATCAGATTTTGGACTGATGGTGTGTACGCACCTCAGACCATCAGACCACTTCAGCGGCGACAGTCTGATCGTGTGTACGCGGCATAGGAGACAGCCTATCCTACAAAGTACAGATGTGCTGGTTCAGCTTAAAGGCTCTTTTCCTGTACTGCTGTTTACTTTATCTCACCTATTATGAAGTCTGCCAATCTGCCTGTTTGATGATCATTACTAATTGTGTCCTGTGACCTATCCCCTCTCTCCCACATTTTTCCTATTTGAGAAATAAACGTTTCCTTTGTTTAAGCATAAAAGTGACTGGCGCTCAACTTACTTTCTTGTTCATCGCCCACTATGCCTAGTAATCTGCAACTTTCAGGCTCCCGTAAAATTGGGATAGGTGTTCCATTAGGAATGAGTTGAAAGAGTTTATAACTAATAGAAAAAAGGCTCTCCACCATTCCAAAACTCAGAATTTACAACCAGCTATTCTATCATTAGCATATGCCTAATTTTAAGATCGCAAAATTATCTGTAAATTAACAAATACATGCAACTAAATCTATGTACATGTGTCAACTTTTTCTGTAAATTCAGCTTGGCTGCAGCCCCGATCTCCCAACCCTCCTTTTTTGGTAATTGGAATTAAGCATCACATTAAATGATTCCCAAGAGGCTGGAGGGTAGGGTTCAAACTTAAGACTGCAAGTCCATAAGTCCGTGCAAATACTGTAACTTTAGCTACCTATATCCATTTATCTACTGATAATTTTGCTCTTAGGGTAAAATGTACCCATGCATTTGTTTATTAAATGCACAATTTAAATTGGCCAGGTTTGTAATAATAAATTAAATTTGAGGCATTTTTTAATTAAATCTGACTACCTTGATAAACTCTGCATGTATCCCTTCACGGCTCAGGGGTATTATTTAAAACAAATAACAATTTGCTTCATTGCAATTTTTTATTTTCTTGAAAGATGTTTTATTTATTCATAGAAGCAAAAAAATATACACTTTGTACTATTCAGAAAATTGTTTATTTTTGTTATACTGTTTCTCACCTTTTTTATTTAAACATTTTACCACAAATCAGTCATTAGTGGATACACTGTGGCATTTTAACATAAAAATAAATATTTAAAAGGCTGCCACAGACTTGCTGATGTTGACAGATTTTTATAGCCCAGGGGATGTACAGAGAAGATTCTTCCTCCAGTTCCAACTATATATTTTGCTGTTCTTGTCGCTCAATAAAGGTTAAAACAAAACATAAATGAATACTATGGGCCAGATTCAGGTAGATGAGAGTATCTTTCCTCTGGAGTAACGCTTCTCATTTACGTTACTCTGAAGACCCTTTCAGCGCAAGTCCTGTAATTCACATAGCAGTTGCGCGTAAACTTGCGCCAGAGTAACGATAATGCGCTGGCGTAACCCGACGCAAGTGGAAGTGGGTGTGATCATATGTAAATGATGGGCGGAGCCCAGCGCAGAGGCTTACGTTCAGCGCATCATCCACGGAGCATGCGCAGTGAGTGCGGCTCCACTCGCCCCCTTGTGCGCATGCTCACAACTTCCGTCGGCACCACTTCCTGGGAAACGTCAGCGCAATGCGTTCCGCTGGGCGCTTATAAGCGCTGGCGGAAACGCCATTCCGGCGCAAAAGTAGTTCCGTTTCCCCCCACCCCAGGGAAGATACTTTTGCACTGTAATGGCTGCTCCCGCTACCCCCAGAGAGAGGAGGAACCTCAACTTTAATACCCAGGAGGTCTCAGTGATTATCTCGGCTATGGAGACGGATAATGAATTTCTCCATGGCAAAAAAAGCCGGAAGACCAGCCGGGAGAGGAAGCAGGGCATCCTGGAGTCGATTGCTGCCAGGGTCAATGTCCTGGGCTACTCCACCCGGACTGCTGGGGACATACAAAAGAAAATAAATGACCTGCGGCGCAAGGTGAGGGACAAGGTGGCCTCCATCAGGAGGTATGAGAGGGGCACAGGTGGTGGTCCCCCATGTCCTGTCACCCTGACCGCAGAGGAGGAGGTGGTTGCTCGCTGCCTGGAGAGGGAGCAGGTGGAGGGGGGTCGCAGGCTATGACTCCGTGGAGGAAGGCACAAGGACAGGTAAGTGTTTTATAATCCCCTATTTGTTGTTTTGCATTTGGGGGGGGGGGAACATGTGCCAAGTGTGTGGGACCACCAACATGTGTCTGCTTTGTGTCATCCACAGATGACGGAGCTGGGCCATCATCTCTCAGCCTGCATTCCACCCCATCCCCCCCACGCCATCATGTGCCCGAGCCACTGGGTGGTGAAGAGGTTGTGGAGGAGGAGAGTGGCCACACCACACCTGCCGAGGTGGTTGTGGAGGATCCTGCTGTGGCAGAGCAGGACTTTTCTTTGGTTTTGTCTGTCTCCTCCCCTTCTCCTGGCCCGTCTGTCGTCCCCTCCCCCATCCTTGGAAGCCCCTCAAGGGCGACACCTTCCACCCGAGGACATCCATCTTCTGGCCCCAGGAAGGCGACCCAGAAGACCAGGGGGGTGTCTGATGGTGTCCAGGACCAGTTGGCGAGGGATCACGCCAGGCAGACGGAACAGATGGGGGCCATAGCGGTGCACTTGGAGAAAGTGTCTGACAGCCTGGGCTCCGTTGCCAACCTCAGCAACGCAGTGCAGGATGTCAGCTGCAACTGCGCTGCAGTGGTCACCACTTTGGGGGAGGTGCAGGGGGATATAAGGCACCTCACTGCAGCCGTCCAGGCCAACACTGCTGCCATCCATGGGAACAGTGCTGCCATCCGGGAGCAGGGGAGGCTGAGTCGGCGGGCCCAGCATTACCAGGTGACCCGTCAGCTCCGGATGCAGGCCCAGACGAACACATACCTTGGACGGATAGCCAGGGCCTTGGAGGGCACGCAGGCCACACCTGCCAGGAGTGGCCCACCTGGGGATCAGCCACCTCCAGATGCCCCCCCCCCCCCCCCCCCACTCCATCCAGGCAGCTGCGGAGCCAGAGAGGGGCCCCCAGAAGAAGCCCCCGGCATCCCCGATGAGGCCTTTTTTTTTTTCTTGTTTTATATTATTGTTTTTGACATACTCAGGTCATGAGTTTATTTTTTATTTTTCTCAGGTTATGAGATTTTTTTTCTTTTAATGATCAGGATATGATATTTATAATTTATTTTTGTACTGCACACGGTCAGGAGTGCAGGGGACAGTGTGAATGGTGTGTGAATGTGAGAGGGTGGCACTCCTGAAAGTAAGGGGTGTCACCCTCGGCCGTGGTGGTGAAGTGAACCCCACGGCTGAATGAATGATGTGTGAAAGGTGTGTGAATGGACAGTGACATCATTGGGGCCTTGACGCTGGCGTTACTGCTCCCAACTCCTACATGCTGGACTTGGGCTAATCCAATGCAATGTGCATGTGGTGTGTGTGATCTAGGGACATCAGTGGTGTACACGCGTGCATTGTCTGTGTTATTAATGTTTTGGTTTAGTGTCCAAAGATGCCTACGGCGAGGGCCCTCCTGACTGCTCTTCCATCAGCAGACTGGGTGTCCTCTGGCAGGTGGGGACTGTGTGGGTCGGGGGTCAGGTCATCACGTATGTCAATATGCAGGCCTTTTTTCATAGCAAAGTTATGTAGTATGCAACATGCACCGATGATCTGACACACGAAGGTAGGGGAATACAATAGGGCCCCCCCAGACTTATCCAGGCATCGGAAACGGGACTTCAGGAGCCCGAATGTTTGCTCAACCACTGCACGGGTTTTGATGTGTGCTTCATTGTATTTTCTCTCTCCTCTGGTTTGGGGGTTCCGGAAAGGAGTCATTAGATGGGGTCCCAGTGCATATGCAGAGTCACCTGTAAGGTAAAAGACAGGAGAATGTTAGTCATGCATGTGCGATTTCTGTTGTGCATCACGGGAGGGGATAGTCATGCCTGACTCCCTTGTCACTCACCAACCAGCCAGCTGTCCCCATACATATTCTGGTTAAATTCTGCTGGGATGGGGCTCTGACGGTATATGAAACTGTCATGGCTGGACCCGGGGTGTTTGGCACGGACGTGCCATATGAGGCGTTGGGCATCAGCTATCACCTGTACGTTGATGGAATGCCAATGCTTCCGATTGCGGTATATGTGCTCTGTGGCACTGGGGGGCTGTAGGGCCACATGTGTGCAATCAATGGCCCCCACAGTGCGTGGGAATCTGGCAATGTTGTAGAAATCTGTCATTGCCTTCTGCCGCAGCTCCTCAGTGGTGGGTCTGATGAACTGGTTGGACATGCGTCTGAGGATTGCAGGGACAACCTGGTGCACACATCTGCTTATGGAGGACTGTGACATCCCAGCCACCACTCCACTTGTACGCTGGAATGATCCACTTGCTAGGAAATGGAGTGTTGCCAGGACCTTCACCAGTGGCTGCACTGCTTGTGATCGGTGTATTGGGCTGGTGATGTCATCCTGCAGGGTTGTGGTTAGTTCAAGTATTGCATCTGGGCTGAATCTGAATAGGCGATACACCTCCTCATCCCCCATGCCAAAGAGGTTCATACGTGTGCGGTATATCCTCTCACGTGCCCGCCTTCTTGGTTCCAGGGGACCCATCAGTAGTTCTAGGACCACGAGTGCCCCTGGCATGTTGGCACACAGAGGTGTTGTCCTTGCAAGTGGGGGTGCTCAGCTAGCTCCTATCGTCGGTAACGCTGCTGTAGCTGCTCTCCTGCTGACCTGTGACCGTCTGGAGTAAAGATAAAGCAGCCTTTTGTAGAAATAACTTTGCGCCGGACGGACCAGATACGCGCGGCGCATGTAGCCAGCGTATGGTGCTAATCCGTTCGTGAATTGTGAAAAATCCCTCATTTGCATATTTGCAGGGGAAATCAATGGGCGCGACTGATGCGCCCAGCGAAAATAAACGCTGACGATACTCTGGCGTCGGAACGTTCCGCCGGTCGCAAATGAGCCGTTATTGGGCGCATCTAGTTTGGTGGGTACGGGCACATAGAAACGTCGGCGCATCAGCACAGTTACGCGGCGCATATCCAAATACTCCAGCGCAAGTGTTCGTGAATCTGGCCCTATGTCAATAAGATTTGCAAGTTAAGCAGATCTCAGCTTTTTCCCATGACTCAGAAGACGTAGACCTGTTTTTAATGCAGAGATCAGAGCTGCATATTCTTTGTCAGAGCGATAAACAGAATATTTAATTATCGCCATTCAAACATTACACCTAATTAATTGAGTTGTGAGGTCAGGGGTCCTAGTGAAAAGATATGCATAACTTCCTATTGAACAGTAAGCAGTGCTGCTATTTTTCCAGCCTTACAGAACATTGCCACAAAGAGAGCATACATTATGCAACAAATACATGGCCCTCAATTGTATCTTTACCACAAAGGAGTAAGTGAAAGACTTACACTACAAAGACCCCTCTTTTTTTCCCGAAAGATTAGTCTGTTTTTAATTATAATGGTTTCCAAGCACTACAGGTAAGAAATGAGCAGTACATCATGATGAAAGGACTGAGCCTTTGCAAAGCTGTCATCCCATGTGCAGTTACCAAAAGATTAATTCCCAAACAAAGACCCATTGTGGCATTAACATTGGAAATAGAAATAAAAATTAACAAAATAGCAAACCGTATTGGTTGCTAGATATCACCATATTATTATTTATTTAAAACAATGTTTTTAATTTATTCATAATGTACTTTGAAAACAAAATATTTGTCATTCTGCCTTTTTCAACAAAGCTCAAACTCAGACCAGAGAAAATCACAGTTTAACACACAGCACGGTCCTGTGTGGTAAGTGGTATCCATAGCAACAGATAGATTTTATGTTAAGTCTGGCCTTTAAAAACATTTCACGTTTACCACTGTGAAAGAGATGGCCTTGATTTAAAAATGATACAACAAGTATATTGGCCGAGCACGCTTTACACTCTCTGTTGAAAAATAGAAATGACAAACTTCTCTCTTCCCTATGGATTCACAGTGGTGTTGTTGCCATTGTTGACATGAGTTTATGTCGGTTCCAAGAGAAACCTTACTCAAATATCATTTTAATTTCTAAGTTCTAACACTGGAAACATGTATTAGATGAACAAATTGAAGTATCTGAATGGACTAAAAGGTGAAGTTTTTCAGTGGGGAAAATAATTATTTGATCCCCTGCAGATTTTGTAAGTTTACCCACTTAAATTTAATTTACCCAGAAAATAAGAATCTATAATCTATAAGAATCTATCATTTTTTATCATAGGTGTATTTTAAATAATAGAAACAGAATATCAACCAGAAATCCTAAAAAAAATACATGATACAAATGTTATAAATTGAGTTGCAGTTCAGTGGGTAAAATAAGTATTTGGTCCCCAAGCAAAACAGTTAGACTGGAGTATAGAGATTACATCTATGGCTCTTCTTATTTGGTCAGGACCTTGCCTACCTGGGATAAAGCCCCTATGTATATATGTCATGATCTTGATATCATTATTTATTAGAGAGATTGGACGATAATTGGGAATTTGTTCAGTATTTTTATCGGGTTTAGAAACAATTGTTATATACGCTGTATTGAGGTGTATATCCAATGGTTCTCCTAAAGTTTTAGCGTTAAAAAATTCTGTTGTGGTGTGGAGCCAAAATATTAGCAAAGGGATGTAATATAATATAATATAATGTAATGTAATACGGGATGAACAATCCATCAGGACCTGGAGCTGAACCTGATTTGAGATTCCTAATGACTTCCGTGACCTCCTACACAGTGAAAGCTGTTTCTAGTAGATCTCTGGGTGAGGTGTGAAGTGTCGGGATAGGAAGATCATCTAGAAACCTAGAAATTGAGTCCTTATCAATTTAAATGGGAGAATTGTAAAGGTTAGAAAATAAGTAATGGAAAGCTTCACAAATTTTGACTGGGCTAGCGGTGGGGGGTTGGCCCGAAATTCTTATTTTGAGTATAGAATTGACCATTATTAAGGGAAAGAGTTTATTGGCTAGCAGCGGCCCTATTTTATTAGCTTGTAAATAAAATTTGTTACTTGACCATCAGATTGCTTTTTCCGCTTGTGTGGTAAGGATCAGGTTAAGCTCTAATTTAGTTTTATCTATAAGGGCGATAGATACCTTGGAGGGATCTTTTTTGTGGGTGGCTCTGAGGGAAGCGTATTCCTTCTCCAAAAGTTCAATGTTAGCCTTGCGTTCCCTTTTAATTTGCGTTGCTAACTGAATAAATTTACCTCGAATGAATGCCTTGTGAGCAGCCCAAAGCTTTTCAGCTAAAGTGTCTTCATTGTTATTAAGAGAGAATAATCATTAATCGCCTTAACTTTAACTGGGTCAGAAAGGATTGAATCGTTGAGTTTCCAAATTCCTCTTGTTCTGCTGAGAGCATTGGAGCGCAAGCACACAATTACCAAAGAATGATCCGAGAGTGTTGTATCCCTGATATGGACACTTATGATAAAAGGGAGAACAGGCATAGGTATCAAGATATGATCTTTTCTGGCATATGTATCATGCGAATGCGAAAAATGTGTAAAATCAAGTTTTGAGGGATTTAATTCCCTCCAGGTGTCTGTAAGATTATATGTTGAAAGTAATTTGGCGATTTTAAGACTCTCTCTAGTTGGACAAGATAATTGGGCTCTTGGGGGTTTGGATTTATCTAAGGCCTGATCAAAAGCAATATTAGAATCTCCTCCAAGAATTATCGTGCCCTCTAGCATAGGGTTAAGTATATCCAATAAAACTTTAAAAAAAGGCAGCTTGTCCCCTATTTGGGGCATAGTAGGAAACCGAGTATAGGTGCCCCTCCAAGGTACCCTTTATTAAAATAATTCTTCCCTCAGGATCAATATACTCAAAAGTCTTCACAAATTTACAATGCTTAGAGAAAATAATTGCTACCCCATTGGTTTTGGTTTTGGCATTGGCTAAGTGAAATTGTGGGTAATGCGGGTATATATATTTGGGATTGTACCGCTTTGGAAAGTGTGTCTCCTGTAGAAAGAGAACATCTATTTTTTGAGATTTATAGTTGTCAAGGATAGGGTTGAGCGAACCCGAACTGTAAAAATCGGGTTCGTACCGAACTTTTGCTTTTTTTGGACCCGAACCCAAACCCGAATAATTTGCTGAAAGTTCGGGTTCGGAGTTCGGCAATGTAATGGCGCGCTGCACGGCAGCCAATTGCCATTTGTTTTACTCATGTGACCTAGAAGCCATCACAGCCATGCCTACTAATGGCATGGCTGTGATTGGCCAGTGCAGAATGTGACCCAGCATGTGACCCAGCCTCTATATAAGCTAGAGGCACACAGCGCAGCTCGTCATTCTGCTTTAGTTAGGGTAGGGAAAGGCTGCTGCTGCTGCTCTTCTGAGGGAGAGAATTAGATAGGAGTCAGATTGTCCTGCTTCAGACATCACATTACTCAGCGATATACATAGCATTAGATAGTTACTTTAGGAGAAGGTTCCTGCTTGTGCTTGTAGGGAGAGAAATATATAGGAGTCTGTCCTGCTTCTAAAATCTAATTACACCAGCACTGCATATGTTACAGTGAGATACTCTACAAGATATTTTAGGGGAAGGTTCTTGCTTGTGCTTGTAGGGATAGAAATCTATAGGAGTCTGTCCTGCTTCTAAAATCTAATTACACCAGCACTGCATATGTTACTGTGAAATACTCTGCAAGATACTTTAGGGGAAGGTTCCTGCTTGTGTTTGTAGGGAGAAAAATATATAGGAGTCTGTCTTGCTTCTAAAATCTAATTACACCAGCACTGCATATGTTACTGTGAGATACTCTGTAAGATACTTTTCTTCTATTGTGCTATTCAAAAAACATCCATTTAGGGCAAAAGAAAAGAAAAATTGCTGTGTTTCCTCCATATCTGTACGTGTGAGATAAACACTTTAGTTACTGTTCTTCTATTTAGCTATTCAAAAAACACCCATTTAGGTGAAAAAATATATATTTTGCAGTGTTTCCTCCAGTGTTTACCGTGTTTCCTCCATATCTGTACGTGTGAGATAAACATAAACATTTTAGCTACTGTTCTTCTATTTAGCTATTCAAAAACACCCATTTAGGGCAAAAAAAATATTTTGCAGTGTTTCCTCCAGTGTTTGCAGTGTTTCCTCCACCGCCGCTCCCACCTACACCGCCATATCCACCGCCACCTCAAACTCCTACTCTATATGGACCTCGTCCTCCTAGGTCAAGATTTATTTTAATTTTTTTATGTATTTTATGTTATTTTAAGTTATTTCCCTATGCACATTTGTGAGGTATTAGCCATGGAAGACAAGGTGGATGCACCCATCGTAGTCGTCCCCACTCACCCTCAGAAGTCCTCCATCTGGGATTGATCTCAGGATCTTCTTCTGCAGGAAAGTGAGCTGCTCCAAGACAAGGATGAGACTGACAATATATATCTATAATACATAATCAAGCCAGGCATTTTAAGGCAATGAGATGTACAATAAAGGGAGAAAAAAGAAAGAAAGAGAAAATATTGAGTAAGAAAAGAAAATCTCTTAGCATTAAAACCAGGGTCCAGAAGGGGGGATTGTAACCAGAAAAAAATAGTGTCTGGCCCTAGGGGTGCAGACAACCTGTCCCTCGGAGGCCTACTGGTCTCCAAGGGAAAGGCACATGCCAACCCTCCGCAGGGCGCCCTAAATAGAAGAATTAAGAAGCTGTCAATGAGCAACACAGCTTTGTAATCCATAATCTGAAAGCATTGATATGTCCCCCCCAAAAAAAGTAAAAGTGAAGAAACATAACAATTGAAAACCATGCATTAGTCATGGGGGACATGTTAGGTAATATAAGATGGAGGAACACCAGAAAAAAAATGTCATAACTGTAACAGTGATGAAACATAACAATTGAAAAACATGCACTAGTCCTGGGGGGACATGTTAGGTAATATAAGATGGCGAAACACCAGAAAAAAAAATTCCCAGAGGGAAGGTGCTTGGACTCTAGGATCAAGGTAAAAGTAAGGTGGACAGATAGTCAGTTTCACTCCTTCAGGTGGGACCATTGTCCTTTATTTTCTTTGATTTTCCTTTGTTCCACAAATTGGATTGTGGACTAATTGGGGTTGGACGCTTTGTTGAGCCATGACTGCTTGGAGAAGTATCCATGTCTGCTATCTGGGATATCAGCTTTAATTGAAGGAATAGCCTTTCGCCATCTTGGAAATTGGAAAATGAGTAAGATCTCCCATTTTCTGAGAACTTGACTGCAAATAGAAAGGACCATCTGTACTTTATGTCCTTCTTTATTAGGACTGATAACAAAGGTTTCAGAGCCCCCCTGCACTGAATTGTAGATGGAGACAGGTCCGCAAATAATTGTATTGAATGGCCTTGGTATGTCTTTTGTGGGGATGTTCTAGCCTGCTTTATAGCCTCCTCCTTCACTGAATAAAAATGGAGCTTATTGATAATATCCCTGGGTTTTCCATCCTTCCTAGGGGGTCCTAGGGCTCTGTGGGCCCTATCTAGTTCCATGCAGCTGAAATGGGTGCTAGGAAAAATGGTACCGTTTCAGGGAGTTCTCTGATCCTGATATTATATCTGTGGGACCTATTCTCAAGTTCATCAATTCTAGCTATAGCTACAACCAGTTGTTCTTGCACTGTGTGGATGTGGTCCATATTTTGATTGGAAGCAGCAATAGTTTCCTCCATTTTATATTCTATAGAGTCAATTCTGGACCCTACATTTTGAAAGTTAGCTTTTAATTCTCTTTGTGCTAGACCTTTGTCCAAGAGCTCAGAGAATGTTTTAAATAATTCTGCCATTTGATAAGGCTCATCTCTATGAGGGGCTCCTAAGGTAATAGGAAATGCTTGATTAGCTGTATTATGCCCTAGGTAGGCAGGAGAAAAGTCTGGTATAAAACTGCTGTTGGGGGTCTCAGGGGTAGGTGAAGAGGGAATGAATACCTGAGGAGTACCATCCTGAAGTACTGAAGAGAATGAGGATGCCATAGAATGTCCATCTTGTCTTTATTTTGTGAGGCTGTGAATAGATACAGCTGAGAGCTGAGGTACAGCAGCCATTTTGGGTTTTTATATTATGGCCCCAAAATCACCTAAAATAAAAACTAAAGTATTTGGGGGTGTTCCCCGGGCTCACTATGGTCTGCTGTAGTGTTTTGGGGAGTGTGAAATCGCCATGAGCGCTGTTATAGGCGCTGCTGCGGAAGGCTGGATAGGAGCTCAGAGCTCAGGCAGCCATCTCCTGAGCTCCACCTTCTCTGCCTTCCTGTGGATCATAGTCTTAGTGAGTCAGATTTTAGTTTCCACAGTGTTAAGAGAGCTAGTCTTTCAGGCTTTCACAATGGTCTGCTTGGCAGCTGTCGTGACCTGGAGGAATAGTTTGTGTTCAACCTGTGTAAAGCTGTGAGGTCATATATATTCAGTAGGGCCAAGAGGGGATCCTCTAAATACCTTAACCACTTCCTATAGCATCTTGACATCCGGGAAGTGGTTGTGTTATCCTGACTGGACGTCTATTGATGTCAGGTGGAGGCTCTTTACCACGTGATCAGCTGTGTCCAATTACTGCTGATCACCATGTAAACAAAATTTCAGCTTTCAGCACTGCGTTGATTTAAATTAAAATTGCGCGGTCGTGCGACCTGCCTCCCAAACAAAATTGACGTCCTTTTTTCCCACAAATAGAGCTATCTTTTGGTGGTATTTGATCACCTCTGCGGTTTTTATTTTTTGCGCTATAAACAAAAAAAGGAGCGACAATTTTGAAAAAAAAACCACAATATTTTTTACTTTTTGCTATAATAAATATCCCATTTTTTCTAAAAAATATTTTTTTTCTCAGTTTAGGCTGATATGTATTCTACATATTTTTGGTAAAAAAAATAATAATAAAAAAATCGCAATAAGCGTATAGTGATTGATTTGCGCAAAAGTTATAGTGGCTACAAAATAGGGGATAAAATTCTGATTTATTTTTTATTTTTTTACTAGTAATATGGCGATCTGCACATTTTGTCAGGACTGCCATATTATGGCGGACACATCGGACACTTTTGACACATTTTTGGGACCATTCATATTAATACAGCGATCAGTGCTATAAAAATGCATTGATTACTGAATAAATGTGACTGGCAGGGAGGGGGTTAACACTAGGGGACGGGGTTAAATGTGTATCCTGGAAGTGATTCTTACTGTGGGGGGAGGGGACTGACTGGGGGAGGTGACCGATGCTGTGTCCCTATGTACAAGGAACAGAGCATCAGTCTCCTCTCCCTGACAGGACGTGGAGCTCTGTGTTTACACACAGAGCTCCACGTCCCTGCTCTAAAACTGTCGATCACGGGCACATGGCGGACATCACGGCTGACAGGCACATGAATCGGCATCGCAGTGATGCGATGCCGATGCGCGCCCCCCAGTGGCCGGAGGAGCCAAGGCCGTAAAAGGCCTCTCGGATTTATAGAGCCACCTGGAGGCCGTCTTTTTACTATGGCCTCGGACTGTAGTTAATACATTTATTTTATTTTTGATATATCTACTCTCTTTGGGCCAGATTCAGATACATTTGCGTATCTTTAGAGCGGCATAGCGTATCTTCGTTATGCTACGCTGCCGCAACTTAGAAAGGCAAGTGCTATATTCACAAAGCACTTGCGTCCTAAGTTACGGCAGCGTAGCGTAGATGGGCCGGCGTAAGCCCGCCTATTTATAAGTAGGTGGAAGGTGGGCGTGATACATGATAATGAACCGTGACCCCATGTAAATGAGGTGCCGAACGAACGGCGCATGCGCCGTCCGTGGACGTATCCCAGTGCACATGCTCTGAATCAAGTTGCAAATACTCAATGCTTTTGACGTGAACCTAACTTACGCACAGCCCTATTCACGTACGACTTACGCAAACGACGGAAAATTAGACGCTGTTCCGTTGTCCATACTTAACATTGTCTGCGCCTCATATAGCAGGGGTAACTTTACGCCGGTCATACGCCTTACATAAACTATGTATATCAATACGCCAGGCGCAACTACTTGTGAATCGGTGTATCTAGCTCATTTGCATATTTTTAATGGGAACGCCGAATGCGTCCAGCGTAACTATGCACCCATGATACGCCGGCGTAGGCAAGTTACGTCGGATGGCTGAAGCCGTGTTTTTCGGCGTATCTTGCTGAATCGGTGTAAAGATGCAACTGTGCACATTTGAACTTACGGTGGCGTATCAGGAGATACGCTAGCATAGATTCTTTCTGAATCCGGCCCTTTGAGTCTATCTACTTGCCCTGTACTGTAATAGTCCTCTTTGCTTCTTTCCTTTTTTGTGTCTCTTGGGTTTTGGGGTTCCCTGAGCCCTCTCGCTATCTTATACAATTACGACATAAATAATATGGTAATAGAACCAAAAGGAGGATGGTGGGAGGGGGAGGGAGGGATAGCCTAAGATTAGGCAGGCAGAAAGGGGTTACTCTTGGCAACAAGAAATGATCTAGACGGGAATAATCAAAATTAATTATATTTATTACGGTATCAAAAAGTTAAATAAGTTAAAAAGTGCAATTGAAAAAGAACCATTGAGAAATAGGATCATTAGTAAAGGTAATTACCATTAACATGGTTAACAAACAGGACACACAAATGACATAACATATAACACAACACAAGTCCGGACGTATATGTTGTAGTATATGTAGTGATGTGTTTTTATATATATATATATATATATATATACAGTGCAGAAAATAAGTATTTGAACACCCTGCTATTTTGCAAGTTCTCCCACTTGGAAATCATGGAGGGGTCTGAAATTGTCATCGTAGGTGCATGTCCACTGTGAGAGACATAATCAAAAAAAAAATTCCAGAAATCACAATTTATGAATTTTTAACTATTTATTTGTATGATACAGCTGCAAAGAAGTATTTGAACACCTGTCTATCAGCTATAATTCTGACCCTCAAAGACCTGTTAGTCTGCCTTTAAAATGTCCACCTCCACTCCATTTATTATCCTAAATTAGATGCACCTGTTTGAGGTCATTAGCTGCATAAAGACACCTGTCCACCCCATACAATCAGTAAGAAGCCAACTACTTACATGGCCAAGACCAAAGAGCTGTCCAAAGACACTAGAGACAAAATTGTACACCTCCACAAGGCTGGAAAGGGCTACGGGGAAATTGCCAAGCAGCTTGGTGAAAAAAGGTCCACTGTTGGAGCAATCATTAGGAAATGGAAGAAGCTAAACATGACTGTCAATCTCCCTCGGACTGGGGCTCCATGCAAAATCTCACCTCGTGGGGTCTCAATGATCCTAAGAAAGGTGAGAAATCAGCCCAGGACTACACGGGATGAGCTGGTCAATGACCTGAAAAGAGCTGGGACCACCGTTTCCAAGGTTACTGTTGGTAATACACTAAGACGTCATGGTTTGAAATCATGCATGGCACGGAAGGTTCCCCTGCTTAAACCAGCACATGTCAAGGCCCGTCTTAAGTTTGCCAATGACAATTTGGATGATCCAGAGGAGTCATGGGAGAAAGTCATGTGGTCAGATGAGACCAAAATAGAACTTTTTGGTCATAATTCCACTAACCGTGTTTGGAGGAAGAAGAATGATGAGTACCATCCCAAGAACACCATCCCTACTGTGAAGCATGGGGGTGGTAGCATCATGCTTTGGGGGTGTTTTTCTGCACATGGGACAGGGCGACTGCACTGTATTAAGGAGAGGATGACCGGGGCCATGTATTGCGAGATTTTGGGCAACAACCTCCTTCCCTCAGTTAGAGCTTTGAAGATGGGTCGAGGCTGGGTCTTCCAACATGACAATGACCCGAAGCACACAGCCAGGATAACCAAGGAGTGGCTCTGTAAGAAGCATATTAAGGTTCTGGCGTGGCCTAGCCAGTCTCCAGACCTAAACCCAATAGAGAATCTTTGTAGGGAGCTCAAACTCCGTGTTTCTCAGCGACAGCCCAGAAACCTGACTGATCTAGAGAAGATCTGTGTGGAGGAGTGGGCCAAAATCCCTCCTCCAGTGTGTGCAAACCTGGTGAAAAACTACAAGAAACGTTTGACCTCTGTAATTGCAAACAAAGGCGACTGTACCAAATATTAACATTGATTTTCTCAGGTGTTCAAATACTTCTTTGCAGCTGTATCATACAAATAAATAGTTAAAAAAATCATACATTGTGATTTCTGGATTTTTTTTTTTTGATTATGTCTCTCACAGTGGACATGCACCTACGATGACAATTTCAGACCCCTCCATGATTTCCAAGTGGGAGAACTTGCAAAATAGCAGGGTGTTCAAATACTTATTTTCTGCACTGTATATGTATATATATATATACATATATATTATATATATATATATATATATATATATATATATTATACTGTATTATGTGAGTAAAAGATTGAACGGGCCAAATCTTAGTAACCTGTAATTGCATTACACATCAAAAGATACTTCCATTGTCCATTATCAAATGGACAAAGAGAAGGATATAGGAAGTCCTTTTTGCACATCAGACCTGTAATTCACATTAAGAGACGCTTGCCTATTGTCAAATAGCCAACTGGACAGGATGAGCTCTTGCTTACATATCAAACCATTTCTTAGGCCACAGGTAATATAATTACTTATTAAAAGAGAGCTAATTGGTATACAAGGATGTATACGGGTTGGCTCCCTGATTCCTGCTGGGAGTGACAATTACCTGACGATCTGCAAGACAAGACGCTGGGTCATTTCTTTTAGATCAAAGACGGCCAATCAAATTGTTAGCTATTCAGTGAAAAGGATATTCATTCTGTTAGTCAGTTTTGACATTCATGTCATCTTGTCAGAGAGAAGGTAATCCTGTATTCTCTCTGTATGAGTATGGGGGCGCAGGTAGAAATCTGAATTACTCTGTTGGATTTTTGTATCATCTATGGACTTTGGACTTTATTCTGTATTGAAGTCGTTGAATTAAAATTGCGTTCTCTGGAGGGCCTGGTGTGTTGCTGCGGAACAACATCATTTATAATCATCCTACTAATATCTATACATCAATTATCTAATCGGAGGATACTACACTTTATGAATTTCTACATTGGTGCCGTGACCCGGATTCGAACCGGGGTTCCTGCGGTTCGAATCCGGGTCACGGCACGGATTCAAACACGTGCTCAAGCAAAAGAAATTGAAGAAAGGACATGTGAGTTGGGTAAAATACAAGATCAGGATGAGGAATTAGCTCAACTAAAATAAATGTGTGGAACTGGGCTCATACAATTTGAGGGTCAAGAGATGCAGGTGCAGGATGGCCTTTTAATAACTTACAAAAATTATTTATCCTTATGGGTTGCCCCAAAAGGAGTGAGGAAAGACATTCTTACGTGGATTCATGGGTCCCCTGTTGGTGGACACCCCAAACTTCCTTTAACTTTAGAGAGATTAGACCATGTAGCATGGTGGCCTAAAAATAAACAAGACATGCAGGACCATATCTTATCATGTTTGATGTGTGCCAGGCATGATCCTGCAAATAGGAAGAGGAGAGGGGCACTGATGAGACAAGCTCCCATGGGACCATAGGAGCGAATTCAAATTGATTACACAGGTGAATTACCTAACACTGCACACCAGAACAAATATTTGCTGGTTGTCGTGGATTCTTTCAGTCACTGGGTTGAAGCTTTCCCTACCAAAAACTGTACTGCCACTACTACTGCAAGGATCTTGGTCAAAGAAATATTTAGTCGGTGGGGGATACCAAAAGTTTTAGAGGTGCAAGAGACATGTAAGCTCCTTGGTGTCGTCCAAAAATTTCACATCTTCTATCACCCTGAGTCTGCGGGACAGGTTGAACGAATGCACAGGACCATTAAAAGTGCTCTTAGAAAGGTTGTAAATGAGCAAGGTACTGACTGGGATGAAAAATTACCCTTTGTACTGGGAACTATTCGTTCCAGAGTGTGCAGGTCCATAGGCTTTGCCCCTTATGAAGCTATGCTTGGCAGAACAATGAGAACCTGGGAACATCTGATAAATCCAGTCCCAGCAGCATTAGAAACTGTGTCATTGTCGGAAACATGGGTAGAGATCTTAAAGGATCATGTGATTACGGTACATAAGGCTGTGTGTGCCACTGATGAATGTACACATAAAAGCTCACAACAATGGTTTAATGCAATGGGTGACACTAGTGAATACCAAATTGGGACTAGAGTAATGTTACAGGATTTTTCTGGGTTTCACCCATTCCCTAGGGCAAAGTGGAAGGGCCCTTATGAAGTCATAGACAAGATTGGACCCTCTGTTTACTTATTAGATTTGGGAGAGGGCAGGTCAAGATGGAGTCATGCATGTCAGATAAAAGCATTTAAAGGAAAAATGGATTTTATGGATGAAAGCATTGTCTAACTTTCTTCCTGAGATTGTCTTTCAGGTCCCAGGAGGAATGCGTACATCGGAAGACTACACCAAAATGAAGACACCCTCCCTGGACAAATACAAGCCTCTATTAGCATATGTGTTGCTAATAGCATCAATCACTCTACTACTTTGCATCACAAACATCAGAGTGGAAAAATGTCAAGTTGAAGGATTCAAATGCTTACCATTGGGGAAATCTGATCGAAATAAAAGGAGTGTAATGGATCATACTACAGAACTTATTGTTTTAGAGAACTCAGAAGGCATCCAGATACATGGGGATACTGTAAAAGGCATAGTCGGGGGGTGGATAGTTGTTGAATGTGAGATCATGATGCCAAAATCTGATTACCTTATGGAATATGCCGTTTGGACTTACCCAGAAGGAAGCGATCGTCACAGGAGTACAAATATAATTTTAGTGGAGACAAAGAATGGACCACAAATGCAAATGACTTTAGACAGAAATTTTACAATATTCAAGGAGGGTATTATATCCTGTAGCCCTCATGATACGAAGGATGGAATCTATACAAAAGTCTTAAATATAATGGTCACAAATTCTAGAGACTGTCCTACAATTTTACCATGGCCAGAACATGGACTTTTCCTTGAGCGAACTCAAACCTTAGTGTATAGCGATGTTTCATACTTATCAGTACCATTATTGTTGAATTTTACATCATTTAACATTCCAGAGAGTTGCCCAAAATCAATGGGATCATGGTTTAAAACGGTCTTTCAAACACATATAAACTTATTTTGGGATGCTACACAAGGGCTTCATTTTAAGAAAGTTTCAAAGAGGGATCTGGGTACTGATATCATATCAGGCCTCAGTTTGGGTAGTTCAATTTGGAATAGGGTTGATATAGAGAGCCTAAATATGAGAGGACTAAATTATGTGGGTGGATTACAGCAGATACTGCTTAAAGGGGGAAGAGTGTATTTAAACGCTCTAGCTGAAATGAAGGTAGATATTCAGAACATTCACACCATTGCTGCAGATTTGCAGAACATTCAAATGTCGGTGAGTGCACTGAATAAAACACTTCAAACCAATAATGTATCCAAGTCTATAGTTTGTGGTATCATAGGAAACTTGCTGAGTGAACACCTGAGCCTAGGGCTTCGAGAGATCAAACAAGGAGAATGGCCAAGGATAATGAACTCAACTTTATTATTCCATCTTATCAAAGACAGTGGTGTTACTTGTAGGAACTTTGCCCTTGCTAAAGTAAGAAGCCTGGATAGTCTTTGCAATAAAGATCGCATTGGAAAGCAGGAAATACCTCTGACTGTCGACATCCCTACATGGTCAACAACACCCTTACCCGTATACAAGATGATCGTTCTTGGTGAGGTGGAGGTGAGAAATGGCACTAATATAAAGAAACAACTGCTACCGCAAAGCAAACTTGTCGTCAAGGACAACCAAGTGTGGAAAACCATGGATCCCAACTGCTGTACTAGACGTGCCCAGGCCTGGCTTTGTTCCTGTTCTTTTGAGCGGCTGGAGTACATAGATGGCTGTGCTGCTACACACTCTGGAAACTGCCTGGTTCAATTGCAAAAATTTGAACCGGCCTGGAAGAGAATAATTCATGGAGAAGATTCAAGGGTCTGTGCATTAGGGGTCCCCTCATTCACTTGGCAGAAGCAAGTTCAGTGCCGGACACCCATCACAGGCTGGTGTGTGAACCTCACAGAAGGACTGTTAACAATTGGAGAGGAAGACATTCGAGCTAATATCCAGATGAATCAAGTATCTATGGACATTGAGCAAACTGATCTTGGCAAATGGGACTCTATGATTTCTCCTTTATTTAAGAAAATACCACCACTTACAGTTGAATTGGATACATTATTTAAGAGGGATAGTAGGAAAATTATAGAATTACAGGAACTGGTGAAGGAAAACCTCATCAGTTCTAGTAAAATTACTAAGGAATTTCAGGAGCCTTGGTGGAGCATACCCAATAACACTTTTACTCACCCGCTATTGAGAACACTTTCCATAATTTTTGTGTTTATTCAATTTGTATTAATATGTTTTTTGTTTGGTTTATATTGTTGTGGTAGAAAACAATTAAGAATAATTCAGAAAAGTAAGGAAGACCTAGATATGGCTTCAATCTTAAGAGCCAGGGAGGTCTGAGCGGTTTGGTTGTTTGAGTTATGGATCAGTTCTAGTAGTTAGAACCAATCCGAGTGGGGGAATGTTGTAGTATATGTAGTGATGTGTTTATATATATATATATATATATATATATATATAAAAAACACATCACTACATATACTACAACATTCCAGCCTCGAGTGATGAGCTACCTAATTCAATTCAGGCAATGATTTTGACCCACAAGGGAGGATTCAATATCAATATAATTAATTATTAATGATATCTCTCTTAAGGAAGCCAATAAGTGCAGCTTACTGGGGGCTGTATCAGATGTGTGGGGAGGAAGAAGGGGCAGGGGAAAGTGAGTTGGGATATTATATTATATTTTGCCTCTTCAATTGAGATTGTAATAGAGGCAGTGAAATGATGTTACTGTTGTAGTAGCCCCAAATGCTGGAAATAGCCTGAAATAAACTGAGGTATGAAAGAATCAATCTTTCAAAAAGGACAGCAGTATGTCTTTTGATGCTCTTTAGATATACTAGTTATGGTCTCCTGTAGAATCCATCTATGATTTGAACTGATGTTAGTCCATCATAACTCTGAGTGCATTTGGAATTCTAGGAATATAGAAGGAAAAAAAGTGCTTTTGTTACAAATAAAAGCAAATCGTCTGCAAAAAGAGCCAATTTTGCATGGAGAGGGCCTACCTGAATACCGGTTAAATTGTCGGTTTTTTTCGTAGTGCGTTTGCCAGGTGTTCCATCGTAATAACATACAACAGGGGTGATAAGGGACAACCCTGGCGTGTTCCATTGAGAATAGGAAAAGCAGGGGAAAAAGATCCATTCACCCTAATTCTAGCTGATGGTGATAGATATAAAGACATAATCCGTGTTATCATAAAGGGACCTATGCCAATCTGTTGAAGAGAAGATTGTAAAAACTTCCAGCTAACACAGTCAAACGCCTTTTCAGCATCAACCGTTAGCAGGTAAAGAGGGATATCTCAGGTATGGGCATCCTGTCAGCAGGAGGGCTTTAAGCGTGTTATCTCTTGCTTCTCGACCGCTGACGAAACCAGCCTGATCTAGATGTATTAATTGAGGCAATAATGGTTGTAGGCGACTAGCTAAAATCTTAGCAACATTTTTTATGTCAACCCCAATTAATGATATAGGTCTGTAGTTTGTACATAAAGAGAGGTCCTTATCTGGTTTCGGGATGAGTGAGATATGTGCTTCCATCGTTTGTGTAGGGAAAGTAGACCCATTCGCTATGGAATTAAATACCTGAGTCAGGAATGGAGTAAGAAGAGGAGCAAAATGCTTATAAAATTTAGGCGTAAAGCCATCAGGGCCTGGACTTTTACCCACCGGGGTGTTAGCGATAGCCTTAGCGAAATAGAGTAATTTGAAGAAAAGCCTGGTCCTGTTTGGTAAAGAACTATTCGTCCAACGACAAGTTTATTTAATTTAGCTTACATTACTGTATCATTTACATTAGCAGTGAACAGAATCGCTAAGTAATGAAGCATGCTTGTCATTATCTTGGTTCTTCAAGATAAAAGATCCATCCGGTATTTTTACTTGTAGAACTATGGGGAAGGAAAGAGGGGTGGGAATGGGGAGGGAAAGGGAAAAGCAACAGACAAAAGGGAGGTGGAAATGCAAATGATCAAAGTGACCACTTAGGCCTTGTACACACGAGGGAATAAATCCGCTGAAACTGGTCCGACGGACCATTTCATCCGAAAGATCCGGTCGTTTGTATGGTCAAACGGACCGTTTCGGCCGGATTTTTCCAGCGGAAAAATTCCAAAGCATGCTTTGAAATATTTCCGCCGGACCCATGTCCGTCGGATATGTCCGCTCGTTAGTACACAAAAGCCTCGGACCAAAAACCCGCGCATGCTCAGTCAAAACGATGGGACGGGAGCACTCGTTCAGGTAAAACTCGCGTTTGTTTGGGACCTGGCACATTCGTCACCTAAACTCTCTATATAGTGTTCCGTTTAGATCGTTTTTTTGTGCTTTCTTCTCTTGCTAGAATGAACCCGTTCTTTTGCTGTAGCAATTTTCTCCAGATGTCACATACTGCTAGCTTGCATTTTCATTATTTATTTTTCTATTTGACACAGTTTGCTTGCCAGATGTCCCCACATTTGTTTATGTTCTCCACATTTTAAAAATGTCTATTTGGACTTAATGTTGAGCTTTTTTTTTTTTTTTTATGATTTGGATTTAACGTGTTTGGAATATTTCAAATTTAGTTTTTTTTTTCTTGTTTCATCCTTTTTTTTTACTCAAAAATGTACGCTTCTTTTGGGTTTACCAAGTTCAAACATAAAAGGTCCCCCCCCCCCCTAAAAGGAGTTTGGGTCCTTTGCAAATGCCACATTTTCTTTGCCAAATGTCTGATGCTTACTCACCACAGTATTAAACACAATAGACAAGGTTTGAAAGTAAATACAAAAGCCATTTATTTACGGCCAAAAAATAAATTAGAAATCACCAGAACGGCAGCACTTGATGAGATTGCAACATACATGCATACTTGGGAATTACAACATGATGAAGGACAAATTAAGTAACCTCAGGAGTCAATATCAAAAATCAGGATCAGCAGCACATGAACAAAGGAACCCAAGCTGTGCTACTACAACGAGCTCAGTTTTTTGGACAATAAACTGGATGGCAGGGATTCATCTTCTCGACTTCCTAGCAGACTTCCTTCCAGCGAAACTTCCACGGGTCCGTCCACGGAACCTTGCAGGTGGGGCTGATGTGGCAGGAGGAGGATGATGATGATGGGGAGCAGGCCAAGCCGGATCCCACAGCACAGTGTCCTGGTCAGCTCGTTCCTTTTCATCCTGGCCAGGACCTGATTTATAATGTCCTTGGCCAGGCTTTTTTGCTCCTCCCCCCTTGGTTCAGCTCATTGGCCACAAATGCGCTATAGCATTCCGTTGGGTTGAGGGGGGCTCTCATGATTTCGGCAGCCTCCCGGATGACCTGAAGGCTTTCATCATGCACCTCCCTTCTGCGCCTCTTTGCAGCTGGTGGCCTCATTTGGAGGGGAGGAACTTGGCTGATTGTGCTCAGCCTGGGCCTGGGGACCTGCTGCACCTCACTTGACCCGGCCTCCTCCTGGCTGCCACTCACCCCTTCCACCTGGCTGACATGGGCCTCAGGAGCTGCCACCTCCTGGCTGGTCTCTTCTTCCTGTGTATAAAAAAGGCAACATGTTGTAATTTTTGGCACAATCAAGCACACACATTTTATTTCTCTAGACTTTTTTAGTTAGCATTAATTGAAATTAAACAGACTGTCCTTCTGACCCCTGCATTTGGCATCCCTGTTTGTTTTTTGTTTACAAGATCAACTCACGAATTCAAAATAAATAGCAGCACAAAACTAGTTTTGAAAATACTAGACCTCACTGAAGATGGCCAGATCTGGCTCCATGTCAGCCAGCCCCGCTTCAGATTCTGCAGGGCTCCTGGGATCCGGGGAAGTTCCGCTGGGAGGAAGGCTGGAAGGAAGTGTTGAAACCGAAGCCCTGCCATCCAGTTCATCATTCAAAAAACTGAGCTCTTTGTAGTACCAGAGCTTGGGTTCCTTCTTCTTAGCTGCTGCTGATCCTGATTTTGGATATTTCCGTTTTTTATAGACATTCCTGTAGCTTCTCCTGAGGTTATTGAATTTGTCCTTCACCATGTCGCCTGTGCAACTTGGCACCCAAGTGTGCAGGTATGTCGCAATTTCATCAAGTGCTGCCTCTCTCTTTCCAGTGTCACAATAATGGGTGTGTCTGGTGTCCCAAAGAAGGGGCATATCCCGATATCGGGCTATTAATTCCATTGTAGCCTCCTTCCCTTTCAGCAAATCCATTATTTTGGGCTGCTTCTAGAAATGTCGCTTCTCAATAGTAATGTCTAGAATAGAAATTGCCAATCAAACACAAAGCACAACTTTCCAAAGGCTCAGCTTTGTCATTCTTAAAATATGTGCACATTCATTCATTTTAGAGCATCTACTTTATACAAACACAGTGTCTTATGCTGCTACATAGCTGGCCTGCTCTGCCGCAATGTTGTACCCCCCAAAAAGTTGGCATTCAGAGTCCATGTTGCAAGTTGTAGCATGTAGTTAAGAACACATCCACCATGAATATGAATGCTAGCATTCACCTCAAGGCACTAGTTCATGTGTAGCTATCATGCCCCTCAGCATTGATGGCAGAAAACACTACCTACTTATCTCTGTCCAACCAATACACAACACTACTGGCATGATCTGACTGCATACTCTAAAATACAAATAAAGAGGAAAGAGCATTCTCTACATATATCTTGATGAAGTGATGTGTCCAAGCACTTTACTCTCTAAATGTTATGGTGGGCCCCAAAATACATAAATAACAGTGGCCTAAAAAGGGTGCAAACAACATATAAAAGCTCCATCCCCCATGCCTGTTCAAATTATAGGCCTCTGATCCGATGTTTGCATTTACCTTCGTCTCTCTCTCTCCTCGTTTCCGCTCGAGTAATCTCCGCGTAACCTACGTAATCACGTCGTTTCCATTATATTCCCCACGCAATCAAGAAACGCCACCCTCGTCTCCGCCCATGACGTACCAATTTCTGCTTTCCACGCCCATCTGCAACGTTGATTGGAAAATTTGGCGATGTCACACGAGCGCACATTAGCCTCTGATCGGGATCAGGAAGGGACAGAGGCCGGAACGTCCCGATCCAGGCCAAAACGTTACAAGGCCACAAACATGTCTCTACAAGAGATGGTGGAGTTGGTGTCCATCCTGCGACGGAAGGACTATGATGGTGAGCATGGCCCATACAGCACCCCTAACCGGAGGAAGTCAAAAATTATGGATAAGGCAGCAAGGAAACTTTATGAGATGTTTGGGGTCACCAGGTCCAAAGAGCAGCTCCGGAAACGCTGGTCCGACTTAAAACTGCGCGAGCCAGAGCAGTATCGCAAAATAAAAAAAATCATTGAAAAAAGTAAGTACTTTAAAATGTCTTTGGAGTGACTATTTTTGTCGGAAATGTTTTGCCATGTATATTTCGCCATCTGCCTCGTTGGCCTGCTTGTATTTTTTAAACCCTGCCTTGTAAATTTAGTAATGTTTGTCTAATATAAATCCGACGACTTGCCACGATCGTAGTCAACATCGTTCCAATCACATCGTTTATCCTCAATCCGCGGTTCCAGGAACATCACACCTGGACGAGGCTATTTGGCGAAAAACATCGTTTTCAGAAACAATGTTGAAAATATGATGTGTTTGTGCAAACTAATAAGTTTATTTAAAAAGGCAATCAGGATTCTGTAATTCACACAGTGCTGAGATAACTTAATATGCAGCTGTTTGGACATCTGTAATTTAGAAAACCTGTCTACCCACATAAAATAGTAATTTGGAGTTTAGGAGAAGGGACTCCAAAAAAGACTTATTCAGGAGGCCAGACATGTGTGTCACTTCCCCAAAAAGCCTCATTATATCACAGCTAGGGAGACGTCAGCTAACAAAAAAAAGGGACATGGTTTGTGCTGTAATAAGGCCAAAACTAGAATTGTAACGCCACTTCTAAGCAATGTTTGCAAATTAGTCCCTCCAAAAAGATCTGTTTGCTGATTTTTTATTTTTTTATTTTGTTGTTTTTAGGGGAAAGAAGAGGACAGCGCTATGAGGAGTCAGGGAGGCCCACACTGTCTCCCAAACGGCACGAAAAAATTGTTGAGCAGGAGGATGATGAAGAAGGAGAGGAGGAAGAAGGAGAGGAGGAAGGGAGAGAGGAGGAAGGCGGATTGGTGGAGGAAGGCAGATTGGTGGAGGAAGGCGGATTGGTGGAGGAAGGCGGATTGGTGGAGGAAGGCGGATTGGTGGAGGAAGGCGGATTGGTGGAATTTGGTGGATTAATGGAGGAAGGCGGTTTGGTGGAATTTGGCGGATTAGTGGAGGAAGGCGGATTGGAGGAGGAAGGCGGATTGGAGGAGGAAGGCGGATTAGTGGAGGAAGGAGAAGTTGAAGAAGAAGGAGAAGTTGTAGAAGATGTTGAACTTGTCAGTACAACAGGTCAGTGACACCCCAGCTTTGCAGGGAAAAAGAGATGTAGATAGGCCTGCACCTTACTTACTTACAATGTTGTGTTTTTCCTTTGGCATTTTTAGGGGATGAAGATGGGATTAGCACATCTGTCGCTCCTATTTTTTCTCGTGCAAGTGCACAAATCCTAATACAGCAGATAATGGAGTGCAGCACCGATCTGGCCAATATGAGGGAAAGGATGGTGGTGATGGACCAAAACTTCAAAAACATGCTCGATATTTTGGGACGTATATAGAAGACTATCCCCCCCAGCTGCCCCCCATGCCCCCCCCCCTGCCCCCCCTGCCCTCACCCCTAACCACCCCACTCTCAAAGATGTTGTATAATGTTCGTTTAATATCCCCCAAAATTTGAGGATGCACACACACACACAGGTTTATTTACTAAAGCTATAAGGGGCAAAAGCAGCATCACTTGGCATATAAAACAATCATCTTCCATGTTTGGATGCAAAGTCTTAATTGACTAAGCTTAATTTAGAAGCTGATTGGCTTATATGCACAAATAAGCCGGAGTTTGGACTGTTTAGTAAATAAACCCCAATGTGTGTTCACATGTGCGATCTGCCATCACAGGACATCAATTGTATGTGCTTTGTGGGTGCAACCCCTTCCTTACTTATCAAGTAGGTGACAGAAAGGGGTTGCACCCACAAAGCACATACATTGATCACCCATGATGGCAGATAGCACATGTGAACATTTCGCATGGGATCTCATGTGAAAAAACACCATTTGGCCCATCACACACACAGCATGTGTGCATCCTCAAATTTTGGGGGATTCCGGCGTGACCTAAGACCATGTTGTCTGGGTTTGTTATGCCAAATAAAAGGTTGAACTTTGTAAGTTCGATTGTTATATATGTTTGTCAAAATATTTTTTGAATAAATAAATACTTTCTAAACCAAGTTTTCTAATTAAAACACAAAGATTTTCGTAAATAAAAAAGAAATAAAAAAACCTTTTAAAAACACACACACCAGTGGCTTCTTATTTCTAACCTCAATACCCAGTTTGTAGAAGAGTGACTAGAATGTGCAATTGTGTGTATTTACTAAAACCTGCTAACTAAATTGGGCACAAGAAATGCACTAGTTTCAGAACCTGGAAGACAGATAAAAAGAGAAAAAGCAATAATGACAAACAACTGTATAAAGTCCAATGGTCAAATTATTTATTATTTCTTGGTAATATTTCTTTATTTTGGGGGCCGAATTATAAAGAAATATTAATCTGGCATAGCTATGGCCCCCCGACCCATAAAGTACTCAACATATTTGTCGCGTACCTCACGAGCAGATTGGGTGACCGAGCCAGCGCGACCAGTGTCCAGCCCAGGAAGGGTATCTGAGGGTAGTCCTGCCTCAGCACCGATGTTGGGTAGGTACGTCTGGGAATGCCTGCGTAAAAAATTATGCAATATGCAGCAGGCCAAAATAACAGAGTTAAATTTATATTCCGCCAGATGTATCGCTGTCTGGAACAGGCGGAACCGGCTGGCGAGTATCCCAAAGGCATTCTCGACTACCCTCCGGGCCCTGGCCAGCCGGAAATTGAAGACTCTCCTCTCCGGGGTGAGGGTCCTCTGGGGAAAAGGCCGCATGAGGTGAGGTCCAAGTCCAAAAGCCTCGTCCTTCCACATTGTCTTCATCCGGTGGCAGTTCAAGACCACCAGTTTGTAGACGCCTGTAAAATTCGGTCCGCGCGAACACTCCCCCATCAGACAGCCGGCCATTCTTCCCCACGTCCACATACAAAAATTCGTAGTCTGCCGACACCACCGCCATCAACACGATACTATGAAAACCTTTGTAGTTATAATAGTACGAGCCCGAAAGAGGTGGCGGCACTATGCGGACGTGCTTCCCATCAATTGCCCCTCCGCAGTTTGGAAAATCACAACGCTGGGCAAAGTGGGCAGCCACAGTCTGCCATTCCTGCGGCGTGGAGGGAAACTGTGGGGACAAAAGCAAAAAAACAATTAGCACTTTGGCACAGAAACAACATTGCAAACACTAGTAAAAAAAAAACATTCTGCAACATCACGGTATTAACATTTCAAAAAATTAGTGTATAGAGAGTATTTAGGGCAACAAATCTAGAGACAATTATTATCAGACTCCACATCCCGCTGATAGGGCAATACACTTTTTTAGGGGGAGGGAGTTGAACTACAATGGAGCAGGACACCAAAAAAAAAAAAAAGGTGTTTTTGTCCCTAGGAGATGATGCTGGACAGGTTAGTAGTGTTGAAGGTAAAAATATGCAGGTAGGCCAAACCACATTAACCTGGAAAGCTTAACAACATGCATGGGGAGAAAAGGGAACATTAAGCACACAGCATATTACAATCATGGCGACTAGGAAAACCAACACAAAAAGGTGAGAAAAATATGCAAACATTATTAAAGACACAGATTGTGATGTTAAAGGAGGAAACTTACCTTAATAAACTCCTCCTGCATGACTTGTATGATGGCAGAACACGTCTCCGGTATGATGATCCCAAGCGCCTGGGGAGAGATGCCTGTTGAGAACTTGAGGTCCTGCAGGCTCCTCCCAGTTGCCAGGTACCGCAACGTGGCAATAAGCCTCTGCTCAGCCGGAATGGCTTGGCGCATCACAGTGTCCTGCCTCGTGATATAGGGGGACAGGAGATCCAGCAGACGGTGGAAAACGGGGTCCGTCATACGGAGAAAGTTCCTGAAGTCATCAGGATTATTCTCCCGGATCTCCCTAAGCAGAGACATATGAGAGAATCGATTACGCTGCCGCAACCAATTCTTGGCCCAGGAACTCCTCCTCCTACTGTTCCTGTCCAAATCACTGGAATGCACACAGACTCCAGAACAAAACCCATAAACAGCACGAACTCGTGAAAAGTTGCGCTGCTGCTCCATCATGGCTTCAAACCGGCCGGCTGGTCAGTCAAGAACACACTCAAACAGAAAGCACCCCCAAATCCAGCAAGACCTGCAAAGATCGCACGTCAAACAGATACGACCGTACAGGACGGCACTGCAAAGCAGAAACGCCGCGTACGGCGACACTGAATGACAAATACGAGCCCACAAGCACACACTGAACCTGAAAATACGACCTGTTAAGCGCGGAGACTGAAAAGCACGAATCAGCTCTAACCAAACCTTCGCTAACACGGAACTAGCAGAAGCGGAACAGAGGGCGGCGCCGATGGCTTCGTCATTCCCCTTTATAGTGACGTCGTACGTGGTTTACGTGCCCGCGTTCTGGTCCGCTGGGATTTCGGTCCGATGGTGTGTACGCTCATCAGACCAACGGACAAATTTGACTTATCCGCTGGGAAATATCCGTCGGATGTTTCCGACCGGATACATTCCCTCGTGTGTACAAGGCCTTATAGTACACGTAAAGGAGAATGATGATCAGTGATAAATGACAGTGCCCTAACTTCTCCATGTAGAAAATTACATGATAAGTTTTAATGGAGTAAAGGGGGTAGAGAATGAGAAAGAAGGCAGGGAGAAATAAAAGTACTGAAAGGTATATATTTGTATAAATAAGAAATATATATAGGAATTTATAGGCAAGGGTAAAGGGCTAGCGGTAACAGAAAAAGAGAAATAGTTACACTTAGTACCAGTTAGTGAATTATATGGAAATCATTGATTATTTTTTTTAGGTCTCCAAAAAACCCTTGCAAATTTAGCTCGGTGTTCAAACCGATTGGCACAAGTGACTTCAGACGATACACCCACCATTTCTCTTTTTGTAAGAGGATACGATCATAGTCACCTCGTCTAGTGGCCATGGTAATAGAATACTAATAAACATTTCCATTCCTCTTCAATCTGCAGCTCTGTCATTTTCTGTAAAGTACAATAAAATATGGTTACAGAATGTGTACAGAACGCCTCCCCAGAAACATAATTTCCTGCTTGTGTGATTGGCTCACTGATTTTCCACGAAATCTACACTAAGATACAAATCAGATTTCAGGCATCTCGAGCTGTGGTGGCTCAACGTGATTGGCACTGCGCTGACAAGCCATTCACCTCTGCAGCCAAGGGTTCGGATCCCGGTCTCGGCTACATGTGAATTGAGTTTGGTGATCTCAGTCCGGCTCCCCGTTGGTGTGCAATGCAAGGTACGCCTGTGCTTAGTACGCCCACCCCCCCCCACAAAAACCACCACACTTGCACGCACACAAAATTGGTATAACACGCACGCACTTTGGCCATGCGGTCTCCTAAAAAAAGAGAAGCGATGGACCTACGGGGCTGGCTGGGTGGGCTAGACCCCCTCACTCCCTCATAGGGGGAGTCCCTCTGCCCCGTTGGGGTCTCGTTGGGCCCCAGTTGGGCTCCCAAGTGGAGCAGGTAGGGCGGGGTGAGTGGGAGGCCCCCCTCACACCCGCCATTGCCAGCGGGGGCATGGAGAAGGATGGCAGATTGCCTCCGGGGTGAGAGTCTGCCTACTACCAACTGCTGCAGCCCGGCTCCTCTCTCTCAAGTTCATGCACAAAATACACTTTAAAAATAAATAAAAATAAAAAATAAATAAAGATTTCAGGCATCTCCTGCAACAAATATGACATTTTTGGTAAGATACTCCCAATAGTAAATGACAGCTAAAGGGATGCAGACCATGCAATTTTCCGCATTAGAGCCCTGATTCTGCAGCAGCTGGTTAATCGAAACTTTGGGCACCCCGGGTAAAAATTTGTATTAATGTGCATAACGAAGCCAAGGAAAAATGGAAAAATCTCCAAAAGGCATCAAATTACAAATTAGACATTCTTATAATATGTAAAAAAAAGTTAGATTTTATTTTCATCATTTACACTTTCATAATTACAGAAAACAAAAAAATGGCATCTGCAAAAGTTTGGGCACCCTGCAGAATTTATAGCATGCACTGCCTCCTTTGCAAAGCTGAGGCCTGCCAGTGTCATGGATTGTTCTCAATCATCGTCTGGGAAGACCAGGTGATGTCAATCTCAAAGGTTTTAAATGCCCAGACTGATCTGACCTTGCCACAACAATCAGCACCATGGGTTCTTCTAAACAGTTGTCTAGAAAACTAAACTGAAAATAGTTGACGCTCACAAAGCTGGAGAAGGCTATAAGAAGATAGCAAAGCGTTTTCAGATGTCAAAATCCTCTGTTCGGAATGTAATTAAGAAATGGCAGTCATCAGGAACAGTGGAAGTTAAAGCAAGATCTGGAACACCAAGAAAAATATCAGAGAGAACAGCTCGCAGGATTGTGAGAAAAGCAATTCAAAACCCACGTTTGACTGCACGATCCCTCCAGAAGGATCTGGCAGACACTGGAGATGTGGTACACTATTCCACTATAAAGAGATACTTGTACAAATATGGTCTTCATGGAAGAGTCATCAGAAGAAAACCTCTTCTACGTCCTCACCACAAAAATCAGCGTTTGAACTTTGCAAATGAACATATAGACAAGCCTGATGCATTTTGGAAACAAGTTTTGTGGACCGATGAGGTTAAAATAGAACTTTTTGGCCAGAATGAGCAAAGGTACGTTTGAAGAAGAAAGGGCACAGAATTTAATGAAAAGAACCTCTGTCCAACTGTTAAGCATGGGGGTGGGGGGCGTGGCCAGGACAGGCATGTGAGAGGACGCATCTCCCACAGCTCCCAGCGGTGATCCGGTATTGATCCTCCCCCGGCCATAATTCTGGTTCGGAACCACCATATGCTAACAGCCGGCACTCCCGGGATCACAGCGGTACCACCACCGGCGCTCTGCACCAGAGGGATGACCCGCAAAGGACAAGCGGAGAGCGCGGGGCCGGAGATCCAAGATGGCGCCGCCGCGATGGCTGTGAAGGGGACGCCTCGTGGAGCGGACAAGCAGGGAGCTAAAAGCAGCAAGGCAACTAAGGTATCTGGCAAAGATCCCCCTAAAGATATGGTCTACTATGCCCAAAAGATGTCGGGGGCTGGAGGGTCTGAGCTCCCATCCCGATCGGGTGACTTACAAATTTCTCAGCCTGCTATGCAGGAGGACACCGGGCGGCTCCACTGGGGGGAGGAGGAGGACGGGGAACTGGCAGGCCCCGGGCCGGTGGATGAGCAGGCCCCAGAAACACAGGCTGCGAACGCTGCACAACCCACCCTGGCGGATATTCTTAAGGCTGTGCATAAGTGCACAGCCTCTGTGGACACTATTAAGGAGCAATTTGGACTGCTGAGGCAGGACATGCAAAAAATCCGCGAACGCACGACAGCCGTGGAGAGCAGGGTTAGCGAGGTGGAAGACCAGATACAGCCCATGGCCCAGGAGACCAGAGCAGCCCTGCAAATGGCTAGGGACGCATACGACCGGGTGGAAGACATGGAGAACCGTCTCAGACGAAATAACGTCCGTATAGTGGGTCTACCGGAGCGGGTGGAAGGCAGAGATCCCACGACATTTGTGGAAAATTGGCTGATCAAGATTTTTGGGAAGAATTCACTGTCGCCTTTTTTCGCAGTGGAGCGGGCCCACAGAGTGCCTTCCCGTCCACCGCAGCAGGGGGGCCCCCCCAGGTCAATCCTGGCAAAACTACTACATTACCGAGACAGGGAAGCGGTGTTGCGTCAGGCTCGGGAGCGAGCGAATGTCCAATATAATGGGGCCAGGGTGTCTTTTTACCCGGACTTCTCGCAGGAGGTTCAAAAACGCAGGGCTAAATTCTTTGATGTGAAACGGAGGCTGCGACTTCTGCAATTCCCCTATGCCATGCTCTACCCCGCAAAGCTCCGAGTGGTGGTGCGGGGCCAGGCCCAGTTCTTTGAATCTGCTAAAGAGGCCATGTCCTGGTTGGATCGTAATGAGCAATCCCTACAACGTAGAGCACAGGAGGAAGGGGAGTGAAGCAGGTGATTGATTTCTGTGGCCGTCGGGCACCCGCTTAGCATAAACGGGAAGGCTTTTTGTTCTACCCCTGTCCAGGGGGGATCCATTGCCCTTTTTTTTTTTTCTCTCTCTCCTGTTTAATTTCTAAATTTTTTTTTTTTTCTACCTGTGCTGTTTTTTCTTTTTGGCTGGGGGACATACTAAGTGGCAGCGCAAAAGTGAGGAGAGCTGCTCTTATCAAGAAGTTCACGGAGCTGATATACAAGACTAATATGAGTCGACGATTAGTCGCACAGAAAGTTGCAACCGCCCTGTTGGCGGTTCGGAGAGTTCCAGGACCCGTTTGGTCCAAAGGTTGCATCAACTTTTGCTTTTTCAGCTACCATACTTGGCAAGAGGTACATTGCACTAGACTTGGGCCGTCGGCCCTTTTGCATCATTTTGAACTGGGGTGTTCGGATCCGGGGGTGGGCCTTCCCTTCCAGCCGAGAGGCCTGACTGCACATTGTTGCACGCAAGTATATGCATTTTTGATGTTGGAAGAGGACACTCATGGCTAAGGTTCCTATTGTTTCATGGAATGTGAGGGGTATGCACTCTCCATTAAAGCGTACAATGTTATTTATGTGCTTAAGGAAATTTCTACCAGGGGTGATTTGCTTTCAGGAGACGCATTTGACAGCAGAGACGGTGAGCTTCCTGAAATATGCGTGGGTGGGGAAGGCATTCCACTCCACACACACCTCCTTCTCTAGGGGGGTGAGTGTGTTGGTGCACAATACCTTGGATTTCCAGGAGATTGACAGTGCCATAGACCCCGAGGGGCGTTATATATTTCTCCACTGTAAACTGGGTACATTGATCTGTGTTCTGGCATGTGTGTATATTCCCCCGCCGTTCACGGCGGCGGTGCTCCGGCTTCTCCTCTCCTTTTTGGATGGTAGGCCGGACGTCCCGCTGCTAGTGGTTGGCGACTTTAATTGCTGCTTGGATCAGGTGGCGGATAGACACCCGGGCCCCCGACCCTCTGCCCTCGCCAGGAGTACTCCCCTGGCGCGGTTGTTGCAAGAGGTGGGCTGGGTGGATATCTGGAGGCACCGCAATCCTGGAGGCAGGCAGTTCACGTGCTTCTCAAAGACGCACGGCTGTCTGTCCAGGATAGATCTGGGGGTGGGTAATCTAAGTGTGCTCCCACTAATTGCGGATGTGTCGCACAGGCCCCGCAGTGTGTCGGATCATTCGGCTCTGGTGGTGCAGCTCTGTGTGGCACCGCAGGGGAATTTAGTTAAGGCACCCTGGAAGCTGAATGCATTTTGGTTGAAGCTGGTCAGGTCACACGGGGAGATAGTGGAGGACATGAGGGGGTATTTTGCTGCTGGAGAGGGGATGGAGCTAAATGTGTTACACTGGGATGCTTTCAAGGCTTATCTTCGGGGCCTCCTTATAAGGGAAGTGAATAAGGTTAAACGGGCTTCCACTGAATTGTTGATTGATGTGGAGAACAGGGTTCAGGACATGGAGAGGTTGTATGTTGCAGATCCTTCCGATTCAGCCAGGGAGACCTGGCAGGCCGCTCAGTGTGCCTACCAGCAGTTGCTTTCCTCGTCGGCTAAGAAGAAGAGGTTCTTTGCAAAACAGGCGTTCTTTGAGGAGGGTGAGAAAACTGGCCGGATATTGGCACGGATTGCAAACTCTCATCAACGCTCGCCTGCCATAGGGGCTATTAGATCAGGAACGGGGGGTGTAGTTACTAACCCGGAACAAATTATGCAGGTGCTGGCGGGTTTCTACGAGACCCTCTACAGTTCCGGCACGGCATATGCCCAGGACGACCTGGAGCGATATTTGGCTCAGTTGGTCTTCCCCGGGCTGTCCGTTAACCAGCGCACCCTGCTGGATAAACCAATTACTGTTGAGGAGTTACTAGAGGCGGTCAGTGCTTTCCCTAATTGTAAGGCCCCGGGGGAGGATGGTTTGCCTATGGAAGTGTATAAACAGTATTCCGGGGTGCTATTACCACAGCTACTGAGAGTCTTTAACAGAGCAAGGGAGGGAGGAACTCTTCCCCCATCTATGACTAGGGCGAACATAGTGCTGCTGCTAAAACCAGGCAAGGACCCCGTAGACCCTGGGGCTTACCGTCCCATATCATTATTGCAAAGCGACGTGAAGATATTGGCCAAGGTGCTGGCCATTAGGCTAAACGGGGTGATAACTTCACTAGTGCATGGAGACCAGGCGGGCTTCATGCCTAATAAATCCACGGCGGTGAATTTGAGACGGTTGTTCCTTAACATGCAGGCAAGGGCGGATAACATGGGCAGCAGGGCTCTGCTGTCCTTGGACGCGACAAAGGCGTTTGACAGCATAGATTGGAACTATCTGTGGACGGTGCTACAGAAATTTGGGTTTGGCCCCGTCTATATATCCTGGGTAAAATTGTTGTACAGCCAACCACGGGCTGCAATAAGGACTTTTGGCTCCTTGTCAGGAAGCTTTGCACTGAAGAGGGGGACGCGGCAGGGCTGTCCCCTGTCCCCCCTCCTATTTGCTTTGGCTATTGAACCACTGGCTATTAGTATTAGGGCAAACCCCCGCATTACAGGATTCTGCTATGGCAACTTGCAGGAAAAAGTGATGCTGTATGCCGACGATACCCTCCTCATGCTGGGGGACACAGACTCCTCCCTCAGGGAGGCTATCTGGTGGCAATTACAGAATTTGGGGCATTCTCCGGGCTACTCATAAACTGGTCAAAGTCAGCGCTGCTCCTGTTGGACGGCGATGACACACAGACAATTAACCCTGTATGCCCCATACCCATTACCACATCATTTAAGTACCTAGGGGTACAGATCACGGCTCGACCACGGGACTTTATACAACTTAATATCTCTCCCTTGCTACTGCGGTTTAGGGACAAAATTAAAACCTGGAAGGCCCTGCTAGTATCAGTTGTTGGCCGTGTGATCATGATCAAGATGATACTCATGCCGCAACTGCTGTACTTTCTCCACAACACCCCCATGGTTATCCCCCTAAAGATTTTCCACACAGTGAACAGACTTTTCCGTGGTCTTA
This sequence comes from Rana kukunoris, assembly GCA_029574335.1. Lineage (NCBI taxonomy): Eukaryota > Metazoa > Chordata > Amphibia > Anura > Ranidae > Rana > Rana kukunoris. Next base: position 566,089,525 of record CM056049.1, on the reverse strand, counting down.
TCTGGAAGGATAGAGCTCCTAGGATTAAATTGGAACACCTGCAAAGACCTAAGGACAGCGGGGGATTGGCATTGCCGAACCCTTGGCTGTACTACTTGGCGGCCCAACTGCAGCAGCTGGTTGGTATGTTTCGGCCGACGGTGAGATCCTCGGCCTTGGAGCTTTTGGAGCACACCGTGGGCAGAAGTCCGATCCCTGAAGCGTTGGAGGCGCAGGCATTAGCTAAACCGCATAAGAGGTTCCCTACGTTTAGCCTGATCCAGAAGGTATGGAACAAAGTCAAGTATGTTCAAAACGCGGAGGGGGTACACGAAATACAGCCCCATTTGGCACAATGGTACGTACACTGAGCTAGCCAAGCTGCAATCAGGGGCAAGGTGGAAACGGTTTGGGATCACGCACCTCACACACATATTTCAACATGGAGTGCTACGTACGTTCCCTGCACTGCAGGCGGAGTTTGGCCTGCCGCAGTCAATGTACTTCTCCTATCTGCAGCTGAGACATGCAGTGGCGGCACAGGGTCGCTCCTCGGAGTGGTGCCTGTCGCCAACGCCCGCTTTTGATCTTTTGGGGGATGCTGAGACGTCGAAAGGCTTTATATCCCAGTGTTATGCCATTCTGCTGCAGTCTGTGATGAAGCGGCATCCCTGAAGATAAGGGAAAGGTGGGAGACAGATGCGGGTGAGATAGATGGTGAGCAGTGGGAAGAAATTTTTCAAGTAGTGAGTAAGTGCTCGTTGAATGTCTCACAAAGGCTCACTCAGCTGTACATACTGCTCCGTACTTATTATACCCCTCACAGGCTTCATAGGATGAATCCACAGCTCGACCCTACTTGTACACGGTGTAAGAGAGATCATGGAGATTTAATCCATATGTTGTGGAGATGCCCAAAGCTCCATACGTACTGGTCCGGGGTTCTGAGTACAGTCAACTCAGCATTTGGTGTGACTCTCCCACAGGACCCGAGGGCTTGTCTCTTGGGGCTCTGGAGGAGTACGAATGGGAGGAGGCGGATAGAGAAGCGATACACAGGGTTCTGTTCCAGGCAAGAAAGCTCATTATGGTACACTGGAAGGCTGAGGCTCCCCCGACCCTGGCTGAGTGGGTTGCTAATATTGGGACAGTGTTGAGAATGGAGAAACTAATATACCAGCACAGGGGTAATGCATATAAGTTCGAGAAGGTGTGGGCAAAGTGGTTGGATGTGCCGGGTCTGGCCCCGGTGGACCTGGTGATGGATAGGCTGGTGGGCTTTAATGCTGGGTAAGATGTGGATGGAGCCAACTGACAGAGGATGGTAATTTGAAACGGTTGAATACTCCTCAGAGTATATATGTTCTGAGTGCACTTGAACAATTTTCTTTTCAGTTTCTGTACATATTTCTCCTCGATATGTTAAGAGGATTTTGTATGCTTTGTACCTCTGCAATCTAAATAAAACTTTTGTTGGATTAAAAAAAAAAAAAGCATGGGGGTGGATCAATCATGCTTTGGGGTTGTATTGCAGCCAGTGGCACAGAGAACATTTCACGAGTAGAAGGAAAAATGGATTCAATAAAATTTCAGCAAATTTTGGATGGTAACTTGATGCCATCTGTGAAAAAGCTGAAGTTAAAAAGAGGATGGCTTCTACAAAAGGATAATGATCCTAAACACACTTCAAAATCCACGGGGGATTACATCAAGAGGCGTAAACTGAAGGTTTTGCCATGGCCTTCACAATCTCCCAACTTCAACATAATTGAAAATCTATGGATAGACCTTAAAAGAGCAGTGCGTGACAGACAGCCCAGAAATCTCAAAGAACTGGAAGACTTTTGTAAGAAAGAATGGGCAAAGATACCTCAAACAAGAATTGAAAGACTCTTGGCTGGCTACAAAAAGCGTTTACAAGCTGTGATACTTGCCAAAGGGGGCAGTACAAGATATTAACTCTGCAGGGTGCCCAAAAGGGAATATTTTTTTCTCGACAAAAGTAGAGTTACGCTTTAATAATAACAATACATTACAATATGGCTTGTGTTACAATTTTATATGCTATAATATCGTGTTTTTTTATTTCCAAAGTTACCCTGTAAGTAATTCAACTAAAATCAATAATTTAGAACTTAGTTGTATCATAATAATACATGTTGTTTCCAATTGTTCCAATTTTTCCAAAAGTTTTTACCAATGGTTTAAATTAAAATTACATGAAGAAGAACTAGGGGAACAAGAAGAAAAACAAAACAAGAGAACGTTGGGTCTTAGTTATAGAAAACTGGGTGAAAATGTGTTTATTGCCCATAGCAGCTAATCAGACTTCATCAGACATTTTCCTTCTGCAATTTGAAAAATGAAAGCAGTGAATGGGTTTTTATGGAGAAAAGACTGCCTCAATTTTTATAAATCAGCCTCTAAGCTTCATGCATGACATAATGTATCTCAGCAACCTAATATTTTTAGTTACCTTTGTTTTATTTATGGCAATGTTAGCATTGCTGTTAGATGCTCTGCATATCATATTATACCCTTGATTCCTCAAAGTCAATTTACAAATGTCTTGTAGAAGTCTATTTAGCACTTGAGAAGACAATTCTAGAATCAATTGAGATGCTATTATCAACACTTCAGGTAATGTTTATATAGAGTGGAGCATAATTCACAGCAGAATCGCATAAACATGACAGGGGATTAGGTACATAATGCACCCTTCAGGTCAGCAGAAGTGTTGCATAAATATATGTTCTCTTACTAGTCGGAAGAGATGGCAACAGATTATACTGATGTATTATTTATACCTGTACTGAGTAGAGCAACATATATCATGTTATTAAGAAAGCAGCCTAAACTACACAATTCTCTATAATTTTATGATGACACATTTTATGGCGTTCATGTCCTTTAATTTTAGAAAATCAGATACAACTCACACAAGGGGATTCAATTGGTAAAAGTGTACCTTAACAGTATAACTACATATTTTAACTGCCAACACGTTGGCATGGCAAATAAACTGAGGATTCAACTAAAAATTGAGTTTACTTACTTTAAAAAAAAATGTTCATGCTGCAAAGTGAATGTTTACTTAGATTAGGGCATAAACTATTTTAATTCAATCATACAGTCATGTGCAAGCAAAAATTATGTTTTTTAATTATTATTATTGCAATACTTACATCCTCTCTAACGCTATCCCCTGCAGTGATACATTTCCACTACAGGATGTGCTTGGTCTTCTGGGTTGCCCCAGACATACTGTGAGTTAAAGGCATTTTGGATCTTCCCTAAATGGAAGTCACCATGGCACCTTGAACTCACAGTGCAATGATGCCGAAAGTGACATTCACTTTATAGCATCAGCATCACCCTCTGAATGATTGAGGACCACTGGAGAAGAAGCAAAGAGGTTGAGGAACCTGTGTCATGTGATGTGTCACATGTCTGAAGGCAATCGAAAAAGGTAAGTATTAAAAAAATATGGGCTGTTGTGACTTTGACAGCATAGCAGCATGTGTTCAGGTAGGTAACTGCTGAACACCAATGAAGGGGGAGTGTGTATTGCTGTTACTGACACTAGTTTAAGGGGTTGTAAAGGCAAGTTTTTGAACTTAAAGCCTTCTGAATGCAGCAGCATTCAGTCCCCCAATACTTACCTGAACCCTCTCTCTATCTAGCAATGTTCAATCAAACACAGTTAGCCAATCAAGAGAGAGAGAGAGAGAGGCAGCAGGCCGAACCGCAGCTCTATGTCTGAATGAATATACAGAGCTTCAGCTTGGCTTGGGTACCCCAAGCTGCTTGCTGTGGCGGCAATTAACAGGAGGGAAGGGCCAGGAGCTCCAGCCATAGATCCGAGAAGAGGAGGATCTGGGCTGCCCTGTGCAAAACCACTGCACAGAGCAGGTAAGTATAACATGTTTGTCCAATAGTTTCTGTGTCTGTCCCAGAAGAAGCATGCAGATTTGAAAGTCAAGGCAATATTCCTGATGTGCATACTAATTTTAAGTAAGTGCCTCAGAAAGCACTGAAGCCATGGCAGCCTGACAATATCACTCCCAATTCTACAAGCCTGTAAAGTAGATGGGCATTCCCTCCAGAAACAGCTGTTCTCTCCCCAACCATTCTTGTGATGAAGATGATGACACCCTGTTAAGATTTGGGCTATATTATCATCACAGCGTGATTTTGGAGCACTACCATTTAAAAAGAAATAAAAGAAATAAGAAACTAAAGCTTTAAATTTAACCTCCCTGGCGGTATGATTCTGTCTGGAATTACGTACCAAAAGCGGTACAATTATTTTGCATGGAAATTCTGCGTTTTATACTGTAGGCCTGCAATTTTTAGGAATAACTCACTTAAATTTGTCCAAACCAGAGTCTAGTAGACATCCCGGGTATGATAAAGTTTGAAACACAAAATCATAAAATTATAATATAATAAATAACTATAAATAATTATAACAAATAATAATGTAATTATAATAAAAATTATTCACTAATGTAATCAAATCAAAATCACTGAAATTTGCTCAGTTGCAGAATTGTCGCTGTTATTTTTTTATGACGAATTTCTCCACAAATTGCTATCGCTCAATTTTGCAAGTGATTATCATTTATTATCGCTGTTTTCTAGCTGCTCTAAAATCACTTCTGACATAAAGGGACACTTTTGGTTGCTATGGACAATCTACAGTTTGCAGGCACAAAAAAAATGTTTTTATTATGTAAAAGAACATGCAGGGCACTGGGCAGACCACTAGGGACAAGGGGGTGTGTACTTTTTACATACAGTACTGTAATCTATAAGATTACAGTATTCTGTATGTAATGTGTTTGTTTACTTTTTTGAATTTGCCGCCGGTCTCCGCCCCCGTGCGCCGTTACGTCACAGGGAACGGAGATCGGCAGTGCGCGGGCACTGTGTGAGTCGAATGGAGGACGCCACTCGCTCACACAGCGTGGATGCATCGCTGGATCCAGGGACAAGGTAAGTACAGTATACCCTGCCTGGATACAAGGTAAGCCAGCGCGCGCTGCAGGCTCTGCATATTCACCCCGAGCACGACTCGGGGATATCGATATTTACATAAAAAATCCACCCCGAGTCGCGCTTGGGGATACCGGCAGGTGGGTTAAAGCTTAACCACTTTAGCCCCGGACCATATTGCTGTCCAATGACCAGAGCACTTTTTGTGATTCGGCACTGCGTCGCTTTAACTGACAATTGCGTGGTCGTGCGACGTGGCTCCCAAACAAAATTGGCGTCCTTTTTTTCCACACAAATAGAGCTTTCTTTTGGTGGTATTTGATCATCTCTGCGGTTTTTATTTTTTGTGCTATAAACAAAAATAGAGCGACAATTTTGAAAAAAATGCAATATTTTTTACATTTTGCTATAATAAATATCCCCCAAAAATATATAAATATTTTTTTTTCCTCAGTTTAGGCCGATACGTATTCTTCTACATATTTTTTGTTAAAAAAATCACAATAAGTGTTTATTGATTGGTTTGCGCAAAAGTTATAGCGTTTACAAAATAGGGGGTAGTTTTATGGCATTTTTATTAATATATTTTTTTTTACTAGTAATGGCGGCGATCAGCATTTTTTTCAGTACTGCGACATTATGGCGGGCACTTCGGACACTTTTGACACATTTTTGGGGCCATTGGCATTTTTATAGCAATTAATGCTATTAAAAAATGCATTGGATTACTATAAAAATGCCATTGGCAGTAAAGGGGTTAACACTAGGGGGCAGGGAAGGGGTTAAGTGTGTTCCTGGGTGTGTCCTAACTGTATGGGGGTCGACCTCACTAGGGGAAATCAGCGTTTCCCCCGCTGACAGGAACGAGAGCTATGTGTTTACACACATACCTCCCGTTCCCCACTCTGTAACGAGCAATCGCGGGTGCCCGGCGGCGATCGTACCCGCCGGGCACGCGCGCGGGACTCGGGGGCGAGTGGGGACGCGCGCGCCAAAGCGGACGTATAGCTACGGGCTCTCGCCCAGGAGTGCCACCATCCCGCAGTAATATGATGACGGGCGGTCAGCAAGTAGTTAAGAACATTGTTAAAAATCTTCCTAGGATGGATAAGTTAAGAAAAATGTAATTACTTTCAGTTCCAATTTCTCTCAAGTGATGCTCAAATAAAGAAAGTAATTCTTAGGTCACATAATCTCTACTCAACGGGTGAATCAGTCAACCAAACTCTGATTCCCTCTTTCAGCAGAGATCACATCACCAAATACCTAGGCTTTTGATGCGCAACTGGCACTAAAATGGCCCTTTCTCTAGGACAAATAAGTATTTAGTTGGTGTTTAGCCATTTAGTTGGTGTCCACCTGATCAATGGGGAATCTGTCTGTTTTTTTTTTCCAAAATTCTTTTATTAATTTTTTCAACAGTACAATAAATACAACATACAATGGGGCAGATTCACACAGAAATGGATTATCGTAGCGTATCAGAAATACACTACGCCGCCGTATTTTACCTGGCTCTAGGTGGAATTCAGGTAGATTTTGTCCATTAAACGACGGTGGCGTAGTGTATTTCTCCCGTCGCAATCCATATAGACGAATAGGGGGCGTGAATCATTTAAATTAGGCGCGTTCCCGCGGCGATCGATCTGCGCATGCTCCGTTCCCAAATTTCCCGCCGTGCATTGCGTGAAATCACGTCGTGACGTCATTCGTTGTTTAGGTAGCGTCGTTTACGGGCGATCCTAGTCCCGAACGAGTTACGTAAACAAAAAAAAAATTAAATAAATTCGAAGCGGGAACGACGGCCATACTTAACATGGGCTACGTAACGTTAGAGCAGCAAAAAGCTGCTCTAACATTATGTACAAAAAAATAGACAAAAGTGATTGCGACGACCACTCGTATCTTCGGGAATCGCCGTAAAAAAACATTTGCATATCCCGACGCATCAAAACGACGCAAACTCCTCCCAGCGCGGCCGCAAATAGATGGCAGCTTAGATCCAAGGCTTACGAAGACGTGAAGCCTCTCGGATCGAAGCCCGAAGCCGCCGTATCATGGTTTGAGGATTCAAACTAGTGATACGGCGCACGAAATTTGAAATTACTCCTGTCTAACACCAGTTAGACAGGCGTAATTGCTTTCTGAATCTGGGCCAATACTCCTACAGACATACAACATACATTGTCTCACTAAGTACCCCTTACAAAAAATGAAAATAAAGACAGTGGGGAACACCTTCTACCAATTACAACTACTGGATTTTCCCTTCCCCGTTTCATGCCCAGGCCTACACTTCCTACGTGTACCCAGGGGGGGATACAGGGGGAGGGCATAGAAGCCAGAGAGGAGGGAGAGATGGGAGAAGAGAAGGAAAAAAAAATAATTTTTTTTTAATATATATATAAAAAATAAAAACCACATCTATTTTAGGGAAATAGGGGCAGATTCACAGACATTTTGCTTAGCGTAGCGTATCAGAAATACACTACGCCGCCGTTTTTTACCTTGCTCTACGTGGAATTCAGGTAGATTTTCTACGGTAAACGACGGCGGCGTAGTGTATTTCTCCCGTCGCAATCCATCTGCGCGAGTAGGGGGCGTGAAACATTTAAATTAGGCGCGTTCCCGCGGCGATCGATCTGCGCATGCTCCGTTCGCAAATTTCCCGCCGTGCATTGTGCGAAATCACGTCGTGACGTCATTCGTTGTTTATGTAGCGTACTTTACGGCCGATCCACGTCCCGACGAGTTACGTAAACAAAATAAAAATTTAAATAAATTCGAAGCGGGAACGACGGCCATACTTAACATGGGCTACGTAAAGTTAGAGCAGCAAAAAGCTGCTCTAACATTACGTAGTAAAAAATAGACGAAAACGATTGCGACGCCCGCTCGTATGTTCGTGAATCCCCGTAAAAAATACATTTGCATATCCCGACGCACCAAAACGACGCGAACTCCTCCCAGCGGCCGCAAATAGATGGCAGCGTAGATCCGAAGGCTTACGAAGACGTAAGCCTCTCGGATCGAAGCCCGAAGCCGGCGTATCATGGTTTGAAGATTCAAACTAGTGATACGCCGCGCGAAATTTGAAATTACTCCTGTCTAACCCCAGTTAGACAGGCGTAATTGTTTTGTGAATCTGCCCCATAATTTCCATTATTGTGTATATACTTAAGTGCACAAAAAAAAAAAACACGTCTATTTTAGGGGAAATATCTTTCCATTATGTGTACTATACTTAAGGTTAAAAAAAAAAAAAACACAATCTATTTTAAGGAAATAATTTCCATTATTGTGTATATACTTACAGTAAGTGCACTACACCAAAAAAAAAAAAAAATATATATATATATATATATATATATATATATATATATGATAGAAGGGGAATCCAATTCCCCTATATTGTGGAAAGTGAAAAAGACTAAACAGTCTATTTTAGGGGAAATAGTTTTCCATTATTTGGAATAAACTTAAAGTGCAAAAAAAAAAAGGAGAAACAATCTATTTTAGGGAAATTATTTCCATTATTGTGTTTATACTTAAAGTGCACTACAAAAAAAAAAAAAATTGAAAATATATGATAGAAGGGGGATCCAGTTCCCCGATGTTGTGGGAAGTGAAAAAGACTAAACAGTCTATTTTCGGGAAAATAATTTTCCATTATTTGGGATAAACTTAAAGTGCAAAAAAAAAAAAAAAAGGAGAAACAATCTATTTTAGGGAAATTATTTCCATTATTGTGTTTATACTTAAAGTGCACTCCAAAAAAAAAAAAAAGAACAAAAAGTTAGCAGGAGAGGAAAGGGAGGGCAAACATCCCACCCCTCCTATTCCCCTCTGCCCCCTCCCACCTCACCCTCCCCACGGCCCCCCAAATCCCTGTATTCCCTCCATCCCCTCCAGATCACATCATATCTTGTCCTGGAGTCAGTATGGAAGGACCACAGTTCCTCCATCACTCTCATTTTATCTGTTTCCTGTAGCCATTCTCCAATCGAGGGCACTTCTTTTTTTCTCCAGTTCCTTGGTATTAGTGCCTTGGCTCCATTCAATAGGAACGGAACCAAGGAACCTTTATACTTTTTCCTGGGCACCATCGTGGTATGGAACAAACAAGCCCATGGGTCATGCTTTATCTCCTGTCCACTTATTTTCTTTACCAGCACCAGTATCTCCTTCCAATACACCTGTATCAGGGGGCACTGCCACCATATATGGGCATGGGTTCCTTCCATCCCACACTCTCTCCAGCATACGGGTGAGGCCTCACTATTTATTCTATGTAGTTTCATTGGGACGTAGTACCATTTAGTAAGTAACTTATAATTGGTTTCTTTTACTTTTGCATCCATCGATGTAGAATGGACATAATCTAATACCTGTCTCTTCTTGTCAGTGGATATAGTTTGATTCAGTTCTATTTCCCAACTTTCTACTATTTTCAATCCTACTGGTTCTCTCGTAGTTGTTAATATTTTGTATATACTTGATATTCCCTGTCTTCCAGTTCCCCCTTGAGTTATATATTTCTCCCATAGATTTAATCCATTCATAGCTCGCAGGGGTTTTGGCAAAGTGCTTACAAAATGTTGGACTTGTCTATGCCTCCACCTGTCCCCTGGGGACAATCCATATTGTTCTTGAAGTTCAACCACAGAACATATTTCATTACCCTTCATTAAATCTTTCAATTTTAAGGTGTCCGAGTTTTCCCACCTCAGGTACATCCCGCCTCCCTTACCCGGTGAGAAGAAATCTGTGCCCGTAAGCGGCAACAGCGGACTATTGTAGGGCCATTTTTTTATCCTACATACTCTATCCCATATTCTAAAAGTTTCTTTTGTTATTAGAGGAGTATCACGAGGCAGTCCTCCATCTGTCTGTTGATCAACACAGAGCAGGCTGATTGCTGGTCCGTGTCCGCTACTCTTATGCAGAGAAGACACAGACGCAATCTGCTCTCGTCGATGGATGTTGGATATAAACAAACAACTTGTCCATTTACACCTGACTGCCATCCGATCTGCCAGATGGATGAGGAACAAATCCATATCCATCTGTTTGTCCATTGACATCCACCGCTCCATAGAGAAGACTGGAGTGTCTGATCGGGTCTCCCTAAAAAACCAACAATCCCAAACATAGCCCTATTTTAACCTTTCAATATAACCTCCAAATATCTTTTTACTTTTATGTCGAAAGAAGAAGAGGTGGGAGAAACATTGGAGTTGATTTACTAAAACTGGAGAGTGCAAAATCTGGTGCACCGACCTGTGCATGGTATTCATCAGGAGGCTGGAGGCTGATTAGCGTCTATGCAAAGCTGCACCAGATTTTGCCTCTTCAGTTTTAGTAACTCAGCCACACAGGATAAAAAGTTTTGCCCAGAGTTTTACTTTAACAAATCTTAGCTTTGAATGACTTCACCAAATCCATGTCTGCATCCTGCTTTTCACCAGAAAGAATATGACTAGAGAAATGCGAAGACATTCAAAAGTGAGCAGTAGTTATAGCTGTTTAATGAAACTAAGGCTAAACAACTAAAAACACTCAGACCATTATCAATAAATTGCTGCATTTGCCATTTTAAAGCAAAATCCAGCAAAAACATGGAATCACCATGCTGTGCACATCTGTAATGAATGATCCTAGCAGTGGAATCAATCAAACAAACTGCTAAGCTAACAACGTTGAACAGAGAAAAACCTTCTATTGCTATCACTAAGAAATAGTATTACTAGTGGCAAACGTGAGGTTGCTATAATAATATAATATAAATATCCTAAAATGAATGTTCTGCACAGGTACATTTCAGACTGAATAGATTGCAAAGGGGTTGGGGGGTCTGATCAGATTTATGAGGCCCTGGATGATATTTGCACTATAAAGAGGTGATTTTGGGTACAAAGATGTTATCTTCAATGGCGTGTGTCTATCCGACTTTTGGATCATATTGCAGTAAACATAAGATGTATCGAAAGCCTCATACACACGATCGAACTTCCAACAGACTTTTCCGTGGATTTTTCTCTGAAGGGCGTTGTCCGTGAACTTGGTATGCATACACACGGTAGGACTTTTTCAGCCAATAAACACAAATGTAGTGAAGTAATAGACGTACTACATCGTTTTTCTGCTCTTTACCGCCACCCTTTGGGCAACTTCTGCTATTGTTGTCTGATCTTTAGCATTGGTTATAAGCATGCATGTTTGTACTTTGGACTTTAGTCTGATGGACTTGTGTACACACGATCGGATTTGCTCCATCGAACATTTGTTGCTAGAAAGTTTGTCTGTTCACACAGCGAACATTTGTCGGATGAAAAAGCAAAAAGTTTGTCGGATCGTCTGCAAAAACAGGTCCGTTGGAGGTTTGTTGTCAAAAGGTCAGAGAGTGTTTTTACAGGCATTAGGAAAGCCTGCACACAAGCTGGGATGAACAGAGCATGGAGTTGGAATCAGTGCTGTGTACAAATAGGTCCTGACATGTCCCTGGTAAGCTCAGGGGGGTGAAATATGTATTCATCCATGTTCCATCCTACAAAGCAATGACAAAGGTTAGGCTCTCAAAGCTGAATTTATCTAACATTGAGAAGAACTATAACAGAATCATTTGATTTTTAATGGCCATAACATTTGGTTGGAACTTGGGTGGGATTCTTTTTATAAATCATATTTTATTGTATTTTTTATGTTTAACAATGCAAAAAAACAAACAATATGACTTGTCTAGGTTGACAACACATACTTTAACTCAAGCTGTTGATTGTGACGCTTGTCTCATAGTAATTTAGTTTCTTCAACATTCAGAGTCTCCTACAATGACCTAATGGTGTACAAGCTTTTCACATCTATCCCCTTCTATTCCACAAAGGTTTTATTAGATGTGTTTCTGAGACAATGTTTAGCTTAGGGGTGAGATCAGGAACATCCTTTGAGTAAATTTTGTACTAGTCGGCAAATTAGTGAGGTAACTAACTAGTGACTTATAGGTCTTCATGTTGTCATGGGTATCTTGTGCAGGCCCTTCAATTGAGGCTTGAGTAATAATTATCAATACTTCTGTTTTCAGAAATGTATGAGGTATTTGGTCTTGGAAATGCAATGTTTTATTCAGTTGCATTGAAATGTTCACCAGTTATCCAGGTCTACCAAATGTTTTCACATTTATTTACCTTTCCCAGGCTGCATGGGTTGACTGATAAAGATTTAGGGAGGAAATATTTGACTATTCAACAAGAACAGCACAGGTGGTTCAGGATTTTTCCATTATAAAATTATGGCTTTTCTTGAATAGTATAAAAAAAAAGGCATGGAAGGTTTTGGTAGCTATAGTGTTGTATTCATGGTATAGTGGTGGTTAATCATTCCCAAAATGCACCAGGATATTTTAGAATTGAATGGAACTTAGAATGGGATGGGAGTGTCCTGCCATCCCAAAGCATAAGAAATCAGCAGGTCATATAACTTTCTAACAATCATACAGGAGTTCTATGGTCACAGTCAGGGATGTGCGGTGAGGTCAGTGGCTGGTGAGGCACTGGCTAGTATCAGAGCCAGATACACACAGGTTACATATTCACAAGTGATGTATTTGATTCTCATTATGTACACAATTGCAGTTCTACTAGTTATACTCATTTAACAAAAATATTTACAAACCTCCTCTGTCACTATAAATGCTGCGCTCTCCCTGACCTCCTCAATGCTGTGAAGTGCCTTATACCAATTCATTGGAGTTCCGAGTGAGCTGGGCTGGCTTGGAAAGGGCACAGAGATCATGGAAGCAGAGGAATGGGTGGCCACCTGCAAGAGAACTCGTGAGTGCCTCAACTAAATCTGGGTCTCATGGCAGAGTCATACCTCTGGACAGGCCCCAGCAGCCTCTAGTCTAGATATTGCTTTGTTAACATTGGCGGATCCTGCATTTGGGCAACTTGTTCAGGCGAACCGGACCAACGAATCAGGTTCATAACCAGATACAGAACTAGCATTGGCGTTCCTAGTTTAGTCATATCCCATCAGCCAATGAACCTGATGTGCTTGCCAATTTACAGAGTCCTTAGTGGACCTTGTGTATATTTTTTGAATACTTTTTCATATTTTATATGTTCCTACTTTATTTTATGTGAGCCTAAGTTACTGTACGGTTTCTGCTTTGAATAATTGTGCGAACCCTCTCTCCTTCCCCCAAAGTTTGAAGGGAAGGTCAACTTAGATTGAAAATCTAGGACAGGGACGGGCTCGTAATAGTTATGGTGTAATGACTTATTGTGCTACCGATATCAGTATTTGTCCTTGAGGTGAATTCTGCCTCCCCTTTTCCCCTATGGCTTCAAACGTAAAATAAAAAAAAGGTTATGTAAAAACAAGACCGTTTTTCATGTCGCATTTTCCCGATGAAAAAACTGCCCGCAAAAAATCGAAACCAGCTGTCTTTTTTCTTGTTGTGTTTCCCGTCAGTCTTTCTCATTGGCGAAAAACGGTCGTGTGTATGCTTTTCCGAGGGGAAAAAAAACGTGCATGCTCAGAATCAAGTATGCAGCCCAAAACCAGCCCAAAGGGTGCCACCATTTGAAAGGAACTTCCCGTTTATAGGTATATTCACGCCCTCGGTTGAAGTCGGAGGTGACGAAATGCATCAAGACGTGGCTACAACGGCATAACCAGGAAGAGAAGTGCGTTCCACCGCCAACCAGACTGTAACTCAGGAAAGGTCTTATCAGCACAGTGCTTTCTAGCACACACACGGCCCCTGTGTTTGGAGGACAGCGATGAACCCTTTTCATTTTCTTTTTAATGTTTATGACAAGTGTGTATATTGTACTTATATTGGAAGCTGGGCTGTGATTGCAATGGGGCTTTTATTAAAACAGGATTACACTATATAGTGCCTTTGTTTTTTATGTGACCTGAATGAAATTAACCCCTGCTGACCCTGGAGAGATGATGGAAGTCTGATTAAAAGAAATTGGTATACAAGGCTCTAATTTATATACCTTTTGGTGAGTGTGAACCCCAGAGGGGGAGTGTGAGCCACTTTCGAGGTGAAGACTGGGAACTGGTGTAGGGTTACATAGTTACATAGTTAGTCAGGTTGAAAAAAAACACAAGTCCATCCAGTTCAACCATAAAAAAAAAAATAAACAAACAAAATAAAACACAGTACATCCCATACACCCAACTCCATACCCACAGTTGATCCAGAGGAAGGCAAAAAACCCCAGCAGAGCATGATCCAATTTGCTACCGGAGGGGAAAAAATTCCTTCCTGATCCCCATGAGGCAATTGGATTTACCCCGGATCAACTTTACCTACAGAACTTAGTACTCAGTTATATTATGTGTATTTAGGAAAGAATCCAGGCCCTTCTTAAAGCAATCTTCTGAGCCGGCCAGAACCACCTCTGGAGGGAGTCTGTTCCACATTTTCACAGCTCTTACTGTGAAGAAACCTTTCTGTATTTGGAGGTGAAATCTCTTTTCCTCCAGACGTAAAGAGTGCCCCCTTGTCCTCAGCGTTGACCTTAAAGTGAATAACTCAACACCAAGTTCACTATACGGACCTCTTATATATTTGTACATGTTGATCATATCCCCCCTTATTCTCCTCTTCTCAAGAGTGAATAAATTCAGTTTTTCTAATCTTTCCTCATAGCTGAGCTCCTCCATGCCTCTTATCAGTTTAGTTGCCCTTCTCTGCACTTTCTCCAGTTCTCCGATATCCTTTTTGCAAACTGGTGCCCAAAACTGTACTGCATATTCCAGATGAGGTCTTACTAATGATTTGTACGGGGGGGGGGGGCAAAATTATATCACTATCTCTGGAGTCTATACCTCTCTTAATACAAGAAAGGACTTTGCTCGCTTTGGAAACCGCAGCTTGGCATTGCATGCTATTATTGAGCTTATGATCAACTAAAACCCCCAGATCCTTCTCCACTACAGATCCCCCCAGTTGAACTCCCCCTAGCATGTATGATGCATGCATATTCTTAGCCCCCAAGTGCATAACTTTACATTTATCAACATTAAACCTCATCTGCCACTTAGTCGCCCAATTAGACAGAACATTGAGGATCGGCTTGTAAATTGGAGACATCCTGCAAGGACGTTATTCCACTGCATACCTTGGTGTCATCGGCAAAAACAGAAATATTACTTTTGATCTCAGACCCAATATCATTTATTAATATATTGAAAAGTAAGGGACCCAACACTGAACCTTGGGGTACACCGCTGATAACCTTGGACCATTCAGAGTAGGAATCATTAACCACAACTCTCTAAATCCTGTCTTTCAGCCAGTTTTCTATCCATTTACAAACTGATATATCTAATCCTGCAGACCTTAGCTTACACATGAGCCGTGTGTGGAGAACTGTATCGAACGCTTTTGCAAAATCCAAGTATACCACGTCCACTGCCACGCCTCTGTCCAGGGTTTTACTTACCTCTTCATAAAAGAAAATCAGGTTTGTCTGACAACTTCTGTCTTTCATGAATCCATGCTGTCTGCTGCTTAAATAGTTTGTTTCCAGCAAGAACTCATCCATGTGGTCTTTTATTAAACGTTCCAGTATCTTCCCAACTATAGAAGTTAAACTAACAGGTCTATAGTTACTTGGTAAAGACTTTGTTTCCTTTTTAAATATAGGCACCACATTGGCTCTACGCCAATCCAGTGGTACTATTCCTGTCCTTAATGAGTCCCTAAATATTAGATACAGTGGCTTTGAAATTTCAGAGCTCAATTCTTTTAGCATCCGTTGGTGGATGCCATCTGGTCCAGGTGCTTTATCCACCTTTATTCTGTCTAAATATTTCTGGACTATATCACTTTTGAGCCATTGTGGATTTGGGGCTGTGTCACTCCCACCCCCTATATCGACATGAGCTCCCCCATTCTCCATTGTATACACAGAGCTGAAGAAAGCATTTAATAAATTTGCCTTCTCTATGTCCTCAGTCACCCACTCTAGATTATTTTGTAAAGTACCTACATGCTCAGACTTGACCTTTTTACTATTAATATATTTAAAGAATTTTTGGGGGTTTGTCCTACTATCTTTTGCAATCTGTCGTTCATTTTGAATTTTTGCATCCTTGATTTCCTTTTTACATATTCTATTATATTCTTTGTAACATTTAAACGACACTAGTGTTCCTTCATTTTTATATTTTTTAAAAGCTATTTTCTTATTGTTTATAGCTTTTTTAAGTTTGACCGTGAGCCACATAGGTTTTATCTTTAGCCTTTTAAACTTATTGCCCATGGGAATATTCTTTGCAGTGAGGTTCCAAAGAGTCTTTTTGAAGAATTCCCATTTCTGTTCTGTGTTCATCTGTGCCAATATTCCCTCCCAGTCCAAACCCTGGAGAGCAGTCCTCATGCTTTGAAAATTTGCTCTCTTGAAATTAAGTGTTTTTATCTTTCCTGTATGTATTTCTTGCTTATAGTTAATATTAAATGAAATCATGTTATGATCACTGCTACCCAGGTGTTCCTTTATCTGAACATTAGTAATAAGCTCTGCATGGTTTGAGATTACCAAGTCCAACAGAGCATCATTCCTAGTTGGGGCCTCAAATAGGTTTTTAAATGTTTGTCCTTTAACTGTCCCAGAAATTCCATTATTTCAGTCAATTTCTGGGTAGTTAAAATCCCCCATTATTATCACCGTCCCAGCCCTTGCAGCCCTTTCCATCTGTGCAAGGGGCCGAGTCTCCACCTCCTCATTAACATTGGGTGGTCTATAACAAACTCCAATGATTAACTTTGAACTACGCACATCTGTATGCAGTTCCACCCATAATGCTTCAACTTCATCACACTCTCCATCAACCAGGTCCTCTTTCACGCTTGCTTTGAGGTCACTTCTCGCACTACAAAGCCTATCCTAGAAGCAAATATTACCTTAGAACTGTAGCTTTTTTCTGGGACTTTATTGTATGAGGAGTTGAAATTCATCCAACAACTAGCGCTGTTTTATGAATGAATGAATGAATGAATGAATGAAAACTTATATAGCGCAGCACATGCGAAGTAAATCGCCTCTGGGCGCTTGTTGTTCCTGTCTCCTTTGAGATCAAAAGAGATGCGTCTTAATCTTTCTCCTGAAGACTAGATAGTTCTCCTCCAGCCGAATGCTGGCTGGTAAGGCGTTCCATAGTCTGGGACCTTGGACAGCGAATCTCCTGTCTCCTTTGGACTTGAAAATGGCTTTTGGTATCTGAAGCCGATTTTGATTGGTGGATCGTAGAATACGATTGGGATTGTGAACTTGTAATTTTTCGCATAGATAATGGGGAGCATTCCCATGGATACATCTATGCGTTAGACAGAGAGCTTTAAAGGAGATTCTGTCTCTAACTGGTAGCCAGTGGAGGGATCTCAGTGAAGGTGAGATTGATTCCCATGGTTTTTTCCCAGTCACAAGTCTGGCGGCCGTATTTTGAACGACTTGAAGACGAGCGATCTGGTACTTGGGGAGTCCGAGGTAAAGGGCATTTGCATAGTCCAGTCTGGAATTTACAATCGCTCCCACCACGACCGCTATGTCTTTCTTGGGAATAAAAGGCGTGAGTCTGCGTAGTAGGCGCAGCAGATGGTGAGATCCGCTGACTACTGACCCTATTTGTGCGTTCATTGTCATGTCGGAGTCAAAGATGACCCCAAGACTTTTGACTTTGGCGCTAGGGGTGATAATTTTGCCCAGAATGGGCGGCAGGATCCAAGTTGGTGTCGATAGATTCCTACGCTTGGCGTGAAACAGAAGAAGTTCTGTTTTTGCTCCGTTGAGTTTGAGATAACTCTTTGTCATCCAGTCCTCTATCAAAGAGAGGCATGTCTCTAGATTGAGGTGGTGATCCTTTTTATTGCAAATGCGGAAGTACAGTTGCGTGTCATCTGCATAGGAGTGATATAGCAGTTTTTGGCTGCTGATGATTTCGAAAAGAGACGCATAGATGTTGAATAACATGATCCTTGAGGGACCCCGCACGATAATGTGCGTTGTTCAGAAGTGAATAGCTTCACTATTTGAGATCGGTTTTCCAAAAAAGAGGAGAACCAGGATAGATCGCGTTCTGCGACTTTAGCTATTTTAGCCAGCCGAGTCAGCAACAGCTTGTGATCTACTGTATCAAAGGCTGCGCTTAGGTCCAGCAGAACCAGAAGAGAAGATTCTCCTTCGTCTGCGGCCTCGAGAACGTCGTCCCATATCTTAAGCAATGCAGTTTCCGTCCCGTGTCCGGGACGGAATCCTGATTGAAATGGGTCGAGTAAAGCCAAGTTGTGGGTGTCTAGATGCTGTTGCAGCTGCTGCACCACTGCTTTCTCCATTACCTTGGAGAGAACATTTAGGCCTGTTATGGGGCGCCAGTTGAGTGGATCCTTAGGATCCAGGGTGGCTTTCTTCAGGATGGGTTGAATGAAGCCCTCCTTCAACTGGGAGGGCATTATGCCCTCCTTGAAGGATTGGTTGACAAGCTGCGTGACAGGAGGTGCCAAGATGTCGGCGCATTCCTTCAGCAGTTTGGTGGGGATAATATCATTTCAGTGCTGTTGCGCAGAGTGCCGATGATATTTTTAGTGGTCTGAATGGAGATGGGTTCCAGCGTGAACTCACCTAACTGTGGTGACTTACTGCCGGTGCAGTGTAATCGACTCCGGGGGGGCTGGAAGAGCGATTGATTTGCTGAATGCCTTGCCGGATTACACTCAATTTTGGTAATGAAAGCAATCCGCTAACTCATCGCAAAATTCTTGTGAATCCAAGTTGGGGGCCACAAGACATCCTGGATTCATGGTCTGAGTGACCAGCTTGAAGAGTTCGCGGGGGCGATTTAGGGCACCGTTGATAGCCTCAGAAAAATAATTTTTCTTGGCTTCAAAGATTTGTTTGTAGTATTTTCTAGTTATTACCTTGTAGATCGAGAGGTTCTCATCTGAAGAGTTTCTTTTCCAGGCTGCTTCTGCCCTTCTGCGCTCTTGCTTCAGTAACGCCAGCTGGTTGTTGAACCAGCCGGAGTTATTTTTCCTGATCTGGGTCTTTCGTTTAGGCGCTATCAAGTCAGCTGACTGCAATAGTGCTGTGTTTATGGCCACCAATGTTTCTTCCGCTGTTTGGTGCGGCTGAATTGTATTATCAACTGGACTTTGGTTCTATTAGCTTGATAGTTTGTTTTAGGTATATTGGTCGGACTTTTTTTTTTTTTTGCATGAAAGTGTGTAGTATGCAAGTCAGGCTGGAGATGAATCACGTCGGGAAAAACTCCTCAGAAAAATGGTTGTGTGTACGAGGCATTAGTGCTCTTCATCTTATATGGGATCATGTAAATATTGGTATTGACACTGCTTTATGCAACAGCCTTATATAATATATCCTCAAAGCTGGATTTTCATTTCTGAGGTTTAAAGGCATAATGCCTTTGCCTCCCCAAAATCATACACTTTAACACAAAAAATGTTGGCGTTTTACTACTGCTAACCTGGTCTAGACTATTGTTCCAATGTGTAAAAAAGCATATTGGAAATATTGTGTGGCTGATCATTATACAGGTTAAAGCCACATGTTTGTCTCTGTCGCCTGCAGGTTTAAATTTGGTAGCCAGGATAACATGTTTCAGGGCATGCCCCTTTGTCAAATTTGACAAAGAAGCATGCCCCAAAACATGTTATCCTAGCTATCTAGCCTTATTGTTCCATTAAAGCATGATTTTCTCCTGTGGATCCTGGGCTCTGGTTAGTGCATGTACCCCACATAGTCCATTCCACAGATTGTTTTCATATGATCTCCCTGGAGCGCCTTGACTGTGTGTTTTTATATGTTGTTTTTACCACTATCCCGGTGGTCACTCTGAGGCCGCCAGATAAGTCCACATACTAGGCGTTGCACCTTTCTCTGGCTGCTGATATGCATCCACAATGTGATACTGCAGTATAGCGCCTAATATTTTTTTATATTATGGTCACCTACAAGTACATGCCTACTTTGCCTAATAGAAATATTACATACTAAACTTAGCCTTGCTTGCTCTCACATACAGTAAGCATGATTTATAATAATATTGAGTACTCTGAAGTTTCTAAAAGCTACCAATCACAGTCACATGTGCCTTTTTTAAATGTTGAAAATGATTGATGATACATTGATGATACATCAAGCACAGACAGTTAAAGATTAAAAATCACTCATCCATAACACATTTTAGAATCTAGCTGCAGTGCATAGCATATTTTTCTCGCATTATTATAGTTGCAGTGTTTGCTGGGCAGTATTAGCAGTTCACTTACTGGATTTATTTGTCTGGAATTGGCTATTAAAAAGAAAAATCATTGAAATCACATAGGTGACAAGAAGCTCTCAGAGGTTCATCCAACGTTTTGTAATAAGCCAATGGTTTGAAATAAAGAGCTGTGCAGCTATCAAAGGTCAATTGAGGATTAAGATTCATGAAGGAAATTGTAAAAGAATAGCAGCTCTGTTGTAGATAAAAGATAGGTTTCTTTTCCTGAAAATAATTACATTGTAATTTGAAGTAATATCAAGAAAGAGCAAGAAATCAGCATAATAGAATAATTTTATAAAAAAAAAGTCCTTTTATATGAAAAAGGTACAGCTGTTCTCATAAGAAGCAATATGTGAATAGGGTGGTAAAATAGGAGAAATCAATAATTTGTTTTTTTAACAGCTATTGAAAACAAATCAAACTTCTTTTGTACTATTATTTTAAATGAGTTTCGGTAAATCCTCTTTGCTCTATTGAATATATGCAATACCATTTGTATGCTAGACACTCCACGCAAAGGCACATCTGGTTCATCTGCTGGTCTCCAGATTAGTGTAATTGTTGTTTTAATCATAATTACACAAGATGTTCCCATGAGCTGAAATTCTAAATTTCTTACTGATCATGTGGTTATTTTAAATTGGACAAATGAGCAGCAGCAAAATGGCAATTTTAAAGTTGCCACAGTTTCCCTTTAAAGGTGGTTGTAAACCTTCATGTTTTTTTACCTTAATGCATCCTATGAAAAAACATCCGACGATTACAGGCCCCCCAGCCCCGCCGGTTTACTTACCTAAGCCCTCGAAAGTGCTTGATCTCAGCCCGGTCTTCTCTGCTTTTCATTGGATAGATTCATAGCAGCACAGTCATTGGCTCGCGCTGCTGTCAATAAACTCCAATGACGCGAAGGTCGGGGGGTGGAGTCAAGGTTTTTACTGGGATCAGGGTCGCTGCGCTGCATGTCACCGCTGGCGAGATTGAGCAACGTCTAATGACATCGGCCCAGAACAACAGGTGATCCCGCCTGTCGTCAATTGTCTACACAGTGGGTGGGAGGCGGTTAACCACTTAAGACCCAGACCATAATGCAGGTTAACTACCATTGCCCCTTTTTGCGATTCGCCACTGTGTCGCTTTAACTGACAATTGCGTCGTGCGACATGGCTCCCAAACAAAATTGGAGTCCTTTTTTTCCCACAAATAGAGCTTTCTTTTGATGGTATTTGATCACCTCTGCGGTTCTTATTTTTTGCGCTATAAACAAAAATAGAGCGACAATTTTGAAAAAAAAAATCAATCTTTTATACATTTTGCTATAATAACTATTCCCCAAAAATATATAAAAAAGCGTTTTTTTTTTCCCTCAGTTTAGGCCGATATGTATTCTTCTACCTATTTTTGTTAAAAAAAAATCACAATAAGCATTTATCGATTGGTTTGTGCAAAATTTATAGCGTTTACAAAATAGGGGATAGTTTTATTGCATTTTTATTAATATGTTTTTTTTACTACTAATGGCGGCGATCAGCGTTTTTTTTCATGACTGCGACATTATGGCGGACACATTCGGACAATTTTGACACATATTTGGGAACCTTGTCATTTTCACAGCAAAAAGTGCTATAAAAATGCACGGTTTATTGTGAAAATGACAATTGCAGTTTAGGAGTTAACCACTAGGGGGCACTGTAGGGGTTAAGTGTGACCTCATATGTGTTTCTAACTGTAGGAGGACAGGGCTGGACGTGTGATGTCAGTGATCGTCTTTCCCTATATCAGGGAACAGACGATCACTGCCACAATGAAGAACGTGGAAGGTGTGTTTACACACACCTGTGACGGTATTAGAGCATATCTCCGCCATCCTCTCCCTTCTTCTCCCATAAAAGAAATCACCCAATATTCCCCGACTTAGGAATATCCCTGGAATCGCCGAATCATCCACACATGAGCCATGGCTTAATACTGGATGTAACAGGACACACTTTAATGGCAAAACTCTCCAAATTTATATACAGTTTACAAGCTTGTCATCAATCAAAGAACAATGAAATCTCCACCCCCTTTTCCACACACTGGGGGTTTCCATACAGAGGCATTTCGGCACCGCAAGGCTTGACACATCACATTCTTGAATTTGAATTCAATTAACCTTTAGAATACACAATCACAGATCTAAAAGACATTTAGTAATTATCTCCTAGAGAGAGAAGCCCCCAGGGGGTAATTACTACAATGAAGCAATCAGAACAACAATTAACATGAGTCAATTATCTAATCGGTTGGCTAGGTCGTCTCGTCTGTGACACGGCTATTCATCTGCAGAACACAATGGAAAGGTATTTCACAAGCCACTTAGCATTGAAAGGTCATTGTCCCGTACTGGCAGCATGGCAATCTGGTTTAAACAGGTTTTACAGATGCCTCTACAAAGGGGAAAGTAATCCAATTATCCAGGCTAGAGGCAGAACCCCATAACGCACAGACATTAACATTAGCAGGGAGAGGATTAGACTGAAGTATATAGGCAATTGTATAATAGTCCTTCACAATGGCCCCCCCCTTTTCTCCCTGCTCCGGCAACTCGGTTGGACCTTTCCTGGTCCAGTAGAGTTGACGGGTTCAGAGCTTCTAGTCCGAGGTTAACTCCGTTTGGCGTGACAATCCATCGGCATTCCCGTTTTGCTTGCCTGGGCGGTAATGAATCGTAAAGTCATAGGGCTGTAAGGCCAAGCTCCAGCGTAGCAAACGGCCGTTGTCCCCTGAAACCCGGTTAAGCCACACCATGGGGTTGTGATCGGTGATGAGAGTGAAAGCCCGGCCATAAAGGTAAGGTGTGAGCTTTTTGAGGGCCCATATCAAAGCCAAACACTCTTTTTCAATGGTGGCGTAACTGACCTCCCTTGGCAACAGCTTCCGACTCAGGTATGCCACCGGGTGCTCTCCTCCATCCTCCCCGATCTGGCTTAGTACTGCCCCCAGTCCAAACATTGAAGCGTCTGTGTGAACAATAAATCTTTTGTTAGGATCTGGGGTAATCAACACCGGAGCATTAACCAGAGCAGTCTTTTCCAGGACTGTCTGCCAGGATAACCCATCCGCCTTCCTGGTTTGAGGCCCTGGCCCATAATCGGACGGCAAGAGGCTCGCATTCAGTCCTCTCCAAAAGCCCCTGTCCCGGCTAGGCCTGTCACACATCCCCCCTTTTGGCAGGGGACTAACCCAGTAGGAGACACCAGATGGGTTGTCTCTGAATTTAGTCAGTAGTTCCAGTCCTCCAATGCCGGTATCCGTACAGTACCCCAAATCACTTGCTCCAAACCGAGCATTACTCACCCCGCCATCCTCTGCCTCTCTCAGGGAACACGTCTGCCGCTGGGGAGAGGCCTGGACTGGCCCTTCTCCCTGGAGTCCTTTCAGCCGCTGGAGAGATGACAGGGTGGCTGGGCTCAGTCCATCATGCTGTTGGGGGTCTGGGCCAACTGGCCACCATTTATGGGGTATACCAGTGGAGACTGAAGTCCCATCCACTGGTATCCACTCAAGCTGTAGTGGGGTGCAGCCGCCAGTAGCAGCCTGTCCTGCTGCCAGTGGTTCCGCTGGATGTAAGCGCTTTACCACCTCAGCTGGTTGCTGGGGAGGGGGGCCAACCGCCCCGGCTCCCTGGAACTCCACAGTTGGTCCCGGTGCTGGGCAGAGATGGCTGGCAATCTGCCCTGTTGCCAGCACTTCTGCTGGGGGTGCATAATCCATAACATCCTCTGAACAGTCTATACATTCTGTAATCTGTGGCTGGGGAGTGATCGCCATCTTCTCACCCTGAGCCTCCAAAACTGCCACAGGGGTGGGGCAGAGGTCTTGAACCCTCTGTCCGGTGACCAGCGCTTCAGCTGGGGAAGTTCCTTGTAACTCCACAAATACTGCTCTTGGGGCTGGGCAGAGCACAGTGAAGTGTGGCCCTGATACCAGCTCTTCTGCTGGGGGCCCATCAGGTTGTTCTTCCTCAGCAGAGAAGTCTATCAAATCCCCTGTCTCTGGAACTGGTGTCTGGGGATAGGGGTTCACCATCTCCTGTCCATGGAACCCAGAGAATGCTATAGATCCTGAGCAGAGGTTAGCAGAGCTCGGCCCTGCGGTCAGAACTTCAGCTTTGGGAATGGCAATCTCCAGATTTTCCATTGACGATTCACTGGCATACTGCTGGACAGGCACATTCCTCCATTCAAGATTGTCCCATGCAGAAACCGGATCAAGGTCAGTCGGCACTTGCTGCATCGGCCATAAGACCTCCGGGTCCATAGCTGCAGGGGCAGGTTGGGAAAGCACACGGTTACCCTGCCACATGGACGATTCTTCAGCCAGGACTTCAGCATTGTCCACTGGTATTTCCTGATAGTCCCAGGCAAAGGGAGCCCGGTCCTGGTGCTGAGCAGAGTCTAGTAGCTGTTTGTAGGCGATCTCCAGGTCCCATTCCCGAGCGGCCAGAAATTCCAAATCTTCCTGTGACCAGTGCGCTTCCGAGATATTCAATTTTTTCTCTCTGTGCTCCATTATGTCCTCTAAGCGCCACTCCCGATCATCCCCAAAGTCGGGATCACTGGACATCCTCCAATACAACAATCCCAGGCCATCATAGTCATAGCCTTCTGTGGGGCTGTCATCCGCTGACCACGGGCACTCTTGGGCTACATACCACCGGAGGGCTCTGTAGCTCTCATCCAGCTGCATCTCTGCCCGGAGCAGCCTGCTTAATTCTGCTATCCACTCCTGCTTCGGTTGTTCCCCCAACAACGGCAGTCGTACGTCATACTGCGGCCAGTACCTTGCATAGATGTAGGGCAGGACTTCTCCTTGGTGTTGCTGCTCCAGAGCTAGCGCTTCCTTCCAGAGTTGGCACCGAATCACATCCGCCCATCCCAGCAGGACCTCCTCTGATTCTGGACCTGTGTGCTGCATCCGCATCTCTTGTAACCTTCTTCTGAATTCCTCTTCCATGGTTACTGGTATCTGTACCTCTCCTCGTCTTTCATTTGGTGCTGCTTCTTTAGGCGTTGTCACCGATCGTCGTATTTCTGCAATTCTCAGCTCATGTTGCCGCTCTCGTTCTTCCTCATCAAAAGCTTCAAAAGCGCTAAACGGAATCTTCCTTGTGTCTGCTGTGCTGTACTCACTGTTTGGAGAATGTGCGGCTGCTTGTTGAACTGCTGCCAGTTTTAACTGTAGTTCTGCGTTTCTTATTTGTTTAGCCTCCTCCGCTACCAGGGTCATCACTTTCAGCACCACATCCGCCGTTGGGTTCGGATCGAACCATGCTAATTTCTCTCTTATTAGCTTGTTAGCTGGTGATTCCTCATCCTGAATCACTGGTGTCCCCATCTCTTGTACTGCAGGCCTTGCTGCAACCGAGTTCTCCTGGTCTAGCTCCATTTATTCTGCTATGATGACACGCTCGGTTTTGCTGCTAGCAATCCTTCCACAAACTTCCAGTAGTCCTTTCCGTGTATTTCTTTTAAGCAGGGTGTACCGGTCTTCCATTCACTGTTCCCAGTGTCTGCTTGGAATCCTGGTGTAAAGGAAGGTAGAAGGGAACATCCCGCTGCTGCCAACCAGTGTGACGGTATTAGAGCATATCTCCGCCATCCTCTCCCTTCTTCTCCCATAAAAGAAATCACCCAATATTCCCCGACTTAGGAATATCCCTGGAATCGCCGAATCATCCACACATGAGCCATGGCTTAATACTGGATGTAACAGGACACACTTTAATGGCAAAACTCTCCAAATTTATATACAGTTTACAAGCTTGTCATCAATCAAAGAACAATGAAATCTCCACCCCCTTTTCCACACACTGGGGGTTTCCATACAGAGGCATTTCGGCACCGCAAGGCTTGACACATCACATTCTTGAATTTGAATTCAATTAACCTTTAGAATACACAATCACAGATCTAAAAGACATTTAGTAATTATCTCCTAGAGAGAGAAGCCCCCAGGGGGTAATTACTACAATGAAGCAATCAGAACAACAATTAACATGAGTCAATTATCTAATCGGTTGGCTAGGTCGTCTCGTCTGTGACACGGCTATTCATCTGCAGAACACAATGGAAAGGTATTTCACAAGCCACTTAGCATTGAAAGGTCATTGTCCCGTACTGGCAGCATGGCAATCTGGTTTAAACAGGTTTTACAGATGCCTCTACAAAGGGGAAAGTAATCCAATTATCCAGGCTAGAGGCAGAACCCCATAACGCACAGACATTAACATTAGCAGGGAGAGGATTAGACTGAAGTATATAGGCAATTGTATAATAGTCCTTCACAACACCTCTCCCAGTTCTTCAGCTCCGGTAACCATTCATGGGACACCGGCGTCGATCGGTTCCGCTGGTCCCACGGGTGCGGTCACGGAGCTTTGGACCGGGTCGCGAGCACGCCGCTGGTGGCGCGCTCGTGACCCCACGGCAGGGCTTAAAGAGACATTGTGCCCAGCCATGCCATTCTGCCATCGTATATCGGCGTGAAGGGGTCCTTAAGTGGTTAAGGTGGTTTTCATGTCATATACCAGTCAACTTGTATATTTTAGTTGAAATTTTGTTATGTTCTGTTAATATTATGTTCTGTTTTTGTTTATGAGAATAGAGGCTTGTATAGACATCATTAGTTCATTTGCATTGCTATAACCTTTTATACTACTACTACTGCATTCAGTATATCTGGTCTCCTACAGTACACAGATCACATAAAAGGCATTTATTTTAGTAAATCTAAACTGCTAAATGCCTTTTCTCATCAGCAGTATGTAGCAGTCCTGTGACTTCTATCAGTGTCCAGCCAAGCACTGGTTAAAGCTTGTAGGAGGAGTTTTCTGACTGTCCAATTACCCTCTGTCTGAACGGTGCTGATTAGCCCTGTGCATCCTCCCAAGAAAAAAAAAACTCTCTTTAGCAATACACAAACTGAGCATGTGCAACCTGAGTCCATAGACTCTGTGTTATCAGAAAATTATCAGGGAACAGCAGAGGGAGGGGAGGAACAGAGAAGACAGGATCAAACAGCTTTTTTACACAATGCAATGGATTAACCCCTTAGGTTCCACAGTAATTATAATAAGCATGCCTTACTGCATATACAGACTCATTTTACTGTAGTGGTTTTAGTAACACTTTAAGTATATCTTCAAAGAAAAATTACAGGATCGCAGTGAGAATTCGATTTTAGGGTCAAATGGAAAGAAAAAGACTGATTTACCTATTGAAAGAGGTAACATGCTCAGTTGAATTATTGTATATTTCTTGTGCCATGTACTGTATGTTTGCATACCTCCCAACTTTTTAAAATAGGAATGAGGGACACTTATTAGCAAACGTATGTAGGCATAGGACTGCACCCCGCCCCCTTAAAGGAGAATATTACAAAAAAGGATTAGTTGAACACACAAGTGTTTTTTCTTTTATACTGACTTTTGGAATTTACAAATACAACAGTTTAGAAATTGGATGAAAGTTTTAGCACCAGCAAACCTTTCTGGTCAGTCAAGTTCCTCCACCCCAAACTCGCTCATCCATGTCTTTATGGACCTTGCTTTGTGCAATGGTGTGCAGTCATGTTGGAACATGAAGGGGCCATCGACAAAGTTGGGAACATAAATCCCAAATGTCTTGGTATGCTGATGCCTTAAGAATTCCCTTCACTGGAACTGAGTGGCCAAGCCCAACCCCTGGAAACAACCCCACACCACAATCCACCCTCCACCAAATGATGTGGACCAGAGCACAAATCAAGGTCCATAAAAACATGGATGAGTGAGTTTGGGGTGAAGGAACTTGACTGGCCTGCACAGATTCCAGACCTCAACACCTTTGAGATTAATTAGAGCAGAGACTGTGAGCCAGGCCTTCCAGTCCACAATAGTGCCAAACCTCACAAATGCACTTCTGAAAGTAGACACACTACTAAACCTTGTTGCCCACCTTCCTAGAAGAGTTGAAGCTGTCATAGCATCAAAGGGCAGGTCAACTCAATATTGAACCCTACGGACTAAGACTGGGATGCCATTAAAGTTCATATGCGTGTAAAGACAGGTGTCCCAATACTTTTGGTAATATAGTGTGTGTTTTTTTTTTTTTTTCAAATATTTTTTATTGAGAGAGGTTACATACATAGTGTAACAAAATATTGATGCAACATTTTCAAATTTAAACAAACAAGTGAAAGCAAAAAGGGGGAGGGGGAGGAAGGGGAGAGGGGGACGTAGTCAACACCTAAATAGACATCAAGTCCTGCAGAAGGAGGGCAGTTTGTAGGGCCCTGGACCCCGGGTCATAAGCTGGCAGTTCCATGATCGTCCTGGGTGGCAGGGTCAGAGGGGATGAGAATCCTGGAGGAGAGGGAAGTCTCACTGTTGCTGCGACACTCAGGTGACTTGGTCTTGGCTTTGTGAGACCGGCAGTTGGGGAGGAGAGGAGGTAGAAGGCATCGGGGGAGAGGGGCTGTGGTAAAGAAATGACAACTTTTCAAAGTTTATCCTGTCCGTGGGAGTGAGTGCCGAGGTCATGAAGAGTTCCCATTTGTGTGCGAGCTTTCGTCCGCTCCTGTGTCAGGTCCGTGTTGAGCTTGTCCGTGTAAAGTAGTTTCAATATATCCTTCTTTAGTTGGGATATGGTTGGGCCAACATTGGAGATCCAATTCCTCAGGATGGACCGTCTGGCAATGAGGAGGCATATCAAGGACCAGTCTTTACCTGGGGGAGCTGGTTTCGGTGACCAAGGTAGGAGTTGTGGGTCCCAGTGACCAAAAACAAGAAGCAGAGGGTCCTTGGGCAGTTTCAATAGAGTCACTTAAAAAATATAGGCTAGGACTTGGTCTCAGAAAGCTGAGATGTGTGAGCAAGACCAGAAACGATGAGCGAGTGAGGGCTTGGGGTGCAGGCACAGGGGACACCCCGAGGTGGGGGGGTCTGGTTAGCGTATGAGAATGGGATGTGCGCTCTGTGGACGATCTTTAGCTGGGATTCCCTCCAGATCTCATTGGGGACCAGATTGTACACAGAGTTAAGGCCACAAAGAAGTTTGTCCACCAGCTCTGAGTCCGGGAAGTCTTTGGACCAGTTGGCAGCCGATGAGGATGTAAGGGGAGGGGTCGTTTTCATCAACAGAGGTTTATAGATGTCAGGGATTGTGTAAGAACCTCGGGAGAGAAGGGTGTCGATGAGAGACGTTTGAAACCTTTTGGCATCATCTCTGCAGGCATTCCTCAGGAAACTGATGCACTGGCCGTACTGGTATGATATGAGAGGGTGGGAGCAAGAACTTATCGGCCAGAGCGAGGAAGCTGAGGGGGCGGCCATTTTGCGGGTCACATAGTGAGAAAAAGTGGTTAAGTCCTCTTTGTTGCCAGATGAGGTACGCCTTGTTGTCCAGACCGGGGAGAAAGTTAGGATTCCCCAGCAGAGGAAGGTGGCGAGAGATATAGGGAGGTAATTTCAGACTTTTCCTAACCTCCCTCCATGCTATGACCGTATCTCGGAGCAGAAGGTTGTGTTGAAGGGGTGGGGAAACGGATTTCCACTGACAGTGGAGGAGGGCCACCAGGGAAAAGGGGTGGACCATTGCCATTTCCAAGGGAAAGTTGGAGCATCTAGAGGACTGGGACACCCAGTCCAGGCTGGTCCTTAGTAAACAGGCCAGATTATACGTTCTGATGTTGGGTAAGCCTATACCACCCTCGCACCTGGGGAGATGCAGTTTAGTGAATGCAATGCGCGGTCGACTGCCACGCCATAAAAATTTAGATATAGCTGAATTGAGATTCTTAACG
This sequence comes from Rana kukunoris, assembly GCA_029574335.1. NCBI lineage: Eukaryota > Metazoa > Chordata > Amphibia > Anura > Ranidae > Rana > Rana kukunoris. The sequence goes on along the minus strand of CM056049.1, from coordinate 566,059,423 downwards.
TCTTTATGGCAGATAAGCAGGGGAATAGTCTGCATTAGGTAAAGGAGGCGGGCATCACTAACCATCTTAACCAGGTGGCATCTCCCCAGGAGGTGTGTGTGTTTTTATATACATATATATAGTATATATATATATATATATATATATATACTTTCAGGACTAAATCATTTATGTAAGGGGAGAATGGACTCCTTTGCATTTTCCTATCCTGCACTCATAGAAAATTTTGATAGACGTTAACAAGTGGAACCAGAATGGTACAGATGACTCATATTTTCTTCTGCTTGCCTCAAATTAACTTACTTGATCTGCATGCATCAAGTAACAGGGTGGTTCAAGTTTGTTAATACATTTGTAAAGACTAATTATACTTTTCTAAGTTTCTTAAGTCCAGTAAAAAAATGGACTGGAGATATTTTCTTCTAAATGTGTTGCATTTGTCTTAACAATGAAGGGCCAGATTCAGGTACATCTGCGCATTATTGGACCGGCGTATAGGACCTTTGCGTTAGACTGGCACAATGTAGCGGCGCAATCACCCTATTCTCGTCGCTTTTACGCAGAAATTAGCGCCTGCGCAACGTTATTTCTGAGGCGCAAGGCGGAGTAATACAAATTGGGAAGGACGTTGGCGTGTTACATTGAAATGATCCGTGACCCCATGCAAATGAAGGGCCGGCCGGATCGCGCATGCGCGCTTGAAGCAGACCATGTCAGCACCTCTTTGCGCATGCTCCCAACTCGGGAACAGCGCAATCAGTGAAATTGGAAGTGGACTAGGGCAACGTTCTGAACTACGCAGACAGCATAAATAGACAGACACAAACGCACTTCCTTTGCAAAAGTACATCCCTTTGTATCCCTCCCTATACAGTAAGGTGCTTTTGTTCTGTTGTTAGTTGCGTTGTGTTTTGTCTTTGTGATATTTGTGGACCGTGTGATCTTGTGTTTGGTAGAAGATATTTGTAAGTGATTTTTGGTGACTGCTTGTGAGAGTTTTTGGTTGTTATTTTTTGGTTTGTTTGTTTTCTTGCTTGATTTTTCCTGTTTGTTTTTGTGACTGATTTTTCCTGCTTCTTTTTCTGAGTGATTTTTGCTGACTGTTTGGGAGTAAGTTTTTGTATGAGTATGACTGAGAGGAAGAGGAAGTTAAATTTTACTTTGGGGGAGAAACTAATTCTTGCCTGGGCCATTTCCACGGCCCAGAGAGTGCCAACACCCCCCCGGCCAGGAGGAGAGAGATTTTGGACAGGATTACTAGCTCATGCTAGGGGCACAGGAGGGGGCCCACCATGCCCTGTTAGCCTGACAGCGGAGGAGCGTGCGGTGGCCCTGACCTTTCATAGGCAAGAAGTGGAGAGCCTGCCCGGCTATGATTCAAGTCATGAAGGCGTGATGCCAGGTAAGGTTTTTTGGCCCTATCAGGTGTGTAGCATGTGTGGGGGAGGGGGTGAAAGGGAATATGTGGCAAGTGTGTGGATCCTCCAACCTGTGAATGTTTTGTGTCATCCACAGATGAGCAGGAGGGTGCTGGGCCATTTGGGCTCACCGCACCATCCCAGCCTGATGAGGACCCCCCGACAAGGCCGGAGTCCTCGGAGGAGGTTGAAGAGGAGGAGGTTGAGGAGGAGGAGGTTGAAGAGGAGGTTGAAGTGGAGGAGGAGGAGTTTGAGGAGGAGGAGGAGTCCATGTCAGGCACTGGATTTTTGTTTTTGGAGGACTCTTCCCCTCTGGCTGGCAGCAGCCAGCCCTCCATAAGGGGTAGCCCCCCCACTCCTCCCCCAACAGGGCTCCCCTCCCAAGGGGCTCCCCTTCTCCCCGGCCACAAGCCTCAGCTGGAGGCAGGAAGGCGACCCAGAAGACCAGGGGGCTGGCCGATCTCCTGCCCGCCACTCTGAGAAAGGACCAGTTCCGTCAGACCCGCCATCTGGGAGAGGTCAGCCAGACTTTGGGGCGGATGGAGGAGAGCTTGTCCTCCATAAAGGATACGCTTGGGGACCTGGACTGCCACTCCCTGGCTCTTACAAACTGCCTAAACCACCTGCAGACTACAACAGCAGGCGTTGGGCAGGATGTGAGGGCCCTCACCCAGGCTATCCAGGCCAATACGGCATCAATTGGTGCTGGCCTAGACAGAATTGCCGTGGCCTTGGAGGGCAGGCCGCCAGGTGGGCAGAGACCAGGCACTGCTCCTCCTTCCCCGGTTTACCCCCTCCCCCATGAGTCTCCCCTGAGGAGCCGGGGCTGTGGCCGTCAACGGCATTAATTGGTTTTTCCCCTTTTTTTTTTGCCTTTTTTTTTTGCCTTTTTTTTGGTGCTGGAAAATTTTTGTTTTTGCTGGGCATTTATTTTATTTTTTTTGGGTTGTGAATGCTGTTTGAATGTGGGGGTGACATTCCTGCCGGAAAAGGGGTGTCACCCTCAATTTTGGTGGAGAAGGGTTCCCCAGGACCAAGGAGAAGTGATCCCCAGGTGTGTGTGAATGGTGTATGAATGTACAGTGACATAATTGGAGCCTTGGTGTGGCGTTGCAGCTCACAAGTCCTGCATGGTGGACTGGTGCCAATCCAATTTGATGAGGATGTGGGGTGTGTGTGCTAGGGACCACAGTGGTGTGCATGCATGCATTCTCATTGTGCCATGATTAATGTGTGTGTTTAACGTGCAAAGATGCATAATGTGAGCTGGCATGAGATGGGGTCATGAGATGGGGTCCCAGTGCATATGCAGAGTCACCTTGAAGGGAAAAGACAGGAGGATGTTAGTAGTGCATGTGCCCCTTGTGATGTGTGCATCATGGGGGGGGGGACAGTCATGCCTACCACCCATGTCACTCACCAACCAGCCAGCGGTCCCCATACATGTTCTGTTCGCAATCTGTGGGGATGGGGCTCTGATTGTATATGTAGCTGTCATGGGTGTCATGGGTAGGTAGTGTCATGTGTTGGACTGGTGATGTCCTCCTGCAGGGTTGTGGTTAATTCCATGATGGCATTGAGGGGTGAATCTGAATATGCGAGACACCTCAGAATCACCCATGCCATAGATGTCTAGGCGTGTGTGATATATCCTCTCCCGTGAAGAGTAAAGAGTGAAGATTGAGGGGCTTGTATCAGCTAAGAATATTGTATTAGATTAGATTAAATTGTAAAGTTTATATAAGCCAAAAAAAAAATGTAGAAAAAAAAAATACTGTGCCCTCCTCAGTGCCCTTCTCAGTGCCCTCCTCCTTCTTTGCTCATCTAAAGTCAGTAGTATAGCTATGAGCATGGATGACACTGGCATGTTGGCATACAGTTTGTTGGGCATGTGTGACTGCTCAGCTCCTCACTAACATTGTTGCTTTATCTGACATGTAGACAAATTTTCTAATTTTAGACCAGCTTTTATATGGTCTAATTTTAGACAGGACATTTAGCTGTTGCGCACAGCGCGTAGCCTGCGCTGCACCAACGTTCTTTTGTGGATCCCCGTAACTCCCTCATTAGCATATTTGACTAGCAAATCAATGGTGTGTCTAGCGCAGTTTTGCGCGGACGGATGCGCCTGTCTAACGAAATTACGCTGGACAAAAAAAAGTAGATTTCTTGCGTATCTCGTTTTGGGGATGCCGTGCATCGAAATGCACGCGCACAATTAGACTTACGCCCCGCATCTCCTGTTACGCCGGCGTAATCGCTCTGTGAATCTGGCCCGAAGTGTATATAAGAGTAGAGTATAGCACATAGCAATATAAAATATGTTTGTATTATACTGTAGATACTGACAATATGTAACGATTCTTTTGACAAATAGTAGTTTTATCTTATTTTTTTTCACACTATAATACGTTGTTAGAGTTATCATTACAAAGGTAATAGCCAAAGCTTTTCAGGTTGTCCATATCCTTAACAGAACCACTGACAGCTGAAATATTATGATAGGCTGATCTGTGGCTTCACAATATTATTTGGGACTTTGAGAAGGCCTTGTTACTGGTGTTCTTTTCTATGCTTTGTGTGACCTCATTCCTCTCTGTCCACAAAGTTAGGCATAGTATATTGATTTAGTGTCTTGACATGTGTGCCTGATTTATGATAGTGATTACATTGTTTTATGATGTTCCATGAAAATCCTGTATCACAAAGAAATGTCATCAGTTCTCTTTGTTCTTCTTTCTTTGAGTTGATGGAATGTATAAATTGAAAACTGTAACAAAAATTAAGATCTAGAAGTTGTTAATGCAAACATTTAGAAGTCTGAGGCTCCCAGATTATAAAAGTTACATTGTAGAATTTTGACACCCATCAACTAAAATGAACTTTTTCTAGATGCATAACTGTAGATGCTCCGTGCATATCATTTAAAAACCATCATGAGTTGGATATATTTTCTGAGGCCTTTTTTTTTGTTGGTATTAAAAACATTTTCTTTGCAGACAAGATTTGTACACTTCGGGCCAGATTCAGGTAGATCAGAGCATCTTTGCTCTGGAGTAACGCTTCTCATTTACGTTACTCTGCCGAAATTTTAGGAGCAAGTGCTGTTATTCATGAAGCACTTGCTCCTAAAGTTTCGGCAGCGCATCGCAAATGAGCCGGCGGAATTCAAATTGGGCGGGTACGGGGCGTGTAGTATTCAAACTAAGTGCGATCCCGCGGCGAACGTACTGCGCATGCGTCGACTGTCAATGCATCCCAGTGCGCATGCTCCAAATTCTGTCAGTGAACGTCAATGACGTCACATCCCCATTCATGAATGTTTTACGCAAGCGACGCGATTTGTTTTTTTTCCGACGCGATGACGACGCTTATACTTAACATAGGATATTCCAACAGGGGGCTGCTTTATCTATACGCCACGTATCGCTTCCGGAAACGTCGTAAAGTCACTGCGTCGCACCCGAAAAAGATCGTGAATTGCCGATTCCCGCTCATTAACATATTTTTTAAGCGTAAATCGGCGGGAACGCCCCCGGCGCCATTTTTAAGTTGAAGTAACGATGCGATGGCGAAATTTAATTGCGCCGATCGCATCGGAACTCCAACCCGGCGTTTCTTGTTTTCTGGTTACAGAAAACAAAAACGCCGGCTTAAAGTGACAGTTAGGCTGGCGGATCCATTGATCCGCCAGCCTAACTCTACCTGAATCTGGCCCTTCATTTTTATTTTGTAATGTTTTACTATATATACCATTAGTTGCTGCCTGCAATGTTCCCTTAATTGCTTTGCCTGTTTTATTGTATTCTTTTAATTCACAGTTTTTGTAGGTTTGGACCAACAAAGTATTAAGTCCAACCTTTGAACAGTTTCCTGCTCGTTCAGGACTCATCATCACTTGTAAACTAATGGCTGTCAGAGCCCTTGCAACCTGCGACACACACCCAGTCCAATTCATTCAAAGGGAGATTACCGGCCAGCAGCTGATTGTAAATAAAGGAGATGGAAAGCTGACTGGCATCTTTGACCAAGTATGACCATGACTATATTTGGTCAATGACATCAGATGGCACCCCGCCCCTTTGATTACAATCAAGCTGCCAGCATTGGGGATCTGTCAGTCAGTTGAAATCGAGAGTGAACATAAACATAAACATGTACGCTCCATCGAACATTTGCAGTAGGAATTTCCGACAACAAATGTTTGAGAGCTGGTTCTCAATGTTTCCGACGGCAAAAGTTCTTTTTGATTTCTGATCGTCTGTATGCAATTTCAACGCACAAAAATCCCACGCATGCTCGGAATCATTGAACTTAATTTTTCTCGGCTTGTTGTAGTGTTGTACGTCACTGCGTTCTGGACGTTCGGAATTTCAGACAACATTTGTGTGACCGTGTGTATGCAAGACAAGTTTGAGCCAACATTCCTTTGGAAAAAAATCCACGGTTTTGGTGTCGAAAATTCAGATCGTGTATACATGGCATTATACAGTGAATATTTAAACATTATAAACATGATATGGAAACACTGACAATACCTATAACAAAGTAATTTGCTTGATTTAGACTTAAAAAGTCAACACAGCATGAAATTATCAGCCCCTGATTCTTACTGGCAGATGTAAAAAAAATCACAGCTTTTTACAAACTGTCATTAAATTTACTGGTGGTTGGCAACCCTGATGTGTGCAGGAGTCATGGTTGTGGCACAGATTTCTCTATAATTGGCTTGCCATCCATTGCGAGTGCAGTCCCCATGCACCAGTGACGTCACGAGCACTGCTAAATTAAATATCTCCTGCAGGTTTAGGAGATATTTACTGTACCTATAGGTAAGCTTTATTATAGGCAAAAAGCTTTTCTGATGACGAATTGATTTCGAAACACGTAAGAAGCTGGTAGGATCCGCGCTAAAAGGGGGTACACCACGCACCGGGGCCATCTGTAGCAGCACAAGTGGAAATGGGAGTAAGGTACTACACCTCTTAAAGTCTAGCGAGCGGCCACAACACTCGACATTGCCACGGACACTCAGTGCCGGTTCGGGCACTATGCTTGTGAGTGTATTCATTTTTAAATATTTGTTTTAAATAAAAAAAATTACGTACTTCACCATGTTGAGCCCATTGTTGTTTTTGAGGCTATGAGGACACCCCTGAAAATAATCTAAGGAGAACCTCTATTTGGACCTCTAAAGAATAACGTTGTTTTCGTTTGTTAAAACGATAACGAAAATACCCGAAATTCGGACGAAAATGCATTTGAACGAAAACGAATGCACATGTCTAGTATTATCTGGGACACTTGGAATCCGCTGTGTCCAGGGGAAGACCGTAATGTACGGGTATGACATGGAGCCTGGGGGAGCTGCCAACAAGCAGTAAATGTACTATTGACAGTCAGCATATGGTTAATTTTGTTTCATTCGTTATGTTATGATTTGTAGATTCTGATGGATCAACCTCCATCCAACCCAAACAGAGTGTATAAGTAATCTCTCGGAATAAAAAATTAACACATTGAAACAAATATTGCCAATCTTTAAAAATAACTTCCAAAATACAAATCGATTTGCAATAATTAATATACAAACCAAATCAGAATATACAAAACAAATTCTGAAAATGAATCATTCTAACATAACAAATGTGATGAAACAAAACGATTAACTGAAAGGAGTACTGTAGTCCAGCCAAAGCTTCTTTGGCTGGGCATCTCTTATGGGTCACAGGAGCGCAATTTGTTTTGCACTCCTGTGACCCGTTTTCAGCAGAGAGCGGGTTGAAGTCCGCTCTCTGCTGATGTCATGGATACCAGTCCAGACACTGCGTCATAGCGACAATAAAGTCTGGACTGATACCTGTCTCTGCCTCTCAGCTCCCTGTTGAGAGCCTGAGATGGCCACTCCCCGCCCCGCCACAGATTAGCGCTCCAGTAAGCATGAAGGAGCAGAGAAGAGAGCTGCTGATTGACAGGCAGCAGCACTCTGCTCTGGGAGCTGTGAGAATCGAGAGATTGGCGATTTAATCGCTCAGTGCAGAAGAGGCTGCCCTGTGGACTGTGTGTGCATTCAGATTCTGCTTGTCATGTGCTCTGTTCACAGTCTGTCTGAATATTAATAATATTTATCAAACTAAAAGCAAAGCTTTTCTGTAGCTCAGGGAATAAGGTAGGACTGTAATGTACTTGAATACCTGATCTTGTGCAAGGGAAATGTAAAAAAAAAAAAATGTCTTCCACATGATTGGGTAATTGACGCAACAGTTCTGTCCTATACACTGACCTAAGTAAACATTTACTTTGTGTAGCGAATATTCTCTACTCCCTTAGTAAATAATCCTTTTAAGTTGGCCAGCTCATTAAAGTACAGAATGGCTGACATCTTGCCTATACAATTATCATGCAAGGGGGCTCAGTGAGATGGAACCAATAACAGAACTCCCTTTAATGGTTAATCTACACATCTCTATATTCAATTTAGATGCATGAATGTGTAAAAAATAACAAGAATTTTAAATGGCAACTTGCATTAAATTTTCCACTGTGGGGTCAATTCAATGACATATCACATGCAATGTTTGTGGTTTATTTTGGAAATATAGAATGTGATAATAAAAGATAATAGACAAGTCAATTAAGGAGAGTAAAATATAGAATTTAGGGCAAATACTGTAAATGTGGGAAATACAGTGTGTGAGATTTAAGTGCCCCACTAAATATTTTAAAGCAAACATTTTTTTTGTATTTAATTCTTATTAAATTAACCACTTGCTTACTGGGCACATAAACCCCCTTCGTGCCCAGGCGAAATTTCAGCTTCCGGCACTGCGTCGCTTTAACTGACAATTGCGCGGTCGTGCGACGTGGCACCCAAACAAAATTGGCGTCCTTTTTTTCCCACAAATAGAGCTTTCTTTTGGTGGTATTTGATCACCCGTGCGGTTTTTATTTGTTGCGTTATAATGAAAAAAAGAGCGACAATTTAAAAAAATATATATATTTTTTACTTGTTGCTATAATAAATATCCCATTTTTTTTTTTTATTTTTTTTTTCTCACTTAAGGTCGATACGTATTCTTCTACGTATTTTTGTAAAAAAAAAAAAAAAAATCACAATAAGTGACTGCTTTGCGCAAAAGTTATAGCACCTACAAAATAGGGGACATAATTATGATTTTTTTTTTTATATTTTTTTTTTACTAGTAATGGCGGCGATCTGCGATTTTTATTGGGACTGCGATATTGCGACGGACACATCGGACACTTTTGACACATTTTTGGCGCCATTCACATTTATACAGCGATCAGTGCTATAAAAATGCACTAATTACTGTATAAATGTGACTGGCATTGAAGGGGTTAACACTAGGGGGTGAGGAAGGGGTTAAATGTATTGCCTGGGTGTGTTCTAACTGTGTGGGGGGAGGGGGGTGACTGGGGGAGGTGACCGATGCTGCCTCCCTATGTACAAGAGAAACAGCATCTGTCACCTCACTGACAGGACGTGAAGCTCTGTGTTTACACTCAGAGCTCCACGTCCCTGCTCTCTCACCGACGATCGCGTGTACCTGACGGACATCGCGGCCGCCGGGTAAACGCATCGGATCCTCGGTGATGCGTCGGGACTGTTTTTCCCCGCCGCGCGCCACCCTGTGGCGCGCGCAGGGAATTACAAGCAAATCACGTCCAAAGACGCAACCCCGGCGCCTCAGGTCCGCGCTGTTCACGTATTCTGTTAATAGCGCGGACCTGAAGAGGTTAATGTCTTTCACTGTAAATCAACTGGTATAAAAGCCCAATACTAACTGAATTATTTGTTGCTTCAGAAGAAATTGCCCAGATACGGCATTGCATTATATATATATATATATATATATATATATATATATATATATATATAATTATGCAATGCCGTATCTGGACAATATTTTTCTATCAGTTAGGACAACTGTAGTTACCCTGTATGGGACATAACATACCTGTATATGTCTTAAATAAATAAAGACTTTACATAAAGGAAACAAAGAAGAGTAAATTATTATTATTTTCTGTCTTTTTCACATGGTCTTAATGATACAGTATACAGTAAAACCTTGGATTGCGAGCATAATTTGTTACAGAAACATGCTTGTAATCCAAAGCACTTGTATATCAAAGCAAATGTTCCCATAAGAAATAATGGAAACTCAAAGGCCGCGTACACACGATCGAATCTATCTGCTGGAAACGGTCTTCCAGACCATTTCAGCAGACAAATTCGATCGTGTACGGGTGGACAGACAGATTTTGCCAGCAGACAGATTTTAAAGCATGCTTTAAAATCTGTCTGCTGGGAATCCGTCCGTCCGATATGTCTGCTGGTTAGTACGCTAACCAGCAGAACATATCTGCCCGCACATGCGTCGAATGGATTTGACGCATGCGCGGAAGTGTTTTACTTCCTGGTGCGGTGACGTTGCGGCGTCAACGTCATCGCCACGTCACCGCGCTGTCTGCCGGCAGGGATTTTGGTTTGATCGCTGGATCATTGTTCCAGGAGCTCTTCCTGTTGGGTCTGAAAGAGTGACCCTCCCCCAGGGCGAGAACTGTCCCAGTAGTAATCGGCGCACGTACCTACCAGTAGGACGTGTGGCTCCTGGGCTCCAGACAGGCAGGGTTTTCCACCCCCCCGCCCCAGCAGGCCTTCTCATCCGCCTTCTCTGGCCGCTTCTCACCCTCCAGGTAAGCCCCTGCTACTCAGGGCGATCTACACCTCCCCAGGACCTGTAGGTGGCCGTCCTTGTTAGGACAGCCACGCCGGCAGCCTAATCTCCCCCAGCGGAGATACAACCCCCCCGCGATCCGCTTCCTCCAGCTTCGGCCGCCCCCAACAACCAGCCGCTCCCCCGCTCCTTCACTCTGGTCCATACGCCCCCCATACAGCCATCACCATTCAGAGTCACCCACTTGCCTCCTCTCCACGGCAATTTTTTGCCATTCCAGGTCGTTTTTCGGGACCTCCGTGCCAGGCCTCTCTCATACGCGGGGCCGCGATCCAGGAAAGTCCGCGGCTTCACCTGCGGCCTAACTCCGCGCCGCAATTTCACAAACAGAATCCCCTCCAAGCCACCAGAAACCTCCCAGGAGTTCGCCCCCAGCCCCCTGCAGGACTCATCCACCCCTCAACAACCAGTCCCCCCCATCCCAGTCCTTCCAGCTGACTATACATCAGCCTGGGTCCCTGGTCCTGCTCTCAGTCGGCGGCCATCTTGGTACACCCCAGCAGCAGTGACAGCTCTCACCCCCCTGTTTCATAATTTAATAATACTTGATCCAGGGGCTTCGCCCGATCGCCATTCAGGGATCAGGAAGGAATTTTTTCCCCTACCAAAGCAAATTGGCACAGCACGGCTAGGGTTTTTTTGCCTTCCTCTGGATCAAGCTGGGAGGATTCACTGAATCCTCCCCCCATCGTCTCCAAAAAATAACTACTTTGCCCGGTGATTGGCTACCATGGCTAATCTGCGGTACTCCGCAGAAACCATTTGGGATCTGAGGAGTTGCGCCGCAATACTGCCAGCCATCACCAAAAAGACCCTAAGAATGGAGCAACTTTTGAGGATCGATCGACGATCGACCATCAAAAATTTTAGCCGTTTACCCCAGCCCAAGCACATTTTATGTGCTTTGATCAACACAAGATCGGCAGTAAAACATAGACTTGAAATCCATGACTTCATTCTACAACACGATTTAGACTGCCTCTTTATTACAGAGAGCTGGCTCACAGCCGACTGTAACACCATTCTAGGAGAACTGGTGCCAGAAAACTACCGTATTATCACAGAAAACAGAATAGGGCAAAGAGGGGGAGGCCTGGCGGTGATCCACAAGATTCATCTTGCAATCACAAAACCAGCCCTTCAAAACCCTCTTCCATTCATGGAAACCCTTACTCTGCAACTGCAAGCAAATTCAAAGGAGACCATCCACGTTCTGCTCTGCTATAGGCCACCGGGCCCAAAATCGCAGCTGCTATCATCATGGACGGATTTCTTCTCCACTTATACCCTCAACAGCAAACACCTGTTGCTGTTAGGGGATTTCAATCTCTGGGCCAACTCCTCACAAGACATCGTTGCGGATGCCTGTATTGACCACCTGGAAGATTTAGGGTTACAGCAACTAGCATGTGGGCCCACACATGCTTCAGGCCACACACTTGATCCTATTTTCAGACAATATCTGGAAATAAAAATTTTGAAAAATGAAAAGTTGCCATGGACAGACCACCATGCAATTAAATTCATTTCCACAATCCCCCCCACAACAAAAACATCAAATCCAGTGACAACACACTGGACTAGATGTCAGAAGAAGCTCCACTCGGAACTCTTCAGAACGACTTTAAGGAAAAAAATAGAAACAACTCAGCCGCATCAAACGGCCGTTGAAACATTGGAAGCCATCAACTCGGCCATGCTACAATCAGCCGATTTGGTAGCGCCGAAACGAAGAACCCGCATTCGGAAAAACAACCGCAGCTGGTTTAACAACCAGCTGTCGTTACTGAAGCAAGAACGCAGAAGGGCAGAATCTGCCTGGAAAAGATGTTCTTCAGAGCTAAACCTATCCATCTACAAGGCGACAACAAGAAAATACCACAAAGGAATTTTCCAAGCCAAGAAGAATTATTTCTCGGAGGCTATCAACGGGGCCCTTAACCGCCCCCGCGAACTCTTCAAGATGGTCACCCAGACCATGAAACCAGGATGTATTGAGGCCCCCAGTTCTGACACACAAGAATTTTGCAATGAGCTATCGGATTATTTCGTTGATAAAATCGAGGCAATCCGTGAAAGCATTCAGCAAAACTATTCTCCCCTCAGCCCCCCCTGTAGCCTCTCACACAGCACCCATAGTAATTCTTCGATATCAGGTAAGTTTACCCTAGAACCCATCTCCGTTGAGTCCACTAAAAATGTCATTTGTACTCTGCGCAATGGCGCAGCGCCAAATGACATTATCCCCACAAAACTGCTGAAGGAATGCGCCGACATCCTGGCTCCTCCCATTACGCAGCTTATCAACCAGTCTTTCCTGGAGGGCATAGTGCCCTCACAGTTGAAAGAGGGTATAATCCAACCCATCCTGAAGAAACCCTCCCTGGACCCCAAGGACCCACTCCACCGCCGTCCCATAACAAGCCTCAACGTATTCTCTAAGATAATGGAAAAAGTAGTGGTACAACAGCTGCAACAGCATCTAGATACCCACAAGCTACTTGATCCATTGCAATCAGGCTTCCGTCCCGGACATGGGACGGAAACAGCATTGCTAAAAGTATGGGACGATGTTCTCAAGGCCGCAGACGAAGGAGAATCTTGTCTCCTGGTCCTGTTGGACCTAAGTGCAGCTTTTGACACTGTAGACCACAATCTGTTACTGACTCGGCTTACTGAAGTAGCCAGGGTCGCAGAAGGCGATTTATCTTGGTTCTCCTCTTTTTTGGAAAACCGATCGCAAACAGTGAAGCTAGGACCATTTACGTCTGAAAAACGCACAGTAACATGCGGAGTCCCTCAAGGATCGCCGCTGTCACCAGTGCTATTTAACATCTACCTTCGTCCTCTTTTTGAGATTATTAGCAGCCAAAAACTGCTTTATCACTCTTATGCAGATGACACGCAACTGTATTTCCGCATCTGCAACAGACAGGATCACCACCTCAATCTAGAGACATGCCTCTCTTTGATAGAGGATTGGATGACAAAGAGTTATCTTAAACTCAATGGAGCGAAAACAGAACTTCTGCTGTTTCACGCCAAGCGTAGGAATCAACTTTCAACAGCGTGGACCCCCCCGCCTATTTTGGGCAAACTCATCACCCCTAGCGCCAAAGTCAAAAGCCTAGGGGTCATTTTTGACTCCTTTATGACAATGGACGCACAAATAGGGTCAGTGGTCAGCGGATCTCACCATCTACTGCGCCTACTACGCAGACTCACTCCGTTCATCCCTAAAGAAGACCTAGCGGTCGTGGTGGGAGCTATTGTAAACTCCAGGCTGGATTATGCAAATGCCCTTTACCTCGGCCTCCCCAAGTACCAAATCGCTCGTCTGCAAGTCGTTCAGAATACGGCCGCCAGACTTGTGACTGGGAAAAAACCCTGGGAATCCATCTCACCTTCATTGGCTGCCAGTCAAAGACAGAATTGCTTTTAAAGCTCTCTGTCTTACCCATAGATGTGTCCACGAGAGTGCCCCCCTTTACTTATGCGAATTAATAAAAGCGCATAATCCAAATCGCGTTTTGCGATCCACGAATCAGAACCTGCTCCAGGTTCCGAAAGCCAACTTCAAGTCCAAAGGAGAGAGAAGATTTGCGATCCAAGGTCCCAGACTATGGAACGCTTTACCAACCAGCATTCGGTTGGAGGAGAACCACCTAGCATTTAGGAAAAAGGTCAAGACTTTTCTCTTTTGATATCAAAGGAGACTGGAACAACAAGCGCCCAGAGGCGATTCAGTTCGCATGTGCCGCGCTATATAAGTTTTCATTCATTCATTCATTCATTCATCGCGTGTACAGCGATCAAACCAAAACAGCCCAGCAGACAAATCTGATCAAATCGGTCTGTCAGACCGATTTGAACAGATTTATTTGGTCGTGTGTACGCGGCCAAATGGTTCGTTCCACAACCATTTATTCATAAGTCCTTCAGTCTATAGTCCATATAAAAAGATTATAGCAATGTGATAAGTTGTGTAACCATAAAATGTCCTTCCACAAATGGAAGCCTCCACAAGGGTATTAGAAGCAAAATCCAGCAGGAGCTACAGAGTATAAAAGAGAAGAGAGGCGCCTCTAAGTGTAACAATATAGTTACATTTAATGAAGGTACAACATTTAGCAAGTGAAGAAGTCACTTGTGAGTGACGAATGCGCTCAAGAGTCCTGTTTAAAGAGGTACCGGATGTGATGCCAGCGAGCCCACAACTCGTTTTTTATATGCTGTATTTTAAAACTACCTTTGTGAGTACCCAGTGTATAAGCTGTTTTTATACTATTAAACTGCCCCTACGTTATTACGCTATTGGTGCTTTCCTTTATCTTTCCGTGTGAGGACCATTGCCACCTCCAACGGCCTGAAATTTCATTGCTACACTTATCCATATAGAGTTGTTTCATGCTGTTACCTTACAGCAGTATAGTAAGGGGACATCTGCACTACTTTTAAGGAAATTGGAACCCTTACCCGGCAAGCACTATATGTTTGGACACTTGGCACCAGCACTTTATTACATGCGTTCCAGTAGCGTTCATCCTGCTGCTCCTGCATGAACACTTATGTTTGTTTTCACTGTTTATGTGTTTGCTATCACCCATGTGTATAGTTTTGTAGCCTTCTGGCTTTGAGGCCTCGTACACACGAGGCAATAGATTTGTTCAAAACGGTCTGTCCGAACGATTTGAACAAATCTGTCTGTTTGGATTTTGGTTTGCTCGCGTGTACACACGAGCAAACCAAAATCACCGCCAGCAGACGGCGCGCTGACGTGTCGGTGACGTGGCGGTGACGTTGACGCCGCCACGTCACCGCACCAGGAAGTAAAATACTTCCGCGCATGCGCCGAATCCATTCGGCGCCGGTGCGAGACGACATGTCTGCTGGTAAGTGTACTAACCAGCAGACATGTCGGGCGGACGGGTTCCCACCCGATAGATTTCAAAGCATGCTTTGAAATCTGTCGGGTGGCCAAATCCGTCGGCTCGCCCGTACACACGATCGAATCTGTCTGCTGGGACGGTCTAGCAGACCGTTTCCAGCAGACAGATTTGATCGTGTGTACGCGGCCTGACAGCGCCCGCTGCCTTATTCATCTAACACTATTGTTTCACTTTGGACTTATTACTATGCATCACTGAAGTCGTGTACTGTTACACTGTTTAGATGCATTTATTTCAATTTTTGATCTAGCACTATATTTATGAGATTTATGTTAATATTTTCTATCCCTACAGCGCAGCACTATATTTTATTCACAACATTTAGCAACTCACATGGCTGATGATTAAAATAGACACATCTAAGTATGCAGGGGATCTGGGGTAAATTGATCCACATAGACCATCCTCCGCACTGCTGGCTCTATCCGCTGTCAGTCTGCAATCGTGACTGGAAAGACTGCCCTGCACTAGAGCAATCTGAAAGTGAGGCTTGAACCATTTGTGAAAGGGATGACATCAATGGCAGTGAGGAGGACGGTCTATGTGGACAGCTTTACCCTGGATGCCTGCATACTTAGATGTGCCTGTTTTAATCATCAACCGTCTGAGTTTATAAAATGTTGCACCTTCATTAAATGTAACTATATTACTACACACACTTAGAGGTGCCTCTCTTCTATTTCATACTCAGTTGTGACATGATGCTACTCTAATGCCACGTACACACGATCACTTTTTGTGATGAAAAAAATGACGTTTTCAAAAACGTCATTTAACCACTTAAGGACCGCCGCACGCACATTTACGTCCACAGAAGGGCACGGCTGGGCACAAGGGCGTACATTTACGTCCTCGCCCAGTAGCGGGTCGGGGGTCCGATCGGGACCCCCTCCGCGGTGTGCGGCGGTCCCCGTGTCTCCAGGAGCGATCCGGGACGAGCGGGCGGATGTCCGTCTTTGCCTGCCCCCCCCGCGATCGCTCCCAGCCAATCGCTGCGCTCCCCCGCCCTGTCACTTCCTCCTCCTGTGTTTACACAGGAAGGGGGAAGTGATGTAATCTCTCATCGCAGCGGTATTTCCAACCACTGCGACGAGAGAAACACCTCACAGTAAGTGTGCACGAACACTACACTGACATACACACACATAGGCACACTTAACCCCTTGCGATCTGACCCCCCACCCCCCCTGTCACAGTGTCACTGAATGCAGTGATCTAATCACTGCATTTAGTGTCAGTGTGACAGGCAGTGTAAAAGTCAGTTAGTGTTAGGTTCAGGGTAGCCCCCCCACCCCCCCTAATGAAGTTTTAACCCCCTGATCACCGCCCTAGTTAACCCTTTCACTCCCTATTGCCAGCGTCACTAAGCGATCATTTTTTTGATCGCTGTATTAGTGTCGCTGTTCCCGCTAGGTAGCTATTTTTTTTATTGCAATTTTTTTTTTTTTTTACTAAAGACATGTGGCTTAATAAATTTTGGCCTAAATGTTTGACTAAAATTTAGTTTATTTGATTTTTTTTTAACAAAAAGTAAAAAATAGTGTTTTTTTTTCAAAAATGTCGCTCTATTTTTGTATATAGCGCAAAAAATAAAAATCGCAGAGGTGATCAAATACCACCAAAAGAAAGCTCTATTTGTGGGAAGAAAAGGACGCAAATTTTGTTTGGGAGCCACGTTGCACGACCGCGCAATTGTCTGTTAAAGCGACGCAGTGCCGAATCGCAAAAACACCTTGGGTCATTTACCAGCGTATTGGTCCGGGTCTTAAGTGGTTAAAATGATCGTGTGTGGGCAAAACGTTGTTTTATGTCTTCAAAAAAACGACCAAAAAAAATTCGAACATGCTTGAATTTTTTGTGTCGTTTTTCAAAATGTCATTTTTTGTGTCATAAAAAGTGATCGTGTGTGGGCAAAACGACGTTTAAAACAACGTTTTTAAACCCGCGCATGCTCAGAAGCAAGTTATGAGACGGAGCTTCAATGAAACAGAGTGCCGTCAAACGTGGTGTACGTCACCATGCTTTGCTAGAGCATTTTGGAAAAACGATAGTGTGTTTTTTTTTTCATCACAAAAAGTGATCGTGTGTACGCGGCATTATATCAAGACATCGCTTGTATATCAAGTAAAAATGTGTTAAAAAAAATGTTGCTTGTCTTGCAAAACGCTCTCAAACCAAGGTTTTACTGTATATCACAAACAGGTAGTGATAAGAAATCTCTCTGGTAAGACAGGAAAGAAACAAAGACATATTTAGGCAACTTATATTGATCTTTAGTTTTTCCATTCAATCAGGGGATGCTTCTACACACATACAATGCTGACCCAAAAAGGGATGAAAAGGTCTTTGTGAAATTCCTAAACCATAAATAGCTAAAGGGGATTTCCTTTATTTGGAGGAATATCCTTTTACTTGGCGTTACATTAAAAGGACAGGAAGTGAAGAAAAATCTGTACAATGGTACACAGGTGGCAAAACCACAATAGGGGGTTTAATCATTTCTTACTTTTAACAAAAATAAATTAATTGTTTTGTCTTCAGGTTACTGGTCAGAGATGTGGGTGTATACATTTTAATATACTTTTTTTTGGAACTGTAGTCCCAAGAACTGTAGTCCCAAGAACTGTAGTCCCAAGAACAACTACACTGGGAGACTCCAGTGCAAAACACCAATATAGTGTGGTCAACCAACCGCAAGCCAACTTCTCGAAAACACGGATTTACATGCACTACTTACGATAGTGACTCCTGTTGCTTATTTTGCCATGCAATGCTCACAAGTTCAGAAGTGGATTTCTACCCTACTTCTTTTCTTTCCCTAAATTTTTTCTGGTTAATTATATAATATAGAATCTCAAATATCAGAGGCTATTACATGTTATTTTAAACCACCTTTATAAGAGTAGAAAGCAAAGATAGATATCTTTTTCAATTAAGGCACACATAAAGATTTTTTTTTTCAAATAGCAAACATCTCTACACCTACGTCATGCTCTGTGCAATCAAATTGCACAAGGC
Organism: Rana kukunoris; assembly: GCA_029574335.1. NCBI lineage: Eukaryota > Metazoa > Chordata > Amphibia > Anura > Ranidae > Rana > Rana kukunoris. The sequence goes on along the minus strand of CM056049.1, from coordinate 566,041,276 downwards.
AGACCCAAAGCTCCTCTTCTTGGGTCCCCTGCTGGCACTGCTGGTTCCTCCTCTTTGTCCAGTGCCCCCATGGGAAGCCGCTTTCAATTGGGGCACTCATGCGTGCCTGCTCCTGAGTCCTGCTGCTGACAGTGGGACTCGACCACGTCCCCCTGCTCCCACATCACTGAAGCTTTGGCTCCCACTGCTATCAATCTTCCATATGAGGAGGGAGAGAGAGGTGAGAGCTGCTGTTCTCGTGCACTTAGTCCAATTGGATTGGGATTTGGTAAGTATAAGGGGGGGCACACACTTTTTCTTTATTTGGGGATACAAAAAACAAACTACTAAACTGATCTGAAAAATAAATTGTCCTCAAAAACTCAGCAATATGTCCATGTAAAAATGTCTGTGCATGAAGCAGAAATGGCAGCAAAATTACAGGCTTGACAAAAAATACTGTATATAGCTGTTTTCTTCTGAGCAATATGATTGATTTTTAGAGTTAGAAGTACAAAAATCAGCTTTCTTTCTTGATGTCCTCTAGATTTTGAATATATGGTTACAAGAAATAGTTTTTTTAACCCTTACTAACTGTTTCATTATCAACATCAATAGAACATAAAATGCAGCCGGATCCTTATCTAGTTAGTCTAATTTAAAGCGGATCTCCACCCTAAAGTGAAGATCCGCTGATCGGAACCCTCCCCCCCTCCGGCGTCACATTTGACACCTTTCAGGGGGGAGGGGGGTGCAGATACCTGTCTAAAGACAGGTATCCGCACCCACTTCCGGCCCGCAGTCTCGGGCAAAAGACGGGCTTTTCCCGTTGCGTGCTGGGAACTCTCAGCTCCCAGCACACAGCGGGAGCCAATCGCGGGCGCAGCGCGACTCGCGCATGCGCCGTAGGGAACCGGGCAGTGAAGCCGGAGCGCTTCACTTCCTGGTTCCCTCGCCGTGGATGGAGGGGGGAGCAGCAGGGTGACGAGCGATCGCTCATCCTCTGCTGTGGACGGCGCTGGACTCCAGGACAGGTAAGTGTCCTAATATTAAAAGTCAGCAGCTGCAGTATTTGTTGCTGCTGGCTTTTAATATTTATTTATGGTGAACCATCCGCTTTAAGTAAGAACGTAAGTCTAATTTAACAATTAATGTACACATATTCACGTATTCACCCATTTACACAATAGCTTATTTTGCCATATATTTATTATGTCTTAAAAAGCAGTCCCCCTGCTCTAATAAACTGGTGCCTGAGGCATTTGTGAAGAGATGTATAAAGCTCTGAAAACTGCTAATCCCCTTTGCTTCAGTCCCAGTGAACCGAAAGGGTGCTGGCTGTGCACAAATGCATAGGATGAAAGGAATCCTGGACCGCCGCACACCTTAAAATTGATGTCTTTATTAAAAAAATTAAAATCAAAAAAAGCTTTTGTTCTTTTGTCCACTCCTTCTTTTTGACTGCATAAAATTTTGGTTGTTTTTTGATTTTCATTTTTTGAATAAAGACATTGGACCAGATTCAGGTACATCTGCGCATTATTGGACCGGCGTAGCGCACCGCCTTTACGTTAGACTTGCGCAATGTAGCCGCGTAATCACCCTATTCTCGTAGCTTTTGCGCAGAAAATTGCGCATGCGTACCGTTATTTCAGAGGCGTAAGGCGGAGTAATACAAATTGGGAAGGACGTGGGCGTGTTACATTGAAATGAGCCGTGACCCCATGCAAATGAAGGGCCGGCCGGCTCGCGCATGCGCGCTTGAAGGAGACCATGGTCAGCTCCGCTGTGCGCATGCTCACAACTCGGGAGCGGCGCAATCAGTGAAATTGGAAATGGACTAAGGACTACGCAGACAGCATAAATAGACAGACACAAACGCACTTGCATTGCAAAAGTACATCCCTTTGTCCCTTCCCATTTAACCAAGTGCTTTTGTCCTGTTGTTCGTTGCGTTGTGTTTTGTATTTGTCAGATTAGTGTTCTGTGTGATCAAGTGTTTGTTAGTAGATCTTTGAAAGTGTTTTTTGATAAGTCTTTGAGAGACTGTTTGTTTGATATATTTCTGTTCGTTTGTTTTCTTGCTGAATTTTTGCTGTTTGTTTTTGTGACTGTTTTTTGCTGAGTGCTTGTGTGATTTTTTGGGTGTTAGTTTTCTCTTTGTGTGTGTTCTTGCTTGATTGGTTGTGCTTGTTTTTGTGACTGATTTTTGTTGACTGGGAGTGAGTTTTTTTTTTCAGTATGACAGAGAGAAAGCGAAAACTAAATTTTACATTAGCGATTATGGGCGTTTCCTCCACGGCCCGGACAGTGCCAACACCACCCCGGCCAGGAGGAGGGAGATTTTGGACCTCATCACTGAGCAGGTCAATTCAGCGGGGGAGGGGGAGACACGGACCCGGTCTGGGATTGACAAAAAGATTAATGACCTCCGGCGTCTGGTCAAACAGAAGCTGGCCAAAATGCTTGCCCATGCCAGGGGCACAGGAGGGGGCCCGCCATGCCGTATTAGGCTGACAGCGGAGGAGCGTGCGGTGGCCCTGACCTTTCATCGGCATGAAGTAGAGGGCCTGCCCAGCTTTGACTCAATTCCGGAGCCTGTAGTGCCAGGTAAGTTTTTTTTTAAATATCAGGTGTGTAGCATGTGTGGGGGAGGGGGTGAAAGGGAATATGTGGCAAGTGTGTGGATCCTCCAACCTGTGAATGTTTTGTATCATCCACAGATGTGCAGGAGGGTGCAGGGCCATCTGGCCTGACCACATTATCCCCAGGACAGCAGACTAATGAGGCCCCCCCGACAAGGCCGGAGTCCGCGGAGGAGGTTGAAGAGGAGGAGGAGGAGGTTGAGGAGGAGGGGTTTCATAAGGAGGAGGAGTCCATGTCAGGCACTGGACTTTTGGTTTTTGAGGACTCTTCCCCTCTGGCTGGCAGCAGGCAGCCCTCCCTAAGGGGGAGCCCCCCCCTCCTCCCCCAACATGGCTCCCCTCCCAAGGGCCTCCCCTTCTTCCCGGCCACAAGCATCAGCTGGAGGCAGGAAGTCATCCCAGAAGACCAGGGGGGTGGCCGATCTCCTGCCCGCCACTCTGAGAAGGGACCAGTTCCTCCAGACCCGCCATCTGGGACAGGTCAGCCAGACATTGGTGCGGATGGAGAAGAGCCTGTCCTCCATCAAGGATACGCTGGGGAACCTGGACTCCCACTCCCGGGCTTTCACAAACTGCCTAAACGAACTGCAGACTACATCAGCAGGCGTTGGGCAGGATGTGAGGGCCCTTACCCAGGCTATCCAGGCCAACACGGCAACACTTGGTGCTGCCCTGGACAGAATAGCCGTGGCCTTGGAGGGCAGTCCGCCAGGTGGGCAGAGATTAGGGGCTGCTCCTCCTTCCCCGGTTTTCCCCCTCCCTCATGAGTCTCCCCTGAGGAGCCGGGGCCGTGGCCGGGGGCGCCCCAGGCGTGGCTCACGTCAAGGGCAATACATTTTTTTTCCCCTCTTTTTTTTTTTTTGCTGGACATTTTTTGATTTTGCTGGTCATTTATTTTTTTTGGGTTGTGAATGCTGTTTGAATGTGGGGGTGACATTCCTGCCGGAAAAGGGGTGTCACTGTCAATTTAGGTGGAGTAGGGTTCTCCAGGACCAGGGAGAAGTGATCCCCAGGTCCGTGTGAATGGTGTATGAATGTACAGTGACATAATTGGAGCCTTGGCGTGGCGTTGCTGCTCACAAGTCCTGCATGGTGGACTGGTGCCAATCCAATTTGATGTGAATGTGGGGTGTGTGTGCTAGGGACCACAGTGGTGTGCATGCATGCATTCTCATTGTGCCATGATTAATGTGTGTGTTTAACGTGCAAAGATGCCCAATGTGAGCTGTCTCCTGGCTGCTCTTCCCTCAGAAGACGGGGTATCCTCGGTTAGGGGGGGATTGTCTGGTTCAGGGGTCAGGTCATCACGTAGGTCAATCTGCAGGCCCTTTCTTACTGCGAAGTTGTGCAGCATGCAACATGCACCGATGATCTGGCACACAAAGTTTGGGGAATACAAGAGGGTACCCCCAGACTTATCCAGGCATCGGAAACGTGACTTCAGGAGGCCAAAGGTGCGCTCCACCACTGCACCTGTTTGGGCATGTGCTTGATTGTATCTTTCCTCTCCTGGGGTTTGGGTGTTCCGGATAGGAGTCATGAGATGGGGTCCCAGTGGATATGCAGAGTCACCTGTAAGGGAAAAGACAGGAGGATGTTAGTCATGCATGTGCCCCTTGTAAAAGTGTGCATCATGGGGGGGGTACAGTCATGCCTGCCACCCATGTCACTCACCAACCAGCCAGGTGGCCCCATACACGTTCTGATCGAATTCCATTCGGATGTGGCATTGATTGTATATGTAGCTGTCATGGTTGGACCCTGGGTGTTTGGCACGGACGTGCCATATGAGGCCTTGGGCATCGACTATCACCTGTACGTTGATGGAATGCCAATGCTTCCGATTGCGGTACATGTGCTCTGTCTCCTGGGGGGGCTGGAGTGCCACATGTGTGCAATCAATGGCCCCCACGGTGCGTGGGAATCTGGCAATTCTGTAGACATCTGTCATTGCCTTCAGCCGCAGGTCCTCAGTGGTTGGTTTGATGATTTGGTTGGCCATGCGTCTGAGGATTGCAGGGACAACCTGGTGCACACATCTGCTCATGGAGGATTGTGACATCCCAGCCACCACTCCACTTGTACGCTGAAAAGAGCCACTGGCAAGGAAATGGAGTGTTGCCATGACCTTGACCAGTGGCTGCACTGCATGTGAGCGTTGTGTTGGGCTGGTGATGTCATCCTGCAGGGTTGTGGTTAATTCCAGGATGGTATGAGGGGTGAATCTGAAGATGCGATACACCTCAGAATCACTCATGCCAAACAGGTCTATGCGTGTGCGGTATATCCTCTCCCGTGCCATCCTCCGTGCCCTCTTCCTTCTTTGCTCATCTAAAGTCAGTAGTATAGCTATGCGCGACGATGCCCCTGGCATGTTGGCATACAGATTGTTGTGCAACACGTGTGACTGCTGAGCTCCTCACTAACAGTGTTGCTTTATCTAACAAGTAGACTTTTTTTCTCTTTTTAGACCAGCTTTTATATGGTCTAATTTTAGACAGGACATTTTGCTGTTGCGCACACTGCGTAGCCTGCGCTGCCCCAACGTTCTTTTGTGGATCCCCGTAAGTCCCTCATTAGCATATTTGACTAGCAAATCAATGGTCTGTCTAGCTCAGTTTTGCGCGGACGGATGCGCCTGTCTAACGAAGTTATGCTGGACAAAAAAAAGTAGATTTTGCGTATCTCGTTTCGGGGATGCCGTGCATCGAAACGCACGTGCACATTTAGACTTACGCACGCGCATCTCCTGTTGCGCAGGCGTAATCGCTCTGTGAATCTGGGCCATTGTTTTTAAGGTGTGCGGCGGTACAGGATTCCTTTCATCCTATGCCTGAGGCATTTGCTGTGTCCCTGATTTTTAAGTATATTTGGCATTATCTATAATACTGTGATTAACAGCACAACTCGTTTCAGATGGAAAACATTGAAGTGGTATTAAAGCTTAAAGTGGTTGTTAAACCACTTTCACATCTTCATGCCATCCCCTGTGTGTTCTAATCCTGTGTCTCCCAGTGTGAGTGATTTATAAAAAAAAGCCTGCTCTATCTAATTTCACAGCTCTTCTTAGCGATCACATGACCTGCCGGCTCTCTCCTCTTCCTGTCTGACAGAAGCAGTGGGCGGGGTTTAGATTCCCCCCGATGATGTCACTCAGGAGAGAAGAGGGGAAGCAGAGAGAGAGAGCCAGCTGATCATGTGATCGCTGAGAAGAGCTGTAAAATTAGGTATAGCAGGCATTTTTTTTTATATAACTCTTTCACACAAAGGCAGACAGGATTAGAAAACAGAAGGGTTGGTATGAAGATGTGAAAGTTATATAAACAGCAGGAGTTGAGGGGGCGGGCACTGTCACAAGCAGACAGGCAGAGAAGGAGGGGGTAGAGCACAGAAGAGACAGATGGCAGGGCTCTGGATGACGGAGGCACATAAACTGACCACGTTGTCAGGGTTTAGCAGCCATGATACACCGTGGTCAGTTTAAAAGGGGAGGGTATAGCCAGGCAGGATCAGCCAGGTATTACAGGTGTTACATGGGGCAAAAATAACAAACACGTTAAATGTGTTTTACCTTAATGCATTCTCTGCATTAAGGTAGAAAATGCTTCACTACCTGGCCTACCCTTCTCTATTCCATAAAAACGTACCTGGCTCCATGTCGCCAAACAAACACTGTCTCTGGCAACAACACTGCTTCCGTCACTCCCTGCTTTTACAGGAAAAAGCAGGAGAGCCATCAGTCAAACTCCTGTAATGAGGTAGTGGGGCTGTCGCTTACTGCTGCTGTGTGTGTCTATGTGTCTGTGGACACACACAGCCCAGCTATCGACCCAACAAGGGTGAATGTGCGCAGGAGTAGATTCACTGAAAGCAAATAGGCTGTTCGCTTTGCAAGGAAATGTATACTTTGAAAAAAAAATGTACTTAGGTTATTTAATGTTGTGAAAATTCACTTTAATAATATTATGCAATCATGTGCAAAGAAATTAAAAAAATAGGTATTTTCTTACATATAATTGGTGATGGAAGTCAGCAGAACTTTAGCTAATTTACTAAGCTAAAAGAAAACTTCCTTTCAAGGTGAAAATTCCCTGACGAAGTGAACAGTTTGTCTTCAGTAAATTAACCCCATTGTGTTCCTACTGACACATTTATAGTAGGTCAGTTTGTCTGGACACCAACTTACACCACGCTCTTAGAATTACTGCTGACTTTTGCTGTCAAATTGGGATAACGCCTACTCCTGCCACTCCCACTGCTCCTTGAAGATGTCACACAATGAAACAGACATAGGGAGGGGCTGGGACACTGATGACATCATGGATGCCAGTTCATACTCATGGTCTGTGACAGGTCTGGAATTGAACGGCTAAAAACAGCTAGTATGTTACTCCATAGTGCTGGGCAGGCACTCTTCAAATGTGAGTGGATTACAGATATGTTTTAAATAGAGTTGAGTGGACACCAGGATGTTCGTGTTCTACAGGTTCGGCCGATCTTCGAAAAAAAAGTCTGGGTTCGGGACCCAAACTTGACCCCGAACCCGAACCCCATTGAAGTCAATGGGGACCAGAACTTTTGAGTACTAAAATGTCTCTAAAAAAGTAATGGAAAGGGCTAGAGGGCTGCAAATGGCAGCATGTTGGTAAGAAGCATGGCAGGTACTCTGCAAACAAATGTGGATAGGGAATAACTTAAAATAACATAAAATACATAAAAAAAAAAAATAATAATCTTGACCTAGGAGGACGAGGTCCATATGGAGTAGGAGGTTGAGGTGGCGGTGGATGTGGCAGTGTAGGTGGAAGTATCTTAAGTGTGTATCTCACACGTACAGATATGCAGGAAACGCCAAAAAAAAAAAGATTTGCCCTAAATGGGTGTTTTTTGAATAGCTCACTAGAAAAACAGTATCTAAAGTGTTTATCTCACACCTACAGATATGGAGGAAACACTGCAAAATATATTTTTTTGCCCTAAATGGGTGTTTCTTGAATAGCACAATAGAAGAACAGTATCTAAAGTATGTATCTCACATGTACAGATATGGTGAAAACACTGCAATTTTTTTTTTTGCCCTAAATGGATGTTTTTTGAATAGCACAATAGAAGAAAAGTATCTAAAGGGTGTATCTCACAGTAACATATGCAGTGTTGGTTGTTGGTGTAATTTGATTTCTGAAGCAGGACTGACTCCTATCTATTTCTCTCCCTAAAACCAACACCAGGAACCTTTCCCTAAAGTATCTATAGCAGAGTGACTTGCTGTGCTATGTGCCTCTAGCTCAGCACTCAAAATTTCCACTCGCCTACTAGCATTTGGCGAGTGGATTTAAGCTGGGGGCGAGTGATGACAGGGCTGCATGACCAATCTCCCTCCAATCTGTGCCTACACTTAGAGTCCCGATGAGATTGACGGCCGAAGAGGAAAGGTGCATGCTCGGGAAAAGTAGTCTGGTGAGCCGCGCACAGGCAGAGCAGTACACAGGTGCTCTTCTTACAATTCTCATTAAGCCATGGGACCTAACAGTATGACCTCTCTGAGCCTGCCCCCCTCCCCCTGACCAATGTAGCTAGAGAGCACAAAGTAATGAGTGAGGTGGAGGATTGCGAAAATTACCACTCCAGTGCAGCGCTCACTGAAAGTTTTCCTGACATGAGAGCGGCAGCCTTTCAGTTTGTGCAGTTTTCTTCTCCTTGTGCTCTAGGTAAGTGTCCAACAGTTCAGCCTGAGCACTGTGAACAGACTGGTCTCAATGTGTGCTGTGCGGGGTCAGTGTGCGCTGTGCTATGGTGTCAATGGCTGTGCAGTTGTGTGGATCTCAGCGCTGGATTGTACTCCCTCCCGCTGTGCTGCAGCTCCTCTCCTCACTGGCAGCCTGAATAAAAGGGGGAAGTGGGGACATGCAAGCGTAGAGCCGCACACACAGGCTCCTGATGATGAGATGAATATGAGAGGGAGAGAGAGAGAGGATGGGAGTTGCAGAGGAGACAGCAAGAGAATGGGTAAGAGACCCAGTTCTAGTGCCCTTTCCCTCTGGTCTGCCCCCAGTGCCCTGTCCCATTTTGTTAAAGTTGTTGTTGGTAATATTTAATTTTGTAACCTGATTCTGCATAAAACATTTAACAGTGTCATTCCATGAGATAATCTACAAGGGCATGTTTACGGGTGCAATTAGGCGCAGGGCAGTGTATGAATTAGGTGGGGCAACTGGTGGCGAGTAACTCTTGAGGCCTGGCTAGTAGCTTAGGACTTGAAATTTTCAGCCCTGCTCTAGCTTATATAGAGGCTGGGTCACATGCTGAACTGACCAATCACAGCCATACTATTAGTAGGCATGGCTGTGATGGCTTCTAGGTCACACGAGTGAAACAAATGTTAATTGGCTGCCCTGCAGCACGCTATTACATTGCCGAACACCGAACTCTAACCCGAACTTACAGTGAATTGTAAACTCAACCCTAGTTTTAAACAAGCCTGTTAGATGTTTTTACACTATGGGAGCTTTCTTTCTTTTTATTGCTTCCTGATGTAGTGTGTAACACAAAATGCATGGAGGCTGCATGTCCATGCATGTCTGGTTTCCAACCCCTGGGATTTGAAACACATGGCGTGGCTGGTAGGATGGCCTGCTTATTCAATTTAAGCTTTACATGTTGGTGCTGACATTTAGCAAAATTAAATGTGAGTGGGCATTCTTACATTTACTTGCTTATATCCACTTTGAAAAGCTTGTTGCCCTATGATCCTCCATATGTTTTCTCCGAATATTACTGTCTAGGTATCGCCAAAGACAAAGGGGACCACCTTCATCTATGCTGTTGGCTGCAAGGAACCCACCATTGCTCCAAGTTTTTTTTTTAGCTTTAGTAAGTTTGCAGTTCTGATGCCGCGTACACACAATCATTTTTCGGCATGAAAAAAAACAACGTTTTCGGCATTTAGAAAAAATTACGTTTTTCCAACTTCATCATTAAAACGACGTTGCCCACACACCATTGTTTTTAAAAAATGCTCTGGCAAAGCGCAGTGACGTACAACACATATGACGGCATTATAAAGGGTTCAATGCGGATGACGCCACCCTTGGGGCTGCTTTAGCTGATTCCGTGTTAGTAAAAGACGATTCATGCTTTTTGTCTGTTACAGCGTGATGAATGTGCTTACTCCAGTGGTTTTACCAGAATGAGCGCTCCCGTCTCATAACTTGCTTCTGAGCATGTGCAGGTTTTTAACGTAATTTTAGCCCACACACGATCATTTTTTACAACCCGAAAAACGTCGTAAAAAAATGCAGCATGTTAGGAAAAAAAAATTGTCATTTTTCAGAACCCGAAATATTATGTAAAGCCCACACACGATCATTTTAAATGACTTTTTTTAAAACAATGTTTTTTTTCATGCCGAAAAATAATCGTGTGTACGCCGCATAACGCATTATTTGTGGTGGATCATCACTTGAAGGACAACACCTATATATATTTTTTTTCTTTTGAATCACTGTGATTGGACTTTTCTTTCTTTGTGAAGATTTATTAGGAATTTATTGTCACTTCATATATTGCATTTTTGTTTGTTTGAAAGGTTCATGAGAGGTGATTATATACATTTTTATCTTTGATAGCTGATGTATGAGGCAGCGCCACACTTTTTTTTATTATTATTATTTACCAATTTCATTTAAGTGGTTTATTCACTTTCAAAGGGGAAGCTTCACTCTATATTATATATTCATTTTCTGGCACCATTTCTTGCCACTTTAATAAACTGAAATTTTTGTTAAATCGATGATTAAAAAAAAATGCTAAATATTCTTGTGTTTTTATACAAGTATATTACCTTTATCTGTAGCCCATGTTTAAATAAAGATCACATTTTTGCCTTGTGAGATTTGTTGAAAAAGTCAATTATTTCCACAGGGTGTACTTCATTTTTCAATAGACTGTAGTTCTTTAAAGCAACAGCATGTCAGTCAATAATTGGTCTGATGGGTCTTCCCTGATAAAGCTGAAACTTGCCATGGGCTGCTGCACTTTCATATATCAATCAATGTTCTTTTTGTGAACTGTTTTATTTATAAGCCCAGCACTATGGTGCATTTGAAGGATCACCACCTGTCTGAAACATTGAGGGACATCTAGTGAACTATAGTTAACATTGCCGGTTTTATTAACTGTGATGGTAATACCGCTGCTTATCTGTGTGTTAAATGAAGAAAGCAATCATTCTAAAGTTAAAGGGGTTATAAAGGATTTTTTTTTCCCCCTATTTAGCTTCCTTTACCTTAGTGCAGTTCTCCTTCACTTACCTCATCCTTCGATTTTGGTTTTAAATTTCCTTATTTCTTCTGAGAAATCCTCACTTCCTGTTCTTCTGTCTGTAACTCACCACCGTAATGCAAGGCTTTCTCCCTGGTGTGGAGAAAGCCTCTTGAGGGAGGAGGGGGCGAGCAGGCAAGTCAGGCCACTCTCTACTTTGCAAATAGAGAAAGGAGCTGTGTGTTATTGGGCGTCCTGACACTCATGCTCGCCCCCTCCCCCCTCAAGAGGCTTTCTCCACACCACCATTACGGTGGTGAGTTACAGACAGAAGAACAGGAAGGATTTCTCAGAAGAAATAAGGGCATTTAAAAGCAAAATCGAAGGATGAGGTAAGAGAAGGAGGACTGCACTAAGGTAAAGGAAGCAATTAGACAAAAACCTCATCAATCACACCAATGAGAACTCTAAGACCCCTTTCACACAGAAGCATTTTTACAGCGCTTTAGCGTTAAAAATAGCGCTATTAAAACGCTCATAAAACGCTCTCCTTTGCATCTCAATGGACCCTTTCACACTGAGTCCTGCAAACAGCATCGTTGGAGCAGCTTTTGTGCGCTGAAAAAAACGCTCCAAAAATGCCCCTCTCCATTGAAATGAATTGAAAGCGCTGTAAAAACACCTTAACCTTTCACACTGAGGCGTTGCACTTGTGGGGAGTTGAGAAAAGTTCTGCAAGCCGCATTTTTGGAGCAGCTTTTGGACGCTAAAAAAACGCCTCAAAAATGCCCCTCTCCATTGAAATGAATTGAAAGCGCTGTAAAAACGCCTTACCCTTTCACACTTAGGCACTGCGAAAAGCCCTAAAACGTTAGTGTCTTAGCGGTGCTTTACCAGCACATTGGGATTGCAGATGAGGCTTCCCTCGAATAACGCTTGAATAACGCTCAAAAAACGCTCGAATAACGCTCGAATAACGCTCGAAAAACGCTCGAAAAAACCCCCCAGTGTGAAAGGGGACTTAACTCTTATCATTGATCATTATTAGCCATATATAAACACATGCACAATCAATAAAAAATTGGGGATACATTATTACCAAAATAACAAAGAGCATGACAAGGTTTGCCAACAACTGTATTTTAAAGCCTCAATATTAGCTGGGAAATAAACATGCATGTAAAGTGTACTTATACAACAAAACAATAACCTGCTGTAGATCATGCTGTGACTCTGATATTAATTCTAACCAAATATAATTTTAGATCAACAGGGAACTGTGTCACATACTGTAATGTGTGCAATCTAATCTAATAAATACCACACAGCACAGCTGTAATGACAATGCTAATGATATGCAATGTGATACTTAGCAGAGTTTTTAAAAATCCTCCCCTATTTCTATCTAGTTTTATACTTTAAACAGGATTCTCGCTGTTGAAGGACTGAATCAAATCACTAAATATAGCCAGTTAACAAACTTCACCTACTTTTCCTTCAGAAGGAGAGCAGCATGCCTCTCTAACATTAATGCCAATAAAAATGATCTGTCTGTGCTATCCACTTATACTACCTTAAATGATAAATGTTACTTGTCAGCATAGCTCACATAGAAGACGGATTCTTCTAGGCCAGCTTATAGACAGACTAGAATTAGGATCAGCCAATCAGAAGAGTGAGATGGCGGGCTACAGTAGGTAGTACTGTAGCAACTGTTGTTGCTGCTTGTGTGGGAGGAGGGCAGGATTAGCTCTCATTGAATCTTCCAAGACAAACTTTTCTTTACTCTAGTAGGAGGATAAACTTTAAAATCTTCATCTGCCTTGCTGTAAAAGGCATGGAGACCACACAAAAGGGCTTAATATTTTCCAAGATTTACAGTTTGCAGTTATGTAACTATTTTGGATACAAATTGGGTATCTGTGGGTATAAATAGGCATATAATAATAGGCATTTACTGAAGCCAGCAGATGGTCATGTTAAAGTGTTACTAAACTCACAACAGTAAAATCTGTATATGCAGTAAAGCATGCTTGTTATACTTTACTTTGGTGCCTAAAAGGATAATCCTCTGCATTGTGTTAAAAGACTTTTTGATCCTGCCTTCTCTGAGCATCCCCTTCTTCCACAGTTCCCAAACCATCTCCTGATAGAACAGAGCCTGGGCATGCTCAGTTTGTAGTATATTGCTAGAGAGTTTTTTCTTTTCTTGGGTTGGGAGAGTGCATGTGATCAGCACAAGGCCAATCAGAACTGATGGCCAAGGGTCCTGCAGCCTATGGCCGCGTACACACGAGGGGATATGTCCGCTGAAAACGGTCCGATGGACCGTTTCAGCAGACATCTCCGCTCGTGTGTATGGGCTAGCGGACAGATTTCTCCACCCGACAGATTTCAAAGCATGCTTTGAAATCTATCCGGTGGGAATCTGTCCGCCCGACATGTCTGCTGGTTAGTACACTTACCAGCAGACATGTCGCCCCCCACCGCCGCCGCGCCGCTGCCGAATGGATTCGGCGCATGCGCGGAAGTGTTTTACTTCCTGGTGCGGTGACGTGGCGGTGACGCGGCGGCGTCAACGTCACTGCCGCGTCACCGCCACGTCACCGCGCCGTCCGGCGGCGGGGAATTTGATCCGATGGTGTGTACACGCCATCGGATCAAACTCCCGATTGGACATATCCGATGGAAATGGTCCGCGGACCGTTTTCATCGGATATGTCCGATCGTGTGTATGGGGCCTAAAGGACAGTCAGAGGGGAATAAAAACTCTACCTACAAGCTTTAACCAGACACTGATGGAAGTCACAAGACTGATTTATACTGCTAATGAGAAAAGTTTATAATTACTAAAATAATTGCATTTCCATGTTCTGTGTACTGTGGGATCACAGGAGATCACACGAAGGAGTAACACCCCTTGTCGTTTGTTATTGTCACCTAAACAAGAGGTTAGGGGAAATGTTCCAACAGGTACACCTATTTTGATGATGACTGTCTAAGAGGGCATTCCCCTTTTAAGGGATTTCTCTCACTTTTAGTTGTATCTTCAGGACAGTAAGGCCCCGTACACACGAGCAAATAGATTTGTTCAAAACGATCAGACAGACCGATTTGAACAAATCTGTCTGCTGGCCGTTTTGGTTTGATCGCTGTACACACGATCAAACCAAAATCCCCACCAGCAGACAGCGCGGTGACATGGCGGTGACGTGGCGGTGACGTTGACGCCGCCACGTCACCGCACCAGGAAGTAAATTACTTCCGCGCATGCGTCGAATCCATTCGACGCATGTGCGAGAAGATATGTCTGCTGGTTAGCGTACTAACCAGCAGACATATCGGGCAGAGGGATTCCCAGCAGACAGTTTTTAAAGCATGCTTTAAAATCTGTCGGGTGGCCAAATCCGTCGGCTCGCCCGTACACACGATTGAATCTGTCTGCTGGGACGGTCGGGCAGACCGTTTCCAGCAGATAGATTTGATCGTGTGTATGCGGCCTAAGTGAAGAAATCTACTCAAATAGAAACAGACAGTGAAAAAAATTATTCGGAGAGGCAGATGCTGCAAGCTCTCAAATCAAGCCAGGAAGGGTAAACACAAAAAGGAAATGAAATGTTCTCATTTAAAAAAAGTGATTTATTTGATGGTAGGCTTTTTTCCAAATGTGTTTTGGGCAATTAATAAATCCCATTCATCGGGGTTACAAATTAATTATAAAAAACAATCATGGAAATATACTACTCATTACACTAAAATAACATAATGTATCTTGGAATTTGTGGGATTAAAACAATATTTTTTTTTTTTTTTTACTGTTTACAGTATAGGCATGAAAAAAAACACCTATCAGTCCTACATATCACCCATAAATGGAGTCTCGCATGTATTTACATGCATATATACTATACACATAAACTGTATACACTATACACATTCATGAAGACTCTACAAATGCATCTTTTCACAAAACTCACTTTAATTCTAATAATGTATAAATAAAATGTAATGTTAAAACTATTTGAAAAATCAACATATTAAAAGAGGGAGGGGTAGGGGATGAGGGGGGTAAGAAAGAGAAGGAGGGAAATTAGAGAATAAGAAAGAGGAAGCGCAAAGTGATGAAAAAAGGGAAAAGCAAGATTTACCATCCTTCATGATCAGGCCATTTTTTGCGAAATGGCACTGCGTTACTTGAACTGACAATTGCGTGGTCGTGTGATGCTGTAGCCAAATAAAATTTAAGTAATTTTTTCCCACAAATAGAGCTTTCTTTTGGTGGTATATGATCACCTCTACGTTTTTTTTTTAATTGTATGTGTATAAGCAAAAAAAAAAAGGCAGACAGGTTTGAGAAAAACAAACAATGGCCCAGATTCAAAGAGCGATTACGCCTGCGCAACTGGTGTTGCGCGTGCATAAGTCTAAATGTGCGCGTGCGTTTAGATGCGCGCGATTCAGAAAACGATTTACGCCAGTTTTTGTCCGGCGTAATTTCGTTAGACAGACGCATCCGTCTGCGCAAAAATGCGCTAGACACACCATTGATTTGCTAGTCAAATATGCTAATGAGGGAGTTGCGGGGATCCACAAAAAAACGCAGTTGCTGCGCAGGCTACGCGATGTGCGCAACAGCAAAATGTCCTGTCTAAAGTTAGAGCACCTAAAAGCTGGTTTAAATTTTGAAAAAACGTCTACATCTCACAGAAAGCAACACCGTTACTGAGGAGCAGACCACACACACATGTTGCACTACAATTTGACTGCCAACATGCCAGGGGCATCGTCGCTCATAGCTGCACTAGTGAATTTAGATGACCACACGGAGGATGGCACTATACCGCACAAAGACCTCTTTGGCATGAGTGATTGTGAGGTGTATCGCATCTTCAGATTCCCCCCTCATGCCATCCTGGAATTAACCACAACCCTGCAGGAGGACATCACCAGGCTCACATGCAGTGCAGCCACTGGTCAAGGTACTGGCAACACTCCAAGTGGCTCTTTTCAGCGTACAAGTGGAGTGGTGGCTGGGATGTCACAATCCTCCAAGCAGATGTGGCACCAGGTTGTCCCAGGAATCCTGACGCATGGCCAACCAAATCATCAAACCCACCACTGAGGACCTGCGGCTGAAGGCAATGACAGATTTCTACACAATTGCCAGTCCCACGCACCGTCATTGATTGCACACATGTGGCACTTGAGACAGAGTGTACCGCAATCGGAAGAATTGGCACTTCAACGGGTGATAGTTGATGCCCAAGCATATGGCACGTCCGTGCCAAACACCCAGGGTCCACCCATGACAGCTACATCTACATCAATGCCACATCCGAATGGGAACGTGTATGGGAACACTGGTTGGTAAGTGACATGGGATCAGGCATGACTACGTGATGCACACCTCACAAGTGGCACATGCATGACTAACATCCTCCTGTCTTTTCCCTTCCAGGTGACTCTGCATATGCACTGGGTCATGACTCCTATCCGGAACCCCCAAACCCCAGGGGAGGAAAGATACAATCAAGCACACATCAAAACCCGAGCAGTGGTGGAACCTTTGGCCTCCTGAAGTCACGTTTCCGATGCCTGGATAAGTCTGGGGTACACTGTTGTATTCCCCAAACTTCGTGTGCCGTATCATCGTTGCATGTTGCATGCTGCACAATCTCGCAGTGAGGAAAGGTTGAGCTACGTTGACCTGACCCCCCAACCAGACAATTAACCGAGGATACCCCGTCTTCTGAGGGAAGAGCAGTCAGGAGACAGCTCACATTGGGCATCTTTGCACGTTAATCATGGCACAATGAGAATGCATGCATGCACACCACTATTTAGCACACACACCCCACATTCATCAAATTGGATTGGCACCAGTCCACCATGCAGGATTTGTTTTTCACTGTACATTCATACACCATTCACACGGACCTGGGAATCACTTCTCCCTGGTCGCAAAATTGAGGATGACACCCCTTTTCCAGCAGGAAGAACACCATGAAAATGACGAATGAATTAATGGTTGAATCTGCAATTGAATACTTTTGGTGTCTGTCGAATGTTCAAAGAAGATTCAATGGAGCAGCGAAACTGTAAGTCGAATCGTACATTTCCGGTCGAATATTCCGCCTACAAGCTATAGAAGAATTCTAATGTTGTATGGCTAGTAATAATTATATTTATGTATTATTATTACTAGTCAACCAACATTAGAATTTTTCTATAGCTTATGGGCCGAGAATTTAACTGGAAATGTATGATTGCGGCGACGTACAGTTTAGCTGCTCCGTCAAATCTTCTTTGAACATTTGACAGACACCATAAGCCTTCAATGACAGATTCGACGTTTGTATGTTTTTCGATGCTTTGTCGAATCTTCATCGTTCATGTTGAACTGTCAAGTTAGTTATATTTTACTGCTCCTCCTCTTTGGTTACAATAAGCCAATAACATTCATCATCATCATTATTTTTATTTTACTTCCCCCACCCAATTCCAGCAGCGATCTTTTCTCTCTATAATGTCGAATCCTTTTCTCTCTATAATGTCGAATCTTCTCTCTCTATAATGTCAAATCTTTTCTCTCTATGTAGAATAACCTTGAAATAATAGAGTTCAGGTTAGGCACATTCGACCGACGAAAACGAAAATAAAGCATTTGTTTATGTTGCATCTTTCGTTTTTCGTATTCTGCACTTTCGTTTTGTTTGTTAAAACAATAACGAAAATAGCTGAAATTCGGACTAAAATGTATTCGGACTAAAACGAATGCACATGTCTACTACTGTATCTAAGTCTGTCGGAAATTATGGCAGAAAAAGGGCATACACACAGACGGAAAAGCTCCCATCTGACTTTTTCTGCTGGAAATTCCGACCGTGTGTACGCAGCATTAGAATGCTATCTGCTTATATAAGCGTACCCTTTCCACATGGAAATCCTTTAGCACTTCATCTGGTTGGACTATTTATTTATTGATTCTGGACTTTTTTATTAATATATTAATTTATGTAGTTGGACTATTTATGAATTTAGCATGTTTACCTATTTATTTAATAATTATTATTTTTTGTTTTAAATTGTTTTATTCATATGCATTCACTTTAATTAATCATTCATACATTAGTTTACTCAGAACTATTTTTTTATTGTGCAGTGCAACACATTTATTTGCTTGATATATATATATATATATATATATATATATATATATATATATATATATATATATATATATATATATATATATATATATATATATATATATATATATATAAAATAAAACAATTTGTTCCTTGTTTTTCCTTGCTTTACTTAACCTGAGTTAATGGAACTTGCTTTTAATGGGAATGTTAAACCTTTCAGATCAATAGTGAATACCCAGAAGGCCACTGAGTAAAGCTATGATGAAGCCCCATATGATGCACTTGGCTGTATGATACACAAATATAACCTTTTGGGAGTTATCTGAGGTAATACCCAGAAAATCAATAACAAACACTGCTTAACTGCAATTGTAATTACTGCATGTATTCAAGAATAAATGCAGAGTTAAAAACTGACAATTTAATGTGAAATTTATGTTCTTATTTAAAACATGTCTTTTGTCTGCCTAAAATGCACATTGTCAACTGGGATTCCATCTTTCGTTTAAAGGGGTTGTAAAGGTAAAAAAAAAAAATTCTAAATAGCTTCCTTTACCTTAGTGCAGTCCTCCTTCACTTACCTCATCCTTCAATTTTGCTTTTAAATGTCCTTATTTCTTCTGAGAAATCCTCACTTCCTGTTCTTCTGTCTGTAACTACACACCAAAATGCGAGGCTTTCTCCCTGGTGTGGAGAAAACCTCTTGAGGGGGGAGGGGGCGAGCAGGAGTGTCAGGACACTCTCTACTTTGCAGATAAAGAAAGGAGCTGTGTGTTAGTGGGCGTCCTGACACTCTTGCTCGCCCCTCCCCCCTCAAAAGGATCTCCACACCAGGGAGAAAGCCTCACATTACAGTGTGTAGTTACAGACAGAAGAACAGGAAGTGAGGATTTCTCAGAAGAAATAAGGACATTTAAAAGCAAAATTGAAGGATGAGGTAAGTGAAGGAGGACTGCACTAAGGTAAAGGAAGCTATTTAGGGAAAAAATGTTTTACCTTTACAACCCCTTTAACCAGTTGCCGACCAGCCCACCGTCATTCTACGGCGGCAGGTCGGCACTGCTGGGCGAGAGCACGTAGCTCTACGTCCTCCCTTTAGCGGCCGCGCGCTCATTCGTTACAGAGCGGGGAACGGGAGGTATGTGTGTAAACACATACCTCTCGGTCCTGTCAGCGGGGGAAACGCTGATCTTCTGTTCATACAATGTATGAACAGAAGATCAGTGATTTCCCCTAGTGAGTCCACCCCCCCATACAGTTAGAACACAAGCAGGAACACACTTAACCCCTTCCCTGCCCCCTAGTGTTAACCCTTCACTGCCA
Organism: Rana kukunoris; assembly: GCA_029574335.1. NCBI lineage: Eukaryota > Metazoa > Chordata > Amphibia > Anura > Ranidae > Rana > Rana kukunoris. Next base: position 566,021,919 of record CM056049.1, on the reverse strand, counting down.
ATGACATTTTTATAGTAATCCAATGCATTTTTATAGCATTGATCGCTATAAAAATGACAATGGTCCCAAAAATTTGTCAAAATTGTCCGATGTGTCCGCCATAATGTCTTGTTACTGAAAAAAAACGCTGATCGCCGCCATTACTAGTAAAAAGAACTATCCCCTTTTTTGTAAACGCTATAAATTTTGCGCAAACCAATCAATAAACGCTAATTGCGATTTTTTTGTTACGAAAAATATGTAGAAGAATACGTATCGGTCTAAACTGAGGAAAAAAAATGTTTTTTTATATATTTTTTGGGGATATTTATTATAGCAAAATGTAAAAAATATTGAATTTTTTTCAAAATAGTCGCTCTATTTTTGTTTATAGCGCAAAAAATAGAAATCGCAGAGATGATCAAATACCACCAAAAGAAAGCTCTATTTGTGGGAAAAAAAAAGAATGCCAATTTTGTTTGGGAGCCACATCGCACGACCACACAATTGTCAGTTAAAGCGACGCAGTGCCGAATCACAAAAAGTGCTCTGGTCTTTGACCAGCAATATGGTCTGGGGCTAAAGTGGTTAATTAACCACTTAACCCCCAGACCATATTGCTGGTCAAAGACCAGAGCACTTTTTGCGATTCGGCACTGCGTCGCTTTAACCACTTAAGACCCGGACCTTTAGGCAGGTAAATGACCTGGCCCGTTTTTGCGATTCGGCACTGCGTCACTTTAACTGACAATTGTGCGGTCGTGCGACGTGGCTCCCAAACAAAATTGATGTCCTTTTTTCCCACAAATAGAGCTTTCTTTAGGTGGTATTTGATCAATTCTGCGTTTTTTTATTTTTTGCGCTATAAACAAAAATAGAGCGACAATTTTGAAAAAAAAAATGCAATATTTTTTACTTCTTGCTATAATAGATATCCCCCAAAGACATTTAAAAAAAATAGTTTTCCTAAGTTTAGGCCAATAAGCAATAAGCATTTATCGAATGGTTTGCACAAAATTTAAAGCGTTTACAAAATAGGGGATAGTTTTATTGCATTTTTATAAATTTTTTTTTTACTATTAATGGCGGCGATCAGCGATTCTTTTGTGACTGTGACATTATGGTGGACACTTCAGACAATTTTGACACATTTTTGGGACCATTGTCATTTTCACTTTCAATTTAAAAATGCATTGTTTACTGTGAAAATGACAATTGCCGTTTGGGAGTTAACCACAAGGAGACACTGAAGGGGTTAAGTGTGACCTCATCTGTGTTTCTAACTGTAGGGTGGTGTGGCTGTAGGTGTGACATCATTGATTGTGGTCCCCAATATTAGGGAACACATGATCGATGACAGCGCCACAGTGAAGAACGGGGAAGCTGTGTTTACACACAGCTCTTCCCTGTTCTTGAGGTCCGGGGACCGAATGCGAGACTCCAGCGGCGATCGGTTCCGCGGTTCCCTCGGCCGCGGTCACGGAGCTTCGGACCGCGACCCACGCTGGGTACTTAAAGAGGACTTACAGGTACGTGCTTGTGCCCAGCCGTGCCATTCTGCCGACTATTATGTGCAGGAGGCGGTCCTTAAGTGGTTAACTGACAATTGCGTGGTTGTGCGACGTGGCTCTCAAACAAAATTGGTGTCCTTTTTTCCCACAAATAGAGCTTTCTTTTGGTGGTATTCTATCACCTCTGCGGTTTTTAGTTTTTGTGCTATAAACAAAAATAGAGCGACAATTTTGAAAAAAAATAATAATATTTTTTACTTCTTGCTATAATAAATATCCCCCAAAAATATATAAAAAAAAATCCTCAGTTTAGGCTGATACGTATTCTACATATTTTTCGTAAAAAAAATCGCAATAAGCGTTTATTGATTGCTTTGCGCAAAAGTTATAGCGTTTACAAAATAGGTGGTAGTTTTATGGCATTTTTAATATTTTTTTTTTTTACTAGTAATGGCAGCGATCAGCAAATTTTTTCGGTACTACGACATTATTGACACATTTTTGGGACCATTGGCATTTTTATAGCGATCAGTACTATAAAAATGCATTGGATTACTATAAAAATGCCACTGGCAGGGAAGGGGTTTACACTAGGGGGTGGGCAAGGGGTTAAGTATGTTCCCTGGGTGTGTTCTAACTGTAGGGGGGTGGACTCACTAGGGGAAATGACTGATCGCTGTTCATACATTGTATGAACACACTGTCAGGCATTTCTCCCCTGACAAGACCGGGAGCTGTGTGTTTACACACACAGCTCCCGGTCCTCGCTCTGTAACAAGCGATCGTGGGTGCTCGGCGGTGATCGCGCCCGCCATGCACGTGCACGGGAGTCGGGGGCTAGCGGGGGCGCGTGCGCGCCCCTATTGGCTGCTCGGCAAGATCACGTATAGCTACGTGATCTCGCCGAGCAGAGCCGACCTGCCGCCGTATAACTGCGGCGGCTGGTCGGCAAGCAGTTAAACTATCATATTGTAACATGTGGTGAGCTTTATTGATGGCTGACTATAGTCAGCTAAAATCTGATTGAGTTTTTAGGTTTTGTGTATTTAAATTTTTTTTGGACTGCTTTATAAGTCCATTAAGGCCGCGTACACACGATCGGTCAAAACCGATCGTGTGTGGGCCCCATCGGTTTTTTTATGCTTCGGTAAAAAAAAGAGAACTTGCCTTAAAATTTGACCGATGGACGCCTGACCGATGGATCAAAACGATCGTTAGTATGCAAAAGCATCGGTTCAAAGGTCGCGCATGCTCAGAATCAAGTCGACACATGCTTGGAAGCATTGAACTTAGTTTTTTTCAGCACCTCGTTGTGTTAAAACACGTAAACGTCACCGTGTTCTGACACGATCACTTTTTTTATGGTGTTTAGGCACATCAGACCATCAGTCAACCGATGAAAATGGTCCTTCGGAACGTTCTCATCGGATGGACTGATCATGTGTACGCGGCCTTAAAGTTTATTTCCAACTTTAAACTGATTACACATAATCCTCTTTCTAAATTCGCAATACTGTATAACTGCACAAATATCTTTCTCATATGTGGACATGTACAAAAATAGAGAGCATATTAAACATGATTATTCTGATTATCATCAAGACCATCTGTTTAAGGCATATTTGTGTTATTATGAACATAATATGTTTATTTGTTAGTTTTTTTTTTTTAAGTCTTGTTACTTTACATCCTAATACGTTTTCAGTGCATGGGGTATTCATATTGACATATCTTAGAATTAATGAGGTCTCCTGGGGAAAAAATGAAAATAAAAGACTCATTTTGAAATGCAGCATTGCCACCAGAGAAAAGAAAGGAAAATAGTGGAAAGTTCTCCTACAAACTAGCCGGCAGTCACCCTTTCTGTTTTAATACATGTACATCTTACTCCAAACAAATAAACAACAAAAAAAAAAGTAACAGAAAAGGTTGCTGTTTGTTGGGTCACTCAACTTTATTTCAGCCTCTAGAAATCCAATCATCTATATTTTTTTCAGATGAACATTTAAATAATTTCCCACTGAAATTATTATTATTTTTATTTTATTTTATATAAAGTACCCTTAAATGTACATGAAGTCTAATAAGCTTCTGTAAACAAATGAGAATGAGTTTGCTATCCTAATAATGTAGTTAGTAGTAGAATGGGGCCAAAATAAAAAAAGGAAACAGAGTAAAAAGATAAGAAAGAAGAAAAAAGGTTAAAGATATAAGGTAGCTTGTGTTGACTTTTCTATTTTTGAAGTAATTTCAAATGGAAGCAGTTCTAGAACCATCAATTTCATATTTAGTCCATGGATCCCAGGATTTCTCAAATAATTAAACCTTATCATTTAATATGGCTGAAAAATGGTCATTAATCATAATCCAGGACAATTTTGTTTTTAGGATGTAGGACAGTAGGGTTGTTGTTTTCCAAGATCTGGCTATAGTGATTTTTGCTGCTATAAATATATAATTTATCAATCTTCTGAAGTGTACGGATCTTTTCCATTTTGGCTGCAAAGCAGTGCTTGTTTTTGGTATTTGTGCACTTTTCCAACATTACAATGATCCAAAACACACATCTAAGGCCACTGTTGCATTTCTGAAGAAATTGGTGAATGTAAGATATCCAAAGCTTACTCATGGTGCATTATCTCCAAGAGGAAAATTAATTCGGGCAGCTCCTACACCAGTCTCTGTATGTCAACTCTAAGATGGCATGCCCCAGAACTCTATGTTAATTTTGGAGAGGTTTCAGCAACAACTTCAGCAAAAAGAACTCACTGCAGCTACATGAAAGTTAGCCACCAACCTACCTAAAGAACCTAAATAAAATAGAGACATAGGCTTACTTATAAATTAATTTGAGGAAAAGTCAGGACAACTTGGTGTCTTAGTGATTATTATAAACAAGACCTGGACTCCAATAAGTCCAATCTTTCTGCTAATAAAATTGGAGGATCTGCAAAACAGGAACCAAAGTGGAGCATATGGATCAGTGGCTTACTTGAGTTCATGGAAGACCTAAACTCCTAAACTCCACAGTCACAGCTCTTTTGCAGGAGCTTCTCTCAGACCACCTAATCAAGAGTCTAAACTTTGACCAGATTCTTCATGTCATAGAGCCCAACAGTGGCGGCTGGTGCTCAAAATTTTTGGGGGCGCAAATGAAAAAAAAAAAAGTTGCAGCCTCACTGTACCTATCAAACGCAGTCACTGTGCCATCAATTGTCACCACTGTGCCATGCCATTAAACGCAGCCGCTGTGCCATCAATTGTCACCACTGTGCCATGCCATGAAACGCAGTCACTGTGCCATCAATTGTCACCACTGTGCCATGCCATTAAACGCAGCCGTTGTGCCATCAATTGTCACCACTGTGCCATGCCATCAAACGCAGTAACTCTGCCATGCCATCAAATGCAGTCACTGTGTCATCAATTGTCACCACTGTGCCATGCCGTTAAACGCAGCCGCTGTGCCATAAATTGTCACCACTGTCCCATGCCATCAAATGCAGTCACTGTGCCATCAATTGTCACCACTGTGCCATACCATTAAACGCAGCCGCTGTGCCATCAATTATCACCACTGTGCCATGCCATCAAACGCAGCCACTGTGTCATGCCATCAAATGCAGTCACTGTGCCATCAATTGTCAACACTGTGCCATGCCATCAAACGCAGCCACTATGTCATTAAACGCAGTCACTGTGCCATCAAATGTCACCACTGTGCCATCCCATCAAACGCAGTCACTGTGCCATCAATTGTCACCACTGTGCCATGCCATCAAATGCAGCCACTGTGCTAATTGTCACCACTGTGCCCATTGTTGCCAATGTGCATGTCACTGTGCTGTGCCCTTTAATTGTTGCCACTGTGCCCATTGTTGTCACTGTGCTGTGCCCTTTGTCGCCTCTGTGCCCATTGTTGTCACTGTGCTGTGCCCTTTGCCGCCTTCTGTGCCCATTGTTGTCACTGTGCTGTGCCCTTTGTCACCTCTGTGCCCATTGTTGTCACTGTGCTGTGCCCTTTGTCGCCTCTGTGCCCATTGTTGTCACTGTGCTGTGCCCTTTGCCGCTCTCTGTCCCCTTTGCCGCTCTCTGTGCCCATTGTTGCTCCTTTCCCTGTAAAATGAACTTACCTGAAGCTTCCATGTCCTCCCTCGATGTCTTGTCCCGCTTAGTGACGCTTCAGCCAATCAGGTTCCTGATAACCAGAATCCGGGAACCTGATTGGCTGAAACGGCTGTCAGTCTTTTTCAAGGAATGCAGGCTGTCTGCGCTCCGACAATAGACTTCCGAGAGCCGGAGGGCGGTCCTGGAAAAGCCTATCAGAGCCGCTGGCTTTGATAGGCAGTTCCCCTCAGCCAACCAGCTGCCGCTATTCGGGTTATATGAATAGACTAGGCAGCTGGCAACCAACAATAACAAACATTCGTGCATTTATGCGCGAATGTGTGTTATTTGCAAGAGGGGGTGGCGTTGCAGCGCCCTCTATAGACGGCCGCCAGAACTGTTAAAATGTCAAAATGACATTTTAGCCGAATAAAAGTTCTTAAAGGGCCGTTTTTTTGTGTGTGGGGGGGGCGGCGCCTGTGCGTCACTATGGACGGGCTGCCACTGGAGCCCAAGATAGCAGACAAGTCAATGAGGCGCCGTACACACGGCAGAGAACCTCGACGGGCAGAACACATCGTTCCGCCCGTCGAGGTTCTCTCCCGGCCGTCGAATTCGGCGACCCGCCCGTCGGGAATGGCAACCAGCCATTCTTCCAGGCGGGCCGTCGAGAAAATAGAGAGCGTGCTCTCTTTTTCGGCTCGACGAGCTTCCCGACGGGAAGCTCGCTGAGACCGTACACACGGCCGAGGTCCTCGCTGGAATGTGCATTCCAGCGAGGTTCTCGCTGATTTTCAGCGAGAACCTCGGCCGTGTGTACGGGGCCTGAGACCTATGATTGCCAAGCCTACATTCTACAAAAACCATGGAAGTGATTATGCTGGCCACCTGAAAGAAAAATATGTTATCCTTGCAGAATTACAACTATACAATCTAAATCAATTTAGCCCCACAAATGATCCAAAAGAGGAAAGCTTTCAAATCTTACCTAACCATTCTCTAAACCATGACATCATATTAAAATGTGTTTTTTAATTTTACATTGACTTTCACATATGATCATCAGTCTTTTTCTTCACCTGAAGAGGCGCAAAATCTTCTGGAGAGACTGAAGCTAATACTGCCTGTGGCCACAAGCCCAGTTAGATCTCACCCACTATCTCAGTTACCTTTGCTCTGAAAAACCCATTTAGGACAAATGTTCCCAAACCAAACTACAGCTCACAGGGAGTCTTTGATCTTTACAATGATCTACAACAGGCACTGGCAATTGATCTGACTGGTCTCCCTTTCTTGTGCCGACAACAAAACCGTGGATTTTTTTCTGACGGATTGTTGGCTCAAACTTGTCTTGCACACACACGGTCACACAAATTTTGTTGGAAATTCCGAATTCCAAGAATGCAGTGATGTACAACACTGCGACGAGTCAAAAAAAAGAAGTTCAATGATTCTGAGCATGCGTCTAATTGATTCCGAGCATGCGTAAGATTTTTGTGGGTCGGAATTGGCTACAGACAATCGGAATTTCTGACAAGAACTTTTGCTGTTGGAAAAATTGAGAACCAGCTCTCAATCATTTGTTGTCGGAAAAATTGAGAACCAGCTCTCAATCATTCGTTGTCGGAAACTCCGACAGCAAATGTCCGATGGAGCATACACACGTTCGGATTTTCCGACAACAAGCTCACATCGAATATTTGTTGTCAGAAATTCCGACCGTGTGTACGCAGCATTAGAAGAGGGTTTTGTGTGCCCAGTCATTCCTAGAAAAATGCTGCCTTCATTTTCAAAAGTTTGGCTCCAACCTTTAAATGTGCCTGAGAACTCCAAATGGAACACTACAGTACACCTGGATTATAATCTACCAAGACCTTATTAGAGTGTCCAGTGGTGTAGTTATTCTTAAGTCTTGTACACACAGTCTGACTTTTTGCCAACAAACCGCGTGTACACTCCATCGGACAAACTTTTTCGGTTTTCATCGGACAAAAGTTCGCTCTGCAAATAGACAAACTTTTCGGCAACAAAAGTCCGATGGTGCAAAGTCCGACCGTGTGTACAGAAATCCATCGTCCGAAGTACAAATACACATGCCCAGAACCAATGTTAAAATCAACCAACAATAGCAGAAGTTAACCAAAGGGTGGCGGTAAAGAACAGAAAAGAGCAGAAAAACCATGTGATGTTGGGAAAGTTTGCAGAGAAGTCCTGCCGTGTGTATGATATGGGTGTGACTGGCTAACTCCCTTCGGACAAAAATCAACGGAAAAGTTTGTTTAAAGTCTGATCCTGTGTATGAGGCTTTATACAGACTATTCTTGGGCTGCAACCATGAGGAGTGACCAGTCTTAATGTAGAGGAAGTCAAACTGCTCGAGGAATTTCCACCCATGATTTTAAAATTAAAAAAAAAGTATTGAGACCATTCCTAATTCTAGTAGAGTGAAGAAGGTTTAGTCACTCTGTCAGCTTGTAACTGCCGTGTGTTCCCTTGAGGATAGATTTCCTTTGTCCAGTTAATAAGTGTCAGACAAAAGTAGGGAGAGACACAGACAGCTTTTAAAACCAGACAAAGGTTCTAACCCCATTCTATCAAAATCTGGAACTGAGCTTTAACAGCAAATAGGGGTATTTGTCTATCGTTCTCACTGCCCACAGAAGAGTATTTCTGCAGGCAAAACATAATATGTAATTTTTTATATTTTCTCAATGCCACTCAGTGCTTGTTAACATGCACCTATTTATTTTTCACTTCAGAGTACTGTTCATGATCTAGATGGCCTCAGGCTAAAGATCCAAACTCATCCCACTCTGAGAAACTGATGAGCTTATGTTCTGCACAGACTGGGACAATGTGATTTAAGGAAATTTGAGACCTTCTTTGCATTTTCATTTTAAACTAGCAAATTCAGAGAAGTATTTTTTATAATCTAAAATGTACATTTAATCTCTATCGTGACAAATGTACCTTATCTAATGTGGAAATCGCAACGTTCATATCATCACTTTACTTAAAATATGTTGTATTGCTCCTCGACATGACTGTGATTTGGAAGTGAAAATAAATTAGTGATAGACTGATAAAGCAGATTTCATTTTCATTTTGGATCAAAAATGTGCTCTTGAAATGAGATAACATAAACATCAATTTGTTTTCAGAAAAAAATCTTGAAACAACATTTTTTTAAATGTTCAGCTTTGCTTTATTCTGCAAGATGTTGAAATTAAATGAATACAGGTGTAGCAATCAAGCACGAAGAATGAAAACATAAAGCAACAAAACATAAAGCAAAGTATTGGAAATCTCCCAAAGTGAAGGGAATTCCTTTAGAATTTTCCCTTAGGTATTCCTTGGAAAAAATATCCCTATTGAAAGATTTCCTCTCACCTCTTGATCTGGAGAAAACTCTTAGGCCTCGTACACACGATCAAATCTGTCCGCTGGAAACGGTCTGCTGGACCGTTTCAGCAGACAGATTCGATCGTGTGTACGGCCGAGCCGACGGATTTGGCCACCCGACAGATTTCAAAGCATGCTTTGAAATCTATCGGGTGGGAATCCGTCCGCCCGACATGTCTGCTGGTTAGTACACTTACCAGCAGACATGTCGTCCCGCACCGCCGCCGCACCGCCGCCGAATGGATTCGGCGCATGCGCGGAAGTGTTTTACTTCCTGGTGCGGTGACGTGGCGGCGTCAACGTCACCGCCACGTCACCAACACGTCAGCGCGCCGTCTGCTGGCGGGGATTTTGGTTTGCTCGTGTGTACACGCGAGCAAACCAAAATCCCAGCAGACAGATTTGTTCAAATCTGTCGGACAGACAGATTTGAACAAATCTGTCTGCTCGTGTGTACGAGGCCTAAGGCCCTGTACACATGATCAGACATGTCTGATGAGACTTGTCTGACGGACCGTTTTCATCAGACAACTCTGAACTTGTCTGATAGTCTGATGTGCGTACACACCATCGGACCAAAGTCCGATCAGACCAGAACTCGGTGACGTAGAACTCCACGACGTGATGAAAAAACAAAGTTCAATGCTTCCAAGCATGTGTCGACTTGATTCTGAGCATGCGCGGGTTTTTGGTCCGATGCTTTTGTGTACTAAACATCGAACCTGTCCGATGGACAGGTTTCCATCGGACAGGTTTTAAAGCATGTTTTAAAACTTTGGTCCAATGGAAAACGGTCCGATAGGCCGTACACACCATTGAACTGGTCCGATGAAACCGGTCTGCAGACCAGTTTCATCGGACATGTTCGATCGTGTGTACGCGGCCTCAGAGCCGGTTTACACAGGGGCAAGCTGGGATCTGATTAGAAGTTGCCCAAGTGGCGTGGTTGAGAAAATCAATGGAAGTGAATGGAGCCATCTTAATACACACTAGTGCAGTCACTCCTACTTCAGAAAAGATTCCTGTACTACTTCAATCCGACTTCTAGGCAACTTGTAGACAACTTGTACCCATTGATTTCAATGGAAGTTGCCTCAAAAGTCGGATCACTGTCTTAACTGAAGCAACAATACAGGAAGAGAACATACATTTCTCAGGCAAAGCCCTCCCTCCCCCTCCCTCCCACAGAGCTGATTGTTGTTTGATTGGCCACTGGAAAGCCTCCTGTCCTGGAGGCGACTTGAAGTTGCCTTGTATTGTCCTGGAGGCAACTTGAAGTTGCCTTGTAAGTTGCCTGATGATTCATACTCAAGTCGTGTCCAAGTTGCCTCCCAAATTCGTGCTGGAAGTTGTGTTGCCCCTGTGTGAACCGGCTCTTTGTATGTCCACTTTCTCAGTGACAATGGTCACTAGTACAAGTACCGTGGTAAATATCACCAATGGGGTCTCAGACAGCAATATACAACTGGTAGGTCTAACACTTACCCACTTAACCATTCTATCCAATAAAAAAATAATAAAAAAAAAGGGTTTTGCCTAGAGATCCACAGATACTTTTTAGGTTGTGACATCTGTGTGTCATCAGAAGGAACGTTCATTCTTTTCAAGGAATCCAATCAAGTAGGTGTGGATTTTTTATTTTTTTGCATGACATTTCCATCTTCAGATGATTTTTGAATGCAAATGACTGGATTAAAGTACCAAATCATCAGACAATTACTTAGTAAACCTATGTAGGATCAGGTAAAGTCTCATACACACAATCAGACTTCAAGCAAACTTTTCCGTGGATTTTTGTTTGAAGGGTGTTGGTCGTGAACTTGGTATACATACACATGCAGGACTTTTTCAACAAACCTTCCCAAAATCACGTGTTTTTTCAGCTCTTTTCTGCTCTTTACCGCCACCCTTTGGTCAACTTCTGCTATTGTTGGTTGGTTTTAACATCGGTTCTGAGCATACGTGTTTGAACTACTTTGGACTAAAGTCCGATAGACTTCTGTACACAGGCACCATAGGACTTTTGTTGCCGAAAAGTTTTTCGTTTGCAGAGCAAACTTTTGTCCGATGAAAACCGAAAAAGTTTGTCCGATGGAGCGTACACACTTTTAAGTTTGTAGTCAAAAACTCTGACCGTGTGTATGGGGCTTCAGAAGGAGCTCAAGCAGAGCTGTATAGTGCTTGAGGTCAGAAGAAGCAATCAAGTAATGGCTGTGATTTTGACAGATCCTATGAAAAAGGAGCAGTATGCTATGAAACATTGCAGAACTCTGCAACTACTTTACACAATGAATTTAAAAGAGCTATAATAAGGAAGTGTTTTTATTGACAGATGGTGCTGGTCTAAAAAAGGAGCACCCTCGTGTTGAGGTGGTCAGACCATATACATCTTTGAATACTTAGAACCTGTTGGACCTTCTATATACATTGAAGTGGTTCACAAATGATTACACATCAATAAGAATATAATGTTGTTTTTTACAAAATGATTAAATTACCAATAATATTATTACTGTTAGTCAGAACAGTAAAGTGTTCCGAATCCAAAGTATATAATATCAAAGCATACCCATTACCTCCTTGATCCCCAAACCTTTTTTTAAAAAGGGTGGCTGGGCACAATAACATTACCTTCACAATCCAAACCCAAAAACCCAATGAAACCTCTTGCATGCTAATTTTTGGACCATTCAGAGCCGTTTTACAAGGGGGGCGCCCGTGGCCTGGAGCCTGGTCCATTGACACAGACAGGGGGACTCGGCACCGCCCCTGCTCCTATGTCACTGGATTTGATTGACATCAGCGAAGCCAATGGCTCCTACTGCTATCAATCTATCCAATGAGGACAGAGACAGTGGCTGAAGCAGCTCATGCTGATTGATCAGACTAAGGTAAGAAAAAGAGGGGGGGGGAAGCTGCATCAAATAAGGTTTCTCATCCTAATGCATCCTTATTAACCTTGAGACTTTACAATAAAAAAAAATCGTAGTTTCTGTCAGTAAATTTTGAAAAAAATTCTCCTTCGCTGATGAGGTGGCACTGCTTAGGAGGCACTAATATTCTTAACTTACTGTATGGGCACTAATAGGTGGCACTGATGTGTGGCACTGACAGGGGGCACGTATGGGTAGCACTACTGGGCACTGATAGGTGACACTGATGGGCACTGGTGGGAGGCACTAATGGGCACTGATAGGCATTGTGGGTGGCACTGGTGGGCTTTACTGATGGGCATTGGTGGGCTTTACTGATAGCCATTGATGGCCATCACTGATGGGTGGCAATAAAAGCCAGCACTGACTGGCATCACTGATGGGCACTGATTTCTAGCTCTGGTGGGCACTGATTGTATTGTATATAGATTTGCAAAATATCTTATGGTTACTGTGAAATTGTGTGAATTCATCAATGCAGTGCATGTTATCTCAGCTTGCAGAGCTTGGATTCATTGAATGAATTTACCACACATGTAATATTGCAGAATATACAGCCTCATGCTACACAACTAAGTTATCTTAAATAGAAAACAAAATTGGATAGATTTTTTACTCCAAAAGCATGTTATTAAAATAAATTTGATTAAAAAAATCCAATTTCAATCCCAAAAATATGATTTAAATTAAACAAATCTGATTTTTTTTTTTATATTATCGACCCTGGTAGTAAGCAATGGTTTTCATTCATGGCAATAGTTTACTACATGACATGTGATCGTATAGCACGTGCTACCTTGGCTGCCCACTGGGTCGGTGGACACAGTGGTTGTAGATCATGCCACTGCATGCCTGTGCCTTGCCCTGTGCCTGAGGGAGCCAGCTGGCAGCAGTAAATGTACTGCTTTAGATCGGCAAGTGGTCTACATTCTGTAACTGTTTGGGAACTGAGGAGACCAGTTACCAGAGTTTTGGGAGAGGAATGATGTCCCATTCTTGCCCGATTTAGTATTTGAACTGTTCAAGAGTCCTGAATCTTTTTTGTATTTGTATTTTGCATTTCAAAATGTGCCAAATGTTTTCAGTTGATGAAAGGCCTGGACTGCAGGCAGGCCAGTAAAGCACTCAAAATCTTTTACTATGAAGCTATGCTGCTGTCATAGATGCAGTGTGGGGTTTAGCATTGTCCTGCTGAAATACAGTGCCTTGAAAAAGTATTCATACCCCATTGAAGTTTTGTGTTAGTCTATCACATAATATTCCATTTACGTTTTTGGTTGTAATATGACAAAATGTCGAAAATTTCAAGGCCTATGAAAACTTTTACAAGGCACTGTGTAAAAGTCTCTTCTTGAAAAATACATCATCTGGATGGGAGCATAGGCAGCGCTAAAACCTCGATATATCTTTCAGCATTAATGGTGCCCATTCCATACACACTAATCCTGCCCCGGCATTCCTTTAAAAGATTCTGAATACCGAACAGCTGAGAAGATCAACGATTATCTGACCCCTGTGATTGGCTGTGACACAATCAGGAGAAGGTCCCAATTGTAAGTGCTGTCTTTGACAGTTCGGTCTCTGTGCTGGGAGCATGCAGTTAGTGTGCTTTCAGCAGGAAGCATTACCCCCCCAATGATGTAAATGTGTGGCTTGCAGGTGTTAAAGCTCACCCTTTTGCTGCCACACACAGTGCCGGCCCAAGACATGGTGCTGCCTGGGACCAAGAATGAAATGCTGCCCCCCCTCCCCAAAAAAAAATATAATAAATACGCCCATCAAAAGGCCCCCCCACATTCATTGTTTTATATCATGATATAAAATCTAATTTATCAGAGAAGCAGGTTTACCATATGCAAAGTTACAGTGAGTAAACCCATATTTGTTTATTTTAATGAGGCAGAAGGCCTGCAATAATTGTGCAAACTGAAGGGATGTAAAAATGTTGGGTCTATCCCAATGGGTCGAGAAAATAATTTTATTTTTAGGGATTTTATTAATGTAATAACAGGGCACAGCGGCGACAATTGGCACAGTGTAGACAATTAAAGGGCACAGTGGCAACAATTGGCACAGTGGCGACAATTGATGGCACAGTGGCTGCGTTTGATGGCATGGCACAGTGGCTGCGTTTGATGGCATGGCACAGTGGCTGCGTTTGATGGCATGGCACAGTGGCTACGTTTGATGGCATGGCACAGTGGTGACAATTGATGGTACCATGTCTGCGTTTAATGGCATGGCACAGTGGTGACAATTGATGGCACAGTGGTTGCGTTTAATGGTATGGCACAGTGGTGACAATTGATGGCACAGTGGTTGCGTTTAATGGTATGGCACAGTGGTGACAATTGATGGCACAGTGGTTGTCATAATTGATGGCATAGTGGCTGCGTTTGATGGCATGGCACAGTGGTGACAATTGATGGGCCCAGTGGTTGCATATGATGAGCACAGTCAGTGAGGCTGCAATCGTTTTTTTTTTCGTTTGCGCCGCCTCCCCCCAAAACATTTTGAGCACCAGTCGCCGGCCACTGGACAAACAAATGAATACTAGTTTGCAGATAGATAAGACAGGCAGTTCACAGCTGCCCAGGCCCGGCCCAGCACATGCCACAGCTACTGAACTGTAAGTTTAGTTACCTTTTCTTTAGGAGTCAGTCATGATGCACAGTACCATCCATGTCTGTGTGGCATGTGCTGGGGCCTAGGCAGGGCAGCTCTTATTTATTGCTCATGGATTCCATTTTAGTTTAGTTGCATTTTATTTAAGAGGAGTCACTCACTGTCTTAGAGGGGGAGGGCTCACACTGTCAGTCAGACAGTCTGGTCGGTGGTGGTCGGCGTCGTCCGGTCCACGTCCACAGGCAGCAAGCACAGACCCAGGACTCGATCAGGATGGATCATCCGAATCCGATCATGGATGAGGTGCAGACAGTCGGTCGACTCGTGCGGAGCAATTTGGCGCGGAGGAGCGGCGCGCTGTGAATGCTGGGGCGGTCGCAACCTCCTCGGCTCCTCCTCCTCCTCCTGATGTAATCACAAATCACTCACTGGGTCTCTGTATTTCTGGTTGCTAGGCGCGGCCGACGCTGTCAGCACGGCTCTCCGCGGCGCTCGTATGTAAGAGAGTGAGAGTGACTTTCAAATTCTGCCGGCCGGCGGCCGGATTGCCGCTCCCTCCAATATGCCGCCTGGTACCTCGGGTACCATTGGGTCCCATGGTAGGGCCGGCTCTGGCCACACATATGTGTTAGGCATGCAGCAACAGGTTAATGAACATTTACTTACCAGATCCTCCACTCCTCTATGCTGCTAGACTCCCGCAGCATCTTCTCATCATCTGGCAGAGAAGCGGAGGATCAGATAAGTAAAAGTGCTTCTCTCTCCCTTAAAATGAACAGGCAATTAACCCTTGTCATGCGGGTTGGCCTTTCAAATTAACCCCTCATAACAGGCACAGTGGGTGTACAGACCTGGGACCTCAATACAGAGATGGTTCTGGGTGGACTGACCATTTAAGCTGCATCATTTTCTGAATGTACTGACTGCGCAGCGTCAGAATATAATATTTGTTTACACTCAGCAGCATCGGTACGGGGACAGATCCTTATTCTTGTCCTGGTTCACAGCTTCCTCTGTCACCAACCTTCCGTCATAATCTGTCAGCCCCCCCCCCCCCCCCCCCCCTCGCAGCATTTTATTAGAACTTGTGTGCGAATTTATTTAATCTTGTGCGCCCCCCAAAAAATTTTGCACACCACCTATTAGCCAGATCGATCGCCTGAGTCCAGAATGTGTTTAATCCATGACCAGTTGTGAGTAAGGGGGAACTTAAATTAAGGCAGATTGAGACACGACAGAGCATTAGCTGCACCATTAAGATCCTCACTGATGAACTCTCCCTGAAAATGAAAGTTGTATGTCAAACCCAGCCATGTCAACCTGCACGTGAAGGACATAATAAGAAGGGACCCTGATCTACCTTTATTGACTTTTTTGGCTGTGGCCAAATTATTCGTAAAGAAGATGACTGAGTTGCTTGACAAAACTGGACCCCATGTGACTGCTGCCGCCAGTATTAGATACATTTTGAACAATGCCGAAGTAAGAGCGAACTTCGGCAGATGCAAGACCCCGGGGGGCTAATGGCTGGTCAACCATTCGTGGCTAAAAATTACCGCAAAGCCGACTGAGGCGGTGGTGTCTGAGAACACTCTGGGACACCTATCCGTTGGTTGTGGAATAAACATTGAGATGCCATTCCAGTCACCACAAAACTGGTCTCACGTGATTAAATTGGTTTTGAACATATGCTTGTAACTTGACTACTGAGTCAGAATCCTGACAGAGGGGAAGGAGGGCCAGCAACCTGGAAACAAAGCTCTACCTTGAGGAATGATTCTCATGGCATGATTCAGCACCCCCAGAAGTGACTGCAAGTCCCTTTTGGAACAGACTGGGGATTGGACAAAAAAAATGTATGTCTGGCATATCCTAACTAGTTTCTCTAAGGCCTCGTACACACGAGGGGATATGTCCGCTGAAAACGGTCCGATGGACCGTTTCAGCAGACATCTCCGCTCGTGTGTATGGGCTAGCGGACAGATTTCTCCACCCGACAGATTTCAAAGCATGCTTTGAAATCCATCCGGTGAAATCTGTCCGCCCGACATGTCTGCTGGTTAGTACACTTACCAGCAGACATGTCGTGCCCCACCGCCGCCGCGCCGCCGCCGAATGGATTCGGCGCATGCGCGGAAGTGTTTAACTTCCTGGTGCGGTGACGTGGCGGTGACGTGGCGGCGTCAACGTCACCGCCGCGTCACCGCGCCGTCCGGCGGCGGGGAATTTGATCCGATGGTGTGTACACGCCATCGGATCAAACTCCCGTTCGGACATATCCGATGGAAATGGTCCGCGGACCGTTTTCATCGGATATGTCCGATCGTATGTACGAGGCCTTAGGGAAGACTTGCAATCACGCGATTGGAGTCGAGGGTGATGCCCAAAAAAGTGATAACTTTGGTCAGAACTTCCTTGTTATGTGCAGCCAATGGGAAATTTACCTCTGAAAATAGCCCTATGAGCGCTTGCAGATCCCTGGGCAGGTCACCAGGATCTTCCAACAGCAGGAAGTCATCAAGAAAATGAATTATCCTCTGACAACTTTTACAATTACCCAGGATCCAAAGATTAACCTGATGCCAAAATAATACTACCCGCGCCATTTAGAGCACTCTCACGCTGGCAGCGGGCCATGTTAGCGGTGCTTTACCATTGTTCTAAAGGCACTTTTCTAGCGACCGAAGAAAAGGTTAAATGCACCCAAAAAGCGCCACTGCCATTAATTGTAATGGTCAGGGGCAGTGGAGGAGCGGTGTATACACCACTCCTAAACAGCTCCAAAGATGCTGCTTGCAGAACTTTTTCTAACGTCCTGCAAGCGCACTGCTCCAGTGTAAAACCACTCAGGCTTTCACACTGGGGCTGCAGGGGATGCATTTTTAAGGCGTTTTAAAGGTTCTATCTTAGCTCTTTAGTGCATGAAAAATGCCTCCAGTGTGAAAGAGGTCTTAATGCCATGCCTTTGACAGAGGGCAGGTCTGAGAGGAAGCAGCTTAAAAGTATCAGTAATATCAGCTTTAGAAGAGCCACGTACCCCTACCTAACTGTACAGATGAGTACTTTAGTAAAAAACTCCTTGGAGGCAATAAGGGGATTGAGGCTTGGAACATGAGATGAATGAGGCACAGACAAATCGTATTTTAACCAATATTTATTAGAAAACTTTCTACATACCACCCCAATGGGGATGACCCTCCAAATACAGAATGGTGGTGAAACAAATGAACCAATCAGGAACCCCTTGGATACTTCAGCCTCCAGTAAATCATCAACAATAGCAAGGTGACTGCCTGCTGATATCAAGTTTCTACATTCAAAAGATTATGTAGGAAAAGTGATGAGGCCTGTGTGAAAGCCTGCAAAAAAAAACTATAGCAGGAACTGTCTGAAAGTTGGGGAAGGGTGGTTAACAAGACAAGCCTAGCAAGGAGACATTTACCTGGCATAGTCATGATGAACTGGCAGGCTTGACAAGACAGGCAGACTTAGGGTGAGCTCTGAAGCAATAAGGGCAGACTTGCAGAAGCCTGCATTGGTTGTATTTGCAACCTGTGGTGTTATAATTGTTGCACAGCTGTGCCTTACCTAGGTAATTGATTGTTCTGTCCAGTTTGTCCACCTGACCAAACAGTTCTGTAGAAGATCCCCTGGCCGCCTGCTTGGTGGTCCCTGTATGACTAGAAGACTCAAAACTTGGGCACCAAGCTGTGGTGTGTGCTAATGACTGACAATTGGCACACACAGGGGATTTTTGGTTGGCGAAATGCCTGCAAAATAGCTTGATGTCAATGGTGCTCCAATAAGTCACCACCTGAAACTGTGCCCAATGGCTGCCACCTTCACGGCAAAGGACCGATTATAGTCATAGAAAATGAAGCCACCATACTTGTGTGCCAAGTCCACCACCTTGTGTACGTAAAGGTCTAACTCTTCCCTCTTACCAGGACTGACAGAACAGATAATGTCTCTGAAAATACCAAAAGCCAGAACGAATTCTCAAACTCGAGTTTACAGCTAAGCCTGGGATCCTTCATTTTGAGCACCACCGAGACCTCCCCACGAGCATAAGATTTATTCTCAGTAATATGCTGGGATGCTATAAGCAGAGAGGCCAGGTTAACATCTTTCCTCTCCAGAATGTCCTTTTTGATGTTGGCAGCAATGAAGTGGGCCAGGGACACTGAATGTAACACTGCTAAAGTAGAAGGAGCTGCCAGATTCTGATAAGCCCCCTGCCTGCAGACACCCAACCACAGCCCAAGGTTGACGGGAAGAGGCCCTTGTCCCCATCAACATGGGAACAAATTGCTTTGGGGTGAGGGGAGCTGCTTGCTTGTGCCTCCCTCCTGACCTGCATGCTCAGATAAGAGTTTGGTATAGATTTGGGGGGGGGGACCCCCACACTTTTTATGTTTTATATTTTTGTATCGCTGGCAATGGTATTATATTTCTGACTTTATTAAAGTCAGATGTGCACCTTCACAGGAAGACTAAGGGGACCCCCCCCCCCCCTCAGGCACTATATTTAAAGGAATTTATCATTTTTATTGTTTCACTCTAAGCATCATTAAGCATCATAAAATTAACCTTTTTATTGCCAATTACTTGAATATAAGCCTTCAAACTAATCTTCAAGTTCAGGTCCCATAGACTTTATAGGGTTTTGCGGTTCGGTCTCGAACTTTTGCAATGTTCGAGAATTCTGGCACGAACCCTCTCGGGGGGGGGGGGCGATTTGTTTGGCCCAACTGAGCATAAAAAGGTAGAAAGGGGGCTTTGAATGGTGTCATCACATGTTCCTCTCATCTGGAAATTACAGAGGTATTTCAATTAAAAATATTGCTTGTCTTTACTAACATGCAGTTAAAGGCCCTTTTTTTTTGTTGTGTGCTTGGCACATCACTGGCAGGGAGATTACTTTGGCTTTCACAATGGGCCTTCTCAGTAAATATTTAACGCAAGGTGTAGAGAGAGATACACTTTGTGTGCCTTGGATCAACGGCAGCAGAGACCTGGGTGGTAAATTACATGAGTAATATGTTTATAACTGCTGACCTGATTTTAGGTGACCCTGGTACATTGCGTTATGTGACATTTGCACTAACTTGCTGAGCTCCTTGTGTTCTTGTTCATTATTAATATGTTCTGTCACCACCCTGACTCAATTGTTACAAAAACACTTGCCACCCTGGAAGGGGAAAGAAACAAGATATTGCGAGTAGATGGAGAATATTTCATAAGAATTTATTATCCTGAAACAAGCAACACAGCAGCATCTCTAAATCAACAGAACAATGCAGGCGGAATCTGCTATCTTCATGCCACAGAAGTAAAATACAGCTTTGTTTCAGAAAAATAGATGTGAAAAATATGAGAGTACAACAATAGAACTTGAAGCTTTGGAGATCCAGCCTTGCTGTCTTGCTCTAGCTGGTAACTACCCAACAAAATGCTATACCTTCAATATTAAGGCAAAAACTAAAAGTAGCCTTGATTTTTTTAGTTGAATCTGACATTTGTTGAATGCATTACCAATCACCACTGATTGTCAAAGAAAATATATATGGATGAATAATAATTTAATGCCTAGCAATGATCTGAGAACATGATGGCTCCTATATTCCTCCTGGAATAGAGATGATCCACAAATAGCTTCCTGTTGAGCTTCTACTGACAGGTACGCTCATCATAGATATTGTGACAGCCCGATCTTATTGCTGACTACAACCGACTGTAACAGATATGAGATAATATATTATCTTACTGCTGAGAAAGAAAAACACATAATATTGGCTGCTCATTACCAGATCTAATTATTTCATTTACCTAACATGCAGGAGCAATATCTAATAAATATTGCAATGTGCAGACCATAGACTGTGAATTCAGCAGCATTCTTTCATACACCAAAAACAATGCTTTGAAATGGCAAAAAAGATGAGAATAGCTGAAAACTTTTAAACTAAAATATTTGATATGGGAGGATCCTGCCTGTACCAGGTGCAAGAGGGACCACGGGGACCTGATCCACATGCTGTGGAGGTGTCCCAAGTTGCACCTTTATTGGAGGGAGGTGGTGGACACAATTAACCGGGTATTTATGGTTCAGCTGGAGGCGCACCCGAAATCGTGCTTACTGGGTATTTTGGGCACCAATCCGGGGGAGGAGCCTGCTAGGATAGGGATATCGAGGGCCCTCTTCCAGGCTCGGAAACTCATTCTGCGGCATTGGAAGTCAGAGGACCCCCCTACGGTGCGGGAATGGATTAACCAAATGGGTGATACTATTAGATTGGAGAAATACATCTATCAGCACAGGGGGAGTGCGAGGAAATTTGAAAGTATTTGGGCATGCTGGTTGAATGTTCCTGGGTTAGCTCCGGTTGATTTAATCATGGACCGCCTGTTTCTATAAGAGGAGGGAAGAGGACGCGGGGTTAAGGGGGGCAGTGGTGATGCCGGTCGCAGGTTAGTAACCGGTGGTGGGGTGGGCATTGTACTTCTTTGGGGTTGGCTAGTTGTAACCCTAAGATGTGGGGCATATCATCTGAAATGCTGCGTGAGGTGGTCTAGTGTTAAAGCGTCTCCTATGTATTTGGGATTTTGATGTTGAAAGATCGAATTGCACCTTGCTTGAATGTTCTGTACTGCATTTTTTCATGTTACTTGTGTGTTTTTTTTTTTGTTTTTGCTGTTCTTTAATAAAACCCTATTTGATTTAAAAAAAAAAATATTTGATATGATTTTTAGTAAGTTTTAAGGAAGAAAGCATGCAGTACTGTAAAATTGCTGGCATCTGGCATTCATGGGTACCACAATCATTTTCTGATCTGTCGAGGTGAGGGAATGGAAGCCAACACAACAGTTCCTTTCATCTTTCAACTTCTACTGTTTTATAGATTTTAGATTTTATTTAATGCAACTTGACACTTCAGTAATAAAACAATACCACCAAAAGCAAAATGACAGGCAGAAAAATGTGAACTAAACATTTAATGGTTATTTGGTTATTTTCTAAGTTTGCATTGCATCAGTAGGATCGGGTATCATTACTAATATAGCCCAAACTCCTAAAATCTATGTCTTGTGCATTAATGTGATAGGTAGTGCCAGTTTGCTTATTGGGTAAGTTTTGTCATTTTCAACATGACTGCTGAAGCCCTATTTGCATTTTGTGATATGGTACCTCTAATGAAACGTCCCACACTCCGCTTGAGTGCTTTCGTCATATACCACTTCCTCCCAGTCTGGATATAGATATCAGATATTCCAACCGCTCACAAGCACAAAACAAGAAGATACTTGTTTAGTTGCTGAACATGGACTCTTTATTATAACCAGAATATAAGTCTTATATACAGTAAAGAGGTGGTCCCGCCCTCCTGCTCATATTACTCTACAATACACTTGTAACCAGAAACATAAATTAACATGATACGCCGACATAAGTTCTTACTGAATCTGGCCCATAGTGTTTATAGAATGTGTGAAGTTTGATGGTTATTACTTTCTTCCTTTAGTCCAATTACCCCACTCTAGGGTGGGATATATTTTTAACTGCAGCAAACGCAATTTGAGATTGACACTAATAAGTTTTGTTAGTATAGGTGACATACACTTTACACAAGTTTGATGGTTCACTGGATGTCACTAGTTCTTATTACTCAATATATGAACTTTCAAATACAATACCATGTGCAATATTTTTTTGATTGAGACCACACTTGTTAAGTGGAATTTCAAAATATAGTAGATTTTGTTTTCACTAGCAATGTTTTGAGCTATGTCTGGTGCCTTAACCTATTTTTTTCTTTCCCATGTTACATGGGGGGGCTGAAACGCAGAGGCAATCAGTGTGGATGAAGGGGCAATTACAGGAGGCCCCTTGAGGCTCTCTGCAGCAGCTGAAAACCATTGTATCTCCCTCCCACCCTCTTTCAGCTGCTGCAGAGAGAGACACAGACACAACACCCCCCCCCCCAAATAGAGCTTTCTTTTGGTGGTATTTGATCGCCTCTGCGATATATAAAATAGAGCGACATTTTTGAAAAAAAACAATATTTTTTAATTTTTGTTATAAGAAAAATCAAATAAACTAAATTTTAGTCAAACATTTAGGCCAAAATGTATTCAGCCCACATGTCTTTAGTAAAAAAAAAAAAAAAATCGCCATTAAAAAAAAAATAGCTACCTAGCAGGAACAGTGACACAAAAACAGCGATCAGAAAAATTATCGCTTAGTGACACTGGCAATAAGGAGTGAAAGGGTTAATTAGGGCAGTGATCAAGGGGTTAAAACTTTATTGGGGGGTACGGGGGCTACCTTGGGGGGTACGGGGGCTACCCTGAACCTAACACTAACTCACTGTCACACTGACACTAACTGCAGTGATCATACATACATGATCACTGCAATCAGTGACACTGTGACAGGGGGTGGGGGGGGGGCGATCGGGGGGGTTAAATGTGCCTATGTGTGTGGTGTCAGTGTAGTGTTGGTGCGACTTACTGTGTCAGTCTTCTCTCCTATCGGCGGTTTGAAAATACCACCGAGGGAGAGAAGACATCACTTCCTCTGCCTGTGTTTACATTACACAGGAAGAGGAAGTGACACAGCGGCGAGGGAGCCGATTCGCTGGAATTGACCTGGAGGGGGCGGACAGAATGGAGCAGCCGCCACCTCAAGATGGATCCCCGGAGGAGATAAGACGACTGCCGCACGCAGTGGAGGGGGTCCTGATCGGACCCCCGACCTGCAACAAAGCAGGGACGTACCTGTACGCCCATGTGCCTGTACATGCCATTGTGTGGACGTACATCTGCGTGCGGCGGTCCTTAAGCGGTTAATAAAAAATAAAAGTATATTAAAAATGGGGACCTCTGGACCCGTAAAAAAAGGGGGGGTTCCCATCTCGGCCCCTGGGGACCCCCGGGCCCCTAAAAAAAGGGGGTTCCCATCTGGGCCCCTGGGGACCCCCGGGCCCCTAAAAAAGGGGGTTCCCATCTGGGCCCCTGGGGGCCCCCGGGCCCCTAAAAAAAAAAGGGGGTTCCCATCCGGGCCCCTTACAGGTGTACTGCCTGTACCCCCCTGTTTGTCACTAGTGGACATGTTGGGTATCAATTTACTTGCCATATTATCTTTCACAATAAAAAAAAGTTGGGCTAACTTTACTGTTGTTTTATTTATTTTTTATTTTATTTTTCCCAAGAAATTGCGCTTGCAGGAGGACCGCTGCGCAAATTCGGTGTGACAAAAAGCATTGCAACAAAGTGCTGAGTTTGTTGCAATGCTCCTTTTCTAGCCTAATACTACAACTTATCATTACAGCTCTATGGTTACTCGGTACAACTAAGCATTACACATTGCCACTATCCGTTACTCATACAACATTATTCACTATGCCATACAACTAGCCATTTACAGCCCTAACAACATGTTTTCTAATATGTGTGGGGGAGACCGGAGTACTCGGGGAAAACCCACGCAGCGCAGGGAGAACATGCAAACCAGCCAACGTCGGGATTCGAACTTGCGACCTTACAGACCTTATGGCTGGAAAACTGTAGCGCTACCACTACACTAACTGCACCACCAATCAACTATAGTAAAAAAAAAATATTCGTTGTTTAAAAGTAAGTGTACATGATACATGATTGCCTGATGTAAGGGGGGGCTCTGCTGGGGACACCTAATGTAAGGGGGGCTCCGCTGGGATTGTCTGATGTAAGGGGGGCTCCACTGGGGACACCTGATGTAAGAAGGGGCTCCGCTGGGATTGCCTGATGTAAGAAGGGGCTCTGCTGGGATTGCCTGATGTAAGGGGGGGCTCCGCTGGGGACACCTGATGTAAGAAGGGGCTCCGCTGGGATTGCCTGATGTAAAGAAGGGGGGGCTCCGCTGGGGACACCTGATGTAAGAAGGGGCTCCGCTGGGATTGTCTGATGTAAGGGGGGGCTCCGCTGGGCTCCGACACCTGGGATGACACCTAAGAAGGGGCTCCGCTGGGATTGTCTGATGTAAGGGGGGGCTCCGCTGGGATTGACACCTGATGTAAGATGGGAAGGGCTCCGCTCCGCTGGGATTGACACCTGATGTAAGGGGGGTCTCCTGGGGACACCTGATGTAAGGGGGGTCTCCTCTGGGGACACCTGATGTAAGGGGGGCTCCGCTGGGGACACCTGATGTAAGGGGGGGCTCCGCTGGGGACACCTGATGTAAGATGGGGCTTCGCTGGGATTGCCTGATGTAAGGGGGGGGGCTCCGCTGGGGACACCTGATGTAAGGGGGGGCTCCGCTGGGGACACCTGATGTAAGAAGGGGCTCCGCTGGGATTGTCTGATGTAAGGGGGGGCTCCGCTGGGGACACCTGATGTAAGGGGGGTCTCCTCTGGGGACACCTGATGTAAGGGGGGTCCGCTGGGGACACCTTATGTAAGGGGGGTCTCCTCTGGGGACACCTGATGTAAGGGGGGGCTCCGCTGGGGACACCTAATGTAAGGGTGGGGCTCCGCTGGGGACACCTGATGTAAGGGGGGGCTCCGCTGGGGACACCTGATGTAAGGGTGGGGCTCCGCTGGGGACACCTGATTAGAGGTCGACCGATATATCGGCAGGCCGATATTTGGCCGTTTTGGAGAAATCGGCATCGGCCGATTTTTCTCCAAATTAGGTCGATATTTAACATGGCGCTAGCTGTGCCACGGATCCGGAGCTAGGCCGAGGCCGCGGCCTTTCCTGATGCTGTGACCGCAGCGGCAATCCGCGGATTGCCGCTGCGGTCACAGCATCAGGAAAGGCCACGGCTTCAACCTAGCTCCAGAGCCGCGGCCATCTTGGTACACTGAGCGTTGTCGGCAGCGGCAGCCGCCGATTGGCTGTTACAGGCGTCAGCAAATAGCAGCGAGCGGGCCCCTCCTCCTCTGTGGGTGTAAACAGAGAGGAGGGGCCAGCTCGCTGCTATCTGCTGACGCCTGTAACAGCCAATCGGCGGCCACCACTGCCGGCATTCCACACCATAAACAAAAACATCCCCTGATGTGCTGCGCGCCCGGCTTCTGCCTACAAACCCCAGAATGTTACTGGCCCGCTCTGCATTCTGGGGATTGTAGGCAGAGGCCGGGCGCGCAGCACATCAGGACACTTTTTTTACAGTGTAGAATGTCGGCAGCGGCGGCCGCCGATTGGCTGTTGCAGACAGAGGTGGTTGGCACAAAGGTGGTTGGCACAGAGGTGGTGCACTGGTTGGTGATGCACTGAGGTGATGGCACTGAGGTAATGGCACTGGTTAGCACTGAGGTGATGGCACTGGTTGGCACAGAGGTGGTTAGCACAGAGGTGATGCACTGGTTGGCGATGCACTGGTTGGCACTGAGGTGATTGCACTGAGGTGATGGGTGGCACTGGTTGGCACTGAGGTGATGGCACTGGTTGGCACTGAGGTGATGGCACTGGTTGGCACTGAGGTAATGGCACTGGTTGGCAATGATGGGATGCATTGATGAGGTGGCACTGATGGGCTGCACTGGTGGGCATTGATGAGGTGGCACTGGTGGTGGACACTGATGGGCTGCACTGATGTGGCACTGACAGGCTGCACCCCACCTCTCCACCCTAAACAATTATCTCCTCCCCACCTCTCCACCCTAGGTTTTTTGGGATGAGGAGAAAAAAGAAAAAAATCGGCCTAAAATATCGGCCGCAAAAATCGGCAACACATGTCGGCCATCGGCCGCCCCGATTTCCAAATATCGGCATCGGCCAGAGAAAAACCCATATCGGTCGACCTCTAGTAAATATACCTTGTAATAGGAATATGGCATGACAGGTCCTCTTAACAGTGAGACATGGGGTCAATAAGACCCCACATCTCATCTCTAGGCTAGGAAGCCTGAAATAAAAAAATAAAAAAAACGATCCTGGCTTCGATCGTAGTGGTGAGTCGGTAGAAGCGATGGGAGGCAGGGGCCCCCAGATCTGTGACATTACCTGGAGGAAGGAGATCGTGAGAGAGTTGAGTATCACGCTATGTGCAGTTTTATTTTTTATTCTACGCAATTTTGATCGATATTACTGCATGAGAACCTCCTATTGGCCCTGTATGAAGATATTATCAAGATACCCTGGGAGATACATAGGGCCAGATTCAGGTAGATGCGCGCATTTTTTATCCGGCGTAGCGCAGCGCATATACGTTACGCTGACGCGAACTAGTGAGTCAAGTCCAGTATTCACCAAGCGCATGTTCGTTACTTTGCGGCGGAGTAACGAAAAAGCGCTGGCGCAACCCGACGCAAGTGGAAGTGGGTGTGATCATATGTAAATAATGGGCGGAGCCCAGCGCAGTGACTTACGTTCATCGCATCATCCACGGAGCCTGCGCAGTGAGGGAGGGCTCCACTCGCTCCCCTGTGCGCATGCTCACAACTTCCGTCGGCACCACTTCATGGGAAACGCCAGCGCAATGTGTTCCGTTGCGCGTATAAAAGCTGCCGCAGATGCGCCTTTCCGGTGCAAAAGTATATCCGGTTCCCCCCACCCCAGGGAAGTAACTTTTGCTGTATGATGGCTGCTCCCGTTCCCCCCAAAGAGAGGAGAAACCTCAATTTTAATACCCAGGAGCTGACCGTAGTGATCTCCGCTATGGAGACCTACAACGACTTCCTCCACGCCAAGAAAAGTCGGAAGACCAGCCGGGATAGGAAGCAGGGCATCCTGGAGAGCATTGCTGGCAGGGTGTCACGTACCTGGTGGACGAGCCCGACGTGCAAGGAGTGGCTGCCCTTGCTCCTCTGATCCCGGGACCCCCTGGTAGAGTGAACAGGGAGTGCGGGAGTGCAGAGTCGCACGAGCGCCGGTTGCAGCGCAGGTGCTGGGCCGGAAGGCTTCAGAAGACTCTTGGTGCTGCGTAGAGTGGCAAGTATGG
Organism: Rana kukunoris; assembly: GCA_029574335.1. Lineage (NCBI taxonomy): Eukaryota > Metazoa > Chordata > Amphibia > Anura > Ranidae > Rana > Rana kukunoris. The sequence goes on along the minus strand of CM056049.1, from coordinate 565,994,436 downwards.
ACCGTATCCGCTGATGGCAGGTGAAGATGACTGGAGGCACAGGAATCACCAGAGCGGGAGGTGTACCGTAGTCCAATGGAGGTAAGCCCCCAGCAGGAGAGTCTGAGGCCGGCTAGCGGGTCAGGTGCAGGTATAGTAGGCAATGCAGATCAGGAGTCAGACCGGAGCAACAACAGAGTTGGCAGCAGCGGCAAGAGGGTAAGGCAAGCGGATCGTCAGGCAGGCAATAGGTCAGGGCAGGCGGAAGGCAAGCGGAGTCAGGAACAGGCCGGGTTGTCTGGAACAGATTTAGGTAAGTAGATACGGATAGTCTCAGGAACTGCTGTAGACCGGACAGCAAGAGGCAAACGCTGACAGCAAGTTTAAATATCCTCCTTTGGCGCCAGAATGACGTTCGTGCGATGCGATGCGCGCGCACCGTTGCCGCGAACGCGCGCCGCGCCCGCTCCCGTCGCAATGTCGCGATCGCGCTCGCGACCTTGCCGCGAATGCGCGCGTCCCGATCGCGCCAACGCGCCGCTAGCGCCATCTGGTGGCCGAAGTTGTTCATGACATTGCCCCCCTCCAATGGGCAGCCTCCGGATGCCCAACCGGGATATTTCCAGCGGGTGGGAGTCTTTAAATGACTGGATTAGTCTTTCAGCGTGTATATTGTCCTCCGGTTCCCATGAATTCTCCTCGGGTCCGTACCCTTTCCACTTGACGAGGAATTGAACTTGGTTGCGTCTCTTCCTGCAATCCAGGATGGATTCAACCTCAAATTCCTCCTCGCCGTCTATTAGGACCGGCTCCGGCGGACCTGTGTTCCTCTCAGGGAAGGGATCAGCAACGACTGGTTTAAGCAGAGCCACATGGAAGACCGGGTGGATGCGGAAGGTTTCTGGCAACTCAAGTTCGTAGGCAACCTCATTTATCTTCCTCTTGACAGGAAAAGGACCCACAAACCTAGGGCCTAGTTTCTTCGAGGGGCATGCAAGCTTTAAATTCAGGGTAGACAAATAAACCTTAGTTCCAGGTTCCAGGTTGAGTTCCCCTCTTCTCTTTCTGTCAAAAATTTCTTTATTACGCTCTTGTGTCTTAGACATTGTCTCCTGCAGAATCTTATTATTTGTGTCGAAGAAGGTCAGAGTTTCCTGGACGGCGGGTACCGAACACTCCGGGACGGAATTGGACAAGAACAAAGGATGGAAGCCGTAATTCGCATAGAAGGGCGATTGTTTGGTGGCAGAGTGGACGGAATTATTGTATGCGAATTCCGCCAGGGGTAGCAGGGACACCCAATCTTCCTGCGAGAAGGAGGAGAAGCAGCGGAGATACTGTTCGAGTGTCTGATTCGTTCTCTCTGTCTGCCCGTTTGATTGCGGATGGTATGCTGATGAGAATGATAGACCAATTTTGAGACTGCTGCAAAGTGCCTTCCAAAACCTTGAGGTGAATTGCACCCCTCGATCAGACACAATATCCACAGGAACACCGTGAAGCCTAACCACTTCCTTGATAAAGGCTTTGGCCGTCTCCGGGGCGGAGGGTGTACCCTTCAGAGGTATAAAGTGTGCCATTTTAGAGAGTCTGTCTACTACCACAAAGACAGTTGTGAAACCCTCTGACGGAGGCAGCTCAACGATGAAATCCATGGAGATCATTCTCCATGGTCTTTCTGGTACCGACAGTGGTTTCAGGAGTCCCCAGGCTCTGAGTTTGCTCCCCTTGTTTCGAATGCACGTGGTGCAAGATTCCACGTAGTCCCTGCAATCTTTCAGGAGCTGGGGCCACCAAAAGGAGCGTTGCAAGAGTTCAGAAGTTTTGTGTACCCCGAAATGGCCCGCCAGCTTGTGGTCATGGCAAGAACTCAGGACGCTGACCCGTAGGTTTTCAGGTACGAAGATCTTGTCCTGATGCCAAAGTAAACCGTCCCTAGATTGTAGTTCCAGACTTGGAGAAGGGGGAATCACAGCAGAGGCTTGCCTGATTTGGGGCAATAGGTCCCTTTGTAGTAGTAGGAAATTTCCTGAAGGCAGGATGGTATCCGGGGGGTTGGAAGACTCAGAACTACCATACATGCGGGATAGAGCGTCAGGCTTAGTATTCTTGGACCCTGGTCTGTAAGTGATGTGAAAGGAAAACCTTGTAAAAAAAAGTGCCCACCTGGCCTGGCGCGGTTTAAGTCTTTTGGCCGCCTTCAAATATTCCAGGTTCTTGTGGTCTGTGTAAATCAAGATTGGGTGCGCCGCGCCTTCCAGGAGGTACCGCCATTCCTCCAAAGCGGCCTTTATTGCCAACAATTCTCGGTCCCCTACATCATAATTTCTCTCGGCTGTTGACAGTTTACGGGAAAAGAAGGCGACAGGGTGTAAGAGAGCCTTGGGGCCCTGTCTTTGAGATAGCACTGCCCCGACCGCCGTTTCGGAAGCATCCACTTCTAAGATGTAGGGCAGGTTTGCATCGGGATGCCTGAGGATGGATGCAGAGGTGAACAGGTCTTTCAGAGCTTCAAAGGCCGCCTGGGCTTCTGGTGTCCAGCGAAACCGGGTAGTTTTGTTTAGTTAGGTCGGTTATTGGAGAAATTATGCTGGAGAAGGCCTTGATGAACTTTCTGTAGAAATTCGCAAAGCCGATGAAACGCTGGACGCCCTTCTTATCTATCGGCGCTGGCCAATCACGGATTGCGGAGACCTTCTTGGGATCCATTTCCACCCCCTTTACTGAGATTATGAGCCCCAGGAATTGTATGCTCGAGCGCTCGAACTCGCATTTTTCAGGCTTAGCATAAAGTCCGTGAGTTCGGAGTCGCTCAAGCACGCTTTTGACATGTCCCCGATGTTTCTCCAGGGACGGGGAAAAAATTAAGATGTCGTCCAGATAAACGATTACAAAAAGGTCGAGGAAGTCTCTGAAGATGTCGTTCACAAAGTGTTGGAACGTCGCTGGGGCGTTGCAAAGTCCGAAGGGCATAACTAAATATTCAAAGTGTCCGAAACGGGTACGGAAGGCGGTCTTCCACTCGTCCCCTTCACGTATGCGGACCAAGTTGTAGGCCCCGCGGAGGTCTAATTTAGTAAAGATGACCGCGGCCCCCAGACGTTGGAACAGTTCAGGCACCAGGGGTAGCGGATACCGGTTCTTGATGGTGACTTTGTTGAGTTCCCGATAATCCACACAGGGACGAAGAGAGTGGTCTTTCTTTTCAACAAAGAATATCCCTGCCCCCGCTGGTGATGTGGATGGGCGGATGAATTTCTTTCTTAGACTGTCCTCAATGTAGGTCTTCAAAGTCTCAAGTTCAAGACCCGTTAGGGGAAAGATCCTACCGAAAGGGACTTCGGCCCCCGGAGGAAAGTTCAATGGGGCAGTCGTAGGGACCTATGGGGCGGAAGGGTCTCTGCTCCCTTCTTACTGAAGACATCTAGGTAGTCATGATAAACTTCAGGGACAGATTGGCGGGTTTCGAGATCAGAGTCCATGCAGAGTAAGGACGGAGGCGGAGATACTACTTGCAGGCAGTGCTGTTGGCAATAAGGAGATTGGAAGCTGATCTCTCCCGTGGTCCAGTTGACCCGTGGGTTGTGGGCCTGTAGCCACGGCAAGCCCAGTATGACAGGGAACAGGGGGGAGTTAATCACATCCAGGCGCAGTAGCTCATGGTGGTTGCCAGCGATGGTGGTGGCTAAAGGCTGGGTTTCCCGGGTGACCGGTCCGGATCTTAATGTGGAGCCATCAGCTAAGTATACAGAGAGTCCAGTAGCCCTAGGGCGAAGAGGGATCTGATGTCTGGAGGCGAAGGCTTGATCCAAGAAACAGCTGCAGGCTCCCGAATCAATAATGGCGCTGACTTGGATAGTCTTGTCTGGAAGCTGGAAGAAAACGGGGACAGCTAGGTGAGTGGAATTGCCTGGGGGAACAGGTAGATGAACAGATGACGTGGACAGACACTTACGGAGCTTTGCGGGACAGGTCCTCACGTAGTGGCCAGCTTCCCCGCAATACAGACACAAGTTGTTGGCTCTACGGCGTTGGCGTTCCTCAGGGGTGAGGGAAGGACGGAGGAGGCCTAATTGCATCGGCTCCGAAGTATCTGGGGCAGATGGAGTTGATAGAGCTGGATTGGAAACGGTCGGTACCCGTGGCAACATCCAGACAGGACGAGATGGGGCCGTGGCCCTTTCAGTTCTGCGCTCCCTCAGACGCCGGTCAATCTGAATGGTCAGGTTAATTAATGCTTCCAAAGTTTCTGGGACTCCCACCCGGGCCAGTTCGTCCTTGAGTGATTCGGAAAGTCCTAGGCGGAACTGGTAACAGAGAGCCGCATCATTCCACCTTGTATCCGAACTCCATCTGCGGAATTCAGACACGTAGTCCTCAGCTGGCCGGCGACCCTGCTGTAGAGCATGCAGGGCAGCTTCCGCGGAGGCGGTCTGATGAGGATCTTCATATAGTAAGGACATAGCCTGAAAGAAGGTGGTCAGGTCATCAAGTGCAATGTCCTTTTGTTCCATCAGGCGATGGGCCCAGGCCTGCGGTTCACCCGAAAGTAGTGCGATGACAAAACCGACTTTAGTAGCTTCTAGAGAGAAAGTCCGTGGTTGTAGGGCGAAGTAAAGTTCGCAAGCATTGCGGAATGCCCGATATTTGCTACGTTCTCCGGAGAACCTTTCTGGCGTAGGAACCTTTGGTTCGGGTGGTAGCATGATGACAGAGGGAGACGTGGATGTGCCGGAAGCAGCAGAGGTGGAAGCGGGAGCAGACAATGCCTGGACGCGATTTTCCAAACGCGTGTAGCCCTCTTGCAGGGTACGGACTGCTTGGGTCAGTCCGTCCAGGTGGCGACACAGTTCTTGCATAGGATCCACTCCCTGCGCGGGCTCGGTCATGGCTGTCCGGTACTGTCACGTACCTGGTGGACGAGCCCGACGTGCAAGGAGTGGCTGCCCTTGCTCCTCTGATCCCGGGACCCCCTGGTAGAGTGAACAGGGAGTGCGGGAGTGCAGAGTCGCACGAGCGCCGGTTGCAGCGCAGGTGCTGGGCCGGAAGGCTTCAGAAGACTCTTGGTGCTGCGTAGAGTGGCAAGTATGGACCGTATCCGCTGATGGCAGGTGAAGATGACTGGAGGCACAGGAATCACCAGAGCGGGAGGTGTACCGTAGTCCAATGGAGGTAAGCCCCCAGCAGGAGAGTCTGAGGCCGGCTAGCGGGTCAGGTGCAGGTATAGTAGGCAATGCAGATCAGGAGTCAGACCGGAGCAACAACAGAGTTGGCAGCAGCGGCAAGAGGGTAAGGCAAGCGGATCGTCAGGCAGGCAATAGGTCAGGGCAGGCGGAAGGCAAGCGGAGTCAGGAACAGGCCGGGTTGTCTGGAACAGATTTAGGTAAGTAGATACGGATAGTCTCAGGAACTGCTGTAGACCGGACAGCAAGAGGCAAACGCTGACAGCAAGTTTAAATATCCTCCTTTGGCGCCAGAATGACGTTCGTGCGATGCGCGCGCACCGTTGCCGCGAACGCGCGCGCGCCCGCTCCCCCCGTCGCAATGTCGCGATCGCGCTCGCGACCTTGCCGCGAATGCGCGCGTCCCGATCGCGCCAACGCGCCGCTAGCGCCATCTGGTGGCCGAAGTTGTTCATGACACAGGGTCAATGTTTTGGGCTACTCCACCCGGACTGCTGCCGATATCGGCAAGAAAATAAATGCCTTGAGGCGCAAAGTCCGTGGCAAGGTGGCCACCATCAGGAGGCATGAGAGGGGCACGGGTGGTGGACCCCCATGTGCGGTCAGCCTGACCACGGAGGAGGAGGTGGTCGCCCGCTGCCTGGAGAGGGAGCAGTTGGAGGGGGTCCCGGGATATGATTCCGTGGAGGAAGGCTCCAGGACAGGTAAGTGTTTTTTATTTGGTGTGTTGCATGTGGGGGGGGGGAGGGAACATGTGCCAAGTGTGTGGGACCACCAACATGTGTCTGCTTTGTGTCATCCACAGATGACGGAGCTGGACCATCATCTGCCGGCGGCCAGTCCACCCCAACCCCCCAACGGCATCCTGAGCCCGACCCCTGGGTGGTGAACACCATGAGATGGAGGAGAGTGCCCACACCTCACCTGCTGAGGTGGTTGAGGAGGAGCCTGGCTTTACAGATCAGGACTTTGTTTTAATTTTGGAGGAGTCCTCCCCTTCTGCTGGGCCCTCTGTAATCCCCTCCCCCATTCTAGGAAGCCCCTCAAGGGCGACTCCATCCCCCCGGGGACAACCATCTCCTGGCCCCAGGAAGGCGACCCGGAAGACCAGGGGGGTGTCTGATTTGGTCCATGACCAAATGGCCCGGACCAGGCCAGGCAGACCCAGCAGATGGGGGAGATTGCTGGGCATCTAGACCGAGTGGCTGACAGCCTGGGCTCCGTGTCCCAGCTGACCAACGCTGTGCAGGACGTCAGCTGCAACTGCGCTGCAGTGGTGACTAGCCTGGGGGAGGTGCAGGCTGATGTTCGGCACCTCACTGCAGCCGTCCAGGCCAACACTGCTGCCATCCGGGAACAGGGGAGGCAGAGGCAGCGTGACCAGCGGCATAATGTCACCCGCCAACTGAGGATGCAGGTCCAGACCAACCACTATCTGAGCCGGATTGCCGTGGCCTTGGAGGGCATGCAGCCAACACCTGCCAGGAGTGGCCCACCCGGGGATCAGCCACCTCCAGATGCCTCCCCACCCCCACCCACTCCCTCCAGGCAGCTGAGGAGCCAGAGAGGGCCCACAAGAAAGAGCCCCCGTCAGCCCAGATGAGGGCATTTTATTTTTATTTTTTTGCTCAGGTTATGAGCTTTTTATTTTATTTGTACTTTGCTCAGGTTATGAGATTTTTATTTTGAGTTTAACTGCACACGGTCAGGAGTGCAGGGGACAGTGTGAATGGTGTGTGAATGTGAGGGGGTGGCACTCCTGCCAGTAAGGGGTGTCACCCTCGGCCGTTGGGGAGAAGTTATCCCCACGGCTGTGTGAATGACGTGTGAATGGTGTATGAATGGACAGCGACATCATTGGGGCCTTGACGCCGGTGTTGCTGCTCCCAAGTCCTGCATGTTGGACTTGGGCTAATCCAATGCGATGTGGATGTGGTGTGTGTGATCTAGGGACATCAGTGGTGTGCATGCGTGCATTGTCCGTGTTTTCAATGTTTTGGTTTAGTGTCCAAAGATGCCTACGGCGAGGACCCTCCTGACTGCTCTTCCATCAGCTGAATGGGTCTCCTCTGGCAGGGGGGGGCTGTCTGGTTGGGGGGTCAGGTCATCACGTATGTCAATCTGCAGGCCTTTTCTCATGGCAAAGTTGTGCAGAATGCAACATGCACCGATGATCTGACACACGAAGGTAGGGGAATACAATAGGGCCCCCCCCAGACTTACCCAGGCAGCGGAAACGGGACTTCAGGAGCCCAAATGTTTTCTCCACCACTGCACGAGTTTTGATATGTGCTTCATTGTATCTTCTCTCTCCTCTGGTTTGGGGGTTCCGGAAAGGAGTCATTAGATGGGGTCCCAGTGCATATGCAGAGTCACCTGTAAGGGAAAAGACAGGAGGATGTTAATCATGCATGTGCCCCTTGTGATGTGTGCATCATGGGGGGGGGACAGTCATGCCTGCCACCCATGTCACTCACCAACCAGCCAGCTGTCCCCATACATGTTCTGTTCGAATTCCATTGGGATGGGGCTCTGATTGTATATGTAGCTGTCATGGCTGGATCCGGGGTGTTTGGCACTAGTGTTGCTCACGAATATTCGTATTGCGAATATTCGCTACGAATATTGCATATTCGAGTATTGGCGAAAAGCTCGAATATCGCGGCGAATATTCGCTATTTCGAATATTCGTATTTTTCAAATTTCACAATAAATTTCGCAATAAATTTCGCATTCGCGAAATTTCGCAATAGCGAAAATTCGCAATAGCGAAATTTCGCAATTTTTTTTTTTTTTTTTTTATAAAATATAGCGAATATTCGTAAATATCGAATATTCGTGATATTTTATCCAAAAAAAAAATAGCGAAATTTCGCAATCATTTTCGCTTTCGCATATGCGAAATTTCGCTATTTTTTTTTTTATAAAATATTGCGAATATTCGTAAATATCGAATATTCGTGATATTTTATAAAAAAAAAAAAAAAAATCACAAAATTTCGCATTGGCGAAAATTCGCATTAACGAATATTCGCGAATATTCTTCTAAATATTCACGAAATATCGCAAAATCTAATATGGCACAGACATGCCATATGAGGCGTTGGGCATCGGCTATCACCTGTACGTTGATGGAATGCCAATGCTTCCGATTGCGGTATATGTGCTCTGTGGCACTGGGGGGCTGGAGTGCCACATGTGTGCAATCAATGACCCCGATGGTGCGTGGGAATCTGGAAATGCTGTAGAAATCTGTCATTGCCTTCAGCCGCAGCTCCTCAGTGGTGGGTCTGATGAAGTGGTGGGACATGCGTCTGAGGATTGCAGGGATAACCTGGTGCACACATCTGCTCATGGAGGACTGTGACATCCCAGCCACCACTCCACTTGTACGCTGGAATGATCCACTTGCAAGGAAATGGAGTGTTGCCAGGACCTTCACCAGTGGCTGCACTGCTTGTGAGCGGTGTGTCTTGCTGGTGATGTCATCCTGCAGGGTTGTGGTTAGTTCAAGTATTGCATCAGGGCTGAATCTGAAGAGGCGATACACCTCCTCATCCCCCATGCCAAAGAGGCTCATGCGCGTGCGGTATATCCTCTCACGTGCCCGCCTCCTCCGTTCCGGGGGACCCATTAGTAGTGCTAGGACCACGGTTGCCCCTGGCATGTTGGCACACAGAGGTGTTGTCCTTGCAAGTGTGGTTGTTCAGCTTGCTAGTTTCGTCGGTAACGCTGCTGCTGTAGCTGCTCTCCTGCTGACCTGTGGCTGTCAGGAGTAAAGATAAAGCAGCTATTTGTAGGAATAACTTTGCGACAGACGGACGACATACGCGCGGCGCATGTAGCCAGCGTCTGGTGCTAATCCGTTCGCGAATCGGGAAATCTCCCTCATTTGCATATTTGCATGGGAAATCAATAGGCGCGACGGATGCGACAAGCGAAAATATGCGCTTACGATACTCTGGCGAGGGAAAGTTAAGCCGATCGGAAAAAGCCCGTTTTCTGTCGCATCTAGTTTGGTGGGTACGGCCGCATAAATACTACGGCGCATCTTGACAGTTACGCGGCGCATATCGATATACTCCAGCGCAAGTCTTGCTGAATCTGGGCCATAGTCTTTCTATCATTGGATGATACGTGGACCCGTGGGTTTTCTTTCCAAGCCTGAATGACCTTATGAGTGTACACTCAGTTAGGTCTTATCCTCTGGTAAGCTCCATCATTTACTCTCTGGTGACGGATCTTCTATCAATCACTGATGTTTTTCCTCTCACTTGGTGGATGGAAGTTATTATGGACTCTAAAATATGGAAAAAAGAGAAATGACACATAATCAAGGAGATGAAATAAGCTGCTAGCCCTGAAATTGCATGAAAAAAAGAAAGGGATTCCCCAGTGGGCCTATGGGCAGCAATGATAGATTGAATAAATGTTGAATATATAAAACAGTGTTTATTGCCGAGAGTCTCGTTATTATGGACTCTAAGTTCACTTGAATAATTGACATTTTCATTTATATTTACTCATTTACTGGGTTTATGCAATTTTAGCGCCGCACCTTATTTGTTTTCTATCTGTATTTGCAAAATTGATCTAGTTTTGTGGTGCTGGCTGCTGTTCCTTTTTTTCTTCAGTGAGCAGCGCGTTGTTTTTATATACATTTGTGTATATAAGTTTGTATTTTGTCACATAAAAAGTGCCCTTCTCCCGGCACTGGGTCTGCAAGCTTTGATAAAAAACATTGGCTCTCCCACCTCCGTGGCGGCGTGCGTTCCACCAGCTGCTGACACTATCCAGACGATCCGGAAGTGACGTAGGACATAGTACACATGACCAGGTTCCGCCACCGATGTACATTTCGTACAGTTACGTTTTCAAGTTTCAAGTTTAGGTTATGTGCGGGAGCGTGATTCTGGGAGGAAGTCCATAGACACAGCTTATCCGTTATCTTTGTGTCTGCTAAGAATAATTTTAGTATATTTTTAGTAAAAATGTTGTTTTAATATATTCGAGGGGGCCCCTGCCAGGTAGACTATACAGGACCCAGTGATTTCCAACAACAGCCCTGCTAATGATGGATCCTTTTACCTTTCTTCTCAGAATAAAAATAATTAGGACCTGGTCCATACCGTTTCTCCAAAATCTACCTTTTGACCTAGGCCTCCATATATATCTCATTCTTCCCCTAATCTACATTCTTTTAAATTGCAATTCAAATATTATATTTTTACAAACTGTAAAAGTGATTATCAGTTGACAACTGCTCTGCCTCATATCCAGGGATAAGTTGGTTTTGCAACCCTACGATAATTTTTTATGCCTTTACTTGTTTAAATCTAATTCTGTCAAAACAGTAAAAAGTCTTAGGCCGTGTACACACATAGAGACATGTCCGCTGAAACTGGTCCGCATCGTGTGTATGGCCTAGCGGACAGGTTTCCAGCAGACAAAAGTTTCTAAGCATGCTTAGAAACTTGTCCGCTGGAAATATGTCCATCGGACATGTCCACTGGTTAGTACGCCTAACCAGCGGACCGAGATCCCCCGCATGCGTCAAATTGATTTGACGCATGCGTGGAAGCATTTTACTTCCTTGTTTGGCGTCAACGTCACCGCCACGTCACCGCGTTCTCTGTCCGCTGGGATTTTGGTCTGATGGTGTGTACACACATCAGACCAAAATATCCCAGGAGACATGTCCGATGAAAATGGTCCACGGACCGTTTTCATCGGACATGTCTCCTCATGTGTACGCGGCCTTAAATGTAAAAAAAAAAAAAAGGGGAAATTAAAAAAGAAATCAATTATTAGATAAAACTATATGTAACAAATCTAGAAGGCATTTTCTCTGTTGAAATGGAAAGTGAATGAGGTATATGATTTTATACGATAACCTTTCATGTCCCTGAATTGTGTAAAATAAAAAAAGCCCCTCTGTTATAGATATACTGGTAAAAGCAAATGTTGTGTCAGCTACAGTTACAAGGTGAAGGATTTACTGTGAAAGAAGGAAAGGTTTTATTATTTACTGGAATCTCATTTGATATTTGGACTTATTTTACACACATTTCAGACTATTTGGTTTGTTGTTTTCAATGTCACTGTGGTTTATTATATGGTGGTTCGACAAACCAGAGATTGAGGCCCCGTTCACATTTTCTGCTTTAAGCTGTAGCTCTTTAAAACGGTAAACAAGCCAAATCCCATTCATTTGAATAGCCCCTGTTCGCATATGAGCGGTCTGTCGCCTGAAGCAAAACGTCTGTCATTTAAAATAGTATATTAGCTTCTTTTTGGCAGATTACAAGCATTTTTGGCCCCTTAGATTTCAACAGGAATGCCTGAAAACATGTGACTTGAGCATTTTACTAGGCATGTGCATTTCGTTTCGTTCCGAATCGAAATTCGGACGAATTTTCCATTATTCGGACATTCGGATGCATACGAACTCCCGAATTGCAATATTAGCGAATTTACCGAATCAGAACGAAGGTTTTCGATTCCGAAAACCCACGGACTAAATTCGATCGGACTAAATTCGATCGGAATTCGAAAAAAAAAATTCTATTCGAATTTAATTCGAAAAAAATTCTATCCGAAAAGAGACTATTTGTTTTCTAATCTGGTTGAAATATTTTCGATTTCGACCGGATTTTTTCGAAAAATCCGGTCGAAATCGAAAATATTTCGACCAGACTTTTCGAAATTCGGTCGAAAACGAACAAATTCCGAAAATGAATTCAACACATGTAACGAACCTAACTTAACTAAATTAATTAAATGACGAATTGAAACAAAACACATTTTTCACTTTTGCACATGCCTACATTCTACAAGCGTTTTGTCACTCGTTTTTTAAAAAATTGTTTTGTTTAATAATTTTCTAACAAATGCCACATTTTTGGAATGATTCGACTTCGGATCAGTCAAAAAAAGATTGACCATATTGAATTCTGTGTAAAGAATAGCTGGTTGTGAAGCAACAGTCTGGGAAGCTAATCGACATGTCCTTAACAACCGATGAGTCATCAGCTGTCAGCGGGCTTCTCCACTGAGAGCTGAAATGTAAACAAAAGAATGCTGACAATGGAAAAGTCTAAAAAAAAAAAACAGTGTGTGGTCGTCGTCCCCCCAATCCAGCTCGGGGTCTGGTATGGATTTTTTTTTTTTTCAATTAACATTTTTTTTTTATTAATATAAAACAGTTCGCAAGATACAGTTAAATGCAGGTAATAACAGTAGCCAAAGCAGACACTTATCCAAGAATACAAGTATTACCCTTGCCCTTTATGGGTAGAGGAGGGGTTGAGTTTCCGACCCATAGGGCCCTATTCCAAAAGCTGGCTCTACCGCCAGTCATGTCAACAAACTATGCATTTCAAACCGTTTTCTATACTCTGGTGTCAACGGTGACACCGAAACGCCAGTGCCACTCACTCCACACCTCGTCATGGGCATCCATGCCGTTACGTATCCTAGCTGTCATCCGCTCCATCAACAGTAGTCAGCGGATCTCACCATCTACTGCGCCTACTACGCAGACTCACTCCGTTCATCCTTAAAGAAGATTTAGCGGTCGTGGTGGGAGCAATTGTAAACTCCATGCTGGATTATGCAAATGCCCTTTACCTCGGCCTCCCCAAGTACCAAATCGCTCGCCTGCAAGTCGTTCAGAATACGGCCGCCAGACTTGTGACTGGGAAAAAACCCTGGGAATCCATCTCACCTTTACTGAGAGCCCTTCATTGGCTGCCAGTCAAAGACAGAATTGCTTTTAAAGCTCTCTGTCTTACGCATAGATGTGTCCATGGGAATGCCCCCCTTTATTTATGCGAAATAATAAAAGCGCATAATCCCAATCGCGTTTTGCGATCCACGAATCAGAACCTGCTCCAGGTTCCGAAAGCCAACTTCAAGTCCAAAGGAGAAAGAAGATTCGCGATCCAAGGTCCCAGACTATGGAACGCTTTGCCAACCAGCATTCGGTTGGAGGAGAACCACCTAGCATTTAGGAAAAAGGTCAAGACTTTTCTCTTTTGATATCAAAGGAGACAGGAACAACAAGCGCCCAGAGGCGATTCAGTTCGCATGTGCCGCACTATACAAGTTTTCATTCATTCATTCATTCAACTCCACGTCCTTGATCCTAGCGTAAAGGGCCTCTTGGGACGGGGGTGTGGATTTTTTCCAGTTAAGGGCTATCAAGCATCTGGCCGCCGTTAGTACGTGCCTAAGTCGTTTTTTATATGGCTTGGCCAGGCGGGGTTGGGAGATACCTAGCAAGAATAGTTTAGGGGCTAGGGGGATTGGCGTCTCAAAGAGATGGGTAAGTAGCTGTTGCGTGGACTGCCAAAACGGGGTGATAAGGGGGCACGTCCAGTAAATGTGGAAGAGAGAGCCTCTGTCCTGATGGCATCGCCAGCATCGGTCAGAGGTGGAGGGAAATATTTTGTGGAGTATGTCCGGGGTTTGGTACCAGAAACACAGAATTTTATATGAGTTTTCTTTATACAAGGTGCATAGGGACGATTTAGCAGCCTGCCTCCAGACGGCCTGCCAGGCCTCCATCGGCAGTGACTCCCCCAGCTCTCTCTCCCACTTCAGCATATATACATGCTTCCCCCGCCCCTGCCAATCATATGCATTCAGCAGCTGGTAGATGTCTGTGATCAACCCCCGTCTATGGCGCCCCTCCAGGACAATACGCTCAAATGGGGACGGTTGAGAAAATTGGAGCTTTGGGGCTATTGTCTGGGCATAGTCTCTTATTTGTAAGTAGCTATAAAACACCTGTCTGGGCAGATCGTGTTTCACCTGGAGCTCCGAGAATGCCAGCAGCCCACGGGACCTGGGGTCCACCAAGTGTCCAAAATGGAATAGGTCTCGAGAGGCCCAGGGCCAAGACATCTGGTGGGTCAGGCTGTCCGGTATTTTGGGGTTGCAGACAAAAGAATTCAGCAGGGAGCACTCGGACTTAAGCGCCACCTCTCGAGACATCTTACGCCAAAGTCCTCTAAGCAAAGACATCGAGTCTAACAACCGGTCAGGCTCCACCCTCACATCAGCATCCCATAAGAGGCTATTGGGGTGGACTGGAGCTAACCATATCTTTTCTATCTCCGTCCACTTATTAAAGGACCTCTGGGGGAACCAGGAGACCACTGCACGCAGCTGGGTAGCTTGGTAGTATCTAACAAGGTTGGGGAAAGCCAGTCCCCCGTCTCCCCGTGAGGCTGTCATGACTGACCCAGGAATCCTATGCTTCTTATAGTTCCAGACAAACTTCAGCATATCACTCTGAAGTTTGCGGAGGTGGGTGTACGGGATCGGGATGGGTAACGTCTGAAACAGGTAAAGGAGTTTGGGGAGGATGACCATTTTTATGGCCGCCATGCGGCCTAGGAGCTAGATATGATGTGCCTTCCATTTTTGAAGAAGGCCTCTAACTATCCGATAGAGGGGAGGGAAGTTGGCCTGGTAAAGGGAGCTGAAGGATGGTGTAATATGGACCCCGAGGTATTTAAGGGATGAACTCTCCCAAGTATAGGGGAAGTTCGACTGTAGGTGAAGGACCTCAGCCTTCGGGATGTTGATCGGGAGGGCCGCTGACTTTGAAGTGTTCGTTTTGTAACCCGACATTGTCCCATATTTATCTAATTCAACATGAAATTTGGGTAGGGAGATTCTGGTTTGGGTCAGGGTGAGAATAATCTCGTCCGTGAACAAGGATGTCTTAAATTCCTTTCCCCGCACCGAGATACCCCTAATGTCCGGATTTCCCCGTATGGATGCTGCCAGGGGCTCGACACATAGGGCGAAGAGCAGAGGCGAGAGTGGACATCCCTGGCGCGTGCCGTTGGCTATCTGGAAGGGGGAGGATGTGGCAAAGGGAGTTTTAACTTGGGAGGTGGGGTTTGAGTATAGGTGTTGTACCGCCCGTAGGAAGGGTCCTTTTAACCCCATGTGGTGCAGGGAAGCAAACATAAAGGGCCAACTCAGACGATCAAAGGCCTTTTCAGCATCTAGGCTCAGTATGAGAGCTTCCACACCGTCCCTGTTGGCTACATCAATCAGGTTAATGACCTTCCTGGTGTTGTCCCCTGCCTGACGTAGCGGCACAAAACCTACTTGGTCCTTATGGATCAGGGAGGGGAGAATAGCATTCAGCCTAATCAATAGAAGTTTAGTGAATATTTTGAGGTCTGAATTCAGTAACGCTATGAGCCTGTAACTAGCGCAGGAGGCTGGGTCTTTATCCGGTTTTGGTATGAGGGTCAAAAAAGATCCCTGCATGTCACTCGGGATTGGGGTCTGGTGGAGAAAGGCATTAAATAGTGTGGTCATGTGGGGGCTGAGTAACGGGAGAAAGGCCTTGTAGTACTCGTATGGTAATCCGTCAGGGCCAGGGGATTTATGGGCTGGGAGGCCCTTCACTGTCTCTGCTATCTCCTCCGCCGATATGGGAGCGTTCAGGCCCTGTAGATCTGCTGTCTTAAGTCGGTGTAGTCCTGCTTGCTCTAAGTATTGGGTCATACGGGCCTTCAGGTCGGGAGATGGGGGGTTATGTGGGACTTCTGGTTTGTTATATAGGTCCGTATAATAGTCAGCGAAGGCTCCCGCTATGTCCCTGGGATGTGTAAGAAGATCGCCCCCCCCTGTTCTTTATCTGGTGTGGGGTAGAGGTATGGGCTCGGTCCGCCAGTTTCCTGGCTAGAAGAGCCTGCGCCTTGTTGCCCTTGTCATAGTAAAGTTGCTTCAGGCGGGTCAACGCCTTTTCTACTTTGCCTAAAGCAAGGTCATGCAGTGTCGTGCGTGTTTGGACAATCCGTTTAAGGAGTGCGGTGGATGGATTTAGCAGGAGCTTAGCCTCCAGGGCCTTCAGCTGATGTTCAGCCAGTGCTTTAGCAGCACCGGCGTCTTTCTTCATGGCCGATGAGAGGGCCATGCACCTTCCCCTAAGGACCACCTTGTGGGCGGCCCATAGGGTGGAGGCGGATACGTCTGGAGTGTCGTTTTCAGCAAAGTAATGCTGAAGGGCCTCTTCTAGTTCCTGTTTCGAGGGGGCATGTTGCAGGAGGAAGTCATTAAGCCTCCAATTATAGGGCTGGCGGAGGGGTGCGTTTAAGTTCAGGGATAATGTGATGGGGGCATGGTCCGACCAGGAGATGGGCAGCACACTAGCCGCTTCTGCGATCTGAAGCGTGTTGTTATTCACAAAAAAGTAATCTATCCGCGTGTGAGTGCGATGTGGGGCCGAATAAAATGTGTATTGGCGATCTCCTGGATGAAGGGCTCGCCAGGCATCAAAGAGTGCGTTTTTCCTAGTCAGCTGGCGAAACAACTTTGAGTCCCTAAGGGCCCGGGTTTGCGAGGTCTGGGTATTTGCCACTAGGCGGTCCCAGGTAGCCGAGTGTGCCAGGTTATAGTCTCCTCCGATCACCAGAAAGTCATGGGACTCTCGGAACAGTCGGGCATGAACCCTGGTTAAGATTGGGGAGGATGGCCATTTTTATGGCCGCCACGCGGCCTAGGAGCGAGATATGATGTGCCTTCCATTTTTGAAGAAGGCCTCTAACTATCCGATAGAGGGGAGGGAAGTTGGCCTGGTAAAGGGAGCTGAAGGATGGTGTAATATGGACCCCGAGGTATTTAAGGGATGAACTCTCCCAAGTATAGGGGAAGTTCGACTGTAGGTGAAGGACCTCAGCCTTCGGGATGTTGATCGGGAGGGCCGCTGACTTTGAAGTGTTCGTTTTGTAACCCGACATTGTCCCATATTTATCTAATTCAACATGAAATTTGGGTAGGGAGATTCTGGGTTGGGTCAGGGTGAGAATAATCTCGTCCGTGAACAAGGATGTCTTAAATTCCTTTCCCCGCACCGAGATACCCCTAATGTCCGGATTTCCCCGTATGGATGCTGCCAGGGGCTCGACACATAGGGCGAAGAGCAGAGGCGAGAGTGGACATCCCTGGCGCGTGCCGTTGGCTATCTGGAAGGGGGAGGATGTGGCAAATGGAGTTTTAACTTGGGAGGTGGGGTTTGAGTATAGGTGTTGTACCGCCCGTAGGAAGGGTCCTTTGAACCCCATGTGGTGCAGGGTAGCAAACATAAAGGGTCAACTCAGGCGATCAAAGGCCTTTTCAGCGTCTAGGCTCAGTATGAGAGCTTCCGCACCGTCCCTGTTGGCTACATCAATCAGGACAATGACCTTCCTGGTGTTGTCCCCTGCCTGACGTAGCGGCACAAAACCTACTTGGTCCTTATGGATCAGGGAGGGGAGAATAGCATTCAGCCTAATCGATAGAAGTTTAGTGAATATTTTGAGGTCTGAATTCAGTAACGCTATGGGCCTGTAACTAGCGCAGGAGGCTGGGTCTTTATCCGGTTTTGGTATGAGGGTCAAAAAAGATCCCTGCATGTCACTCGGGATTGGGGTCTGGTGGAGAAAGGCATTAAATAGTGTGGTCATGTGAGGGCTGAGTAACGGGAGAAAGGCCTTGTAGTACTCGTTTTGGCGATCCTGGATGGAGGGCTCGCCAGGCATCAAAGAGTGCGTTTTTCCTAGTCAGCTGGCGAAACAACTTTGAGTCCCTAAGGGCCCAGGTTTGCGAGGTCTGGGTATTTGCAACTAGGTCCCAGGTAGCCGAGTGTGCCAGGTTATAGTCTCCTCCGATCACCAGAAAGTCATGGGACTCTCGGAACAGTCGGGCATGAACCCTGGTTAAGAAATGGTGCTGATGTGTGTTGGGTGCGTAAACTACGCAGAGGGTAATGGCCTGTGACTGCCACAGGCCCCTGAGGATAAGAAAGTGTCCCAGACGGTCTAAATACGTGGAGGAGCATGAAAAGGGAGACCCCTTTTTAAAGAGGATGGCTACGCCCGCCCTCTTGTGTGGTCCAAAAGCCTGGTATACCTGGGGGAAGTATCGGGATGCAAACGTGAAGGAGTCCCCCCTATCAAAATGGGTCTCCTGCACCATGATAATGTCTGCCCCCAACTGCCTAAACTCTCGGAGCGCCAGGTGGCGTTTCTTATTGGAGTTCAGCCCGTGTACATTCAACGAGAAAATTCTAGCCATAGCCTAGGAGGGGGTGTGCTACACGTATACTTATCTGATGGAGCAGGTGACGTGTCCAGGTCAAGGAGCGTGACATCCGTGTGAGGAAGGCCGGGAGCCAATGGGGACGAGGCACAGACTGTGGTGAACAGGAGCAGGGAGCTCTAGAGAGGGAGAAAGAAATAAGAGTAAGAACACACAGAATAAACATAATAAACATTTTCGTACATGCCCTGGCTGACCAAGAGGTCACAGGCCATATAAGTTCCAATCGGACTCCCCGGCCGGGAGATTTAAGAAGTCCAGGCCAGGGAGACTTGGAGGGACCTAGGTCCAAGGAGGAACTCTCTGGCGGAAAGCCACCAGGGGGGATCAGCATCCAGAAATCCGATCAGTCCAGACAGGGGCCGCCTCGGGACAGCCCGATAAATAAAAAACAAAAATGTGGCGAGGGCCTTTGGGGGAGAGGCAAGGATTTGAAGGATGTGAGCTTCCAAAAAAGAGAGAAAGGGACCATAATGAACTAGCACCAAAAAAAAAAAAAGGAATACAGATCAGTACTTAGTGTTGTCTGGCCGGGCAGGTCGGGTTGCGGAAGTTAATCAGCTGGCCATCAGGGGAAGGGCCTTCCCACACCTTGGAGCGTTTGTTCGGCGGAACCTTCTGCCAGACCACCGGGGGTGGAGGGGGGGTGGCCACCAGGTCCCAGTCAGGTAGTGGAGGGACAGAAATGTCCAAGGCGTCGCAGAAGGAGTCTAGGTCTTCGGGGTATCGTAGAATCGCCAATCTTCCTTGATGTTTGGCAGTCAGGCTAAAGGGGAAGCCCCATCTATAAAGAATGTCCCGGTCTTGCAGGGTGCGCAGTAGTGGTTGCAGGAGTCTCCGCTTCTGGAGCGTGATCCATGAGAGGTCTGGGTATATTTGTATCGGGGAATTGTCGAACACTAGGTTGCGGGCAGCGCGGGCTTTGCGCATGATTGTCTCTTTCAGCGGGTATGATTGTATTCGGCAAATAACATCCCGTGGTTTAGAAGCGGGGCCTTTCGGGCAAAGGGCCCTATGAGCTCTGTCCATTTCAATGTGTCTGTCCAAGGGTGCACCTGTGAGGTCGTTAAACATCGTCTGGAGCATTTTCTGCAAATCTTCAGCCTCTTCCGCCTCAGGGAGGCCTCGCACTCTAATGTTATAGCGGCGCCCCCTGTTGTCCAGGTCTTCTAAGTGGCGCTGCATGTCCCGTAGCATAAGGCGATGGTCAGAGCCCTGAAGTTGGGTCCTATGTACGGCCAATTTAGTCTCCTGTATCTCTTCTTCAGCCATCTCTACTCTATCGGCCAGGTGTTTAAGGCCTGCTTGAATGGTTTGGATTTCGGTCCGGCATGTGTCTTTTAGGTCCGCAATCAGTTGCATAAAGTCCTCCTTTGTGGGGAAGGCTTGCAGATAGGACTGCCAGGAGGGCTGCTCAGCTCCATCCGGGCCCCACGGCTGGTGGGGGGATGTAGGGTTCATGTGGTGATGGGACTCTGCAGAGGTGCTCTTGGTTCGGGGCGGGGGGTGTTCAGATGGGGGAGTACCCGAGTCAGTCCATGGTATGGTCAGGGGGGCTGTAGGGTGGACCCCGGGATACATCCCCCTGAAATGGCAAGCTGGTCTGTGTCATCTGGGCATAGGAGGGGTGGGGGTGGTATGCTGCCTCGAGTACCCCTGTCAGGAGCGGGTCTGTAGAGCGTGAGGCTCTCTGGGCCTGTGGTGGATCCGGGGGCCCACACAGAGGAGGAGCCATGTGCCTGGGGAGAACCAGGCCGCACTATCACGGTGGGGTGCAATGGGCATGGCAGGGCCGGGAAGTCCAAAAGTGGATCCGGGGGGAGGATGATCTAACAGCAGTGTCCTGTGACCCCGGGGCCTGCACCGTTCGGTGCGATCTGGGGGTGGCCTCCGCGCCCTGCCACAACTGTGATGGAGGATGCGTTGCGGCCTGGTCTCCGCATTGTATGGGCGGATTCTGAGGCAGACGGCCTTGTTCACTCACCCCCTGCTGGGACCCATCGGGGTCCGATGTCCTCTGTGGGGATGGCGGTGGATCCCTGGGGGCCTGCGAGAGAGCGGTGTCCTGTCCATGCTGCGGAGAGTGGTCTCGGCGCTGATAGGCCTCGGCATCCGGCGCCATCTTGCTATGGCTACCCGGTGGCATGTCGGGGATCCTAAAGTAGTCCCTGAAGGACGTGGAGGCTCCAGAGAGCGGCAGGGTGAGTCCTCTGGACGTGGAGGATCGAGTGGCGCGGGCGGAGCTCATCAATCTGGCGTGATTTCCCCCAAAATGTGTTGCGGGCTGGTGTGGAGCTCCTAGGCAGCACGTCCGTCCAGCACGGCTTGGTGGTATGGATTTTAAGGGGAACCCCATGCCAAAATTTTAAGGAAAAACGGTGCGGGGTCCCCTCCCCCCAACTCCATATCAGACCCATTTCCGAACATGCAGCCAGAAAAGGTCGGGGAAAAAGCGAGCACTCCCCCCTCCTGAATAATACCGGACCACATGCCCATGTTGGGGTGCTCCAGGAGAAAACAGTGTAGATCTTGCTTAAAGGGGCTGAAAGGTACAATTTTTTTCCTAAATAGCTTCCTTTACCTTAGTGCAGTCTTCCTTCACTTACCTCATCCTTCGATTTTGCTTTTAAATGTCCTTATTTCTTCTGAGAATTCCTCACTTCCTGTTCTTCTGTCTGACTCCACACAGTAATGCAAGGCTTTCTCCCTGGTGTGGAGTGTCGTGCTGACCCCCTCCCTTGGACTACAGGAGAGTCATGACGCTCTCTACGTTGCAGATAGAGAAAGGAGCTGTGTGTTAGTGGGCATCCTGACTCACCTGTAGTCCAAGGGAGGGGTCGAGCACGACACTACACACCAGGGAGAAAGCCTCGCATTACTGTGTGGAGTTACAGACAGAAGAACAGGAAGTAAGGATTTCCCAGAAGAAATAAGGACATTTAAAAGCAAAATCGAAGGATTAGGTAAGTGAAGGAGGACTGCACTAAGGTAAAGGAAGCTATTTAGGAAAAAAATATTGTACCTTTACAGCCCCTTTAACAAAGTTAGAGATGAACATACAGTGCTAAAAAAACAGATCTAAAAGAAAGAGGAATGAATCTGCGCGACGGACAACTTAAATAGGTGATGAACTAGTGAAGTGGTGAAATAATAAGTATTTAAATTATTGTAGTGGCAGCCCCTGCATAAAAAATCCCACCTAGGTGGAGATAGATGATTAGGTATAAATAGCAGGTGATGGCGCCTACTAAGATTAATATATAAGTGCAAAAATGGTGTAGCCAAAAAGCAGTGTAGGTACTGTGGCCGAAAATAATGTGCTGAAAAGTGCAAATCCTTGTAGTGATAACAGCAGTTTTGATATTACATATAATAAAACAATATGTGAAAAATAAATTGATAACAATAATAATAATCCATATAGTCCAATAAAGTCCAATTCCCAATCTTACTATGTGCAGTAAATTATTTAAAAAAAATATATTTTTAAAAAATTATTTCATATAAATAAATGATAGGTTCTTCAAAATAAATTGATGTTAATAATAATCCAAGAAAGTCCAATTTTCAATCTTGCTATATGCAAAAAGTTTATTTTCAAGATTGCTTCATACAAAATAAAGTGATAAGTGCTTCATGCAGGTATAGCCGTCAGTGGATCACTCAGTGCTCTCCCCCAATGGTCCCGCACTCACCGGATCCAATCACCCCTGCAGGGGCAACAGGCTCTCACAACAAGTGTCCACACTTCTATATCTGTCTGGTTTTCTCACATGGGATCTGTCCAACCGTTCAACCGCTCATAGAGAAGACAAACGAAAGTGCCCAATAGCGTGATACCAGTTCACAAATAGTAAAGTTTATTTCTGACAAACAATGGGTACTCTACCGGTTTTGTCGTACTGACGTCATCTGGCACGCTCCAGATGACGAAACCGGTAGAGCGTTCGTTCCTCAGAGCTACAGCACTCATTTCTCAAGGCTTTTAAACTACATGTAAATTGTGAGTACCCATTGTTTGTCAGAAATAAACTTTACTATTTGTGAAATGGTATCACGCTATTGGGCACTACCCGTGCAGTGGTCCCCCCTGCACACACACACACACTAACACACCGCAAAGGTAAAATGCACGGATCTCCAAACTTTTTAAACTAGAGGCCAGTTCATACTTGAGGAGGAACAAATTGTACCAAGTAGAAATAGAAAATGTCCCAGAAACAGTGGAAGTAAACAATATCTCAGGCATGATGGTAAGTGGAAGTAAAAAAAATATAGCCTGTAGTCAGTAGGAGGAAGAATACTGCCCCATCTGGTATCAGTGGAAGTAATAGTGCCCCACCATTGGCATGAGTGAGAGGATTAGTGCCTCAAATAAGTGGGAGTAATTGTGTCCAAAGGGCTGGATAAAGGTAAGCAAATTGGCCGCATCTAGACCATGGGCCACAGTTTGGAGACCACTGCTCTAGAGGATGAAGAATAATGTGTAATATCTTAACGTATTCCTTGTTCCAGCAGACTCTGGTACTTACCTATACTCTGGTTTGTTGGTGTGGGTCGGTGGGTGCTTTCAATGCAGTGTACTTGTTGACATCATTGTGTGGTACTTTCTTCCTTTAAAGACCCTGCAAATATGGAAAAATACCTGCTGATCTGCCAAAAAAAATTATTTTGTAAACTGACAACACACAGCATTTTTGTGGTTGTGATGAGTGTTGTCAGCCCTGCCTATTGTCATTTGCTAAACTACTCAACCACTCCAACTGTAGTCGTATCCATTGCATAGGGATTAATTGAAGATAAGTCTAAGGCCTCGTACACACGAGGGGATATGTCCGCTGAAAACGGTCCGATGGACCGTTTCAGCAGACATCTCTGCTCAAGTGTATGGGCTAGCGGACAGATTTCTCCACCCGACAGATTTCAAAGCATGCTTTGAAATCTATCCGGTGGAATCTGTCCGCCCGACATGTCTGCTGGTTAGTACACTTACCAGCAGACATGTCGTCCCCCACCGCCGCCGCGCCGCCGCCGCCGAATGGATTCGGCGCATGCACGGAAGTGTTTAACTTCCTGGTGCGGTGACGTGGCGGTGACGTGGCGGCGTCAACGTCACCGCCGCGTCACTGCGCCGTCCGTCGGCGGGGAATTTGATCCGATGGTGTGTACACGCCATCGGATCAAACCCCCGATCGGACATATCCGATGGAAATGGTCCGCGGATCGTTTTCATCGGATATGTCCGATCGTGTGTACGAGGCCTAAGGCCTTGTACACACGAGGTAAAATTCACAGGGGTCCAGTCTGAAAAAAATTCTTCGAGCGGAGGTCCGAATGACAAATTGGTGCTATGACGCCACATGATATACTCCACTTGTCAACCTCCCATCACAGCGCCCCCCCCCACCCCCACCACCACCTCCATACACATGCACACACCTTTATGACCCACACACATCACACTTTTGTTTCTTTCAACTTTATTGAAATGTAAAAATACATTTCATTCATTTTTATGCACCACAGTTCAATTGCGGTGCATAGAAACAAAATGCATTTTGCACCACACTGCTCAGCACGCAGGGGCGCTGTTGCAGTGTGAACAATTGTTTTCTATTGCCCTTGCAGAGAATGACGCATCACAGACCCCCCCATCACAGACTGACAGCCCAAATCACAGACCCCTCATTACAGCCTAATCCCCCCATCACAAACTGACCTGACCCATTACAGACTGACCTGAACCGTCACAGACCCCCTATCACAGATGGACCTGACCCATCACAAACTGGTCCTGACCTATCACAGACCCCCTATCACAGACTGCCCCCCCCCCAAATCCCTAACCCCCTATCACAGATTGACCCCCAAATCACCGACCCCTATCACAGACCCCCTATAACAGACTGGTCCTGACCCATAACAGACCCCCTATAACAGACTGACCCCCCAAATCACAGACCCCCTATCAGACTAACCCCCCCCCCAAATCAGACTGACCCCCCCCTCACAGACCCTCCATCACAAACTGGTCCTGACACATCAGACTCTCTATCACAGACCCCCATATCACAGACCACCCAAAATCACAGACTGACCTGACCCATCACAGACTGACCCCCCCATCACAAACAGGTCCTGACTCATAACAGACCCCCTATAACAGACTGACCCCCAAATCACAGACCCCAGACCACAGACTGACCCCCTCAATCACAGACTGACCCCCCAAATCACAAACTGGTCCTGACCCATCACAGAGCCACCATCACAAACTGGTCCTGACCCATAACAGACCCCCTATAACAGACTGACCCCCAAATCACAGACCCCAAATCACAGGCCCCAAATCACAGACCCCAAATCACAAACTGGTCCTGACCCATCACAGACCCACCATCACAAACTGGTCCTGACACATCAGACTGTCCTCCCCTCCCCACAGAACCCTACCTTAAACACACAGGAAATGAAGCATGGTCGCTCTGGACAATGGGCGGGACTTTTCCCATTAAAAGTGAGTGATTTATTGCTGGGAACGCCCCTGCTGCCTAGCAACCAATCACCCACTTTTTAACTTAAAAAGTCCCGACCTTTGTCCAGAGCAGTCACGCTTCATGTCCTGTGTGATTAAGACAGGCAGTGTGGGGAGTGGGGAGTGCAGCGATGTTAGAGAAGGCATGGACCTGCGGACCTGCTGCGCCTGCCGCGCTTTGTATATAGCAGGATCCGCATCGGCAGGCAGGCGGGCGAGCGAGCCGGTGACAGAGGACACACAGGAAATTACTTGGCGGGGCTGCGGTCCGGATAGAATGGCCACTGGGGCCGGAACCGGACCGCTGTCCGCCATTTAGTGACACCCGATCTAAAGCATATTTTAACTGGTAATTTGATTTGATATGTAAGTATAGTAGAGCCCTTATTGTGTATGATTAAGCCCACCACAGTAAAACGTGGGAGTGGGTTGGCTCTGGAGGTGGGACTAAAAAAAGTTGTTTTTATCCCAGTGATGTAATTGGTGTGTGGTCCTTCTGTTTCTTGACAAAGGGCGCGTGGATGAATGCTTGGAGAGCCGTTACCAACCTTTAATGGAAATAAAAGTAAGGCCTCATGCACACTGCTGGTAAACGGACATTTAAGATCAGTTGGGCATTTTTTTCAACTGCTCCTGAACACTCCTCTATGTTATCTTATCAGTACACAGGCGCCAAACTTGGCCAAATGCGGCTAAACGCGGTAACTCGCATTTAGTAGCATTTCGTTTACAGAAGTTTTTCATTTTAAAGGGGTTGTAAAGGTAATAAAAAAATTCCCTAAATAGCTTCCTTT
The DNA here is from genome assembly GCA_029574335.1 of Rana kukunoris. Lineage (NCBI taxonomy): Eukaryota > Metazoa > Chordata > Amphibia > Anura > Ranidae > Rana > Rana kukunoris. The sequence goes on along the minus strand of CM056049.1, from coordinate 565,968,838 downwards.
ACCTTGCAGTCCTCCTTCACTTACCTCATCCTTCAATTTTGCTTTTAAATGTCCTTATTTCTTCTGATAAATCCTTGTTGTTCCTCCTTTCCTAATCTTTCTACCTCCCCCTCTATTTCAACCTCTATTTCTTCTTGGGACTCTGTATATTGACTTACTTCTGGTACTATTTTACTTTGAGTTTTCTTTTCCCTTTTCTCCTTTATTTCAGTTTGCCACCCCTTATGCCGCGTACACACGGTCGTTTTTTGCGATGAAAAAAAACGACGTTTTTTAAAACGTCATTTAAATTGATCGTGTGTGGGCAAAACGTCGTTTTTTGTCTTCAAAAAAACGACCTAAAAAAATACCAACATGTTTGAATTTTTTGTGTCGTTTTTCAAAACGTCGTTTTTTGTTTCACAAAAAGTCACTGTGTGTAGCAAAAACGTCGTTCAAAACGACGTTTTTCAACCAGCGCATGCCCAGAAGCTAGTTATAAAGCGAGCTTCAATGGAAAAGAGTGGTGAACGTAACCTCGCTTTTTGTGAAAAAACGTTGTTTTTTACTTCACAGAAAACGTCGTTTTTTTTTCATCGCAAAAAACGACCGTGTGTACGCGGCATTAGTGGTCTGCTTTTCTGCACCTTGGTTATTTCCGCTTGAGCCCAGTGTCACATATTTGGTCATAGGCCCAGGGCTTAGACTTACACGGGGTGATTTTGGTACCACTCCCCCTCTCCCCAATCTCCCCCTCAATTAAGATTCTTATTTGTTTCTTTATTTACTTAAAAAGTTTTAATTTTATTGTAAAGGAAAACATACATATGCATTCTGAACATTGGTACAACAGGAGAGGTATTTGTTCTAACAGGATAAGAAATAGGGGGATTCCAAAATAAAGTCCAGGGGAGTTAACAATTACTTGAAGAACTTAGGCTACTTGTTTTTTTAAAGGGATTTTTTTTGTTCATGTCTACACATTTATAAGCCAATGTTTTATATCTCTTTTCTATTTAATGCAAACCCCAACTGGGGGCATTTTAATAAAGCACTGTGTATCATAATCAATTTCCAGTTCCTTTTTCATCCTTTGTTGCATCTCAGTACTCATCAACCTGCATGCACAGCATGTCCTATCTCAGGATAAGTTTCTTGATGGTGACAACAGTCAACCATGCCTATGCAATGTGCATTGGCACAACTACTTGTAGTTTACACTGGGAAAGTGTGTGGCAGACTGACAATTCATCAGAACAATTATAAGACAGGTACAGAACATTTTTACACTGTAATAAAACATCCCTAAAGCAGGCCCTTCATGGCAGGATAGCCAGGTAATAATTCAATAAAAGTTGCAGATTAAAAAAAAAAATTGAAAATTACTTTTAAAATGACCTTAACTTATTAACCACTTTAGCCCCGGACCATATTGCTGTCCAAAGACCAGAGCACTTTTTGTGATTCGGCACTGCGTCGCTTTAACTGACATTTTCGCGGTCGTGCAACGTGGCTCCCAAACAAAATTGGTGTCCTTTTTTTCCCACAAATAGAGCTTTCTTTTGGTGGTATTTGATCATCTCTGCAACTTTTATTTTTTGCGCTATAAACAAAAATAGAGTGACTATTTTGAAAAAAATTCAATATTTTTTACATTTTGCTATAATAAATATCCCCAAAAAAGATATAAAAAACATTTTTTTCCTCAGTTTAGGCCGATACGTATTCTTCTACATATTTTTCATTAAAAAAAAATCGCAATTAGCATTTATTGATTGGTTAGCGCAAAATGTATAGCGTTTACAAAAAAGGGGGTAGTTTTATGGCATTTTTATTAATATTTTTTTTTTTTACTAGTAATGGCGGCGATCAGCGCTTTTTCTCGGTACTGCGATATTATGGCGACACATCGGACACTTTTGACACATTTTTGGGACCATTGGCATTTTTATATCGATCAATGCTATAAAAATGCATTGTATTACTATAAAAATGCCATTGGCAGTGAAGGGGTTAACACTAGGGGGGCAGGGAAGGGGTTAATTGTGTTCCTGTTTGTGTTCTAACTGTATGGGGGGTGGCCTCACTAGGGGAAATCACTGATCTTCCGTTCATACATTGTATGAACAGAAAATCAGCGTTTCCCCCGCTGATAGGAACGAGAGCTTTGTGTTTACACAAAAGCTCCCGTTCCCCACTCTGTAACGAGCAATCGCGTGTGCCCGGCGGCGATTGTACCCGCCGGGCATGCGCGCGGGACTCGGTGACGTGCGGGGGGCCCCCTAGTGGCCGAAAAAGAGAGGACGTAGAGCTACGTGCTCTCGCGAAACAGTGCCACCATCGGGCGGTCGGCAATTAGTTAAAGCTGGTATTAGATTTGAATGATTGGCTCCCTCTTCTCATTGAGGATTTTAGGTTGAAGCACTTTTGTGAGTAATACTACATGCTCATTATCATCATGATAAGCCACCTGACCACCACTTGAATTTCACACTGGCCTATTTGTTTGGGCAATTTATGGCATTTTGTAGGACTTTTGACATACTTTGCAGAGTACAGTGATTGGGACACCCTAGTGTTAGGTCTCGTACACACAACTGTTTTCCTCGACAAAATCCATACGCCGCATTCGTATCCGGACCTGATGTGCTTGGGGGATCATTGACAGACGGGTAACTCCCACTTGAAATTCCTCTGTAACTTCCACCTCTTAACCTTGGCATCAACAGGTGCTCAGGCTCGCTGCTCGTAGGTGTTTTGCTGCTGCTCCAATTTTAAATGTGAGTTTTTACTTTGCTATTTGTTTGTACCTCAATAAACTTTTATGGAATACTGCACTATGGGCCTCCCTCTCTCTCCTTTTACCCTGCATTGCCTGAGCACCTGTTGATGCCAAGGTTAAGAGGTGGAAGTTACAGAGGAATTTCAAGTGGGAGTTACCCGTCTGTCAGTGATCCCCCAAGCACATCAGGTCCGGATACGAACGCGGCGTTCGTGGAGATAGGTCCACCATCTTCAGCCTCAATGTGAGTGCGTGCTGATGTGATTTATCCATTTCTAAAGGTTTTTTTTAAGGTTACGTCACTTTCCATTCATTTCTGCCTTTCATGTCTGTATGAGCAGCTGGTGAAGAAGTTCTCCATTTCAACCTCAATAAGTGTGATTGCACCCCAGTAACTACTGTTTGGTACTTTGGGCCATCCGTGCTATGGCTCTGAGGTGAGCATTTTAGTACCACAAGAGGTGTGCGCACCGAAGTCTGCCTGCTTTCACACCGTAGCTGCTTTCACACCGTACCACTTTTTGGGCTTTGGAGTCTCCATATTCTTTTTTATGGACTTTTCACGAGTTTATTTGCTATACACCTAGCCGTGTGCTGTCACGCACAGCTATTTTCATTTGTGTTTTTTATTCACTTTTTTTTTTTTTGGTTCATATTTTGTATATTGCATTTTTTTTATTCCATTGTGTGTTTGGTACATTTCACATGTTTATTTATTTGTTGCTTATTCACCTCTCTGTTCACCATACAGTCATTTAGCTTATCTCCCTTGGTATTTACCCTTCGGTTATATACCCTTATTAGGATTCACAGCGCTTCACCATCACCTACCTACAATTTAATATATACTTTCATAGTTAAAGCAGATCTATAATGTCAAAACAATACACCAATACTGTAATATTCAGCTTGTATGATTGTCTGAAATGATAATGACACATCCCAAAAAAGCTTGTATCAGGAGTAACTTCCTAATTCTTAATATGAAGATATGATTCATTTATGGGATTATTCTTTACCATTTCATGATATCATGCTGGCTGAATATTACAGAATACATATATTATTTTAAATTCTATAGGTGTTCTTTAACTGTGAAAAAAGAGATAAAACTGAAGTTCAGACTAAGGAAATTATAAATGCGTACGTTTCACTACAAATGGCATAACAATGCACTTAGTGTAAAGTAATGCAATTTAAAGTGAAGGATTGATGTCATTCTAACAAAGAACATAATAGATTATTATCTTAGATTTCTTAAAAGAAACTAAGTGATGTGCCTAGCAATTTAAAATCAGCAGGGAGAATGCAGTAGAATGCAGTGTAAAAAAAAAAAAAATACATATATATTTTTCTTCACAATTCTCCCTAAAGAGAGCATTATACTTTGCCGCTCAGTTGTTATTGCTTTTCAAATTTAAATTAACTTGAGTTTTACTTTTCTTAAGCATTTGAACTTTGCTGAATCAGTTACTGCTTAAAAATTAATTTTAGCTGATGTGGTCATACATAGTCAAGTGAATGACATAAAGTAGGAAAAAATAAACTACAGAAACCACAAATACTTAAGACTCCTTCCCAATGGTGGCTGTGGGGCAGTAAAAACAGGCAGCTGAGCCAGAATGTTACTGCCCCCCTAGCCACCCACCAGAATTCTAACATTACAGCCTGACAGGACTATACAAATGCCACAACAATTTTCAGAGCAATTCCTGTCAAACTCGTCAATTGGGAACAACAGGGCAAACCACAACCATGGGCCAACTGCTTGGCTCACAGTTGTGGAGCAGTCTCACAATGTAAAATTGACATTCAGCAATGTAAAAAAAGTAAAAAACATAAAAAAGCACAGTGGACCACAGAGAGGAGAGGAATACGTATTGCCAACTGTCTGAAATGACCCTTATTAATAATATAATGATATGCTGACAAATTTAGCTAATATTTGTTGATACAATAAGATCTTAAAATTCAAAGTTAAAGTTTGTGTGTGAATTACAATTAAAAAAGGGCATAGCCGGTATAAACTGTAAAATTGAATTGACTCCGTATGTTAGTGCAGCATGGCAAAGTAACCCTACCCAATTGTTCCTACTTTTTAATAGAAAACCATGATATTTGGTTAAAATATATATATATATATATATATATATATTTCAAACTATCCTGAAATTAACCAGGGATGCTTGAGACCAACTTAACCACATAATGAATTATCTGGTAAATGTTGGCTTTTTAAAGGGGTACAGAAAGAAAATATAACTCCAGCTAAAACATTTTTACTTACACAAGATTGGAAGTCACAAGAGCTTCACCTCATTTACTAAGCTCTAAGGCACTTTCCCTTACAAAGTGCAAAACTTCCCTTGCAAAGTTAACAGTCTATTTGTCCTTAGAAAAAACAACCCCAATATGTTCTCTCTTATGAAAAAATTTGAAAATATTGCCTGATTCATGTTTGGTAACAACAAAAAAAAAGCTGTTGTACCTCTCTTCTAGTATAATTAAGACTGGATAAGTCAAGACTGGATACAATGCAAAGTCTACCCATCAGGGCAAAAATACAACACACAACATTAACGTTGTCCATAATTCCCTGTCTAAGTGACAACCTATCTGCTGATTTCATGTAGAAGCATCACATGGACAGAAAGTGAAGGAAAATCTCCTGAATGGGGACAAAGACAGAAATAAAAACTTAGGATTATTATTTATTAGGATTTATTGATTTAAAATATGGTCAGGAACTTAGAGAATATTATCCCACCACTTTTCACATTCCCCCACTTTCCAGTCTCTTAAGGATATGGAGGTACAACATCAGAAAATGTTCTATACATTTACACAACTTTCTATTTCTTAAAGTGGTAGTAAACTCTGTTACACCACGTGTACCTACAGGTCAGCCTATAATAAGGCTCACCTGCGCATACTGTGAATATCTCCTAAACTTGCACGGTTTAGGAGATATTCAGAGTGCATGCAGCGGATTACATCAACGGTGCATGTACTCTAAAGATTTGGCTTAAAGTCTCGGACCTTCAGAGCCTGCGCCATAAACGGCGGCTCCTGCACGCATCTGTGGGAGTGATGTCATCTTGCCCCTAGCCACTCATGTAGCCAGAGGCCAGAAACCCAGAAGGAAGACCGGGGGAAGATATTAGCCCTCTCAGCGGTGACATTGCGGTGTTGGAGGGCTTTGTTCTAAGGTAAATCTCAGTTTTCCCAATGAATGTGAGACACCTACTTCTATACAGTATATGCCAAGAGAGAGTTGTGTCAATTAAAGGTATGCAACAAGATTCAACAAATCATTGCTTCAATATTTCTGATGGTGAATCAGTCTGGACAGATTAGGCCAAGGATGCAAGCAACTTAAAACATAGAACAAGGCAGTAATATACATATATTAATCCTAGGCATGGCACTTTTAATATTCTCATCTCCTAGGCAATAACAATGGTGAGTCAAGATCGTACTGTAAATGAAGCTGACCTTGCATCAAAATTCATAATATCACTATTTAGTAGACATCCACCCCTACATGTTAAAAGTTATAAAGAAACAAAAACCATTAGGAGAAATAAATTTAAAAAAAATCTTTTACTATCTACTTTTTTATTTGCTTACTGACGCAAGAACAGGTACAGGACAATTGAAAGGAGCTTCCTTAAACCTCATAACCCATTTGAATTCCATTGTACCCCTAAAAACTGCCAAGCTACACCCTAATTTTACTCATTCTTATAACTACCCCACTCTCCGACAATATCATTGCCTAGGCACCAATGAGATTGCTCCATTGGAATCCTAACAAAGCTGAGAATCCCGTATTTTTTTTTAGAAAATATGTTACTGCAGAGAATACATCTTATGAACAAACAAGTGTTTGGGGGATATAAATGATCTTAAGAAGTTAATATAATTGTGGTAAACTAATCCATTTAAATGCATATGTTATACCATTTAAAAATATTTGCCTAAACACTGTATTTGCCAAATAAGCATTTAGTTAAAATATAGTTTTAACTCATAGCAATTTTTTTGCAGAGCATTTTCTAAAGATAATGCATTGCATTAGGTGCTTACTGAGACGAATTCAGTTTAAAAAAAATAAAACTCAGAGGGGTGTATGTTCAGAGAGGATGAAGGATGTCCCTCCTCCAATCATTCAGCTGTGAGTAATTTGAGCTATTGCTGTGATATGTCCATAGTGCAGTCTTCTACGGTAATGCAGTAAAGTAAATCTGGTAAGGCAAGGGAAATGTGTGTATGGCAGGACATACATGATTCAAATTTCTGCTGAACCGGCCGATTTTGGAACCATGTATGGGCAGGCTGAATGTACCAAGTTGATTGATGGGTCAGCTTTGGTACAACGAGAATGCCAGATTTTACTTGCGATTATCACTAGCGGCTGCTATAGCCACTAGTGATAATAATTGTCTTCTCCCAGCAGGGAGGGCTCCCCCCGCCCCCCTTTCCTCGCAGCAGGTATGGCCAGCCTAAGTCTTCACCTGCTGGCTGCAAGAGGTAAAATTACTATAAAATTGCTCACTTTTTCCATGTTAAAATAATGAACAAATATTTATAAAGGTAGGAAATCTGTATTAGGAGTACTTGCAGAAACCCTCCTGCTGCAGCAATGTGACTGAGATCGGAAGAGATATCTTTGTGGCAATCCTATAGATAAATAAACTTTACAGGGAGTGTCAGAGATCCTTCTGGGCCAACTCCTCCAAACCCCTATGCTATCAGCATGTTTTACCAGCACAAAGAAAACACATTATTTCCCATTTGCCAGTCTTTAATAAAATCTTTTGTGCAGTATTTATTAAAACTGTATACCAGGAGTAGGCAACCTCTGCCCTCCAGCTATGGTGAAACTACAAGTCGCATGAGACATTGCAACACCCTGACAATCACAGGCATGACTCCTAGAGGGCGAGGCAGAGGCATGATAAGATTTGTAGTTTCACCACAGCTGGAGTCCCGAGGTTGCCTACCCCTGCTGTATACAATAAAAAAATCTGTATAGGTCTTTAACAACTAAAACAAATAGACAAATACAATTGAGTTATTGCCACGTCGATTGATGCATGCACTGCTAAGTTAGGTCTGGGTATCTAGGCAGTTACCTCTGTCAAGGAGGGGTTAAAGTGCCTACATAGAATAAACCTCAATTTGCATGTGCCTCCTATCAAAAAAGTTCCCTTTTTCAATGATATTTTAAGTCATAGGATAATTAGTTTCAGGCTGGATTGAATGAGGCTGACATCTCGTTATTGTTTCTTACGTATTAATTAGTGATACATCTCACAGTTATTATAATTCAGCACTAAGATGCATCATTAATTTACTATTCAGAATGTACTGTACCTTGTGCTGCTTTTGTTGGAATATACCCTGCATGCCAGGCAATATCTATTTGAAATATTGCATGTACAACACAAGTTATAACACCTTTGAATGGTAAACACATGCTTTGAATGTAGTAATGCGATGATTCTAGCTGCTTGATAAAGTAGCAAACAACCAGGTTTTTACTTGCTGTAAACAACAGCAAACCGAAGATAAATCTCAATGATATCACCTTTTTTACTTTTGTTTACATAATTATTTAAATCCCTTTTCACCCATCTATAAAAGAAGGGGACGTATCCAATCGTAATCATCGTGTTCCTTTTAAAAATGATTAGTCTATGAAGGAGTGATAAACCATTGCTTTGGCAGGGACTTTATTAATTTTACATTCTTTGAACACATCACAAATCTAGTGTTGGAGTTTTCAACAGTAATAGACCCTGAGCTACCACATATCACCGTATGGTGTACGAGGAAAGAATATTTAATCATGATTTCTTTCAAAGATACTGACAAGACGTCTGCTTACCAGCTTGCAAATTGTTCTTCTTAGAAATGTATGTTCAGCAGAATTGTTTGGGGCAGGAAAATCTACCAGTGTTTGTAGCAGATGTAATTTTTAAGTTACAGTTTTTTATAGGAAGATTTAACAGCAAAACATTCAGTATATACTGGATGTTTACTATATTAGATTCACTATGCAATTCCGAACGCGAATCATGCACAACATATGACTTTTTCAAGTGTGGGTCCGGTGATTGCCTACGTTGCCCACAATTTATCAAGGGAGACAGATTTACATCCACCGGCGTATATGGCAAGAGTTTTAGAATCAAAACGTTCATTAATTGTAACACTAGAAATGTAATCTATTTGTTCACCTGTAAGGCTTGCCACATACAATATGTTGGTAGGACCACGAGGAGACTGAGACATCACCTCCGTGATCATATGTATAACACACAAAAAAAACATGCCACAAATATGGCTAAGCATTTCAATAAACAACATGGAGGTGACCTCTTGGTTCTGTGTATCCAGGCTGTCGAGAGGGTTACGAGTTCTAGTAGAGGTGGTGACTCATTTAGATGCCTATGTAAGTAGGAAGTGTATTAAATGATTTACCTACAGACTCGCGTTCTGCATGGCTTAAACTTTAAGTGGGATATCATATCAAGTAGAATCCCACTTGATATTATTATATATATCTTTCTATTTTTTGCATAGCCTGCCCCAAGTTCCTGGGATTATCCATCCATACACATATTGGGTTTTGGTAGCTGTTGGAACATCAGATGGTAGGTTATTTTTTCTATATTTTTGCCTCTAATTGATATACAATATATGAATAATATATGATAATTAAATAAATAGTAGATAATAGTAATAGATAGTAGTAAAAAATAAGTGCAGCACTAATCCAATAAATATAAACTTATAGGGGCCCTATCTAAAGAGTACCACTATAGCTCTAGTTGTTGGTAAGTGATTCATGTGTTAATGTTAAAACAAAACAAAATAACCATATTACAAATAAAAATATTAAAAAAAAAAAAGAAGTGCAGAAAACATTGCAAATAATATTTAAAAACTGTGTAACGATATGGAATATTAAAAACACACGTTATTTAGCGGTTATGACATTCATGTTGAAAAATATATGACAAACACATTAACTTACTCAAATTGTGATATGGTTATAATAACTACAACTTCAGATTATAGTGAACGTGCCATATCCATAATAAATTAATTGTGCTAAGAAAATGCGCAATCCATGAGAAAAAAGTTGTGAAGAAGTCCGAAGTGGTGTGATAAAGCTAATTGTCAGGATAGTGATCCGAAGGGGATGGTTGATTAATCCAAGAGCCACAACTGGGGGTCACCACTTTAAGGGGTTCCACCACCAGCAAAAATGAGGAGGCTTACCGGAACATGTGGACCCAATTGGCATATGCCTAATGGATCTATACAGGCAGGGGTGCATAAACACCTAGTAATGGGAAATTTCCACACGACCCTCCGCAAAGCTCTCCTTAAGCGATTTGAGGTAACAATCAACTTCCACAGCCTAGTAAGGGGTGACTATGAAGGGCCATCTGTAAACAGCATAAAGGACGCAATGGCATAGACAGGACTCAACCTGTTTTCATATAATATATATATATATATATATATATATATATAAATATATGATGATATTTGGGTGCCATACTTGGATGGTTTTTAATATCTAGGCTGTTTTTTGCTTTTATACTTCTACATGGGTTACTACTGGCTATGCTGTGGCAGTGCTCTGCCTCTCCATCTGGGTGGTACAGGTGTGGCTAATGTGTGGCTGCTACATTTGTTTTGTGAGGGATTGCTTGCCCGGGCTGTCCCAGATGACCGGGTGGGGGTGACCCCCCCCTGGTATGTTGTTAACCTTAGCAATTTGTACCCCCACTTTCTCCAATTTTGTGTCGGCGGTTTATCAGAATGTATAGCTTACTGTATTTGGGATACCACTGGGGTCAACTACAGTATATGTCAAGGTTTTACACATATATGCCATATTTCTGTTTTCTATATAACTGAATGACAAGTATTTCAGTTGTTCCCAGGTGTTGTGATAGGATGCATCAGCGGTATATATCACTTTAAATTAGCCAACATTTTGTATACCACATTGCACTGAAGGATTCAGCTTTCATATAGCTTTATATAAACACCACAGGTTTTTGTTGTTATCTTTAGCCTTCCAATTCTACTTACTGCTATGGCCAGCTATAGATGTGGTGGTGGACACGTGTATGCTTCACCTGTGGTGTTTATATTGGTCCAGCAGTGCACCAACACCTTTGCAGCCATTGTGCTACATGCTGGGTGTTTGGTGTGCTCCTGTACCTTTAAGGAGGGGTGGCTCCCCTTCAGTTCACCTGCCCCTATCCATCCATTAGAATGCATGTGCCTCCACTGTGGGGACGCTCATTGTTTAGTGTTAGGACCACAGATTACAGGGTGCCTTGGTGCGGCTCTGTGGCTCACGCATGCGTTTGCAAATGCGTGAGGACAAAACCCCTGTTTTTAACGCATACTGTTAGACAGGTTAATTGGTTGTTCTGAAAGCTGGTCGGTAAGTAGGCTTGGTTTTTCCCAGGGCATTCCCCAGGTTTTTGTTGTTATGTGCTTTAGCCTTCCAATGCTACTTACTGCTATGGCCAGCTATAGATGGGGCGGTGGACACGTGTATGCTTCACCTGTGGTGTTTATATTGGTCCAGCAGTGCACCAACACCTTTGCAGCCATTGTGCTACATGCTGCGTGTTTGGTGTGCTCCTGTACCTTTAAGGAGGGGTGGCTCCCCTTCAGTTCACCTGCCCCTATCTATCCATTAAAATGCATGTGCCTCCACTGTGAGGACACTCATTGTTTAGTGTTAGGACCACAGATTACAGGGTGCCTTGGTGCGGCTCTGTGGCTCACGCATGCATTTGCAAATGTGTGCGGACAAAACCCCTGCTTTTAACGCATACTGTTAGACAGGTTAATTGGTTGTTCTGCTAGCTGGTCGGTAAGTAGGCTTTGTTTTTCCCTGGGCATTCCCCAGGTTTTTGTTGTTATCAGTTATAAATGGACAGTCAGTGATCACTCACTCTGTTCATTCAGAAAAGGAAGGAGCCAGTAAATTACAGATTTACCGGCTCCTTCCTCATCTCTCCATCCTCACAAATCAAGGACAAAGGGGGCGGAAGATCACAGAGGGGGACTGGAGTGGAGTGGGAGGGGGAACTGAGCAGAGCACAGGGGGGGACAGGAGAATAGAGCAGGGCTTGAGGAGTCTGGAGGAGTACCGAGGAGGACACAGAGGGAGACTGGAAAAGGATACACATGCCTGACGAAGGGGCCCTGTGTGGCTCCGAAACATTGCACTTTCTTTGTGTTGTGATCATGCAATAAATCATCCGCTTGGATGCTTTTTACGTCGTTCCATGGTGTGCTGGCAAATATCTTTACTGGAGGAGGATGACAGGACAGTCAGGCGCGATCTGTGCGGCAGTGGAGGGCAGTTACAAGCACCAATCCTCTGTATAGATTTAAATAAAGCAGCTGAAATCCGCGGGAGGGAGAGGAGGGGAAGTGGCTGTCAGCTGCTTTATTAAAATCTACACAGGGAGATCGTGCTTGTAACTCCCCCACCGATCACCCCTGACTGCACAGGTATTGGATGAAGCATCGGAGTGTTTGCCAGAGTACAAGTACTCAGGCAAATGCTCGGTATCAGCACCGATACCAATACTAGTAACCGTGCAACCCTAATTGGCACCATTAATCCTGCATTTAGTTTTTATAGCAGTTTTCATGATTCCATGTAGTGCTATTTTTTTTTCTGGGTGTTTATTTTAAAGAAACTAGCCTCAGGTGATACACAGAGATGGGGGTCCATTGTCACATACCTCACAGCACATACAAAAAGTTAAATCTTAGACCAGAGTGAAGGGAATAAACACATCCCTCCTCTACACAGTTTTATATGGAAACATGCACAACTGATGCTGTCAATCACCCGCTGTGTGCAGGAGGAGGGGCGGGGCTATCTCTCAGAATTGTCTGGTGTTGGCATAGACTGTCAGAAGTGACTCATGCAAATATCTGAGGAGTGAGAGAGAAGATACAGGCCTAAAGTCGGGCTGCATCAGCTGGGTTCAAAAGGAATCAGCCGACATTCGACCAATGTGAACTGTGGCCAGCCCGGCAGACAGACTTCTGTCGTACGGGGCATGACCGAGCCAATGGCTGAAAATGCTGACTGGAGTGTTCTGGTGTGGGAGGGCATCCACCTGTCAGAGCAGAATAGAGCAGCAGGGGAGATCAATGTACTAACATCAGGTTGTTAGTACAACAGCACTGACCTGAGCTGTACATTTTTTTATTTTCGCTCAGTCCACTGGGCTGAAAAAATAATTGTAGTACAAGGTTTAGGTGCTTTGGATAGAGGCAGGCATGCAGTATAGAAGGATATGCTTTGCTCATTTTTAATTTCAGAGGTGTCTGAATGGTTGTATAAAATTACAAAACCGTTGACAGGCCATATTGTTCATGTGTATGTATTTCAATTGTGTAGTTAGCTTTTTTCTTAGATTTCAGTCTAATGTATCACATTGAAACACAACATTAAAGTATGGATGAATTGACTATCTTCCAAGAGCAGCAAGATATCATTTATTGCTATGGGAACCACACGTTTTCACATCAGCAATGGGATTTTATCTGATAGCACAGTAATGTAAAGATAACCAGTCACTGCAACATAAACAGGTAACATGGCTTGCAAAAATAACAACAAATGTTGTCAGCACATACAGTATCGTTGCTTGTTTTAGTTGTTTAGTTTAGGCATTGGTACTCCACTGATCTTTGCTTTTGTGACCAAAATAACTTTATTTTTTGTTGTTAAAGTTTATAACCAGTGAAAAACATTTTTATAGAGCATCCCTATTTACTTTTCTACAAACCCTGAAGTAGCAAACTTAATTTTCTTACTTTGAACAAAAGAAAACATTTTACAACTTTCATCAAAAAATGTACCTCCTAGATCGCATTATTTTTTTTAAATCAACAAATGTCCTTGAGCGTCTAGTTTTAGCACGTTTACATTATACTTTACCTTCACTTAAAAGGAATCATTAGTAATTTAGCTAGAGCAGCCGAACAGATGTACAATTTAACAAGCAAAGAATCAAGTAGATTTGTATTGAATGCCATCATTATTAAACATAAAGAGCCCTTCTCTTCACCCAGGAGGGAAAAGGGATTCATGCGTATGCAATAAAAAAATGTAATTTTGTTTTTCTGAAGACCTATATCCAGGGATATGTTCTTGCAGTTTAGAATATGTCTCCTTATGAGCAGTGTGAGTCATTTAGCAGTCAAATTCATGAAAAAAATACATATTCTTCTGCTGTCTAAAAATAATTCCCGCACACACAAACACACTCTGGTAAAATACAATATTTGAATTCATTATAAAAGAAAATTATTAAATATTGAATATTATGAATACATTTAAATTAATGAACAGAATACATTTAAAAAGTTGTTATAATGTTGGAAATATTTCATTAACACATTGCAAATCACATTACAAATCACTTATTAAGGGAAAGGCAACATAAGCAGCAACTCTGTGACAATTAGGACACAAACAAAATCAGTTCAGTCTTTGCATTAATGGCAGACAAAAAGATGCAAATAAAAAATACCCTTCAGGCCTGGTATAGATTTTTAGGGGGACCCCATGCAAAACAAAAACAGTGTGAGGTCCACCCCAATATTTATACATTTTAAGGGGGAATGGTCAAATAACAAGAAAAAAGTTTGGGGTCCCCCCAAAATCCATATAAGCTCCTTATCTGAGCATGTAGCATTGCTGGCTATGAAAGGAGTATAGATAAGCTGGTGCTCTCTTCCCAGAGGCTTCATGCCCTCAACATGGAGAGGGTATCTTGCCAAAGAGGATGTGGTTGTTTGATTGTTGTGATCTGCATGTAAAGGTGTTTATAGAGATCTGTAACACTTCTTTAAAAATAAGAAAATAAAGAGGGGGAGGTCCTCTACTATGTGAATAAGTGAAATGTATCAATTTAGAAAAAAATTGAAAAACGTGGAATGCCCTCCGCTTATTGGTAGCGGGGAAGGTTAACTTGATCAAGCCACAGCTTCTTTATTTTCTTCACAATGCTCCAGTGGTTATACCTTTAAAGATTTTTAGAATAGTGAATACTATCTTCCGCACCCTAATATGGAAAGATAAAACCAGTATAATCAAATTAGAAAATCTACAAAGACCCAAAGGCGATTTGCAACACATTATTTGAACCTTCAGTGCTGATAGGGAATCAGCGCACAAGCCTTATAGTTCCTCTCAGGCAGTGATGATTCACACTATATGTAGAGGACCCATCCCAATGGCTTTGGAGGCTCAGACCTTGGCAAAGCCACATAGAAAATACCCGACCTATAGTCTAATTCAAATGGTGTGGAATAAATCCAATTATCTCTACAAGGCAGATGGCTATACTGACTACAGCCCTATTTGGCTAAACGACGCATTTACTGAATTGGCCAAACTGCAATCTGGGGCTAGGTGGAAAGCAAATGGGGGTTACACATCTTAAGCAAATATTTCAGAATGGGGTGCCTTGGTCCTTCACGGCTTTACAGACAGATTATAACTTACCGTCTTCAATGCAGTTTTATTATGTACAACTTTAACATGCAATTACAGCACAGAGTATGTCCTCGGAGTGGCATCTATGCCTGACCCTAGTGTTTAGTCTCATTAGGGATTCTGACTTATCTAAGGGATTCATTTCACAATGCTATGTCATATTATTACAATCCTATATTTTTTTTCTCCATAAGGAGGTCACTAGGTACTGGGGTAAAAAAGACATATTTTTGTCCCCTTAAATTTTTTATTTTTTTTTTAGAAATACACAGATGTCACAATAGTAAATTAGAAGATGAGATATGGGAAAATAAACATGATGCACATTAAACAATATAATATAGGTAGGGGGGAGGGGGGCTTTTTTATATTTTTTTTATAATTTTTTATGTATTTTTTCTTCACAAGGTGGCCACTAGATATTGGGGGGAAAAAAGGGACATCTTAGCCCCCTTAAAAATGTAATAGAAGCACGATGCACTTTAAACAACATAGTATAGGTGGGGTGAGGGGGGTATCCCCCCCCCCCGTTTTTTTTTTCACAGGAGGTGAGAGGGAGATGAGAGGGCTCAGGCAGAAGAGAGATGAAATTCAGAAGGATGCAGGATAGACCCATATTGTTGTTATTGTTATTTTTTATGTCAATGTAATTTGTGTGTATTTTAAATGTGATTCTTTTTGTAAGCTATATTTGGGTATGAAAAATAAAATAAATTTAAATATACAATCCTATATTAAGCAACACCCCGTGAGGGTCCGGGAAAAATGGGAGAGGGATATAGGCCAGCTGAATTGGGAGCAATGGTAGGAGGCATTTCAGGCAGTAGGCACATGCTCACTGAATGTATCACAAAGACTTACTCAGGCCTCGTACACAAAACCGTTTTCCTCGACAGAATCCATCAAGAAACTTGGTGGCAGAGCTTTTTTGACGAGGAAAACGGTCATGTGTATGCTATTCATCAAGTAAACTGACGTGGAACTCAACGAGAGTTTTCTTTTTCCTCATCGGAAGTCTCAATTTCCTCGTTGTGTTTCTCGTTGGGCTGGTTTTCGACGAGAAACACCTTCGTGTGTATGCTTAGAAACCCATGCATGATCAGACTAAAGTATGAGACGGGAGCGCACCTTCGGTAAAAGTAGCGTTTATAATGGTGATAGCACATTTGTCACGCTGTAACAGACTGAAAAGTGCAAATCGTCTCCTACCAAACTTTTACTTAACACGCAGTAACATGAGATTAGCAAAAGCAGCCCCAAGGGTTGTGCCAGTGGAATCGAACTTCCCCTGCCGTCGTATGTGTTGTACGTCACCGTGTTTGAGAACGAGGAGATTTGGTCTTGACAGTGTGTACGCAAAGAAAGCTTGTCAAGTTTCTCCACAAGCCTGACAAGGAACTAGTTGAGGAAAACGATGTTTCATTTACGACGAGTTCCTCGGTCATGTGTACGAGGCCTCAGCTTTACATATTGTTGTGGATATACCATACACCTCATAGACTCCAGTTGATGAACTTGCAATATAAGTCCACATGCACACATTGTAAACATGATCATGGAAACCTCATTCATCTCTTATGGCGGTGCCCCAAGTTGCAAATTTTTTGGGCTGGAGTGGTGAATACTGTTAATTCAGTATTTAATGTTTCCTTACCTCTTAACCCGAGAGCTTGTCTGTTGGGTTTATTGGAAGACTATGATTGGGAAATACATACTAGAGAGGACATTCAAGTTCTATTCCAGGCCCAGAAAAAGATTCACTGGAAATCGGAGGATCCCCCATCGACCAGGGAATGGATTCACAATATTGGGGAGGTATAACGTATGTATAAGCTTATATACCAACATTGGGGAAATAAAATAGAATAGGAACAAGGTGCGCCAGACTGAGTGAAGTATTTAAGAATTTATTTAATTCAACAAAAACAAGCCAAATGGCTACTCACAATGAAAAAGGTAATATTAAGGCATATAGATATTATGCGGTTCAAGGCCACTTATGTGATCCATGGTTACGTCAGGAACTGGATCCCAGCAATAGGATAACAGGCAACGGAGAGATAGAGTAGCGTTGGAGCCTCTGTAGAAACCCAAAGGCTGGCTGGCTGGCTGGCTGGGCTGCATGCCAAACGATCACGGCAGCGTTCAGAAACCAGAACGGAAGTGTGTGTCGGTGTGGAACGCAAACTTAGGAAGTCCATGAATCGGAAGTAACAAAATGACCAATCAGATTATTGATAGTGGAAGTACACTTAAAATCAAAAGAATATGGACACAGTGGTTGGATATTTCTGGGGCTAGCCCCGGTGGATCTAATCATGGAAAGAAAACTCAGGTGTAATGCTGTCTGAAAACCAATCTACAAGGGTAAATGTGAAAGTTTTACTGGTACTGTCTGGTGTTTCTTATTACTGTATACTTGTAGTATATGGATGTTTTGCAATGTACTATAATGTAAAGCAGATACTGTCTATATACAAAACTTTTATAATAAAAACTTTTTGTTGGAAAAAAAAAATCGTCTATAGACTGCCATGTTAAATGGTAATTTCTATGGTGACTTTGGGGCCCCGTCCTGGCCGGTCGTAGGTCCCCTGGATCTGGAACTTGGCCCTACTCTTCCTCTACAAGTGTGCAAAGTTTCTTGTCTGGGGGACCTAAGGCTGGGGAGCACCCATTTTTCAAAGCTGGAAACCCCTCCTATAGACTCCCATGTTAAACGTCAGTATAGTCATGGACACAGGCACAGTGAGGCATTGACACAGTAAGGCATGGGCACAGTAAGGCATGGGCACAGTGAGGCATGGACACAGTGAGGCATGGACACCGTGAGGCATGCACATGGACACAGTGAAGCAAATTGAGGCACAGTGAGGCATGCAGATGGACACCCTAGGCTTATACTCAAGTCAATTTTAAAGTTTTTTTTGGTGAAATTAAATCGGCTTTTATTCAGGTCGACTTATACTCAAGTATATATGGTAAATATATATATATATATATATATACATATATATATATATATATATATACACAAAATGCTTCTTAAACCATCTTATTGTTTTCACTGGTCATCAACTATCCCATTGGTGGTGATGAAAGAGTTTTGTGTCAACTGGAGAATTAAATAATGTTGCTTGAGAGAAAAAAAGACTTTGAGATCTTTGACTTACAGATTTCTGTATATTTACAAAACATTATTTGTAAGACCCAGTTCATTAAATGCAATTGGAGCGTTCTAATAGGAGCGACGCAAGTCGCTCCCACTTAGAAAATGCTCTCTGTACGACTTTGGGGGCGACTCGGGGCGACCTCCATTGACTTCTATACAGAAGTCGTTTGGCAGGTCGCCTCTGAAGTCGTCCTCAGGACGACTTGCAGAGCTGTCCCCGGAGTCGGATCGCCCCAGTGTGAACCGACTCTAAGGGCCAGATTCTCATAGAATTCCGGCGGCGTAGCGTAAGCCAGTTACACTATGCCGCCGCTGCTTGCTGGAGCAAGTGCTTGATTCTCTAAGCACTTGCTCCCGAGGTTTCGCTTACGTCGCGTAAATCGCGCAGCGTAAACCCGCGCAATTCAAATGGGGCGGCTTGTATTTAAATTAAGCGCGCCCCCGCGTCGAACGAACTGCGCATGCGCCGGCCGGGGGAAAAGCCCAGTGCGCATGCTCCAAAGGACGTCACATTTTCTCAATGTAAACGACGTAATCGCAGCGTACGCCAGCCCCATTGAGAATCGACGTACGCAAACGACGTAAACGACGCACAACACGACGCGGTCCCGAGGCCATACTTAACATGGCATCCGACGGGACACGACGGCATCCGACGGGACCTCGTAAGGTTACTCCACATAGAAGCTGGGGTAACCTTACGCGGACGAAAACGACGTAGGCGACGACGGGGCGGCGTAAAAGCGATCGAGAATCGGCGTACTACTTCATTTGCATATGCAAATGAAAAAACAACGTAAAGGCCACCTAGTGGCCGGAGTTGTCATTACATCTACGATCCGAAAGTGTAATTGTATTACGCTTGTCGGATGTAGAAGCGTATCTATGCAAAAGTGATGCTCAGCATCACACGCATAGATACGAGCCAAAAAAAAAGGCGATACGACGGGGTATCTGAGATACTCCGTCGTAACGCCTCTGAGAATCTGGCCCTAAGGGTTTATATGACATTTGCACACATCAGGATTAATTTTATTTAGGATTTATTTGTTTTACTTTACTTTATAAAAGGTGCATTTTTTGTGTATATATATATTGTATCTGTTGTATATGTATATGTTGTATGTATTGCATACTAATATTGTTGATAGCTAAAAGGGAAGTTCCACTCCCCCCCCTCCCCCTTTCTATTTTCGGATGTTTTTTTTTTTATCTTGAACACTAGCTTTGATCATTTGTGGAGTAGATACCCATCAGAAACAGGTACCAGGCATTTTGAGCAGAAGTTCAGTCCCCCCATCCCTGCCTGCTGGCTGTGGGTCCATTGAGAAAGCGCTGTGCTACTCTCACATGAGCAGTGGGAAGCCATCTGTGAACCCCCGGATAGTCACAGTCTGCTTTCCACAGCCTAAATGGCGGCACCAGGGACCAAATGACAAGAAGACCAAAAGACCCGCAAAGAACTGGCCAGAGTGAGGACAGGGCTGGATCCCTAGAGTGATTGTAGCTAGAGTGATTGTAGCTAGAGTAATTGTAGCTTCTGACTTTAATTTATTCCTTCCAGGACGCAGTTTATCTTTAATATCGGCTTACAGCTTTGTTCACTTTGAAGACTCAATACTCAATCAAGTATATTAGTTAATTGAAAAAAGTGAAGTGAATACTACTTCACCTTATTCACTATGTTAAAAGGATGTTCACTTTGAACAGTGAACAGTCTGTCTTCTTTTAGTAAATCTTTTAGTAAATGCACCTAGTGAGATTCCTTTCTCCATCTATTTATTGGAATGGATGTTTGCCAAGTTCCAGAACTTTGAGCAATCATTTCCTGGAAATTGATTTTTCACCCAACACAATGCTATTTTGCTCTGATTTTAAATAGGCAAATAATTCAAAAGAATTGTCTTTTGTATACAGAGATTATGATATTGAAGTTGTGATGAAAGAAGTATAAATTATGCTGCCACGGAAAATACTACCATGCTGTACAATAAATTTGCAAAAGGAACAAAATTAGATTTTTTTGCAACTTTACTTTATCTCTAGAATCTGCTTGGCAAATCATAATTCTGAAATAAATGGGGTTCTTTCAGAAGTCTCTCTCTAGATTTTCTCTCCACGTCCCAGTCTTCAAACTGGTAAAATTGCTTAGCAGCACTTTCCATGCAGAGATACAGTAGCACATATGGTATGCAAGATCAAACATTGTCTTAAACTCCCCAGAGAGATGATGGAGTGTGAAGATAACCTCTTTAATTTTCTGTGGGTTGCTTTATGATGCTTACTCTACATTCTTCCATGTCATTTATTTTAATAGTGGATAAAACGTTGCTATAAATTGCTTGATTACTCCTTGCCTTACTGTTTCATACAGTAAGCAAAAGCAAAAAAAAAAAGTATGCATAAGAAATAAGAGCACACACTTTGTAAAAGTGCTCAGATGTCAGTATTTATGTCATGTTCTTTTTTTTTTTTTCTTTATGTCATTTTCTATATATTAACAGTGCTTGAGGTGATTGTAGCCATATTAATGCACTTGCAACAAAAATAATAGAGTACTGTCTTTTTTTATTTGCACTAACATCCAATTATTCAGGAATAGCTTTTGGAGTGTGCTCCTTTTTCAAGGGCCAAGCAGTACTAATACTAGTACAGGCATACCCCACTTTTAAGTACACAATAGGGTTTATTTACTAATGCTGGAAATCCCAGTATCAGGCTCATTTCTGCATAGAAACCAATGAGCTTCTAACTCCAGCTTGTTCAATTAAGCCTGGTAATAAAAGCTGCAAGCTCATTGGTTTCTGTGCAGAAGTGAGCCTTATTTTGCGCTTTCCAGCTTTAGTAAATAGACACAATTGTGTACCTAAAAGTGGGGTATGCCTGTATTAGGTATTAGTAATGCTTGGAACTTGAAAAGGGAGTACACCCTGAAAGCATGTCGTGAAAATGTGGATGTAACTATTGAATATTAGCAAAATCATCCTTTGTTTTCTGTTATGGTAAGGCTATACATGAGTCTGAAGAAAGATCCTTTTTTCTCTGCTCAGTTTTAATGAATAAGCACCACAGTGCCAGCAGCAGACAAGAATCACATGAATGATTAAACTCCTCTCTACTTTGCCCATGAGTCTCCTAAGAAAATTGAAGAGCTGACAGTCAGTATTACACTGCTTTTGGTAGCATTCAGGAGGAGACCATGAACTTTGGGTTACAAAAAATAGGGAAGAGGGAAAAAAAGGGGCGACAAGCCCCAGGACTTTAAATGGTGTCCAAACACGAAAAATACAATAAAATAGAAAAATACAACGTTTATTTAATTTAAACATACAAAGATAAAATAGAATTTGACATATCCATAAATAGATCCAAAATGGACCAACATGACTTCAATGAGAGCCACTGGAATCCCTGTGTACATCAATTGCCCAACATGTTTCGCCCAGAGCAGGGCTTCATCAGGAGCTTAGTACAGGGAAAAGCTATAAAGAAAAACAAAAATTGTAGTAAAGTATGTAAAATCAATCATTAAAATAATGAATTGACAAACAAACTCAATGCAAGAAATTGAATGCTAACCAGCATACATTTTATATATAGAAATAAAAGTTTTGACACAAAACGATAAACCAGGGGGAAAAATACATTATATCACAACAGTATAGCATGCATATGTTTTGCATAACAGCATAAGACTGAGCAGCACCACTCACCCTCGGAACAGGATTACAATCCAAATTATATTCTAAATCAATAAAGATTGACAGAAGGAAGGATGATAAACATAATTCCACAGGAATGATTTGCCATTAGAGGAGGGGAAGAACCCTCAAAAGCCAGTCCAATCCCGACCAAAAAAAACAAAGGCTGTAGTAAAAAAAAGGAAAAAATTGAAAAATAGTTTAAACACAATGGGGTAGGTGTTCAATGAAAAACTGAAAGGGAAGCAAACACATGAGGCACAGAGATGGATGAACTCGGTGCCCATGAGAAGCCTCCAATTGGTTTAAATAGATACCTGGTAGATATATTAATCAGAAGTAGGGTCACAGGGGTGTTGGTAGTGATGAGGTGAATAGGACTTTAAAAATCCATAGTCTTCACTGCCATACATTAGCATAAGCACAGCCAAAGCAGCCAAAGCTGTATGTAAATAATAGGAATTATTGACAAAATCAATCACAGCAGATCAAAGAAACCAGACATGCAAGTCTATAAGGCCTGCAATTCTGGATGATAGACAATATAAATGTACCTGCTTTTGTGGATCCAAAGGAAAGGCGCTGAATACAACAGCGCAGATTGGAAAGTTTAATGGCTGAAACAGCCAAATCAGTGGTGACAGCCAAAGCTGAACTTTTAAATACCCCCTCGGCGGCGTCTGACGTAGCCGCGGGGGGCGGGCATTAAGGCATGTGCTTCTAAAGCCACAACCCAGGGAGCCAGTGACGAGGCGTGTAAACTCCATCCGCCCGCCTAGATGGGCGTGTCTTAAGGCGGGCGGTGTACGTCAGCTGGGCGTCATATGGCGCTGAATCGTCCGGACGCCATCTTGAAAGCTGGAAAGTTGCCAATGCAACTCCAGCATACGAAGCCCGGTCCTTCACAATGCAAGAACAAACTGCTGGGAGGCGGGCAGGCCCGGTAGATTAGGGCATCCCCAGCCCCG
This sequence comes from Rana kukunoris, assembly GCA_029574335.1. NCBI lineage: Eukaryota > Metazoa > Chordata > Amphibia > Anura > Ranidae > Rana > Rana kukunoris. Next base: position 565,945,662 of record CM056049.1, on the reverse strand, counting down.
CAGTTAAAAGTCTTGGTATTGCAGTCATGCAGAAGTGAAACTGTTGTTCCGCCCAGATGGGTGTGACCGGCGGGGTGACGCGCACGTAAACAAGCAATACTAAAGGAGCGGGCACCATTTTGAGTGCTGGCGGGGAGCCCACAAAAAGTTGGCCACTAGTGCCAGACCGATACAAGAGGGAGTAAAGAAGGCGTAAAAGGGAAGTGGAGTGAGAGATGCACTAGCAAGGGATCACCCACAGGACACCAAGTGACCATTAGTCCTGAAATGGTGCGCCCACAGTGCCCGTACAGCCAGTTGTATGGCGGGATATGGACAAGCTTGAGAGGGGCCCCCCTCAGGAGCATGGCAAAGATAGTGTTGTAATGTGGCAAAAATCTATATCAATTAAGATAATAAAGTACTGCTCAAAATTATGAACAGAGAACCGGACAAATGTAAAGAATTGCTTAAATAGATGAATAACTAGTCATTTGTCCACAAAGTTATAAAAATAATAATAGTAATCAATATTGGCATGCATTTAGATTGAATCACCGAAGGTACAATGGGACCGCCCAGTGAGCAATGGCTATTGGAGTAGAATACTGACTATTTACATAGGATACAGGTTACAGAAAAAAAAATTATATATATATACAGCTGCCGGCCTTGAGGGGTTGGGGGTGGGAACTAGACGCATGGAGTAGTGAGTTGCCAGCCCAGAGTGGTGCCAATTGTTCCATCACTATGAATTTGTATTTCTAAATCTAGGAAGGTAAATTTGGTCTGACTGCTGGAAAAAGTAAATTTAAGGTTGAACCGGTTGGTGGTGAGGCTGGATATGAATGCCTCAAAATCACTCATGGAACCGGTCCAAACAAAAAAAATATTGTCGATAAATCGCCTACAGAGCGATATTTGTTCAAGAAAAAACTGATTGGAGTCCTGGTGAAAAAGGTCACGCTTGGCTTGTGTGGTGTGGTGCTGCTCAGTCTTAACAGCTCAGGCTGTTATGCAAAACATATGCATGCTATACTGTTGTGATATAATGTATTTTTCCCCCTGCTTTATCGTTTTGTGTCAAAACTTTTATTTCTATATATAAAATGTATGCTGGTTAGCATTCAATTTCTTGCATTGAGTTTGTTTGTCAATTCATTATTTTAATGATTGATTTTACATACTTTGCTACAATTTTTGTTTTTCTTTATAGCTTTTCCCTGTACTAAGCTCCTGATGAAGCCCTGCCCTGGGCGAAACATATTGGGCAATTGATGTACACAGGGATTTCAGTGGCTCTCATTGAAGTGATGTTGGTCCATTTTGGATCTATTTATGGATATGTAAAATTCTATTTTATCTTTGTATGTTTAAATTAAATAAATGTTGTATTTTTCTATTTTATTGTATTTTTCGTGTTTGGACATCGTTTAAAGTCCCGGGGCTTGTCGCCTCTTTTTCCCCTCTTCCCTATTTTTTGTATACTATATATGGGATGTGGTGTCCTGATTGATCCTCTCATGCCTCACAAACTTTTTTTATGAACTTTGGGTTGTTTGCAAGTCCTAACTGGATGCTCTGCATCATCAACACTTGGGACCTCTAAAAAAGAACCTTTGATAGCCAGTCTTTATTTGAGGTGTTTAATGCAAATGTACTTTTTAACTTTCTGTGGGAAGTTCTTTTGCTCATTGTAAGAAAATACATTTGAAGCAACTACATTGATCATCTTAATGTGACAAACATTAAGATTGTAAAAACTGTATACAAGTGGCCATACATGCAAAGAAACTACTGTGTGTGTATTTGGTACACTTTACTTTATAGCTTTGCATGAAAGTATGATTGCCTGCTAGGGATGAGCAGAGTGATACCGAAAGTCCAAAATTTGCTCATTGAGCTGTATGGCCAAAAAAGTAGTTTGAGTAATTTAATTTAGCACCCCGTAGAGTGCTAAATCTGGTGCAGCTCTGCACTCTCCAGTTTTAGAAAATCAACTACTTGTGTTTTTCCCATATTTGTGTATTTGGTAATCATTTGTGTATTGTCCCCTTAAATGTTTTAAAGCCGCGTACACACGGCAGAGAACCTCAACGGGCAGAACACATTGTTCCGCCCGTCGAGGTTCTCTGCCGGCCGTCAGATTCGGTGACCCGCCCGTCGGGAATGGCAACCAGCCATTCATCCAGGCGGGCCGTCGAGCAAATAGAGAACATGCTCTCTATTTCTGCTCGACGGCATTCCCGACGGGATGCTCGCCGAGAGCGTACACACGGCCGAGGTTCTCGCTGGAATGCAGCTTCCAGTGAGGTTCTCGCTGGTTTCTAGCGAGAACCTCGGTCGTGTGTACGCCGCCTCACTTTATGCTTTTTTTTACTGTTTGTATAGGACAGCAAGAGGACTGGCAGGATTACCATTGTTTTTCACACAAAGGAAGCAATGCAAAGAGAACAGGTCGTGTTAAGCTGTGTACACACGGCAGAGAACCTCGACGGGCAGAACACATCGTTCCGCCCGTCGAGGTTCTCTGCCGGCCGTCGAAATCGGCGACCCGCCCGTCGGGAATGGCAACCAGCCATTCATCCAGGCGGGCCGTCGAGCAAAGAGAGAGCGTGCTCTCTTTTCGCTCGACGGGATTCCCGACGGGCGGGGCGAGCGCTCTTTGTACACACGGCCGAGGTCCTCGCTGGAATGCAGCTTCCAGCGAGGTTCTCGCTGGTTTTCAGCGAGAACCTCGGTCGTGTGTACGCCGCCTTACACAAGAACATGGTACAACATCAGGAATATGAAATGTCTCCTTCCCCATTAACTCTAATGCTTTTGGCTAAAACTGAATAAAAACATAATGATCCTGTAACTTATCTGCTTAAAGGTACACTGAAAAATGTTTAGTTCATGCAATGCCATGCACAATGTATACCTTCAAAATCTAAACAAACACCTTAAGAGTCGGTTCACACAGGGGCAACACGACTTCCAGCACGACTTTGGGAGGCAACTTGGACACAACTTGAGTATGAATCATCAGGCAACTTACAAGGCAATTTCAACTTGCCTCCAGGACAGTACAAGGCAACAGGGATGAGCTTTGTGTTCGAGTCGAACGAATGTGACATGCAACAGCCCATAATTGACTGCGGCATTGCGCGCTGATGATTGGCTAAGCATGCTGTATGTCCCTCATGCTTGGCCAATCACAGAGCGCAAAAAACGAAGAGCCATAATTGACCAAAGCCTGGGTGGCTTTGGCCAATTATGGCTCAGGGCTTAAGCACACACCCCACACTATAAAAGGCTGCCTGCAAGGCGGCCGCGTGTAGTGTGTTGCGGCGTTGTTAATGAGAGAAGTCCTATAGAGAGAATTGTCCCAGCAGGGCCTCTGTTCTGTGTTCCGCCTATCACGGATGCCTTCTCATCCTCGGACGAGAGGACATCCGTGACAGACGGAACACTGAACAGAGGCCCTGCTGGGAAAATTTGTGTTCTGCCTATCACGGAACAGTCTGAGGAGAAGCACGGCTTTTGATTTATGGATGCCCACAGCCTGGAAGCCAGAAATACGGTAGGAAGATCGTCTTGGCCGGCACAGTGGGGGCAAGTGATGGCACAGTGGGGGCAAGTGATGGCACAGTGGGAGCAAGAGATGGCACAGTGGGGCATGTAATGTAATGGCACAATGGGGCATGTAATGTAATGGCACAGTGAGATTTGAAAAAAAGCCTGTTTCTGTCAGCGGTTGTTCCTGTCAGCGGTTGTTCTTGCTACCACTCAGCTTCCAGAAAGGTTAGTAGGAAGGGGGTAGTAGAGCAGAGGTCTCGTGTACCAAAGAGACTGAGGGCGTTTTTATCTTGGCTATGAAGGCCGCTGACTTCTTCTGTTGCAGAGAGCGGGCCAAAAGACGGCCTGGCTTATTGCCCCACTCGTGCATATGTTGAGCTATTAAGCGGAATCACTGCTTCTGCTCCAAATGAGGGCTCTCAACTCTCAACTAATTCAATTAGCTTCCCCCGCATTAAGGCCTTGTGGGCCTCCCAAAGGGTACCCGGGGAAATGTCCGGGCTCACATTGTCATCAAAGAAACGTTTTAGGTCATCAGCGAGCAGTGTCCTATTGATCTCTTCAGAAAGCAACCGATCATTAAGTTTCCAATTAGTAGGTCTACAGGGCAAGGAGGGGATCGAAGCACAACAGGGGCATGGTCTGAGATGGTGGAGGTTTCGATGTTCGCAGCTACAGGGAGGAAAAGGTGGTGGTGGTCAATAAAAAAATAATCAATCCTAGAGTAGGAAGAATGTAAATGGGAAAAGTGAGTATAATCTTTCACTCGAGGGTGCATGACCCTCCAAACATCCACCATTTGTGTCTCATGGAGACGCCTGCGCAAAAACGACAAGCGTCTCTGTGAGAAGCAGGAGCGACCCAGGGATGTATCCAGGGGCGGTACCAGAGGGACATTAAAATCTCCAACGAGGAGAACACACCCGTGGGCAAATTCCCGTAATTTTGTAAGGACGGAGGAAATAAAAGAGATTTGGGCATGATTAGGGGCATATAAAGTCGCAATGGTACATGGCATACCACCCAGGCTACCTCTCAGGAACAGATCATCACAAAGCATAGAGTCTAACGTAAATGAGGTACCCCTGCGGAACCCAGTGGCCACACCTTTCACCTTAGGGACATCAGACAGGCTGTAATACCAAATGGGGTATTGTGGGGAGAAGAGTCTTACCGAAGCAGTGTGCGTGAGATGGGTCTCCTGTGTAGAAAAGCAATGTCGCTCCGCAGGTGGCCCAGCTCACGATATAAATTGTGGCCCAGATTCACAGAGCGATTATGCCTGCGCATCAGGAGATGCGCGGCGTAAGTCGAAATGTGCGCGTGCGTTTCGATGCACGGCATCCCCAGAACGAGATACGCAAAAAATCTACTTTTTTTTGTCCAGCGTAATTTCGTTAGACTGGCGCATCCGTCCACGCAAAAGTGCGCTAGACAGACCATTGATTTGCTAGTCAAATATGCTAATGAAGGACTTACGTGGATCCACAAAAGAACGTTGGGGCAGCGTAGGCTACGCAGTGTGCGCAACAGCAAAATGTCCTTTCTAAAATTAGAGCATATAAAAGCTGGTCTAAAAAGAGAAAAAAAGTCTACTTGTTAGATAAAGCAACACTGTTAGTGAGGAGCTCAGCAGTCACACGTGTTGCACAACAATCTGTATGCCAACATGCCAGGGGCATCGTCGCACATAGCTATACTACTGACTTTAGATGAACAAAGAATGATGAGGGCACGGAGGATGGCACGGAGGATGGCACGGGAGAGGATATACCGCACCCGCATAGACCTGTTTGGCATGAGTGATTCTGAGGTGTATCGCATCTTCAGATTCACCCCTCATGTCATCCTGGAATTAACCACAACCCTGCAGGAGGACATCACCAGCCCAACACAACGCTCACATGCAGTGCAGCCACTGGTCAAGGTCATGGCAACACTCCATTTCCTTGCCAGTGGCTCCTTTCAGCGTACAAGTGGAGTGGTGGCTGGGATGTCACAATCCTCCATGAGCAGATGTGTGCACCAGGTTGTCCCTGCAATCCTCAGACGCATGGCCAACCAAATCATCAAACCCACCACTGAGGAGCTGCGGCTGAAGGCAATGACAGATTTCTACAGAATTGCCAGATTCCCACGCACCATCGGGGCCATTGATTGCACACATGTGGCACTCCAGCCCCCCCAGGAGACAGAGCACATGTACCGCAATCGGAAGCATTGGCATTCCATCAACGTACAGGTGATAGTCGATGCCCAAGGCCTCATATGGCACGTCCGTGCCAAACACCCAGGGTCCAGCCATGACAGCTACATATACAATCAATGCGACATCCAAATGGAATTCGATCAGAACGTGTATGGGGACACCTGGCTGGTTGGTGAGTGACATGGGAGTCAGGCATGACAATCCCCTCCCATGATGCACACATCACAAGGGGCACATGCATGACTAACATCCTCCTGTCTTTTCCCTTACAGGTGACTCTGCATATCCACTGGGACCCCATCTCATGACTCCTATCCGGAACCCCCAAACCCCAGGAGAGGAAAGATACAATCAAGCACATGCCCAAACGCGAGCAGTGGTGGAGCGCACCTTTGGCCTCCTAAAGTCACGTTTCCGATGCCTGGATAAGTCTGGGGGTACCCTCTTGTATTCCCCAAACTTTGTGTGCCAGATCATCGGTGCATGTTGCATGCTGCACAACTTCGCAGAAAGAAAGGGCCTGCAGATTGACCTACGTGATGACCTGACCCCTGAACCAGACAATCCCCCCTAACCGAGGGTCCCCCGTCTTCTGAGGGAAGAGCAGCCAGGAGACAGCTCACATTGGGCATCTTTGCACGTTAAACACACACATTAATCATGGCACAATGAGAATGCATGCATGCACACCACTGTGGTCCCTAGCACACACACCCCACATCCACATCAAATTGGATTGGCACCAGTCCACCATGCAGGACTTGTGAGCAGCAACGCCACGCCAAGGCTCCAATTATGTCACTGTACATTCATACACCATTCACACGGACCTGGGGATCACTTCTCCCTGGTCCTGGGGAACCCTTCTCCACCAAAATTGAGGGTGACACCCCTTTTCCGGCAGGAATGTCACCCCCACATTCAAACAGCATTCACAACCCAAAAAAAATAAATACAAAAATTACCAGCAAAATCAAAAAATTTCCAAAAAATAAATAAAAAATCAAAAAGGGAAAAAAAAATGATTTCCCTTTACGTGAGCCACGCCTGGGGCGCCCCCGGCCACGGCCCCGGCTCCTCAGGGGAGACTCATGGGGGAGGGGCAAAACCGGGGAAGGAGGAGCAGGCCCTGATCTCTGCCCACCTGGCGGCCTGCCCTCCAAGGCCACGGGTATTCTGTCCAGGGCAGCACCAAGTGTTGCCGTGTTGGCCTGGATAGCCTGGGTGAGGGCCCTCACATCCTGCCCAACGCCTGCTGATGTAGTCTGCAGGTCGTTTAGGCAGGTTGTGAAAGCCCGGGAGTGGGAGTCCAGGTTCCCCAGCGTATCCTTGATGGAGGACAGGCTCTCCTCCATCCGCACCAATGTCTGGCTGACCTGTCCCAGATGACGGGTCTGAAGGGCCTGGTCCCTTCTCAGAGTGGCAGGCAGGAGATCGGCCAACCCCCTGGTGTTCTGGGATGAAATCCTGCCTCCAGCTGATGCTTGTGGCCGGGGAGAAGGGGAGGCCCTTGGGAGGGGAGCCATGTTGGGGGAGGAGGGGGGGCTCCCCCTTAGGGAGGGCTGCCTGCTGCCAGCCAGAGGGGAAGATTTCTCAAAAACCAAACGTCCAGTGCCTGACATGGACTCCTCCTCCTCCTCTTGAACCTCCTCCGCGGACTTCGGCCTTGTTGGGGGGGCCTCATTAGGCTGCTGTCCTGGGGATGGTGCGTTCAGGCCAGATGGCCCTGCACCCTCCTGCACATCTGTGGATGACACAAAACATTCACAGGTTGGAGGATCCACACACTTGCCACATATTCCCTTTCACCCCCTCCCCCACACATGCTTCACACCTGATATTAAAAAAAATACTTTTCTGGCACCACGGGCTCCGGACTTGAGTCAAAGCCGGGCAGGCCCTCAACTTCATGCCGATGAAAGGTCAGGGCCACTGCACGCTCCTCCGCTGTCAGCCTAATACGGCATGGTGGGCCCCCTCCTGTGCCCCTGGCATGGGCATGCATTTTGGACAGCTTCTGTTTGACCAGACGCCGGAGGTCATTAATTTTTTTGTCAATCCCAGACCGGGTCTGTGTCTCCCCCTCCCCCGCTGAATTGACCTGCTCAGTGATGAGGTCCAAAATCTCCCTCCTCCTGGCCGGGGTGGTGTTGGTACTGTCTGGGCCGTGGAGGAAACGCCCATAATCGCTAATGGCCCGGGCAAGAATTATTTTTTCCCCCACAGTAAAATTGAGCTTTCGCTTTCTCTCTGTCATACTTCCAAAAAAACTCACTCCCAGTCAACAAAAATCACTCACAAAAACAAGCACAACCAATCAAGCAAGAACACACACAAAGAGAAAACTAACACCCAAAAAATCACACAAGCATTCAGCAAGAAACAGTCACAAAAACAAACAGCAAAAAATCAGCAAGAAAACAAACGAACAGAAATATATCAAACAAACAGTCTCTCAAACACTTATCAAAAAACACTTTCAAAGATCTACTAACAAACACTTGATCACACAGAACACTAATCTGACAACTACAAAAACACAACGCAACAAACAACAGGACAAAAGCACTTGGTTAAATGGGAAGGGACAAAGGGATGTACTTTTGCAATGCAAGTGCGTTTGTGTCTGTCTATTTATGCTGTTTGCGTAGTTCACAACGTTGCCCTAGTCCATTTCCAATTTCACTGATTGCGCCGCTCCCGAATTGTGAGCATGCGCACAGCGGAGCTGACCATGGTCTCCTTCAAGCGCGCATGCGTGAGCCGGCCGGCCCTTCATTTGCATGGGGTCACGGCTCATTTCAATGTAACACGCCCACGTCCTTCCCAATTTCTATAACTCCGCCTTACGCCTCTGAAATAACGTTACGCATGCGCAATTTTCTGCGCAAAAGCTACGAGAATAGGGTGATTGCGCGGCAAAATTGCGCAAGTCTAACGTAAAGGCGGTGCGCTACGCCGGTCCAATAATGCGCAGATGTACCTGAATCTGGGCCTGTGTCTCTTACCTGGGGCATGCAGGCCTCTTACGTTGAGAGAAATTAAGTTTCAGCGTGGCCATGAGGGTCGGCAGAAGAAGCTCCCGACAGCATACCTTTGAGGGTTAAACCTGAGGCGGGGAAGAGGAGTGGGGAGTACAAAGGGAGTACAAAGGGAGTACAAATGGGGGATGGGGGGAAGAAAGAGAAGCCAGAAAAAGAAACAAAGAGAAGAAACGAAGAGAAGAGAAAAGAAGCATCAACATCCACATCAGTAGACAGTAACATGACCCCCTGGTGGGAGCGATCATATGCACGCAGTACACTGCCGTGCAGCAAAGGGGCATACAGGCACTCCGGCACCCACACGCAGCCCACCCCAAACAGGGTGGATACCTGCGAGCGCAAGAGAACACGAGGCCCCAAGGAAGGGGAGCGCGGGGAGGCAGGCATTCAACAACCGGCACCCAAAGTGCGTTCACTGCCATGGCATCCCGGCACCGACACCTAGCCGTAGAAAATGAGAAATAATAAAATACCCTACACTAATCAAAAATCAACATAGTCACGTCCCTGATACAGGGCCATGGGATGGAAACATCAAGCAGACTACCCCGGGCAAGGGGCGGTAAGTCTTGGAGCTCAAGGCCCAGTCATGGGAGATGAGGAAGGCCACACCCACAGTCATAGGCAAGTAGAGCCACACAAAAGGAGGTAAAAAACAAAAAGAAAAAAAAATGAGTAAGAATCAGAGGCAACTTAACTGGTTGGGGAAAACCCCCAATTGCAAGGAGAGCCAAAACACTCTTCGTGGGGATCAAACAAGTGGTGGTGAAGCATCCATGTTGTTAGAACGGCGTCTGTGACCGGCCTTCTGCCATTGGGAACCAACGACCACGGGAAGAGTAGGAATGGGATCCTGCCAACCTGGGGTGAGATGTTGACATCCAGGCAAAATTTCTCTAGGTCCTCAGGAAAGCGGAGAACGGCAGTCTTACCATCCTGATTCGCTATGAGAGCCGATGGGAAACCTTAGCGGTAGTTGATGGACGCAGCCCTAAGCTTCTCCGTCAGTGGTTTCAGAGCTCTGCGGCGGTCCAAGGTTTCTTTAGCGAGGTCCAGGTAGAACGTCAGGGGAGCGCCAACAAAGTCAAGGGAGGCGTTTTCTCTGGCCTTGCGCATTACCTGCTTCTTCTCCTCGTAGTATGCACACGACAGATGACATCTCTCAGAGTGTCCGAGGAGAGATTGCGGGGACGCAGAGCCCTGTGCACCCTATCGATTTTAAGCGGGTGGTCAGCCGCCAGGCCCATCAAGCTATTAAAAATACCTCGTATGGACGGGAGGAGGTCATCGTCCCCGGTCGCCTCAGGCAGGCCTCTAACACGGATATTATTCCTCCTGTTTCTATTCTCTTGGTCCTCGATTTTATAAAGGGCCATCCTGTGAGTGATAGTAAGGGATTTGGTGGCAGCCTGCAAGTTTCTGATGGCGGTCGCGTGGCGATCTAAGCAAAGTTCCGATTACTCTACTCTTTCCAACACCTGCAAAAGATCTGCCCATACGCCCGATATCTCCATTTTGATAGTCTTCTCCAAGCTCCGGAACATGGAGGTTAACTCCGATTTCGTGAGCAGACCCTCGCTCCGCGTGGTATGCCCCCGGAGTGCCTAGACACACTACCCTTAGCGTCCGAGCAGGCGGAAGAAGCAGAGGAATGGAGCCTATGCTCCAGCTTACGGCGGGAGGCATGGCCCGTCCCCGATCCCATGCCACGTGGAGAGCAGCAAAAGCTGTCCATGTCCCCCGTCTCCTCCGATTCCACTGCAAGAAACTTTCTAATGGATCCCGACGGGGTACCGGACTTAGGGAGAGACTTGCCCATCTTCTTCCGCATAGTTACCGGGACGAAAGTCAAAGAAAGCAGGTAAAAAAGCAAATAATAGTGGTGCCAGCGCAGGAGCCCCAGAAAAACACGTCTCTAACGCTGCATGTCCAGGCCACGCCCCCAATATGAGATAGTTAACATGGTGCGTTATTTATTCATCTTTATTGTTTTTCTAATTATTCATGCACCTTTTAGTAGTAGCAACAATGTATAGATTTTATTTAATTTCATTAATTTATATGTTTATTGTGTATATATGTATTCATGCTTATTATTTTTTCTTATTAAGTATGTGTGTTTATGTTGTTGTGTGTGTTTGTGTATGTTGGGTTGTGTATATGTACACCAACAGCAATATTTGTGTACAACATTTTGTTCCTTATTGAGACCGCCTAATGAGCACCTGTTGATGTGAGGACGACCCTATATAAGCTTCAGCATTCAGTTTAGTCTTTGTAATGATTAAGCACAGATCAGATGTGTGAAACGCATCTACGTGACTAACACCTGGTGTATTTTGACCGTCTGCAATAAAAGGCATTTTTGGAAACTTTGGATGTGCACCAATTTCTTCTTTTTCTCACTGGTCAGCAATGCCTGTCTGTAAGCAGGTTTCCTACATAATTAGGGTTTTAGTTAGTGGCTGGCCCAGGCTGGGGGGGTAGAGTTTATGTGTGTGCTGAGGTCCTGGCTTTTTGGATCCAGCCTTCCCACGGTTGATATAAATATGGGGAAAGGCTGGGTTTGAGGCTTCTAGCAGGCAACACCAAGCCGGACATGCTGCAATTACTGTGGAGGAGGACTGCTGCGCATTGTAGTCCATTGAAGGCACTGGGGATATGGAGGTCAACCAGGACATGGAGGATGCCAACAATGGACTACTACGTAGTAAAGGTATCAAGGCAAACTTGACATTTCAGCGTTTAAAAACTGTAGACACGCCTGCTATTGAAGACAAATCTCAAGGCCACTGTAAAACCCGGGCTGGAAGGTTCAGGCAGTGCAGCCCTCCTCAGATTAGGAAATCAGCACTGCATAAACAACAAAACAAATGAGGGTGCAAATCCCTAGTACATTATCTCCAGCACTTTATTAAGGGATATAAAAAATAATACATATTATGCTCACAAGCAAAGAACGATAAATACAAAACCCAGAAGTCAGCTCTCCAACTTTAACAGATAGTGTGGATGAAAGAATCAGGTACATTGCAGCCAATTGTAAAGTGTGGTACCTGGTGGAGGTTAAGAGTCCTCCGGTATTGAGGGAGTTGATATTCGGGTTCCCCCCCTAGCAGTTTGTTTCCAATAGCAACAGGAACCGAACCTGCGTTACGGTAAAGAGGTGGCGGAGAGGGCTTAGTGGTGTCCCTCCCAAATGAAACATTATAAGGCAACAGTGTGTAGGGCCTAACACAGTATAGCACTTTTCAGAGGATTTTTTTTACAAAGTACACAGCTCATCTTTATGTCGGGAAACTGCCCTAATGTCCCAGCCTGGTCCTGGGCATTTATGAGCATGTGCACAGTGAAAGGTACCCCACATGCAAGGTGAGTGGTCCTGCAGTGCTATGCAGTGGTCCTTGAAAACCTGTGGGTCATATTTCCCACAAATCTGCAGGAGAACACATTTTAGGAAGTTAAGTCTTACACAATTCTACAGAAGTATGCACTGTGTAAAGATAATGAAAAATTTAGCAGCCCATTGTAATTATCTTTGAAATATTAACATAAACATCACAATGCAACCAGAAAAAAAAAATAAAGTCAGAAAGCTCTATGGAAGAATAAATCAATGAAAGCCCAATGGTACTTTCACTCAAATTACATAAATTGCTGGTGCAACGATACCAAGCTTTTTAATTTTTTTTATGTTTTTTAATGCTGTCTAAGCTCCAGAGCCAATATAAAGCCCTCTCCCTGGGCAGTAGGCTGCAAATAAACCCCTGCTCTCTGTATGCAAGCAATGGTTTCTCAGTAGTGGTCTGACACACACCCCACAGAAATCACAGAGCTCCACAATTAGTAAAGCTTATACTACCTGCTGTGATTCAGTGGTGAGGAAGAGAGTGCTAAATTGCTTCAGAGAGACAGCTGCTTTTCACAGAGAGAGATTGATCTATTTATTAATTATTAATTCACTTTGAGTGAACCTACTATTGGACCTTTAGAAATGGATTAAAAACAAGCACATCCCTGTGTAAAGCTAATGATGGTTTTATCACCTGCGACTATTATGCTATCCTTGCATTCTGGACTGATTACTTTTATTGAAATATGTTCTTCAATATCCACAAAGCCAGATAATATCTTGTAAACATAGCAGTGACATAATCAATGTGCTGTACATAACCTGTGTAGAGAGCAGAGCTGTGGAAGTGGACCCAGCAGGCTCCACTCACTTTAAGCTGCTTGAACAAAAAAAGAAAAATACAGGAGGGGGTGGAGACGGGACCAATCAAACTGAAGGAGAGAGAAGCAGCGGGTAGTCCTAATTATGGGAAGTTCCTTTACAGAGAAAACGTTTTACAGTAGAGTACTGCACAGATATGCACAAAATACGCAAAGCACACCAAGATTAAAAGAAGACTACACATGTCTCTTGTACAGTATTCAGGGCTGGTGCTACCATTAGGCAAACTAGGCAGCCACCTAGGGCGCACTGCTGCCTAGGGCACCCGACCACTGTTGTTACTACTCTATCCTCTCTGCATCAAGCAACCAAGTCTCAGCATCAGCAGGCCACTGCAATTCCATTCATACATAGTGTCAGAGGTGCAGCTGCGATGGAGTACTATGTCTGTGTCCTGACTCCCGAATGAATAGAAGCAAGCAAACATTCATTCATAAGCACTGGTAGGCTGCATTTCATGGGTGCTGTGTGGCTGCATTTGATGGGTGCTTCATAAAAAGATGGGGTGTACATGGGCAGGGCAAAGGGGTGCAGTCAGGGGTGGAGCCAAGGGGGGTGGCAAAATGTGCACCAGCCCTGACAGTATTTAGAGATTATTGGATAATTTCAGAGATCAGCTTATACAAGCTCCTAAATAAAACAGTAGTCAGGAAAAGGAATTTCTGGATTTAAATTAAAGAGAAATTTCTCAATAAGTAGAACTATGCAATCTTTTTTCTTCATTAAAAAACCTAGTAGTAATTGCAAAATCGCAGAGGCATTTCTCTCCTCTAGGTTGCATTTGAATGCTCTTCCATTTTTTATTTATTTTTTGTTTATTCTTGTTTCTTAGAACACGCCAAATAAATCCTACAGTTTACCATTGTGAATTTTACCCAGCACTTAATCAAACATTTACTTTAAACCAATTTTGGGAGAAGATACCTGGGCACCAGATAGGCATATACCGTCTTTTAATTACTTTAAGTCCACTTATAACAGCATCAGGGACATTTTCTAAGCTATGGTACAATTTGGAACTCTATGAAAGTTGGTGAGACTGATAAAGCTGACTATGGCCAAGGTGCAGTCGAATAAGTTCAGCTTTAAAGAAACACTAAGGGTCATGTTTTATTAGATCAATTGATTGCTGTAAGCTAGAGCATTTAAATATCACTTACCTCGTTTTTCCTTTTGACCTCCAAAATACAGTAATCCAGGTTTGAAAATGCCATTTCCTGTCTCTCCTCTTCTTGCTTTCCACCAGCATCTGAGCCGTTTTGCATGGTGGAAAGCAGAATGTGCCCACCTCCTCCCTATGACTACAGCCCTGTGTGAAGATGCTCTCTTATCCCTCACAGGCATGAAGGCTAAGCCTAATGGGAACTGTAGTTCCCATTTGGCCGTGATGTAGCAAGAATGAATGCGCACCGCAAACCAGGAAGTCAGTGAGAATAACGATTCAGGAGTGACGGAGGTGAATAAAACAGCTCGATTTCAACAGGTATCAAACTAGTTATAATGCAAAACATTACTTTTTACTTTATCAGCTACTGTCAGACTTTAATTTAAGAGGAAAATATTTTTGTCTTTACAACCCCTTTAACCACAGTAACTATGTATGGTCCGAGAAAATTCCCTTCCTTGTCTCCTTCACAATGATTCCCTTGTCAGAGAGAGTCTTTAGCATTTAAGCCTAAGAATTTGTATTCTATGAAATGGTACAGCTCCTGGCTTACAATAGATGGCTGGCATGAAAGCTGTTTATTCTATTTTCAAAATGCTACTAGAAGAATGAAAGTGGTAATAAATGAGAACACAGTCTACATGTACATTGAAAAGAATCAAAATTTGTGATATATATTCACTGTTGGTAAATGCGCGTTTCAAAAAAGTTGCCAATTTCAAATATTTTGTCTTTATTGCTAGCAAAGAAAATACAGAGCTATAAAAACTGAATGCTGGGCTCAATTCATGAAGCGTTTCTTCCTCTTTAAAATATGAGATAAAATATCTCATAGGGTTTTTCAAAAAATGTTTTGTATATTACAAATAACACTACTACGATAAAGCATGAGTTTTTTTAAATAAAAATATGAGGTATTTATTTAACGAAACCCTTTGTTATTTTATCTCATGATGTGATATCCAGAGGGTAGATGCAATGGAGAATTATTAAAACCGCTGCCAGTTTTTATTGCTAATACAGAGGTAAAATGGTTTAAACTGTAGAAATATGCCAACTCTCCAAGTCAGTGCGGTATTAATAAAAAAGAAAAAAAGATGACGGAATACCAGTCAAATCAAATACAACTAAGTTAAATTAAGTAAATACAAAATATCTTTCTAAATTTAAAATATTGAGGTAACATAGAATAAAAATAAATCACACACATATATACCCATACATACCCTTCTTCCACCAAAAAAACAGACAACGTTATTGGGGAGATTTCCCTTCACCTCCTGTCCAATAACCAAAACAGGAAGTTAGAGGAAATCCCTGCAAAATGAAAGGATCCCTTGGGGACCTCCAGGTGACCAGTGTCCCCATGGAAGATGCCCCTTCTATTACTTACTATTACTATTACAATCTAAACATTTGGGTTTTTCTTTCACTTGCCATGATAATGGTAAACAGCACTGGGATCTCCCTAATGTGGCATAAGACAGCAATAAAAACCATATCAGGGGTTGAAAGCCATCTCCACTCTATCCAAAACTGGAAATTGATCCAAAAAGATAGAGACTACTCCAAATTGGTGATTATATTTTTACATTTCTTAAATGCACCATGTCTGGACCACCACTTATTTAACTCATGCGTTTATTTATTTCCTTTAGTGAATTGACTTTAGCACCATTTAATGGGATATTTTCCTTTTTGCTTTTTAAGGTAAATACCTCATAACAGGATACTGAATTTACATTTTCATTACCTCATGAGATAATTGGAACAAATGTGTCATACTGTCATGTGATACTATTATCTCATGAGATATTCTTTAGTGAATTGAGCCCACTGTTTTGAACCACACAATATGCAGGATGGAATCTCAAAAATCAAGAAAATACCGATAATGGAAGCATTTACATGAAGCCAGGGTCTGTGCACTCTGTGTGTGAATGTATGCATTTCTTTTTGCCTTTGTTTCTGTTTTTTTGACTCTCTAATGGTAGTTCAATCACCATACTTTTGCTACTATATGTAGGCAAAAATTATATATAAAAAAATTAGGGTTGTCCCGATACCAATACTAGTATCGGTATCGGGACCGATACTGAGCATTTGCGCGAGTACTTGTACTCACGCAAATGCTCCCGATGCTTCCTCCGATACTTTATTTATTTTTTCCTCCTGAGTGGAGGCGGAGAGGGGGCGGGGAGCGGTCGGAGAGGAGACAGAGAGGAGACTGAGGAGGCGTGATCGTAAGGCGGAGAGGAGGCGTGATCGGAAGGTGGAGAGGAGGCGTGATCAGAAGGTGGAGAGGAGGCGGGATCGGAAGGCGGAGAGGAGGCGTGATCAGAAGGCGGAGAGGAGGCGGGATCGGAAGGAGGAGAGAAGGTGGAATCGGAAGGCAGAGAGCAGAGCAGTCCTCGGGTATGTATAACATACCACTGGAGGAGAGCTTCTAGTTGTTCGGCGCTCAGGGAACATAACAGCTTTCATTTGAATAGCTGTGTGTTCCCCGCCGCATGTCATGATAGCCCCTCCCCCTTGTCTGGGCACTTTGATTGACAGACCACCTGTCCCAGGATTGGACGGATGATCTGTCTATCAAAGTGCCTGGACAAGATGGAGGGGCTATATATGACGACGAGCGGCAGGGAACACACAGCTATTCAAATGAAAGCTGTTATGTTCCCTGAGCACCGAACTAGACAGCGGGGGGGATATGAGACCTACACAAGGCTGCATTTGGGGGGGAGACACAGACAAAGCTGAATTTGGGAGACACAAAGCTGCATTTAGGAGACACAAAGCTGCATTTGGGAGACACAAAGCTGCATTTGGGAGACAGAAATCTGAATTTGGGAGACACAAAGCTGCATTTGGGAGACAGAAATCTGAATTTGGGAGACACAAAGCTGCATTTGGGAGACACAAGGCTGCATTTGGGGGAAAACATAGCTGCATTTGGGAGACACAAAGCTGCATTTGGGAGACACAAAGCTGCATTTGGGAGACACAAAGCTGCATTTGGGAGACACAAGGCTGCAATTGGGGGGAGACATAGCTGCATTTGGGAGACACAAAGCTGCATTTGGGGGAGACACAAGGCTGCATTTGGGGGAGACATAGCTGCATTTAAAAAAAGTATCAGTAATCGGTATCGGCGAGTACATGAAAAAGATCTCTGATGAAGCTGCGAGGAGTGGCGTAACATGTAAGTCCCGGAACCGTAAGTAAAACGTATAATCGTGTATCCGAACGTTCGTTCGACTGTTTTAACACTTTGATGTAAGTTTCTACTTTATTATTAAAATTACACCTATATACTTCACTATGGCACTACTTTTCTTCATTTGAGCACCACTGGAAACCTCCCTTTTCCATACCTTGGAGCATTGGACCACAACCAGGATTTCTATACCATCTCACAGAGAGGATAGAGGGACACCTACTGGAGACCCACGAAAGTGCCACACAAACATTAAGGCTTATTCATTGCCTTATTAAGGTAAGCGCAATGTGAGCTCATTTATTTAAAGAAAGTCACTTATTTCTCTTATTTCTCTCTTGATATATATGCATTTGCACCACGGATGGAACTGTTTATCATTTGACATTTATGCATTTGCACTTTTTGCACGGATTGCACTTTGTTTTTTACAGAACTGTATTTGACAGCCTCAGTGTTTATGTATATGCGCTCATCATCCTAATACTCTGTCACATGAAAAAAAGTATCGGTACTTGTACTCGGTCCTAAAAAAGTGGTATCAGGACAGCCTTAAAAAAAATATATATGTAAATCTCATGAACAAAATTGTTTAAACACAATTAAACCCTCATATTGCTCTAATTTAAATAACATTGGCTTAAGGTGTATAGTACGGGACACAAGGGATGGGTCCTGAAAATACTTATGTGTCCCTATTGTTTGGGTTGTGGTTCTATTAAGGGATGGGGCAAGTGTAGAAACTTTGAGGACCCAGGATTAACCCACCTGTGAGAGACTTAATAAGGGCAGGAAAAGACAGCAGGTTAATGAGGTTATGTGGAACAGGGCACGGTGTGACAGAAACAGTACAGTGAGTAAGCTATGGCCTTCTAGGAAAAAAGGTGTGTTACTAGCAGAATTGTTAGGTGAAAAAAATCCTGAGACAAGAAAGCTAATAAAGCCTCCATATCTAAGGAATGGTAATCTTATATAAACAAATTTGTTGTTCTATGGTTTTAGAGTTTAGATACCCTTTAACAGCAAAGCCCCTCCTAAAATTCGGAATACCCTGCTGTTCAGAGAGACTGAAAATTAGATGCCCATACGGTGGTAGAAAAAGCTGTCTTCAGAGGTAATATTTACAATCACACCAATAGTTCATTTTAAAGCACTGTAAAGATCACAGAATGTTGGCTACAGCTCTGTCACTTGTCCTGGTGGAGCAACCACCCAAACTGCATCTTCTTCTTCATATCAAATAAAAGGGTAAATGAAAAAACATTCAGCATTGTAATTATCAGTATATGTGATAAAACCATTGATTTAAAAATGAAAATATGATCACACTAATTTGATATTAAATTGTTATCAGTGAGGACTAGCATTTTTAACAGGGGCCCATTGCTCTGATAAAATATTACTGGTGCAGATGAAGCAAATACTATCACACTTCCATTTTTCCCATGACATGCCTTGCTTTGAATGTAGTGATAATGTGTTTCAACAGAGTGCCTTAATACAGGTACCCTAGAATCATTCTCTAAGGTGTAGAAGACAGCTTCTTTGCATGATAGATAGGCATACTCATTCATCTATAAAAACAAATAGCATTTTCCTTGAGCTGTAATCATTCATTGGGAGCATTGTATATTTCAGGAACATCATATTTTGCCCTTGGACTGTCAAATGTGACTGTACTTTTCAACCAACAGTTGATGAAATATTATGCTGGTCGCACAATAAAGTAATGTCATCCTTGAATCATGAATTAATGACACATACACATTCCGTCTCAAGTCATTCTGTGGTCAAAGATTGAAATAAGATTCCCACACAATTACCATTCAAACAAGCGTTTATAATTCACCAGTCATCACTCACCTTTTTAAAAATAACACATTAGTGAGCTTGATGATCAGTCACCGTTTTCACGGAAGCTTTTTGATTTTACAGAAACAGATCAAGGTTAATTACTTGGTTATACTTTGGCATTGCATTTTATATATAAAAGCATTGAAGTTTTCTCTTTGCTTAGCATTTACTTTACCTGCTTTAGAAAAGTATACATTGGGGGTTATTTACAAAAGGCAAATCCACTTTGCACTACAAGTGCAAACTACAAGTGAAAAGTGCACTTGAAATTGCACTGAAAGTACACTTGGAAGTGCAATCACTGTAGAACCGAGGGAGACATACAAGGAAAATAAAAAACAGCATTTTAGCTTGCACATGATTGGATGATAAAATCAGCAGAGCTCCCCCTCATTTCAAATCTAACCCTTAGGCCGCGTACACACGATCGAATCTATCTGCTGGAAACGGTCCGACGGACCGTTTCAGCAGACAGATTCGATCATGTGTACGGGCGAACAGACAGGTTTTTCCAGCAGACAGATTTTAAAGCATGCTTTAAAATCTGTCTGCTGGGATCCCGTCAGTCCGACATGTCTGCTGGTTAGTACGCTAACCAGCAGACATATCTGCCCGCGCATACGTCGAATCCATGCCCGCGCATGTGTCGAAGTGTTGTACTTCCTGGTGACGGTGACGTGGCGGGGTCAACGTCACCGCCATGAAACTGCGCTGTCTGCCGGCGGGGATTTTGGTTTGATCGTGTGGACACGATCAAACCAATTTCTCCTAGCAGACAAATCCGATCAAAACGGTCTGTCAGACCAATTTGATCGGATTTATTTGGTCGTGTGTACGCGGCCTTAGTGTTACAGCGACTGCACTTCCAAGTGCACTTTCAGTGCAGTTTCAAGTGCACTTTACACTTGTAGTGCAAAGTGGATTTGACTTTTGTAAATAACCCCCATGGAATCAAGCTGAAATACAATACAAATGATTGTCATAATAGATAACCTTGGAGTATTGTCATCCAATAAAATAGCATTTTCAGTTTTTTGTTAAGGTTGTCATTTATCCAGAAATAGTTACAGTTACTAGTAGTTTTGTAGCATTCTACTGGGCTTGTTGGGCTTCTAATGAGTCTCAGAAACATACTCCAACATTTATAGTCACGCAGGTAACTCAATGACATTAATCCAAACACCATGAAATGTGTCACGCCAGATGTTATTTGTCCAAGCACAGGATGGGAGGTGTGAAAGTTTGTGAAAACCTGTTCTAATTGCATAATCTAATATCATATTGTCAGGAGGTTTGCAACAGATGTTAATATTTCAATTTACACAAATGAGGGTGTGAATTGTTGTCGCGTTGCCAAGGTAAAGAAGTTAAAACAGAATTATATGTGAATGATAGATGGTGTTAAAGGCCCTTACACCTGTTTAGTAATAGTTTTTATATTTTGACGAAGATGGTCAATTTCACGCCTCTTGCAATTTAGTTGTTCTAACTTTCCAAAAAGTGCACCTCACAATCTTCAGGATAATGTGCCATTTCCTTACGTTGTAGGAGCGCCTTAACATATGTATAATATTAGTAATGTTTACAATGTATGTTTCAGTCAAACACTACATTTAAAGGAGTTGTAAAGGAAAAAAATGTTTTGCCTAAAATTAATGTCTGCAAGGTAGACAGACAGAATAGTGTAATGATTCTGTTAAAAAAACGAGTAAATACCTATTAAATTCCTTCATCTATATCACCTCCGGCGTTCTAGTTTTAGTTCTCTCATTCACTTCCTGGTTTACGGCGCTCGTTCATGTAAGGCCGCGTACACACGATCGGTTTGGTCCAATGAGCACGTCACTGACAACGGCAGTAAAGCAGCCCTTCATGGAGGTGAGTAACAATCAAACAAGCAGGAAGTGAACAGAACAGAGAAGAAATAGAGCAACTTCTGAGAAAAAACGAACAATGAGGAAGTGAAAAGAGGAATGTCTGCAGGTAAAATATGCTTATTATGAAAAAAAAAAAATTCCTTTACAACCCCTTTAAAAGAGATCAAAATAGTATGTTTAAAATGTGATATTGCTTCAAACCAAACTGAATAGAAAGACTAAGCAACTTGCAGAGCACAATTATTGCAGAGTTCACAACTTTTTGCTTACTGGGGAATACAGTGTATGATTTAAAGTTTGTGAACACTTTACAATATGGCCAAAATCATATAGACACTCTTCCAAATTACAGAATTCATGTTTCAATAATACAATAATTCTACAATATCCAAAGACTTTAGACATTACGGAACAAAGACAGATCCATAAAGACATGGTTTGATAAGTTTGGTGTGGAGGCACTTCATTTATCTGCACCAAGTTTTGGTCCAAACCTTACTAAACACCTTTATAGATTGAAATGCCTATTATGAGACAAGTCTTTTCATCCAACATCAGCACTTGACCTCACAAAAATTATTTATATTAAATGGAAACAAATTCTTACAAACTCCAAAATCTTGTGGGAGCCTTCACAAAACATAAGCTATATAAATGCCAACGATTTTTGACTGGAGTGTCCAAAAAGCTCAAATTATTGTGAAGTTTAGGTGTCCACTGTCCACATACGTTTGGCTTTACAACCTTTTTTTCAAGCCTTTCAGAAGAATGACCACATGAAAGTGACAACAGAGAACAAAAGCGTCATCAGACCTCCTACTCTGACCCAAGCTTGGATCTGGGAAGTCTGATGTGTAGTTAATTGCCAATCCTATCCTAATTAACATCCAGAAGTCCAAAACATTGTGTGTTATCAGTTTTTCTACTATTAAAAACTTACAGCTATAAAACTTTTTTTGACTTGTAAACACATTCTAGAGTAATAGTTTTGTTGAACATTTTACATTAATTAAATTGTCAGAAGTAATTGTATTTTATGTAATAAAAAGTGTTGCTTGCTTTCTGCTTAAAAAATGAATACGCACACAGATGCTATAAAATATTTTGCCTTAAATTACCCATTACTCAGACATCGTGCTATAACTACTGATTTTGCTCACTCTTAAATCTGCTGTTATTTAGATTAGCAATAAATAATAACTCAAAACTGATTTACAGTTGTTGCTGATAATAGAAAATTGAAATTGCCAGCTACTCTTCTGTATATATTACGATTCTTTTCTGCCATTCATTATCTTGAAACATGCAATACTTTTTGTATAAAGAGGAGAACAGTTAGCCACTAGGGAAGTTGAAGGGCAATTTAGGTTGGTAAAACTAGATCTTACATATAGCTACAGGAATTCTTGGTGACAAGGCAATTTAGATCATTCTGTATATGAAGCACAACCTCTTGATATGAATAGATAGGGAGAGTATACATTTCTTCATTACATTTAGCATATGCCAGTGTAAGGGTGTTATGCAATAAACTTGATCTGTTCATCGAAATCCCTTCCACCTCCCA
This sequence comes from Rana kukunoris, assembly GCA_029574335.1. NCBI lineage: Eukaryota > Metazoa > Chordata > Amphibia > Anura > Ranidae > Rana > Rana kukunoris. The sequence goes on along the minus strand of CM056049.1, from coordinate 565,922,955 downwards.
TTGTCATAAAGAGGTATAGTTGTTTTATACAGTAGATCTGGAGGAGTATATTAAAATGCTTCCAAAATATACTGCATTTCTATCCTATACCCAATTATTAACCTGATACTAAATGTTGCATAAGATAAAAATATTCTAATCCTAAATGCAAGTTGTAACCTTAACCCCAAACCCTTGGCCCAAACCCTAAAATAACCTATGCCTTAAGCTAATCTCTAACACTAATTACCCCTAAAATCTGTACTTAAAGGGGTTGTAAAGGTAAACAAATAAATCCCTAAATAGCTTCCTTTACCTTAGTGAAGTCCTCCTTCACTTACCTCAATCTTCGATTTTGCTTATAAATTTCCTTATTTCTTCTAAAAGAATCCTGTTCTTCTGTCTGTAACTCCACATAGTAATGCGAGGCTTTCTCCCTGTTGTGGAGAAAGCCTCTTGAGGGGGAGGGGGCAAGCAGGAGGGTCAGGATGCCCACTAACACACATTTCCTTTCTCTATCTGCAAAGTAGAGAGCGTCCTGACCCTCCTGCTCGCCCCCTCCCCCCTCAAGAGGCTTTCTCTACACCAGGTAGAAAGCCTTGCACTACTGTGTGGAGTTACAGACAGAAGAACAGGAAGTGAGGATTTCTCAGAAGAAATAAGGACATTTAAAAGCAAAATCGAAGGATGAGGTAAGCGAAGGAGGACTGCACTAAGGTAAAGGAAGCAATTTAGGGAAAATATTTTTTACCTTTACAACCCCTTTAACTTATAAGGCCGCTGAACTATCACCCCCAAAAAGGAACACAGTTAAGTCAAGACTTCAAAGAGACTTTGGAACCAAAAATACACTGAGCAGTTATATGGAAATGTGAGATCTTGGGAGGGGTGCAAAATACTGAGGTGTCATGGAGTATAATAGACAAAGTATTTAAAGCGGAGCTCCACCCAGGATAACAACATTTTACAATGTTGTTTGAAAAAAAAAAAAAAAAAACCTGAAAAAAAAAAAAAAATACTCACCCAAAATAGCTGTTGCTATGCGGAAGTCCGTAATCTGCCTCTTCCTGAACCGCGGTGTGTTTTCTTCTTCTTCTTCTCCTTGTGAATGGGCGCGCTGCTTTCTGGGAACTGTGTGTGTTCTCAGAGAGCAGCGCGCCCATTCACAAGCCAGCGTGAGACTCGCGCAGGCGCAGTAGGAAACGGGCAGTGAAGCAGTACGGCTTCACTGCCTGTTTCCCATATTGTGAATGGCGGCGCGGGACCCGGAGCGATCGTGGGACCGGCATCGGGGGGCCCATCAGCGCAGGCGCCTAGGACAGGTAAGTGTCCTTATTTAAAAACAGTTTTAAAACAGCAAGCATAGAAAGTGCAAAAAAAAAACAAACAACAAAAACAAAAAACATACCAGTCAAGAGATGGCAACTCAATAAAAACACAGGGTAAAAAGTCCATGGTGAAAAGTATTCCTGAAAAGATGGTATGCAGGAGTTGGGGGACAGGCAATCACACATCCTTGACTGGTATGTTTTTTTTTTTTTTTGCACTTTCTATGCTTGCTGTTTTAAAACTTGATGTAATTGTAAAAGCTATTTTGATGCTACGGTTATGTAAACCTGATGTAATATAATTTGTTCCCACACAGACTCCGGCCCCCGAAGAAGGGAAACCCACGAAACGCATAGGGCCTTGTAGAGTTTATTCATGTGGATCAGTCTCGATTTTTTGCAAATTTATAATTTGTAAAGTGTCATATTGTATGATTTGTTCTTTCTATACGATTAAATATGTATTATTATATATATAATTTCTTGCTTTTTGCACTATTACATTTACGCTTACTATTGTTGCCTAAAAAGCCCCTCCCCTGGGGGAACCTTTCTATCCGTTCTCAGTCCCTGAGTATCAGCTATCAAGTCCTTCAGTGGGTCTGCTGCAAACTTTCATGATATTTGCTGTTCAAGGTATGTTTTAAGCATATAAGGCCGAAACAATTGTATTCTAGCCTTAGTGATTCCAAGTGAACTCCTAGGTCAAATGCTCCCTAATTAGTAAAATTAGCTGTTGTTTAACCATTTCTACCTCCCTTTCTTCTGTACGTGGTTCTTCCATGTATTGTCCCAAGAAAATGTTTGTTTGTCTCTCTTAGCAGAAAGACTGGAGGCTGAGCTTTTATACTTTGTCATGCTTCAGCCAGTCTGCAGTTCTAACTCAAAGGTGGCATGACAAGTCACAGCCAACTGTCCTTAGGTGAACAAGAACAACTGAGGCTGGACAGAGTTTGCTGGGTCAGAGCAAGGAAAGAAGTTTTGAGTACTGTCCCCCTGCTGTGCAACCAGAGACTGAGCCACAGGAACCTTTGCAGTACTAAGAGCGACTACTAATACCCACAATATATTGTGATCAGGTTCAACAAATACATTTTCATCAGACTTACTGTACATATATTGGGTAACTGTGCATGCAATGTGGATTCCTCTCCTTCCCTAGTAGAAGGAACACCAGGCATTTTCACCCCACTTTCCTGCCCTCTCTAGCCATGCCCAAGTTAACCAGATGTCATCCCCCCATTTCTACACAGTACCTTGGTATGTACAGAAGGTCCAGTTGGTGAATCCTGGGTGACATCAGTCACATAGAATGAAACCAGAGTCCTCAGACCTGCACCTAACAGGACATCTGTGGGAATCTTGTTCAAAACCCTGACATCTCTATGCTTACTTACCAACAACCAATTTATGAAATCCCATCTACAGGTTACACATGAGTATGAGTTCCCCTGACTCCAGTGACCATAAGAAACTCCTCCAAGAAGATGTCCTTTTTGTCCACCAGCTCAGGGCACATAGGAATGACTTCTGCACTATTGTCTCAAAAGCCAGTCATGGTTCAGTTACTCATTAAAACAGGTTGTAGATTGGTATTGTTGATCCTTGCATTCATACTGTTAAACAGCATGGAAGAAAGGGTGATGGCCAACTGGCACCTTGGTACTAGGTCCTCTAAGTGCTGATCATCTTTGCTAATTTTTTTGTACTCTGCCAGAGCAGGCATGTTTGCAAAAATAAGAGATAGAGCAGAAAAACAAAATATTTTTACTATTATTAATTTACACTATTACTTAGTCATATTTAGTCATTCACACATGAGAAAACAATATATTGTTTTTCCCATTACAAAGATTTGGCCTTCGTTAGGGAAAGATTTTTATCTTAAAGCATCAGAAGTAAATTCCATTTTCAAGCTATCCATTTTAATAAGTAGTTTAAAATAAAGCACCACAATTTAGTCCTTAGTAAACCCTTACAAGTGGGAAATGCATATTTAACACCCAGCACTCAGAGTTGGACTGATTTTTCTTGTAGAACAGTTTGACCTCATTATTAGCACAAAGTGGGCATATTCAATTCTGATGATTAAATTTCCTTATGTTTCATATTTGTTTGGGTTTTATTATAGCAGTTTTTAAGTTGACTTGTGCACTAAAACTGGTAAAGAAATACATATTTGATAAGTTAAAACTGCTCCCTATAAGCCTAAAATTGACCTTAGTGGATATTACTCAACCAGTAAAAATTTGGCTTCAGCCTAGCTCCTGGAGTGGCGGCGGCCTAGGTGAGCCCATCACCCGGTCTCAACTGCCCGTGTTCGGCCGGCTTCTCTGGTAAGACTAAGCAAGCACTAATCTTCCTATACAGTGGGGGAGATGTGGACCATATTACAGTGGGGAGATGTCTGTGGATATTAAAAATAAAAATAACGTTTTTTTCCTAAAACTTCCCTCTTTTTTTTTTTTTTTTATTCTTTTCTTTTTTTTTTTTTTTAAACTTCCCTCTTAAAGTTAGGATGCATGTTATACGCCTGTGCGTGTTATACGCCGATAAATACGGTACTTAAAGAGCATATTTTTTAGAATTATCTTTTTATTTAACCACTTCGGCACTGTGTCGCTTTAACAGACAATTGCGCGGTCATGCGACGTGGCTCCCAAACAAAATTGGCGTCCTTTTTTTTGCCACAAATAGAGCTTTCTTTTGGTGGTATTTGATCACCTCTGCGGTTTTTATTTTTTGCGCTATGAACAAAAATAGAGCGACAATTTTGAAAAAAATTCTATATTTTTTACTATTTGCTATAATAAATATCCCCCAAAAATATATAAAAAATAGATAATTTTGACATGCAATGCCACCTCTCAAACTCAGTATGTCAAATTCAATTTGGCAAGGTCCCATAACAGTGCATTTTGACTCTGGTGCTTGTGCTATTCCCTCTGTCTGCCATGTTCTCCTCGTGGCAGGTGGTTAGGAGTGGTAAAAAAGGAAATCAAGTGCCTGTTTTTACCACTCTCCTGACTGCCTGGTTAATAGGGCTGTTAAACTCTTAAAATGACCATGTTGCCACAGCTTTTTGTAAAATAACGTGTAAAAAAGGTAGTTGATTGCAGTACAAGTGCTGAAATCTTTGGGGTTGGGATGAGAATATTATAAAAAAATCTCTCTAGGGTGCAAAAATCAGAATTTACACTGTTTCTTTGTCATATTTAGTCATTCACACATGAGAAAACAATATATCGTTTTTCCCATTCCTTACAAAGATTTGGCCTTCGTTAGGGAAACCATACAAGATTTTATCTTGAAGCATCAGAAAAAAATTCCATTTTCAAGCTATCCATTTTAATAAGTAGTTTAAAATAAAGCACCACAATTTAGTCCTTAGTAGACCCTTAGAAATGTGAACTGTATATGCATATTTAACACGCAGCACTCAGACAGTAACATTAATTATTATTAATTAAAACTGTGGAAGATTTCACAAATAGAGAGAGCTCTTTTGATAACGCATTCTCTATTATGTCAAACAAAAATGCTTGGAAAAGTGAAAATAAAAGGGATGTTTTTATTAAATGCCATTACTTTTGCAGCAAGAATCAATCTTTTCCCTTAATATGATTTAATAACTATGAATAGCAAAAAGACTTACTGGCAGGAAATTGAAAATGCATGTTTAACTGTTCACTTCAAAGGAAAGCCTACATTTATCCAAAATTAAATCTCCTCTATTTTCTCTCTGCTCGGCCTCTTCTCCTATCTCAGTCTGTTCAATACAACATAGCAAACACACTTAGAATAAATTATTCATACTGTTCTGCTTTTTACAAACATCAGAGGCCTCTGTCACCAAACAGGATTTGAAGCCTTATGAAATCAGCAACAAATGGATTAAAGCAAGGGGTACTTTGTTTAATAACTACTGTAGTAATAACATACTAATTGAGCAGAATGTTAAGTGTAGAGTCTGTTTTAGATATGAATGTGAAAAAATAGCTAAGCAAATGTTCATTATATACAGATGATCCTCTGGGTATGTAACTCAACAACACATTGACTTACACATTGCTGTCATCTAATATTAATAACCTTTAAAGAATCAATAGTACTGGAGAACAGCATGCTCACTTATGCTGGTCTTGCTTTTCAACAACTGCATGCGTGTTCTTAAGTAAGCTTCTGATCCTTGACGTTAAAGTTATACAACTAGTGTCCTAATTAATTATATGCTATAGAGACACCTGACTTATGTAATGTATTATAGAGAGGTCTAAAGGAAGTTAAAGAGGAGGTTCACCCTAAAATCCATTTTTTGACAATGGGTCCAGCATACTGCTAACATCTGCAGTATGCTGGGGTTTTTTTTTTGGTACTTATCTTTATACCAGGCCTTGTTATCCGGCGGCGAGCGGGCAATCGTCCGGGCAGTAGGCTAAAGCGCGTCACGCCTTCCGGAAATACCCAAAGTGATACCTGGGCGTTTACGGTGCCTGTGCCTGCCGTGTAGAGCTGACTGCGCAGGCGCCGTAAACACCCGAGTGTCACTTCGGGTATTTCCGGAAGTCGTGACGCGCTTTAGCAGCGCGTCAATCAAATCCTCTTCGCTTAGGAAGGCCTATACCCGGAAGTAAACCCCCCGCCCGGAAGCCGGACAAAAAGAGCTTGTATAAAGATAAGTACCGGAAAAAAAAACCCAGCATACTGCAGATGTTAGCAGTATGCTGGATAGATATAGCTAATGTTAGAGAGTTTTATTTTTGGACGAACCCCCCCTTTAAGGACTACTTGTGCAGCAGAGTTGTTCTATTTAAAAGTGGCAGTGATCATCCACACTGCACTATCAATACACAAAATCACTCATGTCAATAAGATATTAAGTTGTATAAAAATCTTTGTGTGGGCGTGTGTAATATTGTAGGAAGGTTTTTCTCACTACCTGTCTGATAAAACCTATGTCACCAGGAAACAAGGGTAGATAAGTAGATGGAATCTATAATAGAGTTTAGAGATACAGTTTATCAGGGATTTTAATCCTTCCCCAATCTAAAACGAAAAACGAAAAAAAATAGGACATATACTTTAACCACTTCCATACCAGCCATTTTCACCCCCTTCCTGCCCAGGACAATTTTCAGTTTTCAGCACTGTCACGCTTTGAATGACAATTGCGCGGTCATGCGACATGGCTCCTAAACAAAATTCACGTCCTTTTTTTCCCACAAATAGACCTTTCTTTTGGTGGTATTTGATCATCTCTGTGGTTTTTATTTTTTGCGCTATTAACCAAAAAACTGACAATTTTGAAAAAAAAACTATATTTTTAACTTTTTGCTATAATTAATATCCCAATTTATTTTAAAAAAAATTTTTTTACACAGTTTAGGCCGAAACATATTACTGGTAAAAGAAATCTCAATAAGCGTTTATTGATTGGTTTGTGCAAAAGTTATGGCACCTACAAAAAAGGGGACTGACTGGGGGATTTTTTTTACTAGTTATGATGGGGATCTGCGATTTTTGTCAGGACTGCCATACTGCGGCGGACAGATGGGACACTTTTGACACTATTTTGGGACCATTCACATTCATACAGCGAACAGTACTATAAAAATGCACTGATTACTGTATAAATGTGACTGGCAGGGAAGGGGTTAACACTAGGGGGCTATCAAGGGGTTAATGTGTTCCCTATGAAGTGATTCTTACTGTGGGGGAGGGGACTGACTGGGGGAGGTGACCAATCGGTGTCTCTATGTACAATGGACACACCATCAGTCTCCTCTCCCTGACAGGACGTGAATCTCTGTGTTTACACACAGAGATCCACATCCCTGGCTCTGTGACAAGCAATCGCGGGTGCCCGGCGGACATCGCGGGTGCCCGGCAGACATCACGGCCGCCAGGCACGTGCATCGGGTCCCCAGTGATGCGCCGCGATCCTATTGAACCAACCGATGCTGACCAACATGTGGCCCCTGTATATTAGGCTTTAGAATGGCCACCCACACTACACAATTAAAGGAAACTGAATTTAGCAGACTTATGATTAAAATATACTTCAAATAAAAGTCCTTTATGCTTGGAAATGTGTGCAATTACTGTATCTTCCTTTCCTCACTGGGTGACACTATGTTTCTTTTTGTCACATACGTCACACTTTGAGAATAAATCTAATGACCCTTCTGTTGTACAGCCCACCTATATAAGCTGAACTTCAATAAAGTTGGATCTAAACAACAATTTGAAGAATGGCATCAGTGATAACAGAAATGTTAATATTTATAAGCTCAAATTAATTTCATTTCACCACACTGCTCTTTTAGAAAAAACATTAATCCATGTGCTTCTGTCAAATAAGTCATTATAAATAAACATTAAACCTACATGAAGTGCAATTTATTAGATTCAACACAACCCACCATCATAAAATGACTATTTAAAAATGTTTAATGCTATACCTAACTGGAGAAATGCAACATACGCTTGTATATCACTCATGAAAAGAAAGGTGCCTAAGGAAAATTAAGCTGTTAACCTTTAAAATGTAAAATATATCAACATTATTTCTTATTAATTAGGAGTTTTGGAATTGTTACTGACTTTTAAAGTTTGGTATTAGTAATAGTTCTGTTTTTCTAGGTTAAGCATTTATACAATTTTAATTAATATGGGCCATGTAAAAATATATTCATTATTGTGCCTTAAACCGGAAGATATAAACTGTATTACAGCATCTGTCTGCAGCCTATAAGTTACAAGATATTGGCACCTTAAAGTACAGTATAGTTTTGAACAGAGCAGAGAAGGATTACAACTTCAATGAGGTTGTTTTACTGCCTGTGTCTAGCTGGGGAGATTGCTGTTCACTTCCTGCTCTGCAGACACAACAGGAAGTAAGAGAAAATGTCTCTTAACTGAACAGACTTCCCATCTTAGAGAGTTGTCATAGAAACAGGTATCCCAAACTAAGGTATTTCCCTCCCTTCTCTGGTAATAGTTTTACATTGTTGGATTTACTGTCTGTATCAATCTAAGGCCCCCTTCACACATGCGGATCATTTGTTTGGCCAGTTCAGTCACTTAAAAAAAAAAAAAATATGAAGTTTACCTCAGTTTGTCATCCGTTTTCATCCATTTTCATCCTTTTTTCTCATAGTTAGGCCGCGTACACACAACCGAGAAACTCGATGGGCGAAACACATCATTTTCCCCGTCGAGTTCCTTGTTCGGCTGTCAAAAAACTTGTCGAGCCAAATTTTCCCATTGCCCGTCGAGGAAATAGAGAACATGCTCTCTTTTTGGCTCGACAAGTTCCTCGACAGTGTACACACTACCGGTTTTCTCGGCAGAATACGTCTCCCATCGAGTTTCTTGCTGAATTCTGCCAAGGAAACCGGTCGTGTGTACGCGGCCTTAGTGTTTCGCTGAAGCCATTTATTATCAATCAACTATGTTTACTCTTTTTAAATCATAATGACAGCAGAAACTACCCAAATGATCCTGATCAAAATGTTACATACCCCAGTTTTTAATACCATGTATTGCCCCCTTTAACATCAATGACAGCTTGAATTATTTTGTTGTATTTTGTGTATGAGGCTCTATATTTTCTCAGATGGTAAAACTGCCCAATCCTCTTGGCAAAAAGCCTCCAGTTACTGTAATTTCTTGGGCTGTCTTGCATGAACTGCACGCTTACAATCTCCCCAGAGTGACTCAATGATATTGAGGTCAGGATACTGAGATGGCCACTTTAGAACCTTCACTTTATTCTGCTGTAGCCAATGACAGATCAACTTGGCCATGCGCAGATTCCTGGCTGATGAAAGCAAATGTTCCTCTGGTATTTTTTGATAACATACTGCATTCATCTTGCCATCAGTCCCATCACTCCAAATGACTTTGTGCCAGAAGGTTTGAAACTTGTCTCTGTGCCGTTTGGCGTATTGTAAGTGGGATAATTTGTGGCATTTGTGTAGTAATGGCTTTCGTCTGGCGACTCAACCATGCAGCCGATATTTCTTAAAGTGCCCTGTGAAGTTATTTGTGGGTTTTTCTTTGTATCCCAAACAATTTTCCTGGCAGTTGTGGCTGAAATTTTAGTTGGTCCGCCTGACCGTGGTTTGGTTTTAATAGAACCCCTCTTTTTCCACTTCTTGTTAGAAATCTAAAAGTAATGAAGCTGCACTAAGCCAACCAAGTGAAAATCATTTGAAAAAATATTAATATATGACTACAATGTATTGCTCCCTTTAACATCAATGACAGCTTGAATTCTTTTGTGGTATTTGTGTATGAGGCTCTTTATCTTCTCAGATGTTAAAACTGCCCATTCCTCTTGGCAAAAAGCCTCCAGTTCCTGTAAATTCTTGGGCTGTCTTGCATGAACTGTACGTTTAAGATCTCCCCAGAGTGGCTAAAGTTGGATCTAAACAACAATTTGAAGAATGGCATCAGTGATAACAGAAATGTTAATATTTATAAGCTCAAATTAATTTCATTTCACCACACTGCTCTTTTAGAAAAAACATTAATCCATGTGCTTCTGTCAAATAAGTCATTATAAATAAACATTAAACCTACATGAAGTGCAATTTATTAGATTCAACACAACCCACCATCATAAAATGACTATTTAAAAATGTTTAATGCTATACCTAACTGGAGAAATGCAACATACGCTTGTATATCACTCATGAAAAGAAAGGTGCCTAAGGAAAATTAAGCTGTTAACCTTTAAAATGTAAAATATATCAACATTATTTCTTATTAATTAGGAGTTTTGGAATTGTTACTGACTTTTAAAGTTTGGTATTAGTAATAGTTCTGTTTTTCTAGGTTAAGCATTTATACAATTTTAATTAATATGGGCCATGTAAAAATATATTCATTATTGTGCCTTAAACCGGAAGATATAAACTGTATTACAGCATCTGTCTGCAGCCTATAAGTTACAAGATATTGGCACCTTAAAGTACAGTATAGTTTTGAACAGAGCAGAGAAGGATTACAACTTCAATGAGGTTGTTTTACTGCCTGTGTCTAGCTGGGGAGATTGCTGTTCACTTCCTGCTCTGCAGACACAACAGGAAGTAAGAGAAAATGTCTCTTAACTGAACAGACTTCCCATCTTAGAGAGTTGTCATAGAAACAGGTATCCCAAACTAAGGTATTTCCCTCCCTTCTCTGGTAATAGTTTTACATTGTTGGATTTACTGTCTGTATCAATCTAAGGCCCCCTTCACACATGCGGATCATTTGTTTGGCCAGTTCAGTCACTTAAAAAAAAAAAAATATGAAGTTTACCTCAGTTTGTCATCCGTTTTCATCCATTTTCATCCTTTTCTTTTTCTCATAGTTAGGCCGCGTACACACAACCGAGAAACTCGATGGGCGAAACACATCATTTTCCCCGTCGAGTTCCTTGTTCGGCTGTCAAAAAACTTGTCGAGCCAAATTTTCCCATTGCCCGTCGAGGAAATAGAGAACATGCTCTCTTTTTGGCTCGACAAGTTCCTCGACAGTGTACACACTACCGGTTTTCTCGGCAGAATACGTCTCCCATCGAGTTTCTTGCTGAATTCTGCCAAGGAAACCGGTCGTGTGTACGCGGCCTTAGTGTTTCGCTGAAGCCATTTATTATCAATCAACTATGTTTACTCTTTTTAAATCATAATGACAGCAGAAACTACCCAAATGATCCTGATCAAAATGTTACATACCCCAGTTTTTAATACCATGTATTGCCCCCTTTAACATCAATGACAGCTTGAATTATTTTGTTGTATTTTGTGTATGAGGCTCTATATTTTCTCAGATGGTAAAACTGCCCAATCCTCTTGGCAAAAAGCCTCCAGTTACTGTAATTTCTTGGGCTGTCTTGCATGAACTGCACGCTTACAATCTCCCCAGAGTGACTCAATGATATTGAGGTCAGGATACTGAGATGGCCACTTTAGAACCTTCACTTTATTCTGCTGTAGCCAATGACAGATCAACTTGGCCATGCGCAGATTCCTGGCTGATGAAAGCAAATGTTCCTCTGGTATTTTTTGATAACATACTGCATTCATCTTGCCATCAGTCCCATCACTCCAAATGACTTTGTGCCAGAAGGTTTGAAACTTGTCTCTGTGCCGTTTGGCGTATTGTAAGTGGGATAATTTGTGGCATTTGTGTAGTAATGGCTTTCGTCTGGCGACTCAACCATGCAGCCGATATTTCTTAAAGTGCCCTGTGAAGTTATTTGTGGGTTTTTCTTTGTATCCCAAACAATTTTCCTGGCAGTTGTGGCTGAAATTTTAGTTGGTCCGCCTGACCGTGGTTTGGTTTTAATAGAACCCCTCTTTTTCCACTTCTTGTTAGAAATCTAAAAGTAATGAAGCTGCACTAAGCCAACCAAGTGAAAATCATTTGAAAAAATATTAATATATGACTACAATGTATTGCTCCCTTTAACATCAATGACAGCTTGAATTCTTTTGTGGTATTTGTGTATGAGGCTCTTTATCTTCTCAGATGTTAAAACTGCCCATTCCTCTTGGCAAAAAGCCTCCAGTTCCTGTAAATTCTTGGGCTGTCTTGCATGAACTGTACGTTTAAGATCTCCCCAGAGTGGCTCACCCTTGACAAAGTCACGTGTGCAGTGACTCAACACATCAGGAGGAGCTTGGTGACATCACTTCCGGTTACGGCCGTGACCAGAGGTCCCTGCATATGATGTTTATTTTACTCTCTGGAGTTTTTTGCCATTTTATTGTTATCGCTTACTTTTAATAAGTAAAAAAAAACTGCTTTTAAATCTACTACACTATAGAGAACCGTATTTTTTGCCTCTAAAAAATAGGTACAGCTGCAGTGATCACCTGTCCAGGATACACCAAGGAGAAAAAAGCCATTGCTGTTTGCTGTTCAGCACCGTTTGATGCACTACTAGACCTGTTGGGTTCCATCTATGAGGTGAGAGGCTAGCACCACTAGGGGAGGATTTGTGAAATAATTCTGTTATATATACACACACCTGCAGATTTGGTCTCCCTTACCCATCCCTCTCCCCCTTTCTCCATTTTGTTTCCATATGAAACCATCCTGCTGCTCAAAAGACAGATTTTCTCCCTGGATTATCAGATTTTTAGTGGATACACTATTTTATGCACTTTATATATGGACTTGTTTATCGCTTTTCATAATTTTCTTTTATGGATTTTTTCTAGTTAATTGATTTATTTAAATGTCATCTCGATGTGATGCACTTTATATTAGATTTATTCATCTTATATTGTTATATTTACTTAGCACTTTATTATTAGAGTAATTAACGCTCCTTCAATATCTTTACACATTTTCACAGGTGCTGGCAACACTATACAAGTCTAGCTGCTGTTTATGGCCTCACTTTAGCACTTTATTACTATTACTATTATTATTCCTTTGGTCTGTTGAACACTTTGGTAGCGCATTAGTATTTTATTGCTTATTAATATAAAAGAAAGACCTAAACAAAAGAAAAAAAAACGATGCCCTATTCCAGCCTAGAAAAGGAGGAGGGGTGGAGAGGCGGGATGGTTGTTGGGAAGGTGAAGGTCAGCTTGTCAGGTCATCTGCGGTCAGGTGACAGATGCACACCGTTGGGGTCAGGAGTGCACCACTAAGATAGTGGACCCTACGGCTGACTGCTGCGGACGGAACACTGGGTGGCTAAGGAAAGCAGGTCCACTGGAGCACTAACAGGAATCCCACAGGGAGCTAGAGCCTAAGATTCCCCAGGGCATGGAGTCTAAGATCCAGCAGTGGTGAGGATGGACTGGGCTGCAACTGGATCTGGGTCGCGGCCCCCAGAGTCCCCCAGCTCACGCTCACAGTAGGCTATAGAGACAAGAGGGGAAGCAGCAGCTCAGGAAACAAGAGATAGTGAGGGGATAAGCCAAAGGTCAGGCAGAAAAGGATAAACAAAGCACACGCCAAAGATCAAGGTCACAAGCAGACAGGGATAGTCGAGAACAGGACAAGATCGGTAAAACAGAGACAGACGTAGCATACAGGAACTCAAACACACAATGGCGTAACAAACACTGTTGATCAACACGGCTGGCTTGCAGTGCACAGGTTAATATAGAGTTCCCTGATAGGGCCTGGGGTGGAGCCATGCTAGAGGAGAGATTGCTTAAGCAGCCAGGTGAGAGTGGCTGGCCTCTAAGGTGAACACATGGAGAAGGTAAGCTGACAGACAAACATTACTGCATATCCATGACACCGCTTTAAGGCACAGGGCACACAAATACTACCTTTTACTTTATGCTTGGAATGATTTGCTGCAGTGTTATCCTGGCAGGGGTTGCATTCAATAGAACTAAGAATGCAAATAATGTTGGTTGATTTTGGTACAATGCATCAAAATGCATCATCAAAGGGATTCTAAAGCCTCACATGTTTTTTTCTATCAATTACATCTATTAGCTACATGGAGCATCCATTCATCATTATTTGTTTATACATATTATACCTGTAATCATATATTACTAACCATTATTATCTGGATTATCAGCAATCCTTGCTCTTTTGTATATGAGATTCCAGCCAGCACAGCAAGCTCCCACATTTACACAAACAAGGTTTCAGGACTACACGTCCTATTATACTTTGCACTAATGTGCATGTCCTCCTCTTCACTTTAATAGCAGTTGACACAAGGACAAGCAGACTACCTGTCTGCTCCCTCCTCCCAGTCATGCCCATTCCCCACCTCTCAGGCACAATGTCAATTATAAATTACAGGAGGTGGGATTTCCGTGTCCTCCAATCAGGGATGCCCTTGCATGCAGTCACAGGCAGCATCAGGAGACTAGTATGTATGTAGTCATAAGTTTGGGAGCAGGCAGGCGCAGATGACCCTATTGGATTAGCATTGGACAGTTGGCACTGATGAGAAGAGATCAGTGGAAATGTCTCAAATAGAGAAAGAAAATTAATATAAAGGAACATCTGTAAAACAACAGGTTAGCCATTGTTGATTAAGGCTTTTGATAAAGAACATGCATTTAAAATAAAACAATTTGGGTTTAATATTACTTTAAAGCCAGTCTGAAGGTTAATATTTTACTAAGACATTTGGCTTACAATTTATTTTGCACACCAGATGCCAGGGCCACTTGACGTGTGCTGTGGTTATGTATGGAGTATATATCCTATGACTTTTTGTATAAAAAGGATGCTTTCTACTTTCTTCTTTTTTTTTTTTTTTATGGTAATATTAATGAGTCAAACTCTGCAGCTAACTCTAAACTAAGGACCAGCCACTTCCATTTATCTGGAATGAAGTGCACTAAACCATGAGTGCTGTCAACAGCCTTGTGATTAGGGATTCCTGTCACTTTCTTCAATGTTAGATTGCTGTCCTGTCAATCATGCAGAATAATTTGGCGCTGTAATGGTTTTGAGTTCCAATCTTACAAGTTGTGCAAAAAAAGCATGTTCAGCAGGGCAGCAAAATTAGTGGCATTTTCAAAGTGCATTTGTAGTTTATTATGGAATGTTAGGAACAACTTCAAAACAAGATAACCAGGAGCTGAAGCGTCAGGAAATAATGTTTTCTTATTTCTTACATGATGCTCTAATTTATTCAAATGAGTTAACAGATTTAAGGCAAAGAAAGTATAATAATCAGTGATATATAATTATTACTAACAGCAAGGTACTAATCCACATAATTAGTGCATGCAGTGATTGAACAATTAAAATTAAAGAATAACCTCAGGCAACAAACTTAAACTAAAAAAGGCTAGCTAGGGAACATTGCAGTTAAAGTTGCCTCTACTGCATCAACCATGGTTTTAAAAATCAATTGGAGCCAGATTCAGATTATGTGATGTGCAACCTCTTGTCACATGACTCTATGCTGTGATAAATACTCTTTAGGACCTTACTGGAAGGTGAACACGAGAGCAACTGTATGGCAGACTGGTAAAATCTGTAAACCTAATAATCCAGGGATTAAAGCAGTAGAAAAATGCAATTTTTGTTTTTTGCTTTTATTTTTAAAACCTACAAACTGCATGGTCTTCCTTCCTTCCTTCCTTCCTTCCTTCCTTCCTTCCTTCCTTCCTTCCTTCCTTCCTTCCTTCCTTTGTTGCTGCATGCCTCTAAATCACCTATTACTTTAATACTGTGGTATCCAGGTCCAGAATCGCTCTCTAGGTACAGGATTGAGATTTACAGGCCTCTGTGCTACCTGTTTCTCTCCTGCTGGGTATAGCACTCTTGGGCACCTTCCCTCCTTTTTCACTACTGGCTTCTCACATAGAATGACGCACATTACTTTGAAGGTCGGGCGGACAAGCACAATTTTAAGGCTTTGTTTTTAATTGAAACATGAAATGTCCATCTATAGCACCATTTGATTGATTACAAATGATACTTCTCACACCCCTGATAAAGAAGATACTTGCTCTCTGGAACATGTCGGGTGGAAGAAGCCATATTTTACCATCGCCATTCTTACAGTTGGTGTATCAATAGCTGTTCATATCATGTATTCAATATTCTCATGTTTCTTTTATCCAGTAATGTATCAATAAAATTATTTGTTTTTCTAAATTTCATTTTTCACCTGCAATATGATTTAAGTGCTTATAAAGTCCCACCAGTAGGGGAACTCCCACCTTTTGTGTTCCTTCCAGGTTGAAAAAGCCGCAATGACATTAACCTGGAAGGAACACAAAAGGTGGGAGTTCCCCTACTGGTGGGACTCCCACCTTTTGCAGTTTATTTTTTAGGGACTTTATTCCCCTTTCGATGCTACATTGCAATGCGATAAAATTAGGTTGGCAAGGACCCAAATTAGCACAATGCCGACTTTTTACAGGTTTGTGATCGATGCAATTCTAAATAATTTTGCATTCGTTTATGTGAGCATTTGACACTAATACAGTAAACACAAATGTCATTTAGGTCATGAGACTTCATTGTTGGGAAGTAAGAATTAATCTGCAGAGAGAATTTTCTTTTTATATATACAAGTACACAGATATAGATCTACTGTATATATATATATATATATATATATATTGTAAACGTTGGGGGTAATTAACTCTTGTGGCAGATGCGTTTTTTGTGCAGTGAGTCAACACCAAACAGGCATATAATGTTAAGGGCCTGGTAGCCCACGTTTATTAAAGGAAAAAAAAGAAACAAAAGTCCATTCAGGAATCCCACGCAGGGGTTTAAACATTATCCAAAAATAAATGAAAATAACAGCCCACCTGGCTACTCTTCAACAGCACTGCTGCTATAGGTATTGGTTCCTCAAACCATAAGCTCCTCCAGACCCACAGACCTGGATGCACAAGTTTTGGGCTTCTTAAACGCACACAGCTTGAAGTCCCTTAATGCACACAGCTTTAGGCTTCTTGGGCGCACACAGCTTTGAAGCCCTTCAACGCACACAGCGTTTGTTCTCACACAGAGACACTCACCAGCAGCCACTGCTCCCACTTCCTTCACCTTCCTTCCCCTCTCCTTCCTTTAATGAGCTGTCTGCACCTGGGAAGGCAGATTGCAAGCTATCTTAAAAACCTGGACACAGGTTGGAGATCCAGTCCCACCCAGATCCCAGCTCTGCAATCTGGTTATATGCAGACCGTGTGTCCATTTCATCATCATTTTTATAGTTACAGTAGCGCCTACTGTTACAATATATATATATATATATATATATATATATATATATATATATAATTCTTTCTGCAGATTAATCCTTACTTCCCAACAATAAAGTCTCGTGGCCTAAATGACATTTGTGTTTACTACATTAGTCTCAAATGCTCACATAAACTAATGCAAAGTTATTTAGAATTGCATCGATCACAAACCTGTAAAAAGTCGGCATTGTGCAAATTTGTGTCCTTGCCAACCTGATTTTATCTAATTGCCATGTAGCATCAAAAGGGAATAAAGCCCCTAAAATAAACTGCAAACCTTCACATACAGTTTTACTGCTTCATTATGCTACATACAAATCACACATGTGATATCCTTTTAATCAGCAGACTTTGACAGTTATATTTCAAGGTGCACACTGTGGTTGTGCTAATTACAAAAAAATTGTATATTAGCATTACATTTAAAGCGGAGTTCCACCCCCCTCCGGTATTACATTTGGCACCTTTCAGGGGGAGGAGGGAGCAGATATCTGTGTAATCCAGTTATTTGCTCCCACTTCCAGGCATTGGTCGCCACGGCGACCCAAGCTATATCTGGCACCTCCTCCGTCTCCCCCTGCTGTCTTCTGGGAGACACACAGGTCCTGGAAGACAGCAGGCACCAGTGGGATCTTGCAGCGTGACTTGCGCACCATCTCTCCACATCCTCATTTAGCAAGGTCGTTCAGTGCTCAAGGTCCCAAACCTCCAACCAATCTTTCCAAATAGCATCAAATTTCCCTTGATTGTTTCTATGTAGGTAAATATATTTCTCCTTTACTAAAGTTTCCCTTAGTTGTGTTCTCCATTCCTCTACCGTCGGAGGATATATGGAGATCCATTTCTGCGCAATTTACGTCAATTTACGTGCCAAAAACAGGCATCTCGCTATTGCACTATAAATGTTTGTTGATATATTAGGTTTATTTACTATATTTAACAAACATATTCTTGGATCTAATATTAATTTTATACCTAGTGTATTATTAATGTTTTGAATTATACCTTCCCAATATCTTTGGAGTTTGGGACACCTCCAAAGCATGTGTATACGTTTGGCTGGGTCACCTCTACATCGAGGGCATAAGGGAGAATCCCTGAGTTTCCACTTAAACAATTTTTCCGGGGTATAATATGATCTGTGTAAGATAAACAATAGTGTTAATTTTTGAGTAGTAGAAAGTGAGACCTCTAAGATCGCCGAGAGAGCCTCCGATCACTGAACATCTGACAATGGGCCAAGGTCTCGTTCCCATTGTAACCTGGCCGGAAACGCTAATTTTTTTTTAACTTACTATTCTAAGTAAAAAAAAAAATACATGTAAATACTTATAATCCTGCTGTTATACATTTGCATGTTTCTCTCGTCAGGCTAATAAAATAGCATGCACATGTATAACTGAGCCTTAGCACTATGGGAGTATGTGATACTTAAGATTTCCATTTTGGTTGTACTGTATCTGTCAAATTGAACTTTCCAATATACTGAGACTCTTGACTAAAGTCTACCGCACTGAAAAAAAAAAAAAAACATTGCATCGCAATTACATTATAAACTTGTTGATTTCAATATCCTGGATGTTCACACACTGTTTTCAATGTGTAAAACTAGATGTGTTTTACATGAAACTTCAGACCATGTTTGTGTTCATCTTCTCTTGTGATAGTGATACCTCCTAAGACCTAAATACTGAATATGAGATATTTAACAGTTCTATACTTAACATCAGTTTAAGAACAACTGTGGAAGCAACCAAACAAATGTTGCTTTGTAGCCTTGGGTCATTTTTAACATTAACAGTAATTTATTATTTAGTATATACAACATGGTATTCTGTTGAGTGTTATTTTGTCTTTCAATTTATTTACTCATCATTTATTGAAAACTGCTGTGTAAAACAAAACTAGCAGACACCACCTTCAGTGCATATGTTCCCTTTCCTGCTGAAAAGCCAAAATATAAAAGTTGAATCAAACGGCTCCGGGATCTAAGTAAGAAAATGTTTTCTGCTATTGACACTGTCTTTAAAAAAACACTGATGTACTTTTTCCAATGTTTTATTTTTATTTTTTACGATTATATCTTTATTTAGTAAATAAATAACACCCAAACAAGTGGGGAAACTCTTCCATAACATTTTAAAATATTGTAAACTAAGATACAGTATGTGTACATGGATGTAAATACCACACACAGTGTTAAATAAGGGGACCTCTTTATGTGAAAAGGAAACACTGCTACCTTGGCCACTCAGCTCAAAATGACAATTCCTTTGTAAATCCACTCCTCCACACCAACCCCATACCATGTACACTTCCTTTACAAATGCTCCCTTGTTGATCCTGCTGATTGGCTCCGCCTCTGACCAGTCAGTTCACGATTGTGCCTCCGGCAGAGCATGATTCCCCCCCAGAACTACTGCACAGAACGATGTACAGGTACTTCCTTTAGGCCCCTTTTACACTGGGGTGTTTTTCGAGCGTTATTCGAGCGTTATTCGAGCGTTATTCAAGCGTTATTTGAGCGTTATTCAAGCATTTTTTCGAGCGAAGTCTCATCTGCAATCTCAATGTGCTGGTAAAGCACCACTTAGGCCCCTTTCAGACTGGGGCAGGAGCCGCAGTGGCGGTATAGTGCCGCTAAAAATAGCATCGCTATACCATCGGATTTGCCGCGGGAATCGGCCGCTAGCGGTGCGGTATTAACCTCCACCAGCGTCCGATAAAGGGTTAATACTGCCCGCAATGCGCCTCTATAGATGTACGTTGTACTGGTTTCACACAATAAAACATCACATGAGAAATATTGCACATGAATGGAAAAAATATTACAACCCAGAAGAACATGCAGTCATTCGTAACTACGAAGTTATTATTTATAAAAATATGTATATGACAATATGTATGACACAATATCCTTTTATAAATTGTGATGAGAGTCAAGCAGCAACATGTTAGTCTTCTTTTTTCTGTCATCCTATGGAGCAGTATGGAGCAGAAAATAGGTTCTACCCTATTTGACCAGAACTCTTGGGACTAGCTCATTCAATATCTTTTTTTTTTTGACCACCCTTGTTGCTTTTGCTGTACCTACTGTGTATGTATATATATTTTTTTAAAGTTTATTTATATCAATGAACCACTTCAGCTCCTGAAGTGGTTCATTAATATAAATAACCATTAATAAACGACTTCTCTCAAAAAAAAGAGCGAATTTTTTGAAAAAAACACAATATTTTGTACTTTTTCCTATAATAAATATCCCAATTTCTTTTTTTTTTTAAAGCTAATTTTTTCTCAGTTTAGGCCAATATGTATTCTTCTACATATTTTTGGTAATAAAAATTGCAATAGATCGTATATTCAATTTGTTTGCACAAAAGTTATAGCATCTACAAAAAAGGGGATAGATTTATGGCATCTTTATTATTATAATTTTTTTTTACAAGTAATGGCTCTTTTTATCGGGACTGTGATATTATGGCGGACACATTGGACACTTTTGACAAATTTTTGGGACCATTGGCATTTATACAGCGATCAGTACTATAAAAATGCACTGATTACTGTAAAAATGTCACTGGCAGGGAAGGTGTTAACACTAGTGGGCGATCAAGGGGTTAAATGTGTTCACTGACTGTGTGTTCTAACTGTGAGGGGGGGGGGACTGACTAGAAGAAATGACAGATCGTGATTCCTAGCTATTAGGAACTCACAATCTGTCCTCACAGAACAGAACAGGGATGTGTGTATGTGTGTTTACACACACATCCCTGTTCTGCCTCTCGTACCTGCGATAGCAAAGACCGTTAGCCACGAGCATCGGCACCCCTGCAAAGGGTCCTACATACAGCTACGGCGATTCGTGGGATCTTGCCACCTGCCGCCGTATAGATTTGTTTTTACATTAAAATGTTCTTTTTTAATTCATTTCAATTTTGAATTTAAACAAAAACTAATTACATTATAATTTAGTTTGGATTAGTTTAAATTCCTTCCTATTGTGATTCAGAAATTCAGATACATCTGAATTTCCGAATATGAAAAAATGTGTCCAGATTTAGATTCGGAACAAAAATCGCCCAATGTTGATCAACAACCTCTATGACTTTGGCAACCATATTCCCTAAACTGAGAGGTTATTCAGAACACCTAACAGGCTAGCATCCCTCATCAAGACCTTCTAATTCATCAAAAGGAAGAATTTCCCGGTATTCAGCATTAGTGTGGTTCTCCACTATTCCAATATCAATCTGGTCTTGACTGTGGAAGCTGTACCTTCATCTTAGCTGTATATAGGACTAAACCCAAGAAATCCATGCATTCAATTGGAAACAAGGCCGACATCTGAAGGTTCAGTACTCAGCTGTACACTCCAGGACTGCTGGACATTGTACGTCCATTCAACTCTTTTGATCTAACTATTCTGTTAGAATGTCTAATTATATGCAAAGTGTCAGTGCTTACATTAAAGTGCAAAGCGTACATTCTTAAAAAAGAAGAAAGGTGTATGTGACAAAAAATAAATTGATAATTAAAAAATTATTAAACAAATAATCTATTGTGATAAAATGTGCAACAAAAATTATAAAATGGTTGGTAAGTAAATAAATCAAATGTTCTATTGGACAATACCAGAGCTCAAAGTGATAGTGCAGAGCTGTTCCACGTCAATCCACTCCATGTAAATTGGGCCCCTGCCCCAATGGGTCCAGACTCACCAAATGTAGTTGATATCTTTAAGCTTAAAAATGCTGCCAAAAAAGATCAAATGAAAGCTTTCCACAGCTCCGCTGTGCATGGCTGGGTGTCCTTAGTGCTGTTTTCTATTACACAGACCAGGTTGGAGCTCACATGTATATAAAGCAGAGAGGGATATCATTGTGCAAAATGTCTTTATTAAAACAAATTAAAACATTAAAAGACCACTCACATTGTTGTGCTGCCCTGTGTTGTAATTGATATTGTACAGGTGTTCTAATATTAGTTTAATTCTTGATATTAACCACTTGTCGTCTGCCCACCGTCAAATGACGGCGGGCAGAGGACTCCATTATCCTGACATCACGTCATATGACGTGATGTCCCTTTAAAGCCACGGGCGGGCGCGCGCGCGTTGCCGGCGGCGCGCGCGCGCACCCGCCGCTCTGCGGGGATCCCGTGCGAGTGCCCGGTTGCAACGATCGCCGCCGGGCACACGCGATTGCTCAGTAACTGAGCGGGGACGTGGAGCTCTGTATATAAACACAGAGCTGCACGTCCCTGTCAGGGAGAGAGGAGATCGATTGTGTCCCTTGTACATAGGGACACAATCGGTCACCTCCCCCAGTCACCCCCCCCTCCCCCTACAGTTAGAACACTCATAGGACACACATTTAACCCCTTCCCCACCCCCTAGTGGTTAACCCCTTCACTGCCAGTCACATTTATACAGTAATCAATGCATATTTATAGCATTGTTCACTGTATAAATGTAAATGGTCCCAAAAATGTCAGAAAAGTGTCCGAAATGTCCGCCATAACGTCGCAGTCCCAATAAAAAAATCGCAGATCGCCTCCATTAATAGTAAAAAAAAAATAAAAAAAAAAATGCCATAAACGATCCCCTATTTTGTAAACACTATAAATTTTGCGCAAACCAATCGATAAACGCTTATTGCATTTTTTTTTTACCAAAAATATGTAGAAGAATACGTATCGGCCTAAACTGAGGGAAAAAATATATTTTTTATATATTTTTTGGGTTAAAATATTGCATTTTTTTTAAAATTGACGCTCTATTTTTGTTTATAGCGCAAAAAATAAAAACCGCAGAGGTGATCAAATACCACCAAAAGAAAGCTCTATTTGTGGGAAAAAAAGGACGCCAATTTTGTTCGGGAGCCACGTCGCACGACCGCGCAATTGTCAGTTAAAGCGACGCAGTGCCGGAAGCTTATATTTTGTCTGGGCAGGAAGGGGGTGTAGGTGCACAGTAGGCAAGTGGTTAAAGCCTTGTTTTAAAATAAAATAAATAAAATAAAAATAAATACCAAACATGTTATACTTACCTGCTCTGTGCAATGGTTTTGTACAGAGCAGTCTGGATCCTCCTCTTCTCATGTCCCTCATCGGTGCTCCTGGCCCCTCCCTCCTGCTGGGTGTCCCCACAGAAAGCAGCTTGCTCAGGGGCACCCATGCAGGCGCACACCCAAGCCATGGCTCTGTGTGTTCATACATACACAGAGCCACAGCTCGGTCCTGCCCCCTCTATCTCCTGATTATCTCACTGGCTGTAAATAACAGCAGCAGGAGCCATTGGCTCACGCTGCTGCCAAAAGGCAAGGCTCTCGTTGACATTGCTGGATCGAGAGGGGGCTCAGGTAGGTATTAGGGGGAGCTGGGGCTGCTGCACACAGAATGCACAAAGGTAAACCAGTTTAAAACACAAATGGGCAATATAATAAATATAACTACCACTTCAAGTGAGAGGCTTACAGTATCTAACCACATTGCAGTAGCTCAACTGCATGGTTAAAATTTGACACATATTAACAAAGGACAGTTTATTAAGATTTTATTACTCTAATTTAATAACAATTCCAGCTGTGCAGACAATAAAATGTACTCAGCCTTCAAAGTTTCCTATTTAAAGTACTGGGAAGGCTGCAATTAATGCTACTTTAAAGATTTTGTCAAAAATGTACCTTTAATTTGACGATAAAAATAAGCTGTGCTGCTAAGTCAGTAATACCACTTTATGTATCTGTTTGCAGAATTCATTGAAAGATAATTGAAAAAATAATAGCATTTCTGCACCTGGGTACAGAAACCTGCCTATTATTGTAGATAACTTTTATTTTGCATCGAGCACCCAGTTCTGTTCATCATAATGAGAAAAACTGTGCTGCTAATACAGTCAATGCCACCGTGATGCAATAAACCCTGTCAACAAAAGAAGTGCTATGCTGCAAATATAGGCACACTGAATTACAAATTAGAAATTTTCTTTGTGCTGTAGAAGTTATTGCAGTGTTTAGATGATCTCAGGCATATTTTGTGAAATGATTCACCCTGTCCTTTGTTAATAAGATTTTTTTTTTTGTTCTAACGTAAAAGGAATCTGTCACCATCACCAATGAAAGGCCACTTGGGTATTCAGCAGTCTACTAATCAGATAAATTAACACATTCCTGGAGAATCTGTCAGTGACTGGATTAATGTAACAGTGCAATACTAATTTCAATAATAAACTCACACTGAGCTCAGGAATATTGAATAATTATCTCTGATGTCCAGACACAAATCAGTGTCAATAGCTTCTAGCTCTTCACAGCTTTCTGTTATATATTGAAGATATAAATTAAAGGTGCCATAACTGCTGGTTTTGTGAGAATAGAATGCCCTGTACACACGGTCGGAATTTCCGATTGGAAAAGTCAGATGGGAGCTTTTCGTTGGATATTCCTAAGGTGGGTATGCCCAATTGGACTTTTTCCATCCGAAATTCCGACAGACTTAGATAGAGATCCTGGGCCAGATCCACAGAGCCAGTATGCCGGTGTATCTCCTGATCCGCCGGCTTACTTTCAAATTACCTGCGTCGTATCATTAGTTTGAATCCTCAAACCATGATACGACGGCTTCGGGCTTCGAGACGACAGGCTTACGTCTTCGTACGCCTTCGGATCTACGCTGCAATATTTTTGCGCCCGCTGGGTGGAGTTTGCGTCGTTTTCCGCATCGGGTATGCAAATTAGCTTTTTACGGCGATCCACGAAGTTACGATCGCCTGTCACATTCTCTTACGTCGTCGCTAGTCGGCTTTTTCCAGCGTATAGTTAAAGCTGCTATTATCCGGTCTATAGTTAGACTGGCCATGTTAAGTATGGGCGTCGTTCCCGCGTCGAATTTTCAATTTTTTTTTTTTTTGCGTAAGTCATGCGTGAATAGGAATGTACGTAATTTACACTACAAAAAAAAAACAACGTTTCGACGTAATTTTGCGCAATTACACGGCGGGAAATTTCTGAACGGAGCATACGCAGTTCGATTGCCGCGGGGATGCGCCTGATTTAAATGATTCACGCCCCCTAATCGCGTAATTCGATTCCGCCGCGAGAAATACACTACGCCGCCGTACCTTAAGGGCCGAAATCTTCCTGGATTCGACTTAGAGCCAGGTAAAATACGGCGGCGTAGTGTATCTCTGATACACTGTGCCAGGGCAATTCTCTGTGGATCTGGCCCCATGTATTCATGATGAGATCATGGAAAAAAATTCTATCGAAAAATCAGTACGTCTGTATACATGGGTGCTCGGTCTGGTAAAACTAGCATTCATAATGGAGATAGCACATTCGTCATGCTGTAACGGACTGAAAAGCATGAGGCTGAAAAGCGCCAATTGTCTCTCACCAAACTTTTACTAACACGAGATCAGCAAAAGCAGCCCATAGGGTGGCGCCGTTGGAATTTAACTTCCGTTTTATACTGCCATCGTACGCGTGACCGTGTGTATGCAAGACAGCTTGAGCGGAATTCTGTCTAAAAAACCTTCCGAGTTTATTCCGACGGAAAAACTGGTCGTGTGTACAGGGCATTAAACTGAACCTAGATCAGGCTTCAGTACATGTTTACAATGGATCAGCAGTCCACTGCCTACTAGCCAAAAGCAGCAAGTATGTAGAAATTGCCTATAAAACAAATGAACAGCGCTATGACCCTGCAAATCCTGGGTAAGTCCCAATACTGTACCCTGCACTCAGCCTTTGCAAGCTGATTCTATTTAAAAAATTCAGAAGAGTTGACAACAGGGCGAGCTGTAGTCAGCTGCACTGTATTGGAATTAGATGGCAAAGGGGTATAAAATCCAGCTGACACTCAGGCCTTGTACACACGATCAGTCCAAGCCGATGAAAGCGGACTGAAGTTCAGTTTCATCAGTCCAAACCGACCGTGTGTACGCCCCATCAGTCTGTTGTCCTTCAGTCCAAAAATGTAGAACTTGCTTTAAAATCGGACCGATGGATGCCTACCGATCGGTCAAAACCGATGGTTAGTACACAAACGCATCGGTTCAAAACCCGCGCATGCTCAGAATCAAGTCGACGTATGCTTGGAAGCATTGAACTTAATTTTTTTCTGCACGTCGTTATGTTTTACGTCACCGCGTTCTGACACGATCGGTTTTTGAACTGATGGTGTGTAAGCACATCAGACCATCAGACCATAAGTCTGTGAACCGATGAAACTGAACTTCAGTCCGTTTTCATCAGTTTGGACTGATCATGTGTACAGGGCCTGACACATTTCAGCCTCTACGGGCCTTACTCATAGCAGTCTACAAATACATATAACATTGATTAAATACTTCCATCCCTTATTATTAAGAGGGATCTGAAAAAATGTAACCATTTAAAAGCAAAAAAAATTC
Source organism: Rana kukunoris (assembly GCA_029574335.1). Classification (NCBI taxonomy): domain Eukaryota; kingdom Metazoa; phylum Chordata; class Amphibia; order Anura; family Ranidae; genus Rana; species Rana kukunoris. The sequence continues at coordinate 565,896,535 of CM056049.1, read as the reverse complement.
CCCAAAAAAAGGAATTAAAACCAAAATGACACAACTCATGTAGAAATGGCATTACAAAGGATACAAATGATTGTTTCTAAAATCTTCAAGCGGGGGTTGTAGGTTTTCAAATCGACGTGTGTCTACTTTAGCTTCCTTTTTGTCCCCTAGTCTTGTATCTCTAAATCTCCCCAATATACGAGATTGGACCATTCAGGTTCCTTACCATGTGGCTATAATACGTGTAGGTATTGTAGGCTTAAAATGATTGTAAAGTCTAACTTTTTTTTTTTGTTAAAAATAACAAACATGTTACACTTACAGTACCTGCCCTGCGCAGTGTTTTTTCACAGAACAGCCCCAATCTTCCCCTTCTCGGGTCCTCTTCGTCTTTCCTGTTCCCTCTCTCCTGTTGAGTGTGCCCACAGTAAGCAGCTTGCCAAGCCATAGCTCCCTGTGTCCATTCAGACACAGAGTTGTGTCCCAGACCTCCCCCTTTCTCTCCTCATTGGCTTACTGACTTTAATTGACAGCAGCGAGAGCCAATGGCGATGCGCTGCTGTCGCAGCCAATGAGGAGGGGTGTCCCACGCAGCCTAGACCCTCCTGCAACATCCCTGTATCTAGGGGGACCTCAGGTAAGTATTGGCGGGGCTGAGGGGGGCTGCTGCACACAGAAGGCTTTTTATCTTAAAGCGGAGTTACACCCAAAAGTTGAACTTCCGCTTTTCGGAGCCCTCCCCCCTCCGGTGTCACATTTGGCACCTTTCAGGGGGGAGGGGGTGCAGATACCTGTCTAAGACAGGTATTTTCACCCACTTCCAGGAATAGAGTACTGCGGCAGCCACGCCTATACCCGCATCGCCCGCTGTCTTCTGGGAAACACAGTGTTCCCAGGAGAGAGCGGGGACCAGTGACGGCACGCCATGCTACTCGCGCAGGCGCAGTAGGGGACCTTGCAGTGAAGCCGTCTCGCTTCACTTCTCGATTCTCTCACTGAGGATGACAACGGGTGCAGCCGAGGGATGAGCGATTGCTCGTCCTCGGCTGCCGACACTGCGGGTGCGCTGGACAGGTAAGTGTCCATATTTTAAAAGTCAGCAGCTGCAGTATTTGTAGCTGCTGGCTTTTAGAAAAAAAATTGGCGGAACCTCGGCTTTAATGCATAGAATGCATTAAGATTAAAAAACGTTCTGCCTTTACAACCACTTTAACATGGTTACTAAAACCTTTACTTCTCATACCACTCGCGAGACCTTAAATATTAAAGTGGAGGTCTGCCCACTTCTTCAAAAATTAAAAACCAGCAGCTACACACACTGCAGCTGCTGGCTTTTAAAAATAGGACACTTACCTGTACTGGAGTCCAGCAATGTTGACTGCCACCGACATTGTGAGTAAGGGAAACCGGTAGCGTAGCCTTAAGGCTTCATGCCGTGAAACCCTACTGCGCATGCACGAAGCTCCGCTCCTCTCTCCTACTGGCTCGGCAACAGGAGAAAGAGGAGAGAGTTGAGCCGGGACGTCAAGTTCCTGTCCCCCCTTCCGTAGAAAGGTGACAATTGTGGGGGAGTAATTTCCCTCTGTGGAGCCCATGCTATGTCTGCCTTGATCCTCTCCACTGCCTGGTTTGGAATAAGCACCCTACACAGTTCCTGACATCATCTGGATGCGGGGAAACTGGATCGCTGGCGCTATTTTATTACTACACTAAGGTGCGCCTCCCTCCCCTTCCTCTTTTTGCAATGGCCTCCACAGTCACCAGGTTTCAATCCAACAGAGCACATTTGGGATGTGGTGGAATGGGATATTTGCATCATGGATGTACCGCCAACAAATCTGCAGCAACTGCGTGGTGCTATGTCAATGTGGACCAAAATCTCTGAGGAATGTATTCAACACCTTGATGAATCTATGCCACAAAGAATTAACCTCCGGTATGATTCCAGATTTTTCTGAAAGCTCTTGCAAGGAAATTTGCGTTTTATAATGTAATTCTTAGAAATAACTCACTTAAATCTCCACAGTCTAATCACCAGATTTATTTTTATTTTTTTATTAAAAATTATAATATAATAAATAATTATAAAAAATTATAACAAATAATAATATAATTATAGTAAAAAATTTTCAATAGTGTAATCCAACAGAGCATTTTTGCTGTCATTCTTTTTTTTTTTTTGGTATTTCCCCACAAATCGATGCTAAATTCTGGTGATTCTGATTTATTAACTGTTTTTTGGCTCTAAAACAATTTTTGATAAAGGGACACTTTTGGTTTTGCATCATGCAGGGAGAAAGAACAGTTTTTATTATATAAAAGATGTGCACAGGGCAGACCACCATGGGGGGGTGTGTATTTTTTACCAACAAATCTGCAGCTGTATGTATAGTGTTTGTTTACATTTTTGAATTTGCGTGTCCCCGTGCTACGTCGCTGGGAACGGAGTCGGCGGCACAACGCTGTGTGTGGACCCGCTCGCCAAAGCGCGGATCTCTGAGGAATGTATTCTGTGGATGCTCCGACACCTTGATGAATCTAGCACAGAAATAACCCCGAGCCACAAAGAATTAAGGCAGTTCTGAAGACAAAAGTGGGTCCAACCTGGTACTAGCAAGGTGTAGCTAATAAAGTGGCCAGTGAGTGTAGATTAGATGGAGTCAATGATAAATCAAGGTGTCCGAACTTGATATATCTAATTGGTCTTGAAAAGTGCAGGAAGAGAAATCTCTTACATAGTTTACAGTCTATAAAGTTAAAAAAGACACAGGTCCATCAAGTTCAACCTTGTGTGTGTGTGTGTGTGATTTTTATTCTCTAACAATTTCCAAAGATCTGTATAATCTGCTTCCTGAAGGCATCTAAATGTTTTTGTATGTTGTCAACATTTTCAGCTTCTTGGGGGGGGGGTAAGTTTAACATTTTTACTGCCCTAAAAGTAAAGAATCCTTTACACAATCTAGGGTTAAACTTCCTTTCTTTTAAATTCAACTTGTGGCCATGTTTCCTCTTCAGGGACTTTAGATTAAACAGTCACATCACAGTTACTGAAGTCAGCTTTGATATATTTATACATTGCAATCATATTGTCTCTTACATGCTTCTTCTACAAAGTGAATAGCTGTAATCAATCCTCATAGCTGACCCTTATTAAAGTGGATGTAAACCTGATTCATGAAATTTGAGCTGGGCACATGTATCGGCAGTGTTTTCTTATCTCAATTCAAAGCACTGTGTCCTGTTGCTTTCCTCTGCTCCTTTTTTATGTTACCAGGCTGATAACTTCTGACAGTTCTCTGTCAACTGAGATAAAAGCAGGGTGAATTTTGTGTTGGGGAGGATGCTATGAATAGATTATCAGAAAGCTGAACTATTCAACGAACAGCTCTGAAAGTCTATATCTATGTGGAGTGGGGGTGTGTGCCTTTCCACCAATCAGCTGTCTGGGATGTATACCCAGGCTTCACTGCAGTGCTGATCAGGAAGAGAAAATCTCCAAACACAATCTGATCTTTCAAAAGAATATATAAAGCTGAAGGCAGCATATATACATTAAAACTTATGTATGGAGATTTGTTTAATCTCTGTGTACCATCTGAGTCTGTTCACTTCACTGGGTAAACATGAGGGTTTATACCCACTTTCTGGTGTCTGTTTATGAAACTGTGAACAATGGTCCCGAGGATCCCGATCTTGGTTCATTAAAGGTTTATGAAACTGGGATGATATAAAACAATCCGCTGCACTTGGGCCAAATAGATATTATATACACAAATATAGAACAGTCCCTATTGTATAGTGATATAAAGTACTTGTGCTCAAAGATGGTATTTCGGTGTTTCAATGTGCTCAGACTTGGGTGCCCCACATAGATGTAGACTCACCCCCTGAAGTTAACCAACTATCGCTAGTATGGTCCTTTAAGCATGTGGGGAAGCCCCTGTAGAGATCTGCTGCTGGTGCCTTAATGCAGTGCAGTTCCTCATACAGATAAACAAACCAAAAGAATTCTCATTGTGCAAAATATCATTCCAAAAAAATTATTAAAAACATTTAAAAGTGAAAAATAACACTCACATATTAGGGTGCCTGAACATCCTGGCACGGTGACACCCATTGTATATAACATGTGATTTTCTTGAGGGAAATCTGCCCACAATGGTGGTGATCGCCCCGATCATGGTGCTGCTAAATTCCCTGCATTTGTTCGGGCGGACGTGCGTCGCGGTGATGCAGTATTCCTTTGACGCGTTTCAGCCTATCAGTTGTTAGCCATGATACTCTCACAATATTGCTAAATCTGTAATCTACAAGCATTCCCAGATCCCCCTCCATTGGATGCTCTACTAATTTGTAATTTGCATGTGTATTTTCTGAACCCATTTCTCAGTGGTGAACCTGCCAATTAACTGCCCAACCCCTTATTTTGTCAAGGACTTCATACACTGAAATTGAGTGCTTAATTTCAACTTCTAAATCATTCTTCAACAACCTGAACAGCATTGGCCCTGGGGCACACTACTCACAATCCTAGACCATTCAGACAATGAGTCGTTTATCATTACTCTTTGAACCATTCATGTAACCATTTTCCTATCCATGTATATACAATTTTATTAACTCCAACAGACCTTGTTTTATAGGTTAAACAATTATGAGGTACAGTAATAAATGCTTTAAAAAATCTAGATAAACGACGTCCACCATCCAAATTCTTACTTATTTTCTCATAGAAGGATGGCAGTTTGGTATGAAAAGATCGGTCTTTCATAAACCCATGCTGGTTGTCACTTATGATACCTTTATCACAGACACATTTCCCTCAAAATACCTTACATGTTATTGGTGTTAGGATGAAGGGTCTGTAGTAGGGTTGAGCGAACCCGAACTGTAAAGTTCGGGTTCGGTACGGACTTTGGGTTTTTCCCGAACCCGAACCCGAATAATTGGTGAAAGTTCGGGTCTGTGTTCGGAGTTCGGGGAAAAAAAATGTGCGGGTGTCCCCCCAAATTCAATAACCAGACCCTTTAGGTCTGGTATGGATATCAAGGGGAACCCCTCCGCCAATTAAAAAAAAATGACGTGGGGTTCTGGTGTGGATTTTAAGGGGAACTCCACCCCAAATAAAAAAAAATGGTGTGGAGTTCCCCCCAGATTCCACACCAGACCCCTTATCCGAGCACGTTGACCTGGCCAGCCGCAGAAAAGAGGGGGGGACAGAGTGCGCCCCCCCCTCTCCTGAACCGCACCAGGCCACATGCCCTCAACATTGGAAGGGTGATTTGGGGTGCCCCTCAAAGCACCTTGTCCCCATGTTGATGGGGGACAAGGGTCTCATCCCCACAACCATGGCCGGTGGTTGTGGGGGTATGCGGGCAGGGGGCTTATCAGAATCTGGAAGACCCCTTTAACAAAGGGGACCCCCAGATCCTGCCCCCCCCCCGTGTGAAATGGTAATGGGGTACACTGTACCCCTACCATTTCACAAAGGAAGTGTAAATAGTCGTTTTCAGAAAAAAACACACACCGTAGAACAAATTACTTTATTAATTAAACCAAATAAAAATCCAGCTGTGAAAATAGACGATTGATGCTGCTCCCTGCTCCAACGTTGTCTTCTATCCAGCGTCGGGTGATCGGTCCAGCGATTTTTTTCCAGGTTTAATTAATAAAGTAATTTGTTCTGCGGTGTGTGTGTTTTTTTCTGAAAACTACTATTTACACTTCCTTTGTGAAATGGTAGGGGTACAGTTTATCCCATTACCATTTCACACGGGGGGGCCAAGATCTGCGGGTCCCCTTTGTTAAAGGGGTCTTCCAGATTCTGATAAGCCCCCTGCCCGCATACCCCCACAACCACCGGGCAAGGGCTGTGGGGATGAGACCCTTGTCCCTATCAACCCCAAAGCACCCTCCCAATGTTGAAGGCATGTGGCCTGGTGCGGTTCAGGAGAGGGGGGGCGCACTCTGTCCCCCCTCTTTTCTGCAGCCAGCCAGGTCAACGTGCTCGGATAATGGGTCTGGTGTAGATTTTAGGGGGAACTCCACGCCATTTTTTTTTTTTAATTTGGGGTGGAGTTCCCCTTAAAATCCACACCAGACCTGAAGGGTCTGGTTATGGATATTTGGGGGGAACCCCACGTCATTTTTTTTTAAATTGACGGCAGGGTTCCCCTTAATATCCATACCAGACCTAAAGGGTCTGATAATTGAATTTGGGGGGACCCCCACACATTTTTTTTTTTTTTTTACTAAAAGTCTGTGTCCCATTGACTTCAATGGGGTTCGGAGTCCGGGTTCGGGTTCGGATTCCCGAACCCGAACTTTTTTTTTAAAGTTCGGGTCCGAACCCGAACATCCAGATGTCCACTCAACTCTAGTCTGTAGTTTTCTGGTATACATCTTGATCTTTTTTTTGTAAAACTGACATCACATATGCTTTACTCCAGGAGTCTTCAAACTTTCTAAGCAAGGGCCAGTTTACTGTCCTTCAGATGTTAGGGGGCCTGGACTGTAGCCAGAGGGAGTAAAACTTTTCCTGACATCAGTGTAACTAAACATCTTCACCTTTGGTATTACGGGGGAGAAATGTTCCCCTTATTGTTGGTGTCAGTGTCAAAAATGATGTCCCATTGATGGTATCAGTTGGCAGAATAGTGTCTTGTATCAGTGGGAGGAATAGTGCCAGATAAAGACATTCAAAGGGCCTCATCAAGGCTCCTGTTTGGAGAACACTGCTCTATGCCAATCAGTTGGTATCATTTTAATCGGTAAGTGTTTGGAAACAGCGACTGATCTAATTACCCTAGGGACTCACATTACGTCTATCTACACTGTTGTGCCTGGCTTTCAGTCAATTACAGAGGTATAAACACAATACACACATAAAATAAACAGAAAAACTGCGCCAGCAATGAGTCCAAGCAGGTCAGCACCAGACCAAAGGTGAATGAGGGGTGAATGTCATCCAAGATACAGTATGTTCCAACCACAATGAATCTGCTGATTTACAGTCTCAGTGTAAACATTTATCTATTAGCATATCGAGTATACACTTCTGTGAATCCACATATGAGTGAGACACCACCATATGGAAAGCCGCTTACCAAAGGGCAAGCTCAAATCAGCATTTGGCTATAGGCCAGCCGCGGCCTCTGTCCTCAAGGTTGGGAAACTCAGGGGATACTTCTCCAGGGTAATTCAGGATGCTAGGCTCTTACATAAATCATGCAGTCTGTGGAATTGTATGGCATATAAGAAGAAAGAGGACCATAGTGTAATTCTGTAAAAAAAAGTAATGTACTTAAAAAATCGTAGATTATAAAAACATGAAAACAATGCCGGCCGGCACTATAGGAGCTCTTCCTCCTTCAAATCGACACAGTGACATCACTACATGCCCTACGAGACGCGTTTCGTCATACGCATATGTTTTCAATGGGGATCAAGGAACAAAGGCTCCTATAGTGCCGGCCGGCATTGTTTACATTGTTTACATGCTACGGAATTACGCTATGGTCCTCTTTCTTCTTATATGCCATACGATTCCACAGACTGCCTGATTTATGTAAGAGCCTAGCATCCTGAATTACCCTGGAGAAGCATCCCCTGAGTTTCCCAATCTTGAGGACAGAGGCTGCAGCTGGGCTATAGCCAAATGCTAATTTGAGCTTGCCCTTTTGGTAAGAGGCTTTCCATAGAGTGGTGGGCTCTCACTCATATGTGGATTCACAGCGGTGTTTACTCGATATGCTAATGGAAATGTGTTTACATTGAGACTTTAAATCAGCAGATTCATTGTGTTTGGGACATATCTTGGATGACATTCACCCCTCATTCACCTTTGGTCTGGTGCTGACCTTTTTGGACTCATTGCTGGCGCAGTTTTTCTATTTCTTTTATTGTGTATTGTGTTTATCCCACTTAAACTGCGCCTTTTTATTATTATTATTTACTTTAGGGGCAGTTTTTTATTACTATAAATTACAGAGGTATCTTTGGTGAACAATTATTGATATTACTGTTAATGTATAACTAAGGGCAAAACGTTATGTTTAGAGTGGAGAGAAATTAGGACCCCTTTCATTTTTTATTGTTGTCTGTGTCCCTGTTAAGGAGATTCACCCTTTCCATTTGTGCTGTTTACCGTTATCATTGAAAGTGAAAGTAAAATAAAATCACAAATGTTGGATTGTCCTTAGAAAAGTAAAAAAAGGGGAAATCGTCCAGTTAGTTCTGGTGGTCCCAAAGGAATTACCTTAATTTGCAGGGATTTCCTCTCACCTCCTGTTTTGCTATGGGACAGGAAGTGGAGGGAATGGGACACAGATGACATAATTTGTAACCATTCCTTGCGCTAAAAAAAAGTTTTGACTAGAGTTTTACTTTAAAACTTTCAAACCCATGTTTTTTTATTGTGTATTTGTAATTTTACACTAGACTTTAACCACATAGTTTTTCCATTTGTTCTTCTGAATCTTTAATGCACAACATTTCCATGAAAGAGATAGTAGGTATTTGTTTCCTTGCACCTTTTTTGCTGTTACAGCTGGCAGTCGGTGTACCTCCTGTCCTTCTCATGAAGACAACATTGCTGGATTTTTTGATTTGGTGAGTGTTTGATTGCTGCAGTTTCCTGCTGCCATTTGTACTGTGTGTTGCTGTACAGAATTTGGAGCATTCTGTGCAAATGTGGTAACGTTGCCCTGGTTTAGAATAAAATGCAAGGTCTGTCTTGTAAGTTCATAGGAGGCTGTGAAAATATGATAGACTTCATCTTCCTCTGAGGCCTGTTCCAAAACTCTGAGCTTAGCCACAACTTTTGCTTCCTTTCTTTTTATTTGGAAGACCTTTAGCTTGTACACGTAGGAAAGAGTTGGCGCTTGCACCAGCAGCGATTTAAACAGAACATAAAAAGAGAAAACTCCTAAAATCAAGGCACTGGTTAAAAACTTGAGACTGTTAAAGTCCTTATAGTCCGTACTACAGCACTTCAAGGCAGCCCAGTGGAGATGTGAAGCAAATCTGGAATCAGCTGGGGAAGAGAACACAATGGCGCCACTCAAAGTGCAGTATGCTGCATATCATTTATTGAGTAAGTAAAGCAAACATACTCACAAAAGTAGATAAAATTGGGTGTATAAAACCATGGAACGTCCAGGAGGAAAGTTACTATGAACGTTCCATGGTTTTATACGCACAATTTTATCTACTTTTGTGAGTATGTTTGCTTTACTTGCTCAATAAATTATATGCAGCATACTGCACTTAGAGTGGCGCCTTTAGCTTGTTCTTATACTTCGGCAGCTATTTATTCTGCTTGCTCCCTTGCCTCAGCAGCTTGCATCTCTGCCTGTGAATTTTCTTTGGTGACTTTAGCTTTTGCCTACACCCGTGTCTGAAACGCTTGTGCTGCTGCCCGTGCGTGTGCTTTTTTTGCCTGCAATAATGCCTGGGTAACTAGTGCTTCAATGGCTGCCAAGGTATGTGTTGAAAGTCAATTCTATAAGCTTCCATATTTTCTGCCTCTGCTTCAGCATGGTTTTCTATGAGTTGACCATGAGCTGACTACTACTGCAAACAGGTAATGTTCACTCTGAGTAAAATCTTATTAATACGATTATATAGGATCTCTTAAGCTGGATGGATGTAATCTTGGCTGATCCCTTCTGAATCCCAACCAAAATTGGATCCATCTGTGGGGAGGCTGGCTGTACTGCAAGACAGAGAAGAGTGGCACCGCCCCAGGCAATCTGTAAAAGATCCCTCGCAGCTGTGTAGACCCGGGTGCCAGCCTGGTCGGCAAACCAGAAGAACACGTAGAAGAAGGGGAGGTTGGCGGCACTTCCAGGGATAAAACAACTTCTTTATTGAAACTTCATAAAAGCAGCAACATGACACACACGGTATGTGCGTTGTACTGAAGTGGATCAATCTATCGACTTCAGCACAATCAGCCTGTTGGATTTATTTCATGCGATTATCATTGTGTTCTGTTGCCACAATCAGTGGTGAAAGAGGTAAGAAAATTGCATAATCTATGGGTTGCTTAAAAATGCGTGGAGGGAGTAGAGAAGCAGAATGTAGTTTCAAACAATTGTGTTATTTTGTCATCTGTTCGTGACTTGGCTTCTAAGAATGTAACAAATCTGTTGATGAACAGCAGTAACGTTTTTTAGCTCTTGAATAAATGCCTTTGTAATAATACATGATAAAAGAATGTTTTTCAGACAGTCTTCTATTGCTTTTGTAAGTTCTAAAAGGTTTTGCAAGTACACTACTTTGTTTCTCTGCATATTACATCATTGCATGCACTGTATATTTCTAGTCCACAGATCAGATAGATTATCAGACATTTCTGTCTTGTTTTTTTTTTTATAATTCCCTGTAAGCTTCAAAGAAGTCTTAACTGTACAAGAGAGATATGGAATGACATACCTCTTAGACTGTGCAGACAATATGGCCACTTGTTGAATTAGCAGAATCCACAGGCAGCTTCCCTCATGAATAAGACACAGAAGTTGAATCTAATGTAGCTTTACTTCAGATGAATGCAATAGAGAGTTTTTTTCCAGTAGTTTAAAGTGTAAGAGGACAACACCTTTCCTTAGCCATTTTTCTGCTTGAAAAGTGAATATAAACAACAGATCATTAGATAGAGGCAAAGAGTATCTAGCTATAGACTGTACTGACTAGCACCACAGGAGGGGGAATAGTGAAATATATCAAAGGCACAAATATAAAGCTAAAGATATAAAGAGAATATAAAGATCCCCTGCTGTGGTCATGTGAAGAGGTTCCTGTGGAGAAGGGGCAGTTTAAGGACATCACAGACACCTCCCACCTGCATCTGATGTTGGGGAAAAAGACAATCCTTATGTTATTAAGAACACTGGTCTGGTACAAGCTTGTGCCCTAACTGGACAGTGGAGCATCCATCACATTAATTGCTTAAAATTAAAACTGATTAAGGAAGCAAGCCTCTGACAACCTACCATATGTATGCACTGCATTTCTACTGCAATACTGGAACTGCCTTATGTTTGATGTGCATAAATACTGTGTTGCTAAAGTTGCCTTTGGAAGAAAGTTCACATTATATTCTACTGATGATCACTGATCACTCTGCATGAACATTTTTAAGGAGAACCCAGGTCACCTGATCCCGCTGCACCATAGCCTGTGTAACAGCTTTGGTGAACGAGAGTGAACCACAACTGTGGTTAGCAAGGACTTCAATACACTTCGCTATGTGAGAATTCAGTATTGAACCCCTGGCATCACTCCAATCAGAGAACAGGAGTTTGGGGGTTCTCTACATCATCTCTCTCTCACATAAGTGAATGTATTGAGCTACTAAGGTTGGACATATTACAACATGCGACCTAACCTTAGCGTTTAAATGTATACATTACACGTGAAGATTCCAAATGCACATCTGAATGCAAGTGATTATCAGTACGGGACCCCACGCATGCTCAGAAGCCAGTTATGAGATGGGAGCGCTCGTTCTGGTAAAACTACCATTCATAATGGAGTAAGCACATTCATCACGATGTAACAGACAAAAAAGCGCGAATCGTCTTTTACTAACAAGGAATCAGCTAAAAGCAGCCCAAAAGCGAATAATGCAGCAAGATCCACAAGGACACCCATTACAGGTGATATTTTTTTTAAAGCAAATACTCTTTTGCACACTGGTACTGACTAGTATTCCATTGTTTCTCTTCTCTCCATTCTCTCCATAAGTCAAATAACCTGACCCCAGTACTAAGGGAGGAAGGAAGAGGAGGATCAAACAAGAATCCTGCAAGGCAACAGACATGCTCATTATCAACTGATGACATCATTGGTTGTTAGGATGACAGTGTCTAGATGGTCGTAATTGTGCACAATGAAAACCTATGGCTTTATGTAACTAAAAAGTAGGCCGCGTACACACGGTAGGTTAAACCGATGAGAACGGTCTGATGGACCGTTTTCATCAGACCAAACCAATCGTGTGTGGGCGCCATTGGTTAGTTTTCCATCGGTTAAAAAAAGCCAACTTGTTTTAAATTTAACCAATGGATTCCTAACTGACAGGTCAAAACCAATCGTTAATAGGCATGACCATCAGTAAAAAATCGTTGTTGTGTTTTACGTCACCGCGTTCTGACCTGATAGTTTTTTTATGAAGATGGTGTGTAGGCGTGACCAACCATCAGTCATCTTCATTGGTTAACTGAAAAACGGACCACTCCGTGTGAAAGAGCCCTTAAAGACTTTGCAGGAAAAAAAAATGTTGCCTAGAAAATAACTAAATCTGCATGTGCAATCAACATGTGAAACCCATTTTAATATAATCATTTGCAATCCATGTTTATTCCCATTTACAGTGTCTTATAATGAATAAGCCTCTAGCGTTTATGCGGGGCTTCATGGGACAGTCCAAAGGGCTGCCTTTTTTACTGCCCCCCCCCCCCCTCTTTATTCTCTTTAGGTTTCCCCAGGTGGTAGAAGATATGGGTCAGCATGGCAACAGGTTCCGATTGGCTGAATCGGGCGGGATGGAGCCGGGCAGAGTTAATAAAAGCCGGCGGTCTTTCCCGCTCAGTTCATAGCCTGTCAGGGACGTTCTGTCCGCTTCTGTGATCGTGCGCCTGTACGCACGCGCGGGACGCTGCCGTGCATGCGCGCACGTTAGGCGCACGTCATACGCAGCGTCCGGCTGCCTATAAAGGACACTGCTGCAATGTTGCACATTGCGGTTTGATCTGCATGTGTTCCGTGCTCCTATCTTTGCATTAAGCATTCTGTTCTGGTATATGATCCGGCTCTCTGACCCTGCTGCCTTCTCCAACCCTGACTCCGGCTTGTTGACACGCTTGTATTCTGCCTGACTACCCGTTACCTGGACCCGGCCTAGACTCTGATTATTCTCCTGTCTCCCGTTTATGCTGTCGCTTCCAGTGCATGACCCGGCTTGTCTGACTCCGCTACTCTGCTGACCCCTTGTGGCCGCCCTGCTGACCGGCACCTGTTGTTCCTGTATCTTCTGCCTGCCTACCAGCACCAACTACTTCCTGTTCGGCAGTTCCTGTGTCACCAGCAGCCACAACCAGAACTGACACCTGCACTTCACCGTGCTCCTACCACCACTGTCCCCACTCCAGTGGTCTCCGAGCCGGGGTTGTACGGGAGGTCTCCCTCCACGCTTCAGGCTCACACTCAGGTACGTAACAGTATCAAACCGCCATGTCTGAGCCTGAAGGAGGGACCTCACCTTTGGACAATGTCTTTCAACATCTCACAGCCCTCATTTAAGTTGTGAAGTCTCTTCAGGATAGTCGTGTCCGGGTAGATAAGCAGACACAGACTCAGGCTAACCATGCAGACTCAGCTCCAGTGATACCATTTCCTGAACCTAGGGTTCCCCTCCCCGAGAGGTTTTCTGGGATCCGTAGCAAATTCCGCGCGTTCCGTAACGCATGTGAACTATACTTTTCACTGCTACCTCGGACCTTCTCTTCTGAAGTCACCAAAGTAGGCTTCGTTATCACCCTGCTGCAAGAGCAACCCCAGGCTTGGGCCCATCATCTACGTGAGACCCACCATGAAGCTCTTGACTCTCTGTCATCCTTCTTCGACGCCATGGCCCGGCTCTATGACGACCCTCAGCGAACCTCCACTGCCGAAGCCACCCTCCATGCACTCCAGCAAGGCCACCGAGCCGTTGAGGACTATGTGACTGACTTTAGACGCTGGAGCGCGGATACCCAGTGGAATGAGGCAGCGCTTCGGCATCGGTTCCGTCTCAGTCTCTCCGAGAACGTGAAGGATGAACTAGCCCGGACCGGTGTTCCTGATGCCCTAGAATCCTTAATTTCTTTATCTATTCAGATAGACCGCCGGTTACGGGAACGCAGAACAGAAAGAACTACTCTACAACTGCGCCCGGCTTGGATACTTCCCCAGACGCCAGCTCCCGTCTACCTTGCCCGTGCTGATACAGCTTCGGGGAAATTCTCATCTTCTTCCCGGATGACCTCTGCCCCCCAACCCGGGCAGCTTGGACTGATAAGACATTCTTTGTCCGCGAGGGAACGACTTCACCGGCAGCAGAATTATCTTTGCATGTACTGCGGAAGGGCCGGTCATTACGTCTCTACTTGCCCTGCTAAACGGCACAAGACCCTGGCTACCTCTTCTCCCAGTTTCGTACCGACCCCCACCAAGGCCACTCACCTGGACTTACCTATTTTGTTTCAACTTCCAGGAAGAACCATACCAGTTACTGCAATAATAGACTCAGGGGCATGTAGTTGTTTTATTGATCTAGACTTTGCTGCTCAACAACACATCCCCCTTCAACCCAAGACTCGGGGCCTGTCCATCTTCCTGGCAGATGCGCCTCGAATCAAGTCCGGAGTAGTAACCCAGGAAACCCCCTTTTTGCCTGTCATCACCTCTTCGGGTCATAAAGAACTTTTACGTTTGGATGCCATTGCTTCTCCGATGTTTCCAGTCATTCTGGGTCTACCCTGGCTCCAGGCACACAATCCCCAGATCGATTGGGGAACCGGGCAAGTTCGATTTCAGTCTCCCTACTGCCAGCAGCACTGCAGGCCCTCGCTTCCTAGCACCAGTGGTCCCTTACTATGCCTGGAACCAGACCCAGAGATACGTGCCGCAGTACCCCAACAATACCATGAATTCTTGGATGTTTTTAGCAAGAGAGGGGCTGAGACCCTGCCGCCCCACCGTCCGTACGATTGTCCTATCGAACTTCTACCTGGTGCCGAGATTCCGTTCGGACGGATTTTTCCCTTGTCTGAGCGAGAACTAGAGGTTCTGAAAGAATATGTGGATGAAAACTTGAAGAGGGGCTTTATCCGCCCTTCTACTTCTCCAGCAGGGGCAGGAATCTTTTTCGTAGAGAAGAAGGACCATTTTCTCCGGCCTTGTGTGGACTACAGGGAGCCGAATAAGATCACGGTCAAGAACCGGTACCCCATGCCTCTGGTTCCCGAACTCTTCCAAAGACTAAGGACTGCCTCTGTATTCACCAAGTTAGACCTACGGGGGGCATACAATCTGGTATGCATCCGTGAGGGTGATGAATGGAAGACGGCCTTCCGTACCAGGTTTGGCCACTTTGAATACTTAGTGATGCCCTTTGGCCTATGCAATGCCCCTGCGACATTCCAGCATCTAGTTAATGACATTTTCAGAGACTGTCTAGACATTTATGTAGTTGTTTACCTGGATGATATTTTGATTTTTTCCTCTTCCCTTGAGCAGCACCGAAGACACGTCAAGAATGTACTCTGCCGTCTCCGCCAACATGGGCTCTATGCAAAACCAGAAAAATGCGAATTCGAACAACAGAGCATCCAGTTCCTGGGACTAGTGATTTCTACGGAGGGGTTCAAGATGGATCCACAGAAGGTTTCAGCTATTCTGGACTGGCCTGCACCTTCAGACAAGAAAGGGGTGCAACGCTTTGTGGGCTTTGCCAATTTCTACCAAAGGTTTATTAAAGGGTTCTCTGCTATTATTCTCCAGATCACACAACTAACAAAGCAACATGTCCGGTTCTGTTGGACCCCACAAGGCACAGGCCGCCTTCACAAACCTGAAAAAACATTTCACATCTGCTCCCATTCTGAGTCACCCTGACCCGACGCTACCCTATTTACTTGAGGTAGACGCCTCAGAAACTGCAGTGGGAGCTGTCATTTCCCAACGTCAGGGCCTTAAGGATTTGATGCACCCAATAGCCTTCTTCTCCCGTAAGCTCACCCCATCTGAGAAAAACTACGATGTAGGGGATCGGGAGCTCCTCGCCATCAAGACCGCCCTGGAGGAGTGGAGATACCTGTTGGAGGGAGCAGCACACCCCATACTCATCTATACAGACCATAAGAACCTGGAGTACCTGAGAGCTGCGAAATGTCTAAGACCACGCCAGGCACGATGGGCATTATTTTTCTCTAGGTTTTCATTCCACATTACTTACCATCCAGGCTCCAAGAACACCAAACCAGATGCTCTGTCCCACATGTTTGACGATCCAAAAGAAGTGTCAGCACCAGATACCATACTGTCGAAAGGTAACTTCTTATTGTTACAAACTAGCCTGATGTCTAACCTGAAACAAGCCTCAGTAGGTGTGCCTGAGCCCCCTGGAGTCACTCTCTTACCCAAAGAGGGATTACTGTGGAAGAATGACAAAATTTTTGTGCCAGAGGAAGTCCGAGCCACAGTGTTAAATCTATGTCATGACCATCCCTTGGCAGGCCATTTTGGGATACATAAGACTCTAGAACTGGTCCAACGCACATTTTGGTGGCCGGACCTTGAAAAGAATTGCAGGGAATATGTCAGTTCATGTGCCACCTGTACCCGTAGCAAGACTACCAGAGGCAAGGCCTGGGGGTTGCTCAGGCCTTTACCGATTCCTGATCGCCCCTGGAAAATGATTGCGATGGATTTCATAGTGGAACTTCCCCCGTCAGAAGGTTACTCAGCCATTTTTGTGGTGGTTGACCGACTATCGAAGATGGCCCACTTCATACCATTGAGAAGCACACCCTCTGCCATGGAGACCGCCCAGGTCTTTATTAAGGAGATAGTGAGGCTACATGGGGTCCCTACAGACAGAGTATCAGATAGAGGGGTGCAGTTCACCTCTCGTTTCTGGAAGGCGTTATGCAAAGCTCTGAAGATTGAACTATCTATGTCCTCGGCTTACCATCCCCAGACCAATGGGCAAACTGAGAGGACGAACCAAACCCTCGAGCAATATCTCCGATGCTTCACCTCCTTTGTTCAAGACGACTGGGTAGCATTACTACCCTTGGTAATAACGCCAGCCACTCGGCCACTCGGCCACAGGCCAATCTCCGTTTTTTGCCAACTATGGGTTCCACCCGACTTTTTTGCCCGACCTTGTCCCTGATACAACAGTCCCGGCAGTCCAAGATACCGTTGATTTTCTTACCCGTAACAATAAAATTCTACAGGAAGCTCTGACCAAAGCACAAGCAGCCAGTAAAAGGATGTTCGATAGGAAAAAGAGGGGAGAACTGAACCTACAACAAGGCGATCAAGTGTGGCTATCCACCACCAACCTTAAGATGGCTTGTCCTACAAAGAAACTGGCACCCAAATTTACCGGCCCTTTTCCGGTGAAACGGAAACTAAATGAGGTTTCCTATGAACTTGCCCTACCAGAATCAATGAAGATTCATCCGGTGTTCCATGTGTCTCTACTGAAACCAGCGGTACCTGATCCTTTCCCAGACAGGGGGTCAGGACCACCTGAACCTGTAGTCATTGATGGCAATGAAGAGTTCGAGGTGGAGGCAGTTTTGGATTGTAGAAGAAGAAGAAACCAACTCCAATTCCTGATCAAGTGGAAGGGGTACGGAATGGAGGAGAACTCTTGGGAACCCCAACAGAACATTCATGCCCAAGAACTAATCCAGGCATTCTTCCGCAGCCATCCTCAGAAAAGGGCTCTCTTTGGCACCCGGAGGTTGCCCTTAAGGGGGGGGCACTGTCAGGGACGTTCTGTCCGCTTCCGTGATCGTGCGCCCTTTACGCACGCGCGGGACGCTGCCGTTGCGTGCGCCCGTGCGCATGTGCGCACGTTAGGCGCACGTCATACGCAGCGTCCGGCTGCCTATAAAGGACACTGCTGCGGTTTGATCTGCATGTGTTCCGTGCTCCTATCTTTGCATTAAGCATTCTGTTCTGGTATATGATCCGGCTCTCTGACCCTGCTGCCTTCTCCAACCCTGACTCCGGCTTGTTGACCCGCTTGTATTATGCCTGACTACCTGTTACCTGGACCCGGCCTGGACTCTGATTATTCTCCTGTCTCCCGTTTATGCTGTCGCTTCCAGTGCATGACCCGGCTTGTCTGACTCCGCTACTCTGCTGACCCCTTGTGGCCGCCCTGCTGACCGGCACCTGTTGTTCCTGTATCTTCTGCCTGCCTACCAGCACCAACTACTTCCTGTTCGGCAGTTCCTGTGTCACCAGCAGCCACAACCAGAACTGACACCTGCACTTCACTGTGTTCCTACCACCACTGTCCCCACTCCAGTGGTCTCCGAGCCGGGGTTGTACGGGAGGTCTCCCTCCACGCTTCAGGCTCACACTCAGGTACGTAACATAGCCTGAGGGGACCCCGCAGAGTAAAGAGCCTGTGTTGCTCTGGGCAGTTACCTCAGAAGATGGACGAATTGCTTCGCCGCCTCATTTCTAAAGCCGAGAGCCAGGGAGGAGCTGAGTGGCTGATGAGGTGCCTGGAAGAGGATGCTGTTCCGTCAGTGTCAGCACCTGCTGACTAGGAGCGTTCTCAGGCTGTACCTTTTGAAGCTGCTCCCCCTGCTGTTTAAAGCGGATCGCACAGAGGTAACAGGGGAAAGAGGTTGCAGGTTTTTCAAATGAGGTGTCAGTACCTGGTCAACCTGCTAGCATGGACCACATTGATGGTGAGAAACATGATTTTAATTTAATGGATTTGGGTAAAGTAGTTGGTTCTTTAGCCAATGTACTTGCTAAGTTGAGAAATGTTAATAATATTGGAAATGTTTGGAATGGTGGTGGCTTAAGTGGAGTAAGTATGTCTGATAATGTGTTTTTTTTCACAGGGTAACCCTGCCATTCCAGTAAGTATTAACCCTTTGAATACAAGGGTTCCCATTGCAGATAATACTGTGAATACTATTATTCCTCCTGTTATATCTAATGCTCCTTTATCTGTAAAACCTTTTGTTTCTGAGTCTTGTCTTAAGGAGGCGCTCCCCTGTGAGCTTTCTCCTCTGGGATTCCATCTGTCCAGTACTGTTAAGGAAAAAATATGGCGAGGGGAGTTTATAGATATATTATCCCTGCTTCCATCATCCAAAGAATTTTTGTAGAGATCTGACAAAAGATTGGATGATAGGTCGGAGGAAGATAGGAGGAGAGCAATTCCACAAACTTTCCAGAACTGGCTTCAGGCCTTTTGTATATTTTCATCTGTAATGGGCGAACGTTTCCTGAAAAATGTTCAGGATTGTTTCAACATCTAGATATAGTGGTGGTTTTCTTGGTTAAGTTATGATGAGAGCTTTAGACAAAGGCTTTCAGTCCATCCTTACCTCCACTGGGGGGTAAAGGATGTGGGATTATGGCTGAACCTGATGCTGCCACAAAGGCAGCAATATACTCAAAGACCTCAAACAGCTATTAGTGCACAGTCAACTTTTGTAATGGAGTATGCTTTGCATTTAATGATTCCCAATGTAGATTCTTATCTAATTGCAGGTATAAGCATGAATTCTTATTCTGCGCAGGTACACACCCTGCATCCTGCTGTTTCAAGAAATAAGCCACACCAGACCAATCAAGGAACACTAATGCAAAGAGCATGGACACCAGTGAAACTGTCAGAAATGCAGTTCTGGCTAGATCAATATCCGGACAGTGGTCCTGCTGTATGAAGGTTTCAAGTTTGTTTTTTTGGTGCCTTCGATTGAGGGTCAAAGCTGTTTGTCAGTAAAAAAATGTTCGTTCAGTTCTGGCACATCCTGATATAATTAGGGAAAAGATTGTGAAAGCGATACAAGAGGGTAGGATAGCTGGCCCTTTTTCTGCTCCCCCCTTTTTAAATTTTCGTTTATCTCCAATGTGATGTTCAGTCCTTACTAGGTCTATTTGCATTTGCGTCTAGAGTAATCCCAGTGGCTAGGGTATTTTCGAGGAGATTTGCCATGGCCACTAGAGGGCTTACAAACCCTTACTGTCGGTTCACACTGGGGCGACACGACTTTCAGAAGCAACTTCAACACAACTTGAGCATGAACCACAGGGCGATCTGGGGCGATTTACAACACGACTTGAAGTCCTTTTCAGGTCAGGAGACATTCCAGTGGCTAATAAAACAACAATCAGCTCTGGGAGAGGGAAGGGGAGGGAGGAGTTTGCCTGAGAAATGTATGTTATCTTGCTGAAAGGTCGCTTCAATTAAAACAGTGATCAGACTTGGAAGCGACTTCCATTGAAATCAATGGGTACAAATCGCCTAGAAGTCTGATTTGAAGTAGTACAGGAACCTCTTCTGAAGTCGGAGCGACATGAGTAGTGTGTATTAACATCGCTCCCATTCACTTACATTTCTTTTCTGGACAGCGCGACTTGGGACGACTTGAGACGACTTCAAGTCGGATCCCAAGTCGCCCCAGTGTGAACCGACTCTAATTCACATGTTTCCATCACATGTTTACAAACCCTTATTCACATGTTTCCATCACATTATTCCCGGTGGTGGTCGCTATTACCATTTGGCATAATAAGTTTGAGAATAAGCGGGTTCCACACTGATAACAAAGGGGTGTTTTTCGCTATAAATGGTTTATCCTCAAAATCTTAGTTAGTAATAAAATTGCTCCATTTTTTGGTATTGCAATGTATAACTTTTAACACTTGGTTAAAAGCAAAACATGTCCCTGGTTTTACTAATGAGATTGCCGATTCATTATCTCGTTTGCAGTTCCAGAAGTTTCGGGCACTCGTTCCGGAGGCAGGTCAAGAGGGATTCTCATGCCCAGATTTTTTCTGGGGCCTGATCTGGGACTAACCA
Source organism: Rana kukunoris (assembly GCA_029574335.1). Lineage (NCBI taxonomy): Eukaryota > Metazoa > Chordata > Amphibia > Anura > Ranidae > Rana > Rana kukunoris. Next base: position 565,875,939 of record CM056049.1, on the reverse strand, counting down.
AAGCAAAACTGAGGAATTCCATCGCTCCTAAGAAGAATATTCTCAAGCCTGTCTATGTCACCCTCCCCCCTCCCTTTAAAATAAAATGTTATCTTTTGTCATGACGTTTGTTAGTGGAGTTTGTCATCCAGTTCAGTTCCAGATAGACTACGTGATAATATTAATAAAGTAATAAGTTATAGTTATGGAATTTTAAGTTTTTGTATGGATTTATTGTTTGTCTTTGGGTAACCCCTTAATAAACGTTGTGGCCATTATTAGTTAAAGTAAATTATGGTGTGTTAGTTGTATTATTTATTTAGTAATTAAGTCTGTTGTGCTGTTCCATGCTTTTTAATGAAAATAATTCACAGGTGAACAGAATCAACTTTTTCCAAGGTCTATACTTTAAGCGGCTGACCAAGGTGGGATATTAAATACCTGTGCACAGCAGCATCCTCAAAGCACTGTACCAAGAGTAGTCATACTGGCAGTGGCGTCTCCAGCTTTCATATTTAGGGGGGGCACATGGGGGGCAGAGACAAAAGTAGGGGGGCAACTATAAAATGCAATTTTATATATATATATATATCCCACCCCTGGGCCACAGTTGGCGCTAGAGGGGTTCTGACAGAGCCGCTTTTCCCCAGCAGCAAATTAGAGGAGCTTTTCCCTTGCTGGGCATGCTGGGGAGGGGTATATCTGTGGCCGTCGCCGCGTGTTCTGGGTTCGGCTCTTCTTCTCTGCGCGGGGTCCACGTTCCAGGTGCGGCATCAACCTTCAGGGTGCGCACATCCACGGACCCCGCCCGCATGGCCCGCCTGGCCGGAGCTGCCTGCTCCATGGAGACCTATCCAGATGTTGATAGGGCTCCCAGTGACTTACTGGGTCCCCAACCTTACTGAGAAGATCCCAGGCTGTGTGCCGTTCGGTGGGGGATCAGTTCAAGGAGAACCCAGAGGCAGGTTATCCAAAAGGGCTTGAACAAACCATCGGGGATCTGGTCACCGGGATTGACAGGTACATGTCAGCTGTCAACCGGTGACCACTTTCATTGCATTTACTGGAAGGATTCGCTCAATCCGAATTGTTCTCTTGAGTACTGAAGTACTAGGCCTGTGGCAGAGGCCAGAGCCAGGTCTGTAATAGAGACCTGTTCCTCCCAGCAACTTAAAAGTGACATTCAAGCTGCCAGGCTTATAACAAGGGTTTTTCCGGAGGCACTTCACCCACTCTGGCGAGAGTGGCGACGAACTGTATCTACTACTACTGAGAGCAGGACTGCTCTACTTCTTATCCAGGCCTGATACCGCACTGTTCTGTATTGCTTCATCAACCTTTCCTATTCCCTGTTGATGTTGGCCGTTGTTGGGCCTTGGAATAAAGAATATGAAAACCCATCTGGTGACTGGACATTCGCTCACTGCTACTACTCACGGCCACTACCCCTAGACACACTACAAGGTAACTTAATACGCCGATCCCAAACAGCAACCAGCGGCTCCTTCGGGGGTGAGCGCTACATATAATAATAAACACGCAAGAAAAAAAAATCTAAAAAAAAAAAACATGAAACGTGCAGTTACTTTTGGGAGTTACACTTAAACATCAATTAACCACTTGCTTACAGGGCACATAAACCCCCTTCATGCCCAGGCGAAATTTCAACTTCCGGCACTGCGTCGCTTTAACTGACATTTGCGTGGTCGTGCGACGTGCCTCCAAAACAAAATTGACATACTTTTTTCCCCACAAATAGAGCTTTATTTTGGTGGTATCTGATCACCTCTGCGGTTTTTATTTTTTGCGCTATAAACAAAAAAAGAGCGACAATTTAAAAAATATATATATATTTTTTACTTGTTGCTATAATAAATATCCCAATTTAAAAAAAAAAAAATTCTCAGTTAAGGCCGATACATATTTTTCTACTTATTTTTGTAAAAAAAAAAAATTGCAATAAGCGACTGGTTTGCGCAAAAGTTATAGCGCCTACACAATGGGGAACAGAATTATGTTTTTTTTTTGTTTTTTTACTAGTAATAGTGGCGATCTGCGATTTTTATTGGGACTGCGATATTGCGGCGGACACATCGAACACTTTTGACACAAATTTGGTACCATTCACATTTATACAGCGATCAGTGCTATAAAAATGCACTAATTACTGTATAAATGTGACTGGCAGTGAAGGGGTTAACACTAGGGGGTGAGGAAGGGGTTAAGTGTGTATCCTGGGTGTGTTCTAACTGTGTGGGGGGAGGGGGGGTGACTGGGGGAGGTGACCGATGCTGTGTCCCTATATACAAGGGACACAGATCGGTCTCCTCTCCTCTGACAGCACGTGGAGCTCTGTGTTTACACACAGAGCTCCACGTCCCTGCTGTCATCTGCTTGTTTTCCCACCGATCGCATGTACCCGACGGACATCGCGGGCGCCAGGTTCATGCATCGGCCCTTCAGCAATGCGGCCGGACAGTGTTTACCTGCCGCGCGCCACCCTGTGGTGCGCGCGGGTAATGCACTTTAAATGACGTTCAAAGACGTCAACTTGGCACTTGAGAGCCGCGCTGTTGACGTCTTTTGTCAATAGCGCGGGTCTCAAGTGGTTAATGATGATAAGGGACTATATACAAGATTTAGTAATAACGATGGTATCATTAGCAGTAATCTGCATGGTTTCATGAAGAATCGTTCTTGCCAAACCAATCTATTAACCTTCTATGAGGATGTGAGCTGCCATCTAGATAAAGGAAGGCCCCATAAACGTTTACTGTGCAAAGTAAGGTCCGTTAGCATGGACCATAGTATGAGTACATGGATTGAAAACTGGCTACAAGGGCGAGTTCAGAGGGTAGTGAAAAATGGGGAGTACTTGGAATGGTCTGGGTGGAAAGTGGGGTTCCCCAGGGTTCTATCCTGGGACCAATCCAGTTTAATTTATTCCTTTTTTTTTTTTACCACCTCAGCCTTGACTAAGCTCAACAGACCCGCTCATGATATGGAACTTTGTCTCGTCTCCATTCGGGTTTGCATCATTTGTGGTATATCTTATGGCCCTTTGCTTTTTTTTTTCCATCGAAAGGGGAGGACCATACCCGACTAAACAGAAGGTTCCCCCAATGAGTGAGAAATTAAACACCACCCTACCCTCCCATACCCCTCCCCCCCTCGTGGCTCCCCGGATCCTGCTCTTATCCCATAGTGGTAGTCAACGTAATCTTTGCTTTAAGCTCATTTCCTGGTGTGTATTAATGTAAGTAATCTCAAATTTAAAATTAATCTTTACTCCTCTGGGTGCAACCACTCTTTTCAACCCTCCTTGCTTATGGGGGCCTCAATTTTTCCGTATAACTCCATGATTTTTTATAATCTCTCCACTTTTGCCATTTATCAGCAGAATCTCCCGTTATTTCAAAGAGGTTCTCTTTGAGCGCCTCCATTTTGTGCGTTTCCTCGACTGCATTAATCCAATCCCAGACCATAGGACTTTCCACTTCCTTCCACTTTCGTGGGATGAGTCTTTTTGCCGCGTTTAACAGGTTGGGCACAAGAGATTTCTTGTATTTTTTACGACCCTCCTGGCCGCAGTGGAAAAGGACCACCCAAGGGTCTTTCTTAATCTCCTTGCCCGTTATTTCTTTAATTAGACCTATTATAATATCCCAGAATTTTTGTATAATCGGGCAGGTCCACCACAGATGAGCCATCGTTCCTTTGTCTGGGCAGCCCCGCCAGCAGTTGGCAGACTGTCCATCTTTGTATTTACTGGCTTTATCAGGTGTGATGTACCAGCCCGATACACATTTGAAGTTTGTCTCAGCGGTTCGGGCATCTATTGCCGAAAAATGCGTCCAGTACATAATTTTTTGTGACGTATGTTCTCCTCTTAATATTCCTAGATCCCTTTCCCATTTTTCCATAAATGGGGCTTCCTCCCGTGCTCCTATTTTAATTAAAATCTTGTATATTTTAGTGATAGTGCCTTTTGAATTATCATTTTTACAAACTTTCTCCAATGGTGTCAATTCACCATGTGTCCGTAGTGCTGTGGAGAGGTGCCGAACAAATTGAGACAGCTGAAGATAGTGCCACCTATCAAGATTCCAGCAGTCACGTTTACTCTTTAACTCTTCATAGGTTTTTATTTCACCCTCCTTAATTATATCCCCTAAATATACATCTCCCTTCCTAATCCAATTTCCCCCTATTTTTGTTACCCCTGGTGCAAAAAACGGATTTTCTTTTAATTTCATGAGTGGTGAGTTAAATTTTGTGTCTAAAAGTGACTGAACCCTATCCCACATTTTTAGGGTGTCCCGAGTCATTTCAAATATATTGTGTTCAAGTGCCCTATATTGAGGGGGGATCCAGAGAATATTACCCAGATGTGGGTGGGTTTGCCCTTTTTCAATTTGAACCCATCTTTTACTTTTCCTGTCCCTGAACCATTCCACCGCCCGCGAGAGTACTGCTGCCTTGTAATAACTTCTGATGTCGGGTACTGCTAACCCCTCATATTGCTTTGCTTGTTTTAGGGTGGAAAGGGATAACCTGTGCTTTTTTTTTTTCCAAACATAATTCATAAGTAAAGAATTAAGGATCCTCAGAAATTGCTGTGGGACTCCTATTGGTAGTAATAAAAATGTATACAATATTTTGGGGATCACCGTCATTTTTAACATATTTATACGCCCTAGCCATGTAATTGGTTTATTAATTGTTTTTTTTAATTCACTTTTGATATCATTCAACAGAGGTACATAGTTGATTTTATAGATCTTCTGGGCAGTATTCGCTAATTTGATCCCAAGATACTTTAATTCCCTACTCCATGGGAAAGAGCAGATCCCTTTTACTTGTCCTACTTCCAACTTATTTAAATTAATATTTAATATCTCGGATTTAGTTATGTTAATTTTAAAGTTGGAGATGTCTCCATACTGTTGCAGTACCCACATAAGCTTAGGAATTGAGACTACAGGATTAGTCAGAAAAAACAAAATATCATCGGCAAAAGCTGCCAACGTGTTCTTCCTTGTCTACTCTTATACCCCTTATATCGGTTTCCTTTCGAATAGTTTCCAAGAGGGGTTCTATCGACAAAATAAAGAGCAAGGGGGACAGGGGACACCCCTGTCTCATCCCGTTCTTCATTACATAGGGCTCAGACAATATGCCATTAACTTTAATTTTAGCTGAGGGGGAATGATAGAGTGTGTTTATCCAATTGGCCAATCTACCCCCTATACCCATTTCTTCCAGGGTCTGCATCATGAGTCCCCAGGCTACCCTATCAAATGCTTTTTCAGCATCCACTGATAGGAATATACCCGGGGACCCATCCTGTCTTACCTTCTGGAGCAAAAGAAGTGCTCGGATACTGTTGTCCTTTCCCTCTCTATTAGGGACAAACCCCACCTGATCCGGGTGAACTAAGAGATGTAACACTCCCTTTATACGTTCCGCTAAGATTTTCGCGAACAACTTAATGTCCGTATTCAGGAGGGATATCGGTCTATATGCTGAACATGTGCGCTATCCTTGCCCTCTTTTAAGATAGTGACCACCGAGGCGGCAAGCGCTTCTCTACTAGTCTCGAACTCTGCTCCCAGACCATTGAAGTAGTTACATAATTTCGGTATGAGAATATCACTAAATTTCTTATAATAAAAAGCTGAGAAACCATCGGGCCGGGGCTTTTTCCCCCTGCAGTATTATCAATAGCTTTTTTTATTTCCATTTCGGTTATGGGCTGGTCCAATTGTGATCTTTCTGATTCATTGATTCTGGGTACCCCTGCTTTCTCTAGGAACTCATGTATTTTGGCCTCCTTTTCTCCCGCCTGCCACCTAGACTGGTCAATCGTATACAGTTCCTGGTAATAGTTTTTAAAAGTTTCTGCAATTTCTACCGTTGAGTAGACCAGGTCACCGTTTTTATTCCTAATTTTTTCAATGTAATTCCTAGTCTTCTTTTTATGAGACATTTTGGCCAGACTTCTACTGGGCTTATTGCCCCACAAATATCTCTCTCTAGTAATATTCAAGAGAGAGTTATTTGCCTCTTGTTCCATCACCTCCTTGAGCTCCTCTCTTTTTAAAGTCAGCTTGTGGAAAGTCTCTTTTAATCTACCCTCCTTATGTTCACTTTCCAATATCTTTATTTCCTTGGTTAAGGTAACCCGCTTTCTATTATTTTCCTTTTTTTTTTCTTGCCCCTTCGGATATTAGGATCCCTCTCATGTATGCTTTGTGCGATTCCCAAAGCGTAGCACTTGAGATGCCTTCCGTGTCATTTAGCAGAAAAAATTTTTTTAGTTCCTCTTCTACCCTTCTAGCCCCTGACTCATCGTGAATCAGGTTGTTATTTAAATGCCAGACCCGTTGATGGTAATTTTGAGTCTGGGATTTTATTTTCATAGTTACTGGGGCATGGTCCGACAGGGTCATGATTCCGATGTCCGTCTCGGTAACCCACTCCATCAGACTATGATCGATCAGTATGTAATCTATCCTTGTGTACGTTCCATGTGGGGGAGAGAAAAACGTATAATTACGCGTTTGAGGGTGCAAAGCCCTCCACACATCCACAAGTTGGGTTTCATGTAACTTTAGTTTTATTTTTTGCATTTTTCCGTTTATTGTCTCCCGCTCATGGGCCGTGCTGTCAATCCTGGGGTTCATAACAAAATTTAAGTCGCCCATCAAGACTACATACCCCTCCGCGAAACTATACAATTTGCCCAGAGTGCGGCTTAGATATTGTGTTGGGCGAACATTGGGGGCATATATATTTGCCAGAGTATAATTAATTCCCCTTAACCGCCCTTTCAAAAATAGAAACCACCCATCAGGATCTGTCAACCTTGCCTCCAGAGTGAACTCTGCTCCTCTTGCGAACCCAATAGCCACCCCTCTGGCCCGACTAGAGATAGAGTCCCCATAGTACCAAGTTAGGTATGCAGTTGTATAGAGCCTAACATTTGAGTCCAATGCCAAATGTGTTTCTTGAATAAAGACGATATCCGCCCTATGTTGTTTTATTTCTTCCAGGATCTTAACTCTTTTGCTGGCAGCATTCATACCCTTAACATTATAAGATAAAAATGTTATCTCTTTATCGATGCCATATCATCATCCGGCTACTTCCTTTCTGTCCTAATCCTGCAGAGTCCCGGGGAGCCACGATCCCCACCCTCCCCCCCTCACCCCTTTGACCCCCCCTATAGGCCAAATCTCTACCTCCACATCCCTCCCCTTCCCATCCCCCGACCCCCCCACCCCCCCTTAGCCCCCCCCTATAGGCCAATTCCCTGCCTCTGAACCAAGGGGCTTTGGACACCCCATTGCCTCACTTGGTTCCCAAATACGTGAGGTGTTGCTTCCCAATGCCCCTTCCTCTCCAGTGTCCCCCAGATGTTGTACATGGGTGCACTGATCTCCCGGCAGAGGAGAAGACTAACCTGACCCTGGAGACCCCACCCCATCCTCCCCCCGCCCCCAAAGCCCCTCCTCCCTGATCTCACTTATTCAACCCACCCAGATAGATCTGGCATCTGTAACTCAAATTTTCGGCAAAACCCCGCCAAATCCTCGGGGAATGTCAATTTAGCGGACACCCCTTCTTTTTGACCTATTAGGCATGCCGGGAACCCCCACTGGTAATTTACGCCCTGCTGTCGCATCTGCTCTAGTAACGGTTTAAGGTGCCTCCTCCGAGCGAGGGTTTCCCTTGCAAGATCTGGAAATATCTGTATCTCCGCTCCCCCATAGCTCAGGGGAGGTTTTCTTCTTAGTTTTAGCCATATTTCGGCCTTATCCTCGTAATAACGAAACCTGACAATTATGTCTCTGGGCCTTTCGTTCTCACGATCATTTCTCCTGCCTATTCGATGTATCCTCTCAATTTTTAGGGGTTCTTCCTCTCCCGTGTCTAAGAGGGGAAGGAACAGACTATTCGCGATTTGTCTCAGGTCTTCGCCTCGCTCTTCTTTAATGGCTCTTAATCTCAAATTTTGCCTTCTATTACGATTTTCTTGATCTTCGAGTCTATACTGTAGTAGCCGCTGGTCCCGCTTCATGATTAGAAGTTGGTCTTTTAATTGGGTCATTTCATGGTCCTGTTGTTCGATTTTTGTTTCTACCTCCTCCACCCGGGATAGGATATTGTTTATGTCAGTTCATTAAGCCTTGTATCTCTTCTTTAATATCCTTTCCCAGTTTCTGTAACATCCCTTCCATTTCTGCCTTCGTGGGGATATGGGTTTCCCCTCCAGACTCCTCTAGTAGACTACCTTCTTGGTCATCTTCCCATATCGTATCCGTGGTTGTTAGCCCTGTTCCGCCCCCTCCTTTTTTTGTGGTCCCCGCTTTTTCGGCTTTTTTCGCAGTAACAGGGCTTTTGGGGTTCCTCTCCGGAGTCATATATTGCCTAATGGTACTAGTTGTTGGGTTCTCCTTCGGAATTTTCGGGGCGGAGCCCCTAGTAATCTTACTCATATTGTGTTTTTTTTGGATCTGATGCGTTTCCCCAGTTTAACAAATGAAGAGCTTATTTATTGTTTAAACTGTATTGTTTATCCTAGACACTTTTGATTGGCCTCTGTCTTACACCAATGGTCTACGCTGTATAGCTATGAAGGGCGGTATACGGATATCAGGGACCCCCCCAGGTAACTAGGCCCGCAGGGACCAGAAATGTATGCCCTAATCTGCGGGGGCCTAAGGTATAAGGGGTCCATACAGCTATACCACAAAGAGTTGGCACTCAGGATGTTATGGACGTGATACTATAAATATGAGTTATTGTCCTCCGTAGGTCTTCAGCGGGGTCCCTTTTTGTGCGGGCGACCAGAAAGAAATATCTCCAGCAGCAGGTCAAGGGAGATGGCTGTACCCCTGGACACACCGCCCCACGTAGTGCCAATCCTTCATCCACCTCGTAAGGGTCAAATTAAAGAGTCTGGTATTTCCCGTCACGTCCCCGCAAAGTGCACCTCCCCTTACAACCCGATCTGACGCACTCTTAATACCGGGAAGTTAAATACCGGGAAGTTACACTGGACTCCTCTAGCCCCGACCCAGAATACCACGTCTGAACACAGATTCCAATTCCTCACAGTCTTATGTTATGTTAATTGAACCTACCGTGTATAGATCCCCAGAGCATCCATCACATTGTCCACTTAAAACATTAATATCACAAATAAGGGTCTAATTTTCACAACCGAGCCTGAGTTGATATGCGGCCAGGGAGAATGGTGGAGAGGTTTTCAGAGGCATTTATCTTTATGGTATACATACATATGAAAAGTTCTTACCAGTCCCTCCAAATGTCTTCAGCCCGGTATAGGATGCAATCTGGGCTTCAATATCTCATCCAGCAGCATACTGATAGCTAAATATTACCTGGGCGGAGGGGGTGTAAAGACCTAACCATGGTACCAGCAGCTCCTGTAGAACGCATGCCTTAAGAGCCTTTGTTTCGTCCGTCCAGCGGGACCCACTCCAGATTCGTGCACCCCGGGGTCTGACTGTGCATCTCTCGTCTGTGTTTTGCCGGCGGCGTGAGAGGGGAAGAGGGGGAGCGCAAGCCGGGAGACTACATGTGGCGGTGGGGGAGAGAGCGCGTAAGAGATGTTCTCTCTAGCGGCATAGGGAGCTCACCAGTACCGTGCACCGTACGCCGTGACACTGCCTCGTCCGCCGCAGCGCCCTCCGATCGAGAGCGGCGTCCTCCTCCCCCGTCTCCAAGCCGGCTACCTGGCGTGGTCAGCTCCTCCCTCGACGTGTGCACGCCTCACGTGTGACACGTCCGCATCGCTGCGATGACCGAGCAGTTTAATTTATTCCTAAAGCGGATGGTCCACAAAAAAAATATATTAAAAGCCAGCAGCTACAAATACTGCAGCTGCTGACTTTTAATATTAGGACACTTACCTGTTCTGGAGTCCAGCGGCGTCCGCAGCAGAGGACGAGCGATCGCTTGTCTCTCTGCTGCTCCCCCCTCCATCCACGGTGAGGGAACCAGGAAGAGAAGCGCTCCGGCTTCACTGCCCGGTTCCCTATGGCGCATGCGCGAGTCACGCTGCGCCTGCCGATTGGCTCCCGCTGTGTGCTGGGAGCTGAGTGTTCCCAGCACACAACGGGAAAAACCTGTCTTTTGCCCGAGACTGCGGGCCGGAAGTGGGTGAAAATACCTGTCTTTAGACAGGTATCTGCACCCCCCTGAAAGGTGTCAAATGTGACACTGGAGGGGGGGGGGGGTTCCGATCAGCGGATCTTCACTTTAGGGTGGAGATCCGCTTTAAACGACTTGGAGGATGGGATAAACAGCTCAATCTCTGTATTTGCAGATGATGTTAAGCAAAGCAGGACAATAACTTATCCGCAGGATGTGGAAAGAAGATCTGAACAAATTATTGGGATGGGCAACTACACAGCAAATGAGGTTTAATGTAGAAAAATGTAAAATAATGCATTTGGGCGACAAAAATATGAATGCAATCTACTCACTTGGAGGAGAAACTCTGGAGAATCTAGGATAGAAAAGGACCTGGGGTCCTAGTAGATGACAGGCTGAGCAATGGCAAACAGAATATTGGTAGGGATGAGCTTCGCATTCTATACGAACGTATGTTCTACTCGAACATTGTCTGTTCGTACATTCGAAGAAATTCAAACAAAAGCGGTCGTTCGCGCCAAATTCGAGTGACGCAAAACGGCCCATAATTCACTGCAGCATTGCGCGCTGATGATTGGCCAAGCATGCTGTTTGTCCCGCATGCTTGGCCAATCACAGCGCGCAAAAAACGAAGAGCCATAATAGGCCAAAGCCTGGGTGGCTTTGGCCAATTATGGCTCAGGGCTTTAGCACACGCCCCACACTATATAAGGCCGCCTGCTGGGCGGCCTCGTGTAGTGTGTTCCGGCTTGTTAATGAGAGCAGTCAGAGAGACAGAGAGATTGTCTTTTTATATAGCTAGATAGAGCAGGCAGGCAGGCTAGTCAGTTTAGCTTAATTTACAGTGTGTAGAGAATATATATACATCCCTAGGAGTTGTACATATATTTATACACTGTATAGCTTAGATAGATCAGTTCTTCCTAATTTACTGGCAGGCAGGTGATTGTGCTATTCAAAGACGTTATCACAGGCATAGACACCCAGCAGGTACAATATTTAAAGGAATTTTATTTAACTTTTTTTAATTTAAAGCGGAGCTCCAGCCGCAATTTTTTTTTTTTTTAAAGTCGGCAGCTACTAACAGTGTAGCTGCTGACTTTAAATAAGGACACTTACCTTGTCCTACTTGCCCGCGCTGATGGGCCCCCCGATGCCGGTCCCACGATCGCTCCGGGTCCCGCGCCGCCATTCACACTATTCACACTGCGCCTGCGTGAGTCTCACGCTGGCTTGTGAATGGGCGTGCTGCTCTCTGAGAACACACACAGTTCCCAGAAAGCAGCGCGCCCCATTCATTAGGAGAAGGAGAAGAAGAAATCAGACCGCGGTGCAGGTGAGGCAGATTACGGACTTCCGCATAGCAACAGGTATTTCGGGTGAGTATTTTTTTTTTCAGGTTTTTTTTTTTATTTAAATTTTTTTTCTAAAGAAGATGGGCAAAAGTGGTTTTCCTGGGTGGAACTCCGTTTTAAGCATCATTAAAATCACTGCTCCTGGAGCAGTGATTTTAATAATGTTTAAATAAAAAAAAATGAAAGATTCCTTTAAAAATTGTACCTGCTGGGTGTCTATACGTGTGATAACGTCTTTAAATAGCACAATCACCTGCCTGCCAGTATATTAGGAAGAACTGATCTATCTAAGCTATACAGTGTATAGTTTGGGAAAAGAGGCGCCTCTAAGTGTAGATGTTTTATGTAATTTATTATGTAAAAGAGTACAGGCAACTCACATTTTTAAGGTTAAAAATAGGCATTTGTACATGTTTCTTTAGAGGTGGTCATCAGTTCTGTCACTTGTAGTCCTTCTTCTGCTGGGCACTGTGCTGTGGAGCTGTCTTTCACCGCTGTGAGGTGTTGAGGCCGGCGGCAGTGGCGAAGAGAGCTGGTAAGCCAGGCTGGCAAGGTGGAGATGGTAGCAGGATGGTACTGGTGACGTCACTGGAATATGCGACGCGTTTCCTGAGTGTACGAACTGCGGTGATTGAAACTTGATAAAGGAGCGCGACTGCCGCATTACCGCAGTTTGTACGCTCAGGAAACGCGTCGCATATTCCAGTGACGTCACCAGTACCATCCTGCTGCTGCAACATCTCCACCTTACCAGCTTGGCTTACCAGCTCTCTTCGCCACCGCCGCCGGCCTCAACACCTCACAGCGGTGAAAGACAGCTCCACAGCACAGTGCCCAGCAGAAGAAGGACTACAAGTGACAGAACTGATGACCACCTCTAAAGAAACATGTACAAATGCCTATTTTTAACCTCAAAAATGTGAGTTGCCTGTACTCTTTTACATATTTAATTACTTAAAACATCTACACTTAGAGGCGCCTCTTTTCCCTTGCTTTTTGTTACAGTCTCGGAACATGGTTTCTGTTCTACAATGATGGCAGCCCTGAGGTTATAGTAAAAAACTTTTACCCGTCCATCCCTGGACTTTATTTCCCTCCCCCCCCTCCTCTGGAACATTGGACTTCTCCCGTGATTTGGAAATCTCGTGCACACTACCTATCGATTTATATTTACTTATATATATATTTGTAATATATATGTATGTATTTATTTATTTATAACCACCATCACTTTCATGATCGCACAAGTTCACTATATTAAGGAATCATTGTATTCAGATCTTGCGCATTTCTCTCCTTGTGTACAGTGTATAGTTTGCCTGTGAAAACGTCTTTGAGAACCCGGGTCTTGCCCGAGGGAACATGTATCAATGGAAAAAAAGTTTTAAAAACTGTAGTTTTTTCAGGACTCCTAGAGGGTTCTTTACTGTAAGGCCTCGTACACACGATCAAATCTGTCTGCTGGAAACGGTCTGCTAGATCGCTTCAGCAGACAGATTCGATCGTGTGTACGGGCAAACAGATGGATTTGGCCACCCGACAGATTTCAAAGCATGCTCTGAAATCTGTCGGCTGGGAACCCGTCCGCCCGACATGTCTGCTGGTTAGTACGCTAACCAGCAGACATGTCTTCTCGCACACGCGCCGAATGGTTTCGACGCATGCGCGGAAGTGTTTTACTTCCTGGTGCGGTGACGTGGCGGCGTCAACGTCACCGCCACGTCACCAACACGTCAGCGCGCTGTCTGCTGGCGGGGATTTGGGTTTGCTCCTGTGTACACGCAAGCAAACCAAAATCCAAGCAGACAGATCTGTTCAAATCGGTCGGACAGACCGTTTTGAACAAATCTATTTACTCGTGTGTACGAGGCCTAAGAGCGGTTAGGATGTGGAATTCTCTTCCACAGGCAGTGGTTTAAGCGGGGAGCATCGATAATTAAAAAAAAACTATCAGACAATCACCTAAACGACCACAACATACAGATTGTGTAATACTAATACTAATGTAATACTGACATAAAATCACATATATAGGTTGGACTTGGTGGACTCGTATTTTTTCAACATCGCCTACTTACTGTGTGTAATTGTGTGTGACTAGTCCCCCAACACACTGTCAAACTCCCCCACACAATATTATTAATGTTAAATGCATTTTAACAGTGCTGTCTTGACCATCCTATAGATAAATGCAGAAGTCAGCCAATTTTAAAAGTTTGAGAGGTACATTATGCATCTGAAAGATAGATATAATCTGTGAGTGTATATGCAGTAGGGGGGATTTGTATGGCTCCTAGAATCAGATATAATTATCCACTCCAGAGAACTAACATGGTGTTTTGATTGTATTAAGCCAAGGCTGAATACACTCAATATGAACATCCCTGTAGCAATATTCTGACAAGTTGAAATACATTTGTAATTCCATATGTAGCGTTACCCCCGTAGGAGCCGCTTAAGTATGTTTGGTTCTGTACTCTGCCTCTCAACCCCAAAAAAAGGTTCTAACCCCTCTGGCACACCAAATATGCAGTATTAGTGCAAAACACAGCAGTAGAAAAGAAACACAGCTGTGGTAAACCAGAAGGTATGTTTACTGATAACATAAAGGCATTTAAAGGTGAGCAACACAAACTGTTAAGCCCTGTACACACGATCGGATATCTGATGGAATCTAAACCGATGGATTTTTTCGCCGGATATTCAATGAAGCTGACTTTCATCAGTCTTGCCTACACACTATCAGTCAAAAATCCGACCGTGTCCAACGCGGTGACATAAAAAAAACTACGACGTGCTGAGAAGAATTTAGTTAAATGCTTCCAAGCATGCGTCGACTTGATTCTGAGCATGAGTGGATTTTTGACCGATGGACTTCCACACAGGCGATCGTTTTTGATCCATAGGTTTTTTATCCATAGGAAAATGTTAAAAAATGTTCTATTTTTTTTTAGCGATGGAAAACAAACCGATGGGGCCCACACACGATTGGTTTGTCCGATGAAAACGGTTCATCGGTCCGTTTTCATCAGACAAACCGATCTTGTGTACAGGGCTTTACAGTTTCGAATGGTATCTCTTATAGGAACGTAATTAATAATCAAATGGCCATTTCATATCAAATATTGGAGATAGATAGTAGGGAAGAGGGTGTTGCAGTCAGGGTATTTAAATGTCTTTTACTCTTATGGAAAAAACATATTATTCCTTTTTTTTTTTTTTTTGTAGTCAGGGTGGAAATATAGGCCTGGATTCACAGACAGCAGGTGCACATTACGCCACCGTAGCGTATCCCTTGTAAGCTACGCCAACGCAGCGCAGATAGGCAAGCATGGAATTCATAAAGCCAGTGCTCCCAACGTTGCGCCAGCATGGGTTTCAAAGGCGCAGGCCGGCATAGGTAGAAGTGGGCGTGATCCATGCAAATGAGGCGTGACCCCATGCAAATGATGGGCCTAGCGCCAGACAAGTACGTATAACGAACTGCGCATGCGCCGTGACGTGAACGAATCTCCCTGTGCATGCTCACAACTACCTCGGAACAACTGCCTAAGATACGCCGGATCACTGTGTACGCCGTTAGCGTAACCTACGCCCAGCCAGACACACGTCCAACGTAAAATACGCCAGCTTGTGTTCCCTGGTGCAGACCTGAGCATGTCTGTTGCTGAGTTACACCTCCTTTATGGGGAATAACTTTACGCTGGACGTACAACTTATGCGCACCGCGCGTAGCCTGCATCAGGCGCACGTACGTTCGTGAATTGCTGTATTTACCTAATTTGCATGTTTGAATGGCTAATCAATGGGAGTGGCACCATGCACCCAGCCTAAATGTACGCCCACCCTACGCCGGCGTAAGCAAGTTACGTCGAAAGGGTGTAGCCTGGTTTTAGGCGCATCTCTGTTTGTGGGTCTGGCGCACAGATACGACGGCGCACATTTGCACTTACGTCGGCGTAACTTGTTATATGTTGGCGTAAGTGCTCTGTAAATCCGGGCCATAATGTGTATGGTTTTGTCTATTTTGGAATGCAGTGATTAATATGAGAAAACAAATGAATTTTAAAATTAAATGTGATATTATTAAACTTGTCAATGCAGATTTATGAAATAAAAAGTATTAAAAAAATAAAAATAAAATAAAACATATTGGACATTTAGCAGTAAGAACTATAACCTCGGTGCACAGCAGGACACATACAATGCCTATGTGAACAGGTTACAGGGGGCAGAGGAATGGATCGTATGCATGTCAGACCTTTCCCTACTCGTCCTCCACACATACATGGGAAAAATAGTAGATAAACAAGTACAACTTCGGCAAACAGTAACTGTAATACAATTCAACCTGCTCTTATAGAGAGTTCTTGTGAACTGCAGCTTTACAAGCTTCAGCAAAACAATTCCCTGAAGTGGGGAGGGAGGTGAAAGTAGTCCAGTGTTGCTGTGTGGCAATCTGATTAATGTTCAGCTAGTTCTCGGGTGGTGAATTGCATGCAAAGAATATTGAATGGTAAAGCAAAATAGCTAATCAAATAGATGGTGCATAACCAGCAGACAATATTCATGTGTAAGTTGAAATTGTAATTGAATTCGCAGTGATCACTGACTTAAATATGTTAAATTCTGTGGAACTACAAGCAACAGCAGAACAATGGACAGCATAGATGTCTGTGTATAGTGTCTATGATATGCTGGAACTAAAGATGGTAATGTGTGCAGGAAACTTTGATGTCTATACACAGTGCCTATAAAACTGGGCTATTGTCCGTTCACCACACTGGAACAAAAAAGAGGATGAGGATGATGATGACCTCTCTGGAATGTGGCTCAAGGGATGACACCCGGTCTCTGCCACACCGCACTGTGGCTCACGCAAATCTGATATCACTGCAGGGGGAATGGAACAGGAACAGCTTCCAGGCTGCCGGTAGACAGTGAAGGGGAACTGTCCGCATGTGTCCTTCCAGATATCCGCCAGAGCAGGCCGCGACTCAGCTGCAGCTCACCCTGACACAGATTTCCTACATGCAGATCCACGCTGGTCCCAAGAGAGTGCGCCATGCCTCAATCCATGCCTCTTAGGCCGTGTACACACGATCAAACTTGTCTGATGAAACTGGTCCATAGACCAGTTTCAGCAGACATTTCTGACCGTGTGTACGGGCTAGCAGACCGGTTTTTCCAGCAGACAAGTTTTAAAGCATGCTTTAAAACTTGTCTGCTGGAAACCCGTCCGTCCCCCGCATGCGCCAAATGGATTCGACGCATGCGTGGCAGTATTTTACTTCCTGGAGTGGTGACGTGGCGGCGTCAATGTCACCGCCACGTCACCGCGTCCTCAGCCCGAGGGGATTTTCGTCCGATGGTGTGTACACGCCATCGGACCAAATCCGATGAGACATGTCCGCTGGAAACGGTCCGTCGGACATGTTTGACCGGACATGTCTCATCGTCTGTACGCGGCCTTATAGTCTCTCCCAGGAGTCTTTTCTGTTTCTGCCGGCCATCTGGTAGATGTAGTTCCCCAGCAGTTCAATAGAATGTGTCACTTGAGCCCTGGGACTATATTTCCCTGTATGCTTTGCTTCCTGGTGTTAATAACTCTGTTGGCAGGATGTGATGACACAGTCTTTTCTGCCACTAGAGGGAAACAATCTCACTGCAGCAATGTTACAGAGTGTCTTCTGATTGCAGGAATATGTATATATCCAGCTCCCTGCTACACATAAAATACAAAAAAATAAATAAAAATGAATGGAAACAAAAGTATATGTTCTTCGTCTATGTTTTTGAACTGCTAAAAATTCAAACATGGAAAGGGTAAAATATTTGTGAACAAAATACAAACATATATATGTGTGTCAAATTAAGATTGCCTGTGTTTTTTCCACAAAAAAGACAAAAGACAATCCGCGCTAACACCCCTAAAGCTAATTAATATATGGGTATAAAAACCGTGAAAACGTGAACAATAATAAATGAAAAATGGTGCACCTTAATACAAAGAAGCCCAATATAAGGCTCCACAAAACATATATAAACAAAAGACAAAGGTGCGCAACAATGTAACATATATAAAAAAATGTGTGTTGGTGCTTCCACAGCAACCTGATAATAATGGGAGAAAAATCAAATATAAAAGTGCAAATACAAAAAAGTGCAAATGCAAAAAAGTGCAACGTCCCAAATAAGATTCCAATTATTGGGTGTAGAAAAAACTTATTTCATAGAAAGCCTTTTAAAAACACAGTTCATAGGGAATTTCCAATATAGGATTTGCAGAGAATTCCAATGATGTTGCTTAGCTGTTCATATGTAGGGAAGTAATAGGTGGCCGCTTACCGCAATGTTGGACCCTTCCAAGGGTCAATAAGGCATTCAGAAACACTTATCCCAAACTGGGTCCTGGAGATCCCTCCACTGCTGACAGCTCAAAAATACTTCGGACCGCTGAAAGGATTTTCCACTCCAAAGGGTTAACTCACTCCAAATTGTGGCTCAAGCTTTCAGCTTGTTTAGGATATCGTGAGCCTCCTTTCCCCGTAGAAGCCCGTTTGGATGAAACGCCGCGTCGGGTGGAGCTAAGTATCGCAGACGTCACCACGTTCATGAGCTTGCCAGCTGGCTGATCTGATCGTTTGCACGCCTAGCTGGAAGCATCTGCACAATTGCTTTTTGTATCTATGCCGAGAAATTTGGATATATGCAGGATGAAGGACTGTCTGTTTTTTAATCATGTCAGTGTTAACTGAATAAAACTGTCAGTTTCTTTTAAACTTGTTACAC
The DNA here is from genome assembly GCA_029574335.1 of Rana kukunoris. NCBI lineage: Eukaryota > Metazoa > Chordata > Amphibia > Anura > Ranidae > Rana > Rana kukunoris. The sequence goes on along the minus strand of CM056049.1, from coordinate 565,857,628 downwards.
TATGGAGTTCCTTTTTTTCTTTATCTTCCACGATATCCTAAACAAGCTGAAAGCTTGAGCCACAATTTGGAGTGAGTTAACCCTTTGGAGTGGAAAATCCTTTCAGCGGTCCGAAGTATTTTTGAGCTGTCAGCAGTGGAGGGATCTCCAGGACCCAGTTTGGGATAAGTGTTTCTGAATGCCTTATTGACCCTTGGAAGGGTCCAACATTGCGGTAAGCGGCCACCTATTACTTCCCTACATATGAACAGCTAAGCAACATCATTGGAATTCTCTGCAAATCCTATATTGGAAATTCCCTATGAACTGTGTTTTTAAAAGGCTTTCTATGAAATAAGTTTTTTCTACACCCAATAATTGGAATCTTATTTGGGACGTTGCACTTTTTTGCATTTGCACTTTTTTGTATTTGCACTTTTATATTTGATTTTTCTCCCATTATTATCAGGTTGCTGTGGAAGCACCAACACACATTTTTTTATATATGTTACATTGTTGCGCACCTTTGTCTTTTGTTTATATGTGTTTTTTCCACAGCCAGACAAGATTTGAAACTCTGACGCTGGGTTCACAGTGTGGCCCGTGACTCGCATCAGGGGTCCGGTGCGTCTCCGTTTACTATTTCAGGTCGGAATTTTTGGCTGGATTCAAACCCGGAATGGAGCCAAAGATGCACAGGACTCCTCTGCAGTGCGCTCCAGAGATGTGTGATTTGGCTCCAAAGGAATCCACATCCAATTTGCAATAGTGTGAACCCAGCCTAAATCGAATTTGTGTCCATAGGCAACCTATAGACAACTCTTTTGCCGCGTACACACAATCATTTTTCGGCATGAAAAAACAAAGTTTTTCGGTATGTAGAAATTTCAAATTACGTGCGTTTTTAGCTAGTCTGAAACCTCAAACCATGAATAGACACACGTACACACAATCATTTTTCGGCATGAAAAAACAAAGTTTTTCGGTATGTAGAAATTTCAAATTACGTGCGTTTTTTAGCTAGCAGTAGCGTACGGGCAAAAATCTACCAGAATTTGATGTAGAGCCTGGTAAAATACGGCAGCGTAGAGTATTTTTGATTACGCAGCGCAAATTTAAGTCTACCTGAATCTGGCCCAAAGTTTTTCCAACGACGTTGCCCACCCACCATCGTTTAAAAAAAAATGCTCTAGCAAAGTGAGGTGACGTACAACACGACGGCACTATAAAGGGGAAATTCCATGATGCCACCCTTGGGGCTGCTTTAGCTGATTCCGTGTTAGTAAAAGAAGATTTGCGCTTTTCTGTCTGTTACAGCGTGATAAATGTGCTTACTCCATTATGAACGGTAGTTTTACCAGAACGAGCGCCCCGTCTCATAACTTGCTTCTGAGCATGCGCGGGTTTAAAACTTCGTTTTAGCCCACACACGATCATTTAAACGTTGTTAAAAAATGCAGCATGTTCGGGAAAAAAAATTGTCATTTTTTCAGAACCCCAAAAAATGATGTGAAGCCCACACACAATCATTTTAAATGACATACACAAATGACGTGTGTATGCGGCATTAAATGCATGATTTAAAAGTTGATTTACTAAAGGAAAATGGACTGTTAACTTTGCAAGGGAATTTGCCCCAGAGCTTAGTGAATGAGATGAAGTTCTGCTGACTTCCATCATCCAGTCATGTCAAGAAAAAATTCTGTTTTTTACTTTCCTTGCAGTTAGTGCCAATTCTTTACAAAGTGCAATGTCACTTGAACATGAACTGTGTATTGGCCTTTAGTAAAAAAAAGTCCTTTGACTAGATTATTCCCACACAATTTGCTGCATTGGGCAGTGGGTGCTCTCCATCAAATGTAGTAAGAAACATATTTTCTGCTCTAATAGCCCTTTACAGTAGTTTAATTCCAGTAAAGTAGAACTATGTCCTGCCAATTATAAAATATGTGCTTTTTTACCCCTGAAAAGTCCAACACATACCTGTTGAGTCTGTCAGTTACACCAGTAAATTCTGTCTGTATATGCAGCATAGCATGCTTGTTATACTACTCACTGGGGAACTTAAGGGGTTAATCCTCTGCATTTTATCCTGTATGCATAGATCCTTCCCTCCTGCACTATTTGGGGAAGGCCTGGTAACACAGGCAAAGTAGCCCACCTCTACATGCTCAGTTGTGTCTTTTATGCTGGAGAGAATAATTACTTGTTCTACTCCTACCTGAACTCTCAGCCCTCGAGGAACTATGCAGTTTATCACTGACCATGGTATACAAATCAGACAAAAAGGTATATAGTGGCAGTATTTTAATGTAAAAATATTTATAAGCTGTGGGCACTATGGGGGGAGGGGGGGCAGATTAAGTATTTTAATATTACTGGGTTTAGTAACACTTTAACTAAAGTGGGATGAAAAAATATTCCAGGGACGTGGTCATCAGGCCATGAGGCTTGTACATAATACTGTACAGTAACTGGATTTTGAACATATTTAGACTGTCATACAGTAGCCCATAGTTGTACTTTTAAGATACAGTACAGACCAAAAGTTTGGACACACCTTCTCATTCAAAGAGTTTTCTTTATTTTCATGAATATGAAAATTGTAGAGTCACACTGAAGGCATCAAAACTATGAATTAACACATATGGAATTATATACATAACAAAAAAGTGTGAAACAACTTAAAATATATTTCATATTCTAGGTTCTTCAAAGTAGCCACCTTTTGCAGCAGACACATCTCTAGAACAACTGATAAGAGGAGACTGTGTGAATCAGGCCTTCATGGTAGAATATCTGCTAGGAAACCACTGCTAAAGAAATGCAACAAGCAGAAGAGACTTGTTTAGGCTAAAGAACAGAAGGAATGGACATTAGACCAGTGGAAATCTGTGCTGTGGTCTGATGAGTCCAAATTTGAGCTCTTTGGTTCCAACCACCGTGTCTTTGTGCGATGCAGAAAAGGTGAACGGATGGACTCTACATGCCTGGTTCCCACCGTCAAGCATGGAGGAGGAGGTGTGATGGTGTGGGGGTGCTTTGCTGGTGACACTGTTGGGGATTTATTCAAAATTGAAGGCATACTGAACCAGCATGGCTACCACCGCATCTTGCAGTGGCATGCTATTCCATCCCGTTTGCGTTTAGTTGGACCATCATTTATTTTTCAACAGGACAATGACCCCAAACACACCTTCAGGCTGTGTAAGGGCTATTTGACCAAGAAGGAGAGTGATGGGGTGCTGCGCCAGATGACCTGGCCTCCACAGTCACCGGACCTGAACCCAATCGAGATGGTTTGGGGTGAGCTGGACCACAGAGTGAAGGCAAAAGGGCCAACAAGTGCTAAGCATCTCTGGGAACTCCTTCAAGACTGTTGGAAGACCATTTCAGGTGACTACCACTTGAAGCTCATCAAGAGAATGCCAAGAGTGTGCAAAGCAGTAATCAAAGCAAAAGGTGGCTACTTTGAAGAACCTAGAATATGACATATATTTTCAGTTGTTTCACACTTTTTTGTTATGGATATAATTCCACATGTGTTTATTCATAGTTTTGATGCCTTCAGTGTGAATCTACAATTTTTATAGTCATGAAAATAAAGAAAACTCTTTGAATGAGAAGGTATGTCCAAACTTTTGGTCTGTACTGTATATCTAAAGTTCAATTCTTCCATATTGCCAGTCTGTGTAAGATAACCTTAATTATTCAATTCACTAGTACTTATGACATCACTGTGGCACAGGGCATCACCATACGTCCCAAATTTCTGATGTTATAGGTCACAATAATAAGGCGAGGACATTCCCAGCCCCTGGTCACATGGACCATAAAAAAGTAGCAATGGTTAGCTCTACTGACAATTGCGCGGTCGTGCGACGTGACTCCCAAACAAAATTGATGTCCTTTTTTTTCCCCCACAAGTAGAGCTTTCTTTTGGTGGTATTTGATCACCTCTGCAGTTTTTATTTGTTGCACTATAAACAAAAAAAGAGTGACAATTTTGAAAAGAAATCAATATCTTTTACTTTTTGCTATAATAAATATCCCCCAAAAATATATAAAAAAAAACAGTTATTTTCCTCAGTTTAGGCCGATATGTATTTTTCTACATATTTCGCAATAAGCGATATATAGATATAGATTTGTTTGCGCAAAAGTTATAGCGTCTACAAAATAAGGGTTCGTTTTATGGCATTTTTTATTAGTAATTTTTCTTTATTGCGGTGATCTGCGATTTTTTTATCGTGACTGCGACATTATGGCGGACACATGGGACACTTTTGATGCTATTTTGGGACCATTGTCATTTATACAGCGATCAGTGCTATAAAAATGCACTGATTACTGTGTAAATGACACTGGCAGGGAAGGTGTTAGCCACTAGGGGGCGAGGAAGGGGTTAGGTGTGTCCTAAGGATTGATTCTAACTGTGTGGGGGCTGGGCTACATGTGACATGACAGTTATCACTGCTCCCGATTCTGTCGCAAGGCATCCCCCTGTTTTGCAGCTCCGTGACAGGATCGCAGGACACCAGCGGACATCGAGTCCGCGGGCACGGTCACGGAGCTTGTGGAGCCATTCTGCCGACATATATGTGCTAGCGGCGCTCGGCAAGTGGTTAAAGAAGTCTGTACATCAAACCAAAAAGGTAAAAGAAGCAAAGAGAAATGTGGTTCTGTCAATGAGCCTGTTACAAGCTATGTATCACATTTTTCAGAGACAAATTTAGTTCCCAGTGGTCATCAATGACACTTCTAATGGCAGAATCACTGAACTTTAGCCTCCCTCAACACTAGTTGAAGTCACTCTATCAGTCAAAATGGAGTTATATATCATTGTAATATGAATTTTATAGATAGTCCTAACTATTATAACCCATAGGCTGCATGTTCATGAATATTGGTTTAGACAAAAAACAGCTGCCCCAGTTATTTATGAGTCATAGATTTGCTGTAAGGAAAATCTAAGAACCTACATGAGATAATACAGTTAAGAAAAGATCTGTCTATCATTAGTCGCATGCTGAATAATAAGAAAGATCCAAATCATTATTCAACTGAATACTGCTTAATGGCATTACTGTGGCACAGGCTACTCTCCATCAACACTAATCTACTCCTATGGCAATGCTTCATTAATGGCTGAACAAGCAATGTATTGCTTTGATGCTACCCCTCTCTTCATTGCTGAAGGAGAAGATGAATGCTTTCTTTAGTGATCCTAATGTTGGCTAATTGCCGCCAATAAAAACGATCACTAGTATTACAGGATTATTAGGTGTAGAGTTTACCAATATAATAACACATCACCAAGTCTCAGCCAATTTTTAAACTCTTCAGTTTGTTAGGGATAATTTCTTAGTTAATCTGATGCCTCTCACACACGATCAGGATTCCCGACGGGAAAAGATCCGTCGGAAATCCCAGGGAGGAAACCGAGAACCTGCTCAGTAACTTTTCCCCTGTACACATGAGAAGTTTTCCCGTTGGAAAAACACAGATGAGAGCTTTGGTCGGCAATCCCGACCGTGTGTATGCTCCATCACAGTTTTTCCCATAGGAAAACTGCCAAAAACTGCTGGGAAAAAGTCCGCCGGGAATGCCAGCGGGAAAAAAAGAGAGATGGTTCTCTTTTTTTGTCCGTCGGTTTTTGGGCAGTTTTCCCGTCAGAAAAACTGCAAGGAGCATACACACGGCCGTTATTCCCGGCCAAAAGCTCTCCTCGCAGTTTTCCCGTCGGGAAACCTGGCCGTGTGTACGAGGTATGAGATTCCTATGTATTGTAGTAATAATTTATCTTATTCTCATTTGTATACATGGCTGTAAGGTATCTTCAGTTTATTCCATCTAACAGGAGAGTAGTACCATGATTTCTCATGTTAGGGTGAACATAGACTTTAGAAAGTGGTCAACCATGCATGCTTAATCCAACCATTTCTCAGTGTCTGCAGGTGCAGCTACTTCTTTAAACAGGGACACTTGGTTCCCACACATTAAGGAGTTTGAGTGGGACAGGAAAAGAGCACAGAGACCATGCCTGCTCCAGGTTCTCTAAGAAAACAACAACTATTAAGAAAGATTTCTGTATACTTCCAAATTCCCCAAATAATTGTAATCTGAAGATGCCTTCTACACCTTGCTTTTTGCACTGGTGCGCAGTCATGTTGGAACAGGAAAAGGCCATCCCCAAACTGTTCCCACGAATTTGGGAGCATGAAATTGTCCAAAATGATTGGTATGCTGATGCCTTAAGAGTTCCCTTAAGGGGCCAAGTCCAACTCCTGAAAAACAACCCCACACCATAATCCCCCCTCCACTAAAGTATTTGGACCAGTGCATAAATCAAGGTCCATTAAGAAATGGATGAGCGAGTTTGGGGTGGAGGATCTTGACTGTCCTGACCTTAACCCAGTGTTTCTCAACTCCAGTCCTCAAGCCCCCCTAACAGGTCATGTTTTCAGGATTTCCCTCAGATGAAAAGGCTGTGGGAATTACTAAGGCAGTGAAACTTATCAAATCACATGTGCAAAATAATGGAAATCCTGAAAACCTGACCTGTTGGGGGGGCGTGAGGACTGGAGTTGAGAAACACTGCCTTAACCCAACAGAACACCTTTGGGATGAATTAGAGTGAAGACTGCGAGCCAGGCCTTCTCACGCTCATCAGTGCCTGACCTCACAAATGCGCTTTTGGAAGAATGAATGATCAAACATTCCCATAGACACACATCTAAATCATGTGGACAGCCTTCCCAGAAGAGTCAAATCTGTTATAGCTGCAAAGGGTGGGCAAACTCAATATTGAACCCTATTTACTAAGACTGGGATGCCATTAAAGGTCATGTGCATGTAAAGGCAGGAGTCCCAATAATTTAGTAATAAAGTGTATGTCATCTAATGCCTTTAGGACCTTTTAACCTGACCGTAAAACGTTGCAGTTAGATAGTAGTATGTAGATCTTCCAACACTTATGTAGTCTAAGGATCTGGCAGAAAGGATATGTGTATTAGATTTTGTTTGATAGGGTGATATATTACATAGTTTATATCTAAACAAGGTTGTGCAAAAATTGTACAATAAAATTGCAGCATGTATGGTCATCTTTACTCTTTACATTGTATGCATTAAGATAAAAATCCTCCTCTGTGAAGCAGCCCCCCAACTACCCCAATACTTACCTGAGGTCCATCTAGATCCAGCGATGTTGCACGAGAGACTCAGCGGTCCCAGACTCCCCTTCTCATTGGCTGAGACAGCAGCACTGCACAGCATTGACTTCCGCTGCTGTCAAAGTCAGTGAGCCAATGAGGAGAGAAAGGAAACGGGGCTGGGCTGAGACTCTGTGTCTGAGTGGACACAGGGAGCTAAAGCTCGGCTCAAAGCCCCCATAGCAAGCTGCTTGCTGTGGGGGCACTCAACAGAAGGGAGGGTCAAGGAGCACCGAAGAGGGACTTGAGAAGAAGAGGATCAGGGCTGCTCTGTGCAAAACCACTGCACAGGGCAGGTAAGTATAACATGTTTGTTATTTTTAACCACTTCAGCCCTGGAAGAATGTACCCCTTTCTTGACCAGAGCACTTTCTGTGATACAGCACTGCGTCGCTTTAACTGACAATTGAGCGGTCATGACCCTGCACTCAAACAAAATTGATGTTCCTTTTTTTCCACAAATAGAGCTTTCTTTTGGTGGTATTTGATCATCTCTGCAGTTTTTATTTTTTGCGCTATAAACAAAAAAGTGCGACAATTTTGAAAAAAAGCAATATTTTTGACATTTTGCTATAATAAATATCACCGAAAAATATATAAAAAAAACTTTTTTTCCACAGTTTAGGCCGATATGTATTCTTCTACATATTATTGGTAAAAGAAAATCGCAATAAGCATATATTGATTGGTTTTCGCAAAAGTTATAGCGTCTACACAATAGGGGATAGATTTATGGCATTTTTTTTTTTACTAGTAATGGAGGCGATCTGCGATTTTATTAAACACTGGGGGTGCTGAAGTAGTCAAGTGTTTCCTAGGGAGTGATTCTAATTGTGGGGGGAATAGGCTACCAGTGACATGACAGCGATCACTGCCCCCGATGACAAGGAGCAGTAGATCTCTGTCCTGTCACTAGGCAGAACAGGGAAATGCCTTGTTTACATAGGCATCTCCCCGTTCTGCCTCACTGTAACATAATCGCGGGCCGCTGGCAAACATCGAGTTTGCGGGGCCTGCCGGCACGGAGAGCACAGCAGGTACGTGTGCGCCGCGCAGCTTCTTAGAGGGGACGCACCTGTACATCCATTTGCCCACCACTGCCATTGTGCCGACGTATATCGGCGTGCAGCAGTCGGTAAGTGGTTAACCCCAAAAAAATAAGAGTATTTAGTATCACTTTAAGTTAATAACAATGTTATCCAAAGTGCATTATATGTTAGCAACTAACCAGCTCATTTAAGAGATGAGAAATATTGGCTGCTATGGGTTGCTGAACTTTGTATGCTGCATTTGCTCTGTCTTCCTGCTATAAAGTCAAAAATCTTTTTTTTTTTTTTTTTGTCAAATATGTTTACAAATAAGCAGCTTAAAACATTTTTAGAAGTATCTCAGGCTGCGAAAACAGTTTATGCTGTCAGCTTCTCATCTTTCAGAGTGATACAAACTCTCAGGCAACTCACAGCACTGGAGCAAGTTGATATACTCTGACTTACAATAAATACAGCGCCTATCTGCTCCTCCGTAAGAATATTCACATTGTACGTATTTGACTTCTCAACTGCATGTACAGTTTTTTTCTTCCGCATTTACGTTATAACATACTTATCCATACTTACCCATCTGTTATTTCAACTCGGTTGGCTAATGGAAATTTTTTGTACATATTTCATCTGTATTTTCTTCCTTTATTTGTTATGTTCCAGACTGAAAAGTTTTCAGTCAATACGTTAAGCTCCTGGATCCTTTCTGCATATTTACTAGGCAAAATTTAACAACTTTGCTGAAAATATTCTGATGTTTAACTGAATAGCTGGAGCTGAATCAGAGAGGAGGCTTACTGTATTACTTCCTCTCCACCGGTTGTTTTGGGTCAATATTATATTAAAGCGGAGCTCCACCCAGGAAAACAACATTTTCCCATGTTGTTTAAAAAAATTAAATAAAAAAAACCTGAAAAAAATAAAATAAATACTCACCCAAAATACCTGTTGCTATGCGGAAGTCCATAATCTGCCTCTTCCACACCGCGGTGCCTTTTCTTCTTGTCCTTCTCCTTGTGAATGGGGCGCGCTGCTTTCTGGGAACTGTGTGTGTTCTCAGAGAGCAGCCGCCCATTCACAAGCCAGCGTGAGACTCACGCAGGCGCAGTAGGAAATGGGCAGTGAAGCCGTACGGCTTCACTGCCTGTTTCCCATAGTGTGAATGGCGGCACGGGACCCGGAGCGATCGTGGGACCGGCATCGGGGGGCCCATCAGCGCGGGCAAGTAGGACAAGGTAAGTGTCCTTATTTAAAGTCAGCAGCTACACTGTTAGTAGCTGCTGACTTTAAAAAAAAAAAAAATCGCGGCTGGAGCTCCGCTTTAACTTTTTTTTATTTTTTTTTATCTGAGATATATATATATATATATATATTTTTTTTTTAAACATGTACAATCTTTGTTTTAGAAATAAACTTGAAATTTGTGATAAAGGATTGTCACAGCTCTATAAGTTTGTTTAAGAGACAGAGCAGCAGTAATGAAACATCTTTCTGCACCTTAAATATGGACGAGTCACTTCGATAAGTCATTGTATTATGTGTAAGATTAACCGCAAGCGTAAGGTCACTAGAAGCAAAGATCGAAACAGATAGAGAAAAAGATGCGCCTGCAGGTTCAAAAAGAGAATGCAGAATAAATATAAAAATTAGTCTAATATGCTTCTTAAATATTTGAATAGCTTTTTAGTCTTGATCATAACTCATGAAGAGGTAAAATCTGTACATAACACTACACATGGACCTCTCCATTCTGGAAACTAAAGAGATCTGCGATAGAAATGTGCTTTTCATTTTGTTCCAAATAAATATTCGGACACATTTTTCGTTATTCAGAGATTTGGATATCTGAATACCCAAATTACACTACAAACAGATTTTTCAGAATTCTCAGGATAAAGAAACAAACATTCCAAAATTCTAATCTAATTTTACATTCAATTCCATTTGAATTCGAACTTTACACATATTGCTAAAATCAAATACTGTGTTATTGGTGTACCATTTCGAAATAATGCTGTTTTTGTTAAGACAAAGGTAATTTAAAGAGTCAGAATGAGAACGACAAAGACAACCATCACTGCAGGCCTCCGCTGGTGTGGCCCTTAATATGGCAGAGTGGCTAGATGAAGATGGAAGCCACTTCTCCTTGCAAAACACATAAAAGTCTTCTTTGATTTTTCAAAAAAAGCACCTGAAGGGCTCTTAGACTGTCAGAAACAAGAATTTTTCTCCGGTTTAAAGAAAGAGAAATTCAGAATTGTTTTGCCTCAAGTATAAATGTTATTTATGTAAAATAAACCCAGTCTCTGCTCATCATCACCTGACCAATACCATCCCAGCAGTGAAGCATGGTCATGGCAGGCAGTGTCCTTTTGTGGGGTTGTGTGTGTTTTCCAGGAGCATTATAGACTGGTCTTAATCAGGTAGACTTTTCAGGATCCATGTTTTGAGGTTCAGTGAAAATCTCTTTGGCATACACATATGGCACTTTGGACCTCAGGCTGAGCGGAATGTTCTCCTTCCTTCCAACATAGCAATAATCTTAGGCATACAACCAAGACCAACCCAGGGTAATGTAACGTATATACTCGAGTATAAGCCGACCCGAATATAAGCCGAGGCACCTAATTTTACCACGAAAAAAAATAGGAAAACGTATTGAATCGAGTATAAGCCTAGGCTGTTCATCTGCATGCCTCACTGTGCCTCACTTTGCCTAACTGTGTCGAAAAACCAAGTCTACTTACCGACCAGCTCACAGAACAACCAATTAACCTGTCTAACAGTATGCATTAAAAACAGGGGTTTTGTCCGCACGCATTTGTAAATGCATGTGTGAGCCACAGAGCCACGCCAAGGCACCCTGTAATCTGTGGTCCTAACACTAAAAAATGAGTGTCCCCACAATGGAGGCACATGCATTCTAATGAATAGATGAGGGCAGGTGGACTGAAGGGGAACCACCTCTCCTTAAAGGTGCAAGAGCAAACCAAACACCCAGCATGTAGTACAATGGCTGAAAAGGTGTTGGTGCGCTGCTGGACCAATACAAGCACCAGAGGTGAAACATAAACAAGTCCACCGCCCCATCTATAGCTGGCCATAGCAGTAAGTAGCATTGGAAGGCTAAAGCAGATAACAACAAAACCTAGGGAATGCCCAGGGAAAAACCAAGCCTACTTACCGACCAGCTCGCACCTCTTAGCGGCTTCCCTCTGCTGGACAGCTGGGATATTTAACACTCTGTGCAAGACCTGACAATCCCAGGACTACCACCATTGCTGCACTCCTCCACATGATGAGCCTTTTAACCACCACTTTTTAGTGAATGTTTTTAACCCCTTTGGCTAATAAAGTCCCTGTGGTCTGCACTAAGATGCCTTCCTTTTTTTGTAGCAGCACAAGGGACAAGGGACACCACTTCTCCTTGTAAGAAATGTCCCTATATATATATATATATATATATATATATATATATATATATATATATATATATATATATATATATATATATATATATATATATATATATATATATATATATATATATATATATATATATTTATATATTTATATATTTATATATATATATTGACCAAACTCAGGCTTTAAAGACTAACTGTAGCCTTACTTATACCATTTTATTTTTATTTCACAGTATGGTAGTTTTTGTTTTGTTGTTGTTTTTTTTTGTACTCTTCTGAAACAAATACAATTGACCTGAAGTGTCTCTGTTGTGCAGAACACAATTTTCTACACCAAATGGCTTTATATTTAAAACCATGAATATTTTGAAAGAAGTAAACATCTTGGGAAAAGTGACATGACAATTGCTTAGCTTTATGCTATCCTCTCCTCTCTGTGTGTCAGACTCATTAAGATGTATTATTCCAGAGGTGACACTTTTTTGTGTGGAGTAGAACCTAGTAATCTTTCTCACTTCCAATTGTGCTCAGAGCGTGACTACAAGCAAGGCAGTAGTAATAGATTTCTAATTAGCCATTCACACCTATTTATCACTGTTTGAGACAAACACTGTAAATACAGTAAACAACTTCATTTGTTGAGCGCTGAGATTCACACATCTTTAGCTCCAAGAGAAATACAGCATCATTATCTCACAACACTAGCTATAACTACATCACTGGTCACATACTGAGATCCTGAATAGACCGTGTTAAAATGGAACTAAGCTTTATACAGTGGAAAATAAACAAGCATGTATTCAACAACTCAAAAAAATATATTTTATCTTACCATTTAATCTAAATAACCCACTGTTGCAATTGTTGCAATCAATGTTTCATATAATATATATATATATATATATATATATATATATATATATATATATTTCCCACCAGCATACATGTGAATACAATCGCGCATTTAGGTCCTGCATGTACACAAACAGTGATGCGCACCACGCATGGGAGGTTTTGCCACAAACATTAGAGAAAGCAAAAATTCTTGGGTCAAATTCATGGTTAAAGCTAAAAGAATTACTTGTACAGGCTTTAAAAAGTTGCCTATTAAAAATTTTAAGTACCGTCATTTTTCACCATTTGGCAGGCGCATTTAATTTTACGTTTTGACATTTTTGGTATCTGTTTATTCAAAGCATCCATCTTTTTATATTTTACCAAAAAATTGGGTATTATATTGCATTTGTGTGCACTAAAGTTAATTGTTTTGTATTTTTTACAAAATTACCATTTACATATTAACCCACTAAACAAAAGTAGGTCACGCTTAGGTTGGCCATACACAGAGCGAACCATGGGTTGCAGGAAAGAAATTTGCTTGATTCCTCCATCAACACAGACAGCTTTGAAGTAGGAATCCCTCCTGCCGGTCTATTTTCTTCTCCCTGCGTGGGGGGGGGGGGGGGGCTGGCGGGGCGTCGGATGGAGTAAAGCCGCCCCCATCTAGAGAAGACAGTGCTCATTGCTAGTGGCTATAGCAGCATGCTGGTTGTACCCAAGTTGCTTGATCAGCCAACTTGGTACATTCATCCTGCCAATATCCAGTTTATATCTCTGCTGGTTCAGCAGAAATCAGCCAAGATTTGAACCGTGTATGACCTGCCTTACTGTGGATCTGTGATGCCAAGAATGCATGGGCACTCCTGACAGACAGAGTTTAAAGAGTATTCAACCTCCATCAAGAATCTCCTCAAGCAGGTTTGTTTTTCACTGCGTGATGCTCCTTGTTTGTAACTTTCAGGTTTGCCCCACTGGCAACACCAGAAAAAACAGGAAGTTAGTCAAAGCAGAGCAAAGCCAAATCAATAAACAAGAGCACAGTCTATAAATAAGCAGAGGTGGTTTCAGATAGCTCTTACTCTACTCATAAGCTCAGGTCTGGTGGAAATTTACTGAGCTTAACTGATTGAAGAATTGAATAAATAAATGAAAAACCTCTATATGCAGAACAGATCCAGAGGTAGGCAAAACATATAGCATGGTCCAATTTGCTACTTCCTGATCCCCTAAGGAGGCTATTCTTGAAAAAAAAAAGTGTATAGTCCTCCCAATATACAGTACATACCAGACCCTTAGCCGAATATGCAAAGTAGCTGGCCAGGAAACATGTATTTTATTAAATAAAAAGTCCCATAATCATTCAGCGATTCTGATCTATTGTCAATCCCAATAATAGATTCCCACCATGACTGACAGCACCAGGCTGGCTGCAGATGGTGCCCAACGTCATCAACCAAATATGGTCTTATCATATTTGGTCAATGATGTAATCCAAGACACTCACTTGTTGTTTACTCAGGCAGGTTGGGAAGTCATTCCTCTAGCGGTGGTAGTGATACTGACACTAAGACCCCTTTCACACTGACACGTTTTTCAGGCGGTTCAGCGCTAAAAATAGCGCTGCTATACCGCCTGAAAAAATCGCGCCCTGCAGGCTTCAATGTGAATGCCCGAAGGCAGGACTGCTCCAAAAGCCCTGCTAGCCGCATCTTTGGAGTGGTATATGAGCGGGTGTTTACCGCTCCTTCCCATTGAAATCAATGGGAAACGGCGGTTGTACCGCCCGCAATGCGCCTCTACAGAGGCGCATTGCGGGCGGTATTAACCTTTTCCTTTTTTTAAAACTGCACCGCTGGCGGCCGAATATCGCGGTAAATACGACGGTATAGCTGTCATGGATCTGCCACCTAAGAGTTAATGGTGCAGACTGATTTCAGTGATTGACAACAGGCTGCCCTATTTAAACACCTCAGCAGCACAGTGTCTTTGCTGCCTGATCTGCAGTTCTTACCTGACTTCCTGTGATCTGACCTGTTTCCTGTGTTTGACCCGGCTTGCTGACTGCGATTGAACTCTGTTATCCTGATCCCGGCCTGCCTTGTGACCAACGCTCAGCTCTACAACTGCTTGATTTCCCGTTGCTGAACTTGCCTGTATACTGACCATTCTCTGCCTGTCGTTTATATCTATATCCGATCATCTGTTACCAAACCCGGCTTGTCTGACTACGCATTCAGTGTCTCCCCAGCCAGTGCACCCACCAGCCAGCTTCCTGTTTCCTGCTGCACCTGCTGAACCGACAAGACCCAAGACGAACCAGGCACCCATACACCGCCAGGCTCTTGCGGCCACTGTCGCAACATCGGTGGCCCTTTAGCCGGGGTTGTACGAGAAGCCTTCCCACTACACGTCAGGCTCATCTGGCAGGTACGTAACAGTATCAGGCAGCCATGTCTGAGCCTGCTAGTGGGAAATCGGCCATGGATGACGTCTGCCAGCACCTTGCAGCCCTCACCCAAGCAGTCAAATCTCTACAGGAGGGTTATACGCAACTGGAACAACGTGTACAGACTCTGGCTACACCAAAAAGCAATGCTGCCCCTTCCGTCTCAGGGACTGCCACTGCAGCAACCCCATTAGTGATGCCGCCCCCTGAACCCAGAGTTCCAGCACCAGAGAGATTTTCAGGTGACCGGGGAAAGTTTCGATCCTTCCGCAACGCATGTGAACTGTACTTCGCCCTACAACCTCGAACTTTTTCCCTTGAAATGACTAAAGTGGGGTTCATTATATCACTGCTTCAGGGTGAGCCCCAGTCCTGGGCTCATCGTATGTTGGAAAAGAACGATGTATTGCTACAGTCCATGTCCGCCTTCTTCGGTGCAATGGCCAAATTATACAACGACCCGGAACGAACCACCACAGCAGAAGCTGCCCTTCATGCACTCCAGCAAGGCCGCAGCAGCTGAAGATTATGTCACAGACTTTCGACGCTGGAGTGCAGACACACAGTGGAATGACGCAGCCCTGCGACACCAGTTCCGCTTGGGGTTATCGGAGGGTCTGAAAGACGAATTGGCACGTGTTGGGGTCCCAAATACCCTGGAGGCCCTTATCACACTGGCCATCCAAATTGACCGCCGGCTTCGTGAGCGACGATCCGAAAGATCAGCCCAGCAGCCACGTCCAGTATGGATGATGCCCGGATCCTAGCTCCTACTTACTCCGCACCTGATAGCTTCACCCCAGTTCAGCCCGCTCCTGTCGCTACTGCTACCGACGCTCCAGAGCCTATGCAAATTGGCCTAATACGCCCCTCTCTGTCCCCAGAAGAATGCCTGCACCGACGACAGAATAACCTTTGCCTGTACTGTGGGGGTGCAGGCCACTATGTGCGTTCCTGTCCAACCAAGACACGTAAACAGCGGATGATTTTTTCAGTTAATAACTTTTTTTTGCCTACCAATGCTACCAACCTAACCCTTCCCATCTTTTTCCAGCTGCTAGAAAGGGAAGTGACCGTTACCGCGATCATTGATTCTGGGGCCTGCAGTTGCTTCCTTGATCTTACCTTCGCAACACAACAACGCATTCCCTTGAGACCTAAAGCACAAGGACTTTCTGTTTTTCTAGCTGACGGGTCATGTATCAAGTCTGGACCTGTGACACAAGAGACATTTCCCTTACCCGTGTTGGCTCCCTCTCAACATAAGGAATTCCTAAGCCTTGATGTCATCTCCTCCCCACTATTCCCTGTTATCCTGGGCCTACCCTGGCTGAAGGCGCATAATCCGCAAATTGACTGGGCCACAGGGAGAATCAACTTCCACTCAGCCTATTGCCAGGAGCACTGCCTACCAAGGCCCCCAGTTCCTTCTACAACACTATTTTGTGTGGACTCTGAGTCTGAAGTGTGGAAAGTTGTACCTGAACACTATCATGAGTTCCTGGATGTCTTTAGTAAGCGAGGGGCTGACATTCTTCCCCCGCATCGGCCATATGATTGCCCAATTGAACTGCTTCCTGGGTCCGAGATCCCCTTCGGTAGAATCTTCCCCCTCGCTGAACGAGAACAGGAGGCACTAAAAGAATACGTCCAAGAAAACTTGGAAAAGGGTTTCATCCGACCCTCTACCTCTCCAGCAGGAGCTGGAATATTTTTTGTTGAAAAAAAAGATCACTCCCTACGACCTTGTGTGGACTATCGGGAGCTCAACAAAATTACAGTTAAAAAACGATATCCTCTCCCTCTAGTACCCGAACTATTTCAGAGACTAAGGTCAGCGACCATTTTCACCAAACTGGATCTACGGGGGGCTTACAATTTAGTCCGCATTCGCCAAGGGGATGAGTGGAAGACAGCCTTTCGCACCCGATTTGGCCACTATGAATACCTAGTGATGCCCTTCGGGCTATGCAATGCTCCGGCCACTTTCCAACATTTTGTTAATGATATATTCAGAGACTTCCTTGATATATTTTTGATTGTTTACCTAGACGACATTCTGATTTTTTCCATTTCTCTGGACTCTCACCGAGGTCATGTCAAAAGGGTGCTAAGCCGACTCCGCCAACACGGACTATATGCGAAAGGTGAAAAATGCGAGTTTGAAAAACGCAGCATCCAATTCCTGGGACTGGTAATCTCTCCTGAAGGGATCAAGATGGACTCTGAAAAGGTCTCCGCAATCTTAGACTGGCCTGCACCTACCGACAAGAAGGGGGTGCAGCGCTTCGTAGGATTTGCCAACTTTTACAGAAGGTTCATTAAGGGCTTTTCTGCTATCATAACCCCTATAACACAGCTGACTAGACAGAACCTCCGCATCCATTGGACTCCCGAGGCTCAAGCCGCATTTGATACCTTGAAGGGACTGTTTACTTCAGCACCTGTTCTTGGTCACTCGGACCCGTCTCTGCCCTATACACTAGAAGTAGACGCATCTGAAGTCGCTATTGGAGCAGTCATCTCCCAACGCCAAGGCCCTAAGGATCTGATGCATCCAGTAGCTTTTTTTTCCTGCAGGCTCTCTCCAGCAGAGAGAAACTATGACGTTGGGGACCGGGAATTGCTGGCCATTAAGGCGGCATTAGAAGAATGGAGGTACCTCCTAGAGGGAGCAGCGCATCCCATATTGGTCTATACTGACCACAAAAACCTGGAGTATTTGAGGACTGCTAAGCGTCTGAAGCCACGTCAAGCACGGTGGGCCCTATTCTTCTCCCGATTTGTGTTCCACATTACCTACCGGCCAGGCTCGAAGAATGTCAAACCAGATGCACTGTCTCGTATGTTTGATGACCCCAAGGAACCACCAGTGGCAGATACCATCTTATCTGAAAATAACTTCTTGCTTTTACAGGGCAACCTCCTCAACAGAATGAAGCAGGCTTCGACAGACGTTCCTAGCCCTCCAGGGGTCACGCTGACACTCCGGGAAGGTTTACTGTTCAACGGAAGCAAGGTATTTGTACCTGAATGTTTACGCATAACCATTTTGGGTCTGTGCCATGATCATCCCCTAGCAGGTCATTTTGGGGTCCACAAGACGCTTGATCTCCTGAAACGCACATTCTGGTGGCCAGACCTGGAAGAAACCTGTAAGAGGTACGTGAATTCCTGTGTAATCTGCAACCGCAGTAAGGGTACAAGAAACCGAGCTTGGGGTCTACTTCGGCCACTGCCAGTTCCTGACAGACCATGGAAAATGATAGCCATGGATTTTGTTGTGGAACTTCCCCCATCAGAAGGATGTACAGCCATCTTCGTAGTAGTGGACCGATTGTCCAAGATGGCCCATTTCTTGCCTCTGAAGAATACTCCCTCAGCCATAGAGACAGCTCAAGTATTTATCAGAGAAATTGTGAGGCTTCACGGGGTCCCTATGAACATTGTCTCCGATCGGGGGGTTCAATTCACCTCCAGATTCTGGAAAACTCTGTGTGAAGCCCTTAGAATCGAAAGATCCTTGTCCTCTGCCTACCATCCCCAAACCAATGGACAGACAGAGAGGACAAATCAAACATTGGAACAGTATATCCGATGCTTCACTACTTTTGTACAGGATGACTGGGTATCGCTGCTGCCACTGGCGGAGTTCGCCTATAATAATGCCACTCATTCTGCCACAGGTCAGTAACCCTTCTTTGCAAATTATGGTTTTCACCCATCCTTCTTGCCTGACTTTATTCCAGAAACCACGGTTCCGGCTGTCCAAGACACAGTGGATTTCCTAAATCGCAACAATAAGTTGCTTCAAGAAGCGGTTACCAAGGCACAAGCAGCAAGCAAGACGGCTTTTGACAGGAAAAGGAGGGGTGAACTGATTCTCCACCCGGGAGACCAGGTATGGTTGTCTACTACAAATCTCCGGTTGGCATGCCCCTCAAAGAAACTGGCACCTAAATTTGTGGGACCATTCCCAGTCAAGAGGAAACTTAATGAGGTTGCTTATGAATTATCCTTACCTGATTCACTTAAAATACATCCTGTCTTCCATGTTTCTCTCTTGAAAACTGCAGTTCCTGACTCTTTTCCAGATAGAGTATCCAAGCCACCAGAACCTGTGACCATCAATGGTGAAGAGGAGTATGAGGTGGAGGCTATCATAGACTGTAGGAGAAGAAGGAATCAGGTACAGTACCTGGTTAAGTGGAAGGGTTATGGCCCGGAGGATAACTCTTGGGAGGTTGAACAGGATGTGCACGCCAGAGACCTGGTTAATGCCTTTTTTCGCAGAAATCCACAGAAGAGAGACCTGTTGGGCACCCGGAGGTTGCCCGTAAGGGGGGGGCAATGTCATGGATCTGCCACCTAAGAGTTAATGGTGCAGACTGATTTCAGTGATTGACAACAGGCTGCCCTATTTAAACACCTCAGCAGCACAGTGTCTTTGCTGCCTGATCTGCAGTTCTTACCTGACTTCCTGTGATCTGACCTGTTTCCTGTTTCCTGTGTTTAACCCGGCTTGCTGACTGCGATTGAACTCTGTTATCCTGATCCCGGCCTGCCTTGTGACCAACGCTCAGCTCTACAACTGCTTGATTTCCCGTTGCTGAACTTGCCTGTATACTGACCATTCTCTGCCTGTCATTTATATCTATATCCGATCATCTGTTACCAAACCCGGCTTGTCTGACTACGCATTCAGTGTCTCCCCAGCCAGTGCACCCACCAGCCAGCTTCCTGTTTCCTGCTGCACCTGCTGAACCGACAAGACCCAAGACGAACCAGGCACCCATACACCGCCAGGCTCTTGCGGCCACTTTCGCAACATCGGTGGCCCTTTAGCCGGGGTTGTACGAGAAGCCTTCCCACTACACGTCAGGCTCATCTGGCAGGTACGTAACAATAGCTGTCACCGCACCTCCACTGCCCCATGTGAAAGGGGCCTTATTGAATGACTTTGGGTTGCAAAAGCAGCCAGGGAATAGGTGCAGGCACCAAACCTCCCAAGTAGTTTCTCAGTAAAAACTTCCCTTTTAAATATAGACATCACATTGTCTTTGTGCCAATCCACTGGCACAAAGTCAATCACTAGAGTCCCTAAAAATTAGAAACAATGGCTTTGAAATAACATAGCTCAGCTCTTTATGGACAAGGGTGTATGCCACCTGGTCCAGATACTTTATACATTTTTATCTCATCTGTTTGTAGCCTATATACATTGTATCCCCCTGTGTTATTTTTGAAGCTGTGACAATACATTCTTAACTATAGACTTGGGCCTCACCATTTTCCTTTGATTCTACAGAGCTGAAGAAGGTATTAAGTTTACCTTCTCTTTGTCTCGAGTCACAGACTCTGAGTTATTTGGGTGGCCTACATGCTCAGAGCTGATGTTTTTATTAGGGTTGTCCAGATACCGATACTAGTATCGGTATCGGGACCGATACCAAGTATTTGTGGAGGTACTTGTACTCGCGCAAATGCTCCCGATACCTAAATAGAATACTTTTTTTGTATTTATCAACATGTTCTGTGAAAATTCTTTGAGTTTTTTACTACTGCGTGACAAGCAAATAAAACATTTTTATTCATTTTTACTCATTTTTATTCTTTTAAAATGTCTTGAGTTAGAGTTCTTCATAATTCTAAAGAAAATATCCTTAGTCTGTATTGTGGTTTGAAAACTGTCACATGACATTTTAAAAAAGTATCGGTATTCAGTATCGGCGAGTACATGAAAAAAAGTATCGGTACTTGTACTCGGTCCTAAAAAAAGTGGTATCGGGACAACCCTAGTTTTTATTATTAGTGGAGAAAACTAAGTCCTGATAGATCACTTCGGGCTGGTCTCTTTTGTAGGTAAAGCTGTTTAACCACTTGTCTACCAGCAAGGTAGCTCGGTTGTTCTGACAGGACGTCATATGACGTCCTGTCTTTTAAAGCCGCTAGGGGGCGCGCAAGCCGCTTTGCTGGGATCACGATGCGCGTGCCCGGCGGCAACGATCGCCGCCGGGCACGCAACAATAAAGACACAAGGCAGAGTATTCCAATGGATCAGGTAGGTTTGTCCAGCAAATCAGACAGGGAGCTGTCCAGCATCCCAGATAGCTCAGTGGGAAGAGACAATGGCAGACACCGACGAGACACAGACGAGTTCACAGGTTCAAGCCTAGGTCCTGACAGTTAATAAAGTAAAAAGTGATAATAAAGTGCACAAATGAATGGAAAGTGCATAACACAAATACATGTCTAATCCATATACAGCATAAAGTGCATAAAAAATCCATAAAACAGCTGCCAGATGTCTCTATCTGGGTGTAAACGGATAATAGACCAAAATATTCTTAAGTCCCACACTAAGTATTCAGGGCCAGATTCACGTACATTGGCGCATTTTTTGACCAGCGTAGCGCACCTCCTTTACGTTAGACCGGCGCAATGTAGAGGCGCAATCACCGTATCCTCGTAGTATTTGCACAGAAAATAGCGCAAATACGAGAGTAACGTTAGTTCCGAGGCGTAAGGCGGAGTAATTCAAATTGGGAAGGACGTGGGCGTGTTACATTGAAATGAGCCGTGACCCCATGCAAATGAAGGGCCGGCCGGCTCGCGCATGCGCACATGAAGCAGACCATGGTCAGCACCTCTGTGTGCATGCTCACAACTCGGGAACGGCGCAATCAGTGAAATTGGAAGTGGTCCCGGGCAACTTGGTGAACTACGCAGACAGCATAAATAGACAGACACAAACGCACTTCCTTTGCAAAAGTACATCCCTTTGTATCCCTTCCTATACAGCAAGGTGCTTTTGTTCTGTTGTTTGTTGCGTTGTGACTTGTCTTTGTGATATTTGTTGACTGTTTGATCTAGTGTTTTGTAGAATATATTTTATAGTGTTTTTTGGTGACTGCTTGTGAGACTTTTTGGTTGATAGATTTTGTTTGTTTGTTTTGTTGCTTGATTTTTCCTGCTTGTTTTTGTGAGTGATTTTTGCTGATTGTTTCGGAGAGAGTTTTTGTATGAGTATGACTGAGAGGAAGCGGAAAGAGCAATTTTTCTTTGGGGAAGAAACAAATTATTGCCTGGGCCCTTACCCAATATGGCCGTTTCCTCCACGGCCCGGAGAGTGCCAACACCACCCCGGCCGGGAAGAAGGAGATTTTGCAGAACATTACTGACCAGGTAAATGACCCGGACACGCGAGGGGATCGTCAAGAACATCAATGACCTCTGGCGTGTGGTCCGCAAGAAGCTGGCCAAAATGGCAGCCCATGCCAGGGGCACTGGAGGGGGCCCACCATGCCCTGTTAGGCTGACAGTGGAGGAGCGTGCGGTGGCCCACACCTTTAATAGGCAACAAGTGGAGGGTCTGCCTGGCTATGACTCCAGTCATGAAGCCGTGATGCCAGGTAAGGTTTTTTTTTCCTATCTGGTGTGTAGAATGTGTGGGGGAGGGGGGGGAAGGAGTATGTGGCAAGTGTGTGGATCCTCCAACCTGTGAATGTTTTGTGTCATCCACAGATGTGCAGGAGGGTGCTGGGCCATCTGGCCTGACTGCACCATCCCCGGGACACCAGCCTGCTGAGGACCCCCCGACAAGGCCGGAGTCCTCGGAGGAGTTTGAGGAGGAGGATGTCATGTCAGCCAGTGGATTGCTGTTTTTGGAGGAGTCTTCCTCTCTGGCTGGCAGCAGCCAGCCCTCCATAAGGGCTAGCCCCTCCCACTCCTCCCCCAACAGGGCTCCCCTCCCAAGGGCCTCCCCTTCTCCCCGGCCACAAGCATCAGCTGGAGGCAGGAAGTCGTCCCAGAAGACCAGGGGGTGGCCGAGGTTCTGCCCGCCAATCTGAGAAGGGACCAGGCCCTTCAGACCCGCCATCTGGGACAGGTCAGCCAGACTTTGGAGCGGATGGAGGAGAGCCTTTCCTCCATAAAGGATACGCTTGGGGACCTGGACTGACACTCCCTGGCTCTTACAAACTGCCTAAACGTACTGAAGACTACTACAGCAGACGTTGGGCAGGATGTGAGGGCCCTCACCCAGGCTATCCAGGCCAATACGGCATCACTAAGTGCTGGCCTGACCAGAATTGCCATGGCCTTGGAGGGCAGGCCGCCAGGTGGGCAGAGACCAGGGGCTGCTCCTCCTTCCCCGGATTACCCCCCCCTCCCCATGAGTCTCCCCTGAGGAGCCGGGGCCGTGGCCGTGGGCGCCCCAGGCGTGGGTCATGCCAGCGGCATTAATTTGGTTTCCCCCCTTTTTTTTTCCTGGACTTTTTTTTTCTGGACTTTTTTTTTTTTTTATTGCTGGAAAATTTTTTGTGTGTTGTGAATGATTTCGGAATGTGGGGGTGACATTCCTGCCAGAAAAGGGGTGTCACCCTCATTTGTAGTGGAGAACGGTTCCCCAGGACCAGGGGGAAGTGATCCCCAGGTCCGTGTGAATGATGTATGAATGTACAGTGACATAATTGGAGCCGTGGCGTGGCGTTGCTGCTCACAAGTCCAGCATGGTGGGCTTGTGCTAATCCAATTTGATGAGGATGTGATGTGTCTGCGCTAGGGACCACAGTAGTGTGCATGCATGCATTCTCATTGTGCCATGATTAATGTGTGTGTTTACCGTGCAAAGATGCCTAATGTGAGCTGTCTCCTGGCTGCTCTTCACACAGAAGACGGGGTAGCCTCGCTTAGGGGGGGATTGTCTGGTTCAGGGGTCAGGTATGTCAATCTTCAGTTGGGGGAATACAACAGGGTACCCCCAGACTTATCCAGGCATCGGAAACGTGACTTCAGGAGGCCAAAGGTGCGCTCCACCACTGCACGTGTTTGGGCGTGGGCTTCATTGTATCTTTCCTCTCCTGGGGTTTGGGGGTTCCGGATAGGAGTCATCAGATGGGGTCCCAGTGCATATGCAGAGTCACCTGTAAGGGAAAAGACAGGAGGAAGTTAGTCATGCATGTGCCCCTTGTGATGTGTGCATCATGGGGGGGGACAGTCATGCCTGCCACCCATACACATTCTGTTCCAATTCAATTGGGATGGGGCTCTGATTGTATATGTAGCTGTCATGGCTGGATCCGGGGTGTTTGGCACGGACGTGCCATATGAGGCCTTGGGCATCGACTATGACCTGTACGTTGATGGAATGCCAATGCTTCCGATTGCGGTATATGTGCTCTGTCTCATGGGGGGGCTGGAGTGCCACATGTGTGCAATCAATGGCCCCCACGGTGCGTGGGAATCTGGCAATTCTGTAGAAATCTGTCATTGCCTTCAGCCGAAGGTCCTCAGTGGTTGGTTTGATGAGTTGGTTGGCCATGCATCTGAGAATTGCAGGGATAACCTGGTGAACACATCTGCTCATGGAGGATTGTGACATCCCAGCCACCACTCCACTTGTTCTTTGAAAAGAGCCACTGGCAAGGAAATGGAGTGTTGCCATGACCTTGACCAGTGGCTGCACTGCATGTGAGCGGTGTGTTCGGCTGGTGATGTCATCCTGCAGGGTTATGGTTAATTCCAGGATGGCATGAGGGGTGAATCTGAAGATGCGATACACCTCAGAATCACTCATGCCAAAGAGTAGATATGTGCATTCCCGTTCGTACGAATGTTATTTTCGTACGAAAATGTTCATTTTCGTACCCGCGGGATAATGTGTACATACGAAAACGGTAAAGCACCAAAATACGAAAACGACAGGATAACGGATGAGCCACATAACGAACGACCGCAAATACGAACGAACGATCCGACGGGAAAAAACGACAAAACGAAAATGGCAAAATAACGAAAATGAAATCTGTATCAAGAGGTTTGCATTGTGTATTTTGTTTGAATCCGTTTTGTGTTCGTTTTCAGTTGTATGTTCATTGTTCAATGACATCTATAACAAAATAATTTCATTATGTATATTGAATGAATTCCTTTTTCTGTTTTTTGTGTATTCAAAATACTGAAGGCAAATAACAAAAGAAACAGGTTCAAATGCAAATCTTTTGTTTATGTTTTTTTTAATGGCCAGAGAGTTAGGCTGGCCATACATGATACAATTTTCTGTGCAATTTTCTTTAGATTTACCTTCAACTATGTAGTGCAAGGGCCTGCCTGATTGCATACAATTGAAAGTGTTGTGTAGTTTGACCTCATATATGGTTTTTGGTAAATCTAAAAGAAAATTGTACAAGAAAATTGAACATGTATGGCCAGCCTCAGTGACTGAAAGCAGTTTCTCTTTTGTGCTGAGTAGTAGTGAGTACACTTGTACAGTAAAGCCTAATAAACTTTTCTGTGGATTTTCATCTGAAGGGAGATCAGTTGGCCAGACTTTTGAACCCAAAAATGGTTTTCTGATGCAGTTTAAAAACGAACAAATTTTCTGAGAACGATCGGAAAACGATCGTTTTTATGTTTGTTGTTAAAATAGTCTGACCAAGTGTATGGGGCTTAACAATACTATTGTTTTCAGTCACTGAGGCTGGCCATACATGTTCAATTTTCTTGTACAATTTTCTTTTAGATTTACCAAAAACCATATATGAGGTCAAACTACACAACACTTTCAATTGTATGCAATCAGGCAGGCCCTTGCACTACATAGTTGAAGGTAAATCTAAAGAAAATTGCACAGAAAATTGTATCATGTATGGCCAGCCTAATGCCGCGTACACACGATCATTTTTTGTGATGAAAAAAAACGACGTTTTCTGTGAAGTAAAAAACTACGTTTTTGAAACGTCACTTTCAAAGACGATGTTGCATACACACCATCGTTTTTTTCACAAAAAGCGAGGTTACGTTCACCACTCTTTTCCATTGAAGCTCGCTTCATAACTAGCTTCTGGGCATGCGCGGGTTGAAAAACGTCGTTTTAAACGACGTTTTTGCTACACACAGTGACTTTTTGTGAAACAAAAAACGACGTTTTGAAAAACGACACAAAAAATTCAAGTATGTTGGAATTTTTTTTTGGTCGTTTTTTTTAAGACAAAAAATGACGTTTTGCCCACACACGATCAATTTAAATGACAATTTAAAAAACGTCGTTTTTTTTCATCGCAAAAAACGACCGCGTGTACGCGGCATAACTCTCTGGCCATTCAAAAAAAACATAAACAAAAGATTTGCATTTGAACCTGTTTCTTTTGTTATTTTCGTATGTTGATATGACACCTATAACAAAAAATTTGCCTTCAGTATTTTGAATACACAGAAAACAGAAAAAGGAATTCATTCAATATACATAATGAAAGTCTTTTGTTATAGATGTCATTGAACAATGAACATACAACTGACACTAACAAAAGAAAAGCATTCAAGATACACAGAATGCAAATTGACGAAAATTCACGATAATTATTGTCTAACAAGAAACGAACATGAATTAAACAGAATAACGAATCATCCCGCATGTACGAAAATAAAACGGTAACGTAAATACGAAACGATCGGAATACGAAAAAATCACATCGTACGACAAACGAACGGGAACGAACGGGAAAACGGGCGTCTTACGAAAAACGAACGGAAACGAACAGACGGGACCATACGAAACGGAACAAAAAAAAAACGTTTTTTTTTTCTGTGCACATGTCTACCAAAGAGGTCTATGCGTGTGTGGTATATCCTCTCCCGTGCCCTCCTCTGTGCCCTCCTCCGTGCCCTCCTCCTTCTTTGCTCCTCTAAAGTCATTAGTATAGCTATGAGCGAGGATGCCCCGGGCATCTTGGCATAAAGTTTGTTGTGCAGCAAGTGTGACTGCTCAGCTCCTCACTAACAGTGTTGCTTTAGCTGACATGTAGACGGATTGTCTAATTTTATACCACCTTTTCTATGTGTATTTGAACATCAAGTATTGGAAGGCACCTCTATACAAGTTAAGTTTGGCTTCACATTGCATATACTCCTGCCTTTTTATACATATCTCTTTCAGTACAATCCCCTCACCTTATTCCATCGGATGAGGGATGACCGGTCACGATCGGAACAAACCTGCAATCAGCGACCAATAATAAAGAGGCTCGCTACACCGTAATGAATCACGTCCCAGAGGAAGCTACGCCATAGCGCAAGGCGAAACGCGTCGATGTCATTACCTGACGCCAGTCACGTGACGTTACTGCTGGTGTGCAGCGAACGGGGACGGAGAAGGAACCGAGACGGAGACGGAGACACCGTCACCGACGGCGGCAGACAAGCAAGACTGCTACTATCTCCAAGCAGCGCGGTACATACCGAGCAACTAAGGACCCTCCATACCAAACATCCGCAACGCCCGGATAGACATCCGAGAACACTCGCGGGCTATGCTACTTCTACCCGCACGGCATTCATGCAGCTAATCCAAACTAAGGTCGGTAGACACCAAGGAATTTCAATGGACGGTTTGATCTATACACCCTGATGTCCATCAGCAATCCGGTAATGTACCTGTACTTCATATACCTTGATGACAATCAGTAGCTCGGTAATGTACCAATGATCTGACAAGTCAACATCTTCTATAGCTCCAATTGAACCTGTGATTACCAGGCTAATATTTGCAAATTTTTGAGTATTCCACTCAATGAATCATACATGATGGACTGACAGTGCCAGATTCGGGGTTCTACTTTGTCTACTTGCTATTTACTGAGTACACCAATCTCTTGATACAAACAGGAGGACATCTAGTTACTTTAATCTCCATATGAGAACTCCTCAGATTACCAGTACTTATCCCGCTGAGTATCTCCGTTCCAACTACATAAAATAGATATGAACATACATGTATATATACATACCTAGGGCCAGATTCAGGTAGAGTTACTCTGGAGTATCAGTGATACTCCAGCCTAACTCTCACTTTGAGCCGGCGTTTCTGTTTTCAGTAAGCAGAAAACAAGAAACGCCGGGTTGGAGTTTCTATACGAGCGGCGTAATTGTATTTTCGCGTCGTATCGGAACTGCAATTTTAAAAATGGCGCTGGGGGCGTTCCCGCTGATTAACGCCGAGAATATGTTAATCAGCGAGAATCGGCAACTCACGATCGTATTCGTGCCCGACGCAGTGACTTTCCGATGTTTCCGTAAGAGATACGCGGCGTAAAGATAAAGCAGCCCCCTAGTGGAGTATCCTATGTTAAGTATGGCCGTCGTCATCGCGTCGAAAAAAAATAATTCGAGTCGTTTGCGTAAAACGTCCGTGAATGGGGATTGACGTCATTGACGTTCACTGACAGAATTTGGAGCATGCGCACTGACAGTCGACGCATGCGCAGTATGTTTGCCGCGGGATCGCGCCTAGTTATAATAATACACGCCCCCTACCCGCCCAATTTGAATTCCGCCGGCTCATTTTCGCTACGCCGCCGCAACTTTAGGAGCAAGTGCTATGTGAATAACAGTACTTGCTCCTAAAGTTTCGTCGGAGTAACGTAAATGAGAAACGTTACTCCAACATAAAGATTCGCCCTTCTACCTGAATCTGGCCCCTAATTTTTGCTACTCTGCCTCTCCACTCCTTCCCCCTCCCCCTTCCCACACACCTAACTCAGCCACCAGCTATTGCAACATTTGACTTATTAAGGTTGTGCTATTTAACAGTGGTTTGGCTGCTATGCAACCATCACCACCTAACAACCCATTCTACTCTGTATTAAGGCCTCGTACACACGATCAAATCTGTCTGCTGGAAACGGTCTGCTAGACAGTTTCAGCAGACAGATTCGATTGTGTGTACGGGCTAACAGACTTATTTGGCCACCCGACAGATTTCAAAGCATGCTTTGAAATCTGTCGGCTGGGAACCCGTCCGCCCGACATGTCTGCTGGTTAGTACGCTAACCAGCAGACATGTCTTCTCGCATACGCGCCGAATGGTTTCGACGCATGCGCGGAAGTGTTTTACTTCCTGGTGCGGTGACGTGGCGGCGTCAACATCACCGACACGTCAGCGCGCTGTCTGCTGGGGGGGATTTTGGTTTGCTCGTGTGAACACGCGAGCAAACCAAAATCCCAGCAGACAGATTTGTTCAAATCTGTCGGACAGACAGATTTGAACAAATCTATCTGCTCGTGTGTACCTGGCCTTACAGATAGGACACTAAAAAATATATGTTTTTCTTGTTGCATGTCCCTGGTGTCTGATGCACCTTTAACGTCCGGACTGGTGTCTATGTTATATGTTGTTTCATGTGAGTCTGTGTTGGTCTCTTATTCTAATCTAGCAGCCACTCTTGTAGCTACAAGGATTTTTAATTAACCTGAGACTGTAATTTATTACAGCCTTTATTTTTGATACTACTATTAAAATATATTTTTGTATCACTATACAATTCTCGATCATTTATTGTTGCCCAAAGTAACCCTCTTTCCTAATCTCTGATCTTCACTTAGATCATTTCCCATCCCCTATATCCTTTTCAATTATTGTTTATATGACTTTACGGTTACAGCAACTAACCATTATTTGATGTGTGATCGACCCTACACTTCGATGTTCGATAGACATCCATAGACTAGTGGTTTAACTTGCATCCTCTTTCCCCATATCCCTAAATTTTTGCTATAATTTTAGACAGGACGTGCAGCTGTTGTGCACAGCGCGTAGCCTGCGCTGCACCAACGTTCTTTTGTGGATCCCCGTAACTCCCTCATTTGCATATTTGAATAGCAAATCAATGGTGTGTCTAGTGCAGTTTTGCGCGGACGGATATGCGGGTCTATCGAAATTACGCCGGTCAAAAAAAAAGTAGATTTCTTAAGTATCTCGTTTTGGGGATGCGGCGCATTGAAACGCATGCGCAAATTTAGACTTACGCCGCGCATCTCCTGTAACGCCGGCGTAATCGCTCTGTGAATCTGGCCCTCAGTGCCTTCTTCCACCAACACTAAGCAAACAGCCCACCACTCATATGACCCCCTAAACAGGTAGTCACAGATAGCAGAATGATATCCTACTGGCTGGTCAGAAGAGCAGACAGCTTGTAAACCGAGCTAGATCTCCCACAAAAGGCAGAAAGAAGGGATGCTTGCCATAGTGAAGTACATACTGTTTATTTAAAATGAACACACTTAAAATACACTCAGAGTGTGAATGAACAAGTAGAGCTCAATCTCGTAGCAGGGAAGCCGACATGCGTTCCACCTGTGTACCAAATGGAGGAACGTGTTTCGTCAGCACATCTGATGTCACCAGAAGTCTGCCCTAGAACATAGGTAAACATGTTTCTGCTTTGCAACAGAAGTACATTAATAGTAGATTAGTACAAAGAAAAGCTGGCATTTAGAAAAAAAGATAAAAATAAGGTGACCTTAGCCTATAACCCTTTCACTGCCAGGCTCTGTGCTCCATTTTGTACACTCAGGTGGCCAGACCGTTTTTTTTGTCATTTTTATTTTGCTTTTTTCACTTATAGTTTTCAGAGTTTGTAAAAGACCCCCCCCCCCCCAAACCATATGTTTTCTAGAAGCATATGACCTCTAGAATAAAAATAAATAAAAAGAAGGTGCTACTGATGTTAGACCCCGCCGTATTTGCGCAAATGTTTATCAGACCAATATATTCACCAAAAATACACCATTATTAGCAGACAAAAACACGGCAAATTTTACAAAATTCCTGCTAAATCCCTACTAAATATAAAAGCTTAACCTGTATGGAGTTAATAAATAACAAAAAAAAAGGAATTTTTTTACTTTGCGTCTTTTTGCAAAATGGTGAAAATCAAACGCATGCAAAAAATGTAAATATCATTTATGGTTTTCTTTTTTTCCCTTACGGCTTTCAGAATTTGTGAAAGACCCCCAAAACCATATATTTTCTGAGAGCATATGACCTCTAGAATAAAAAGAAGGTGCTACAATTTTTTTAGACCCAGCATTATTTATGCAAGCATGCATCAAAGCAATACATTCACAAGAAATACACTAAACCCATTATTAGCAGCTAATGGCACAGCTAATTTTACTAAACTCCTGATAAATATAAAAGCTCAACCTGTATGGTGTTAATAAATAACAAATATTTGTACATTTTAAATTTCGCTTTTTTGCAAAATGGTGAAAATTAAACGTACCCAAAAAAGTCTCTAAAAATCTAGAGATTTAATTTTTTTTACTTACAGTTTTCAGAGTTGAAAGCATTTGACCTCTGGAATAAAAATAAGGTGCTACTGATTTTCCTATGCCCCGCCGTATTTCCGCAAATATTTGTCAAACCAATATACCGTAGTCACAAAAAATACACTAACATTAGCAGATAAAAACACAGGTAAAAATTTAAATTTAAGTTTATAATTTTCCATTCAAAATTTTTTAAAAGACCCTCCAAACCATATATTTTATGAAAGCATAGGACCAGTAGAATAAAAATAAGGTGCTACTGATTTTTAAGGCCCCATGATGTTTGCACAAGTGTTTATCAAAGCAATATTTTTGCTAAAAATACACTAAAATCATTATTAACAGATACAAACACAGCAAATTTTACAAAACTCTTGCTAAATTCCTACTAAATATAAAATCTTAACCTGTACTGAGTAGGGGTGTTGAATTTATTTGTCACATTGAGCATAACGTCATCCTCACGCCATGCCGAGATGCTGCGCCCTGCCTTCAAATGGAGTCGAAAGCAGCTAAGGTTTTCACGCCGTTTTTTCCGCCTTACGCCTCTCATTGTCGTCATCCCCTTGTGTCATGAGAGGCTCAGAGGAGACAGACTGCAGAAGAGCGGAGTGACACCGTCCATCAATCACCTTCCCTCTCCTCTCATCGTTCCACCCCCTCACCAGCCAATAGACAGTGACCCCAGGCATGTCATGGTAACGGAATGCGGAAGTGAGGAACTACGCTGTGTGCGCGTTTGCGGGGACATGGAGAGCACTGGGGCCGAAGCTTGTGGTGCCTGGAGCTGTCCCTGCTGCTAAGAGTGGCGGTGGCCAGCTTATGGAGCACAGAGCTCTGAGGAGGAGAGTGGAGCCATCAGTGCTTTTGGTCCCGGAAGGGTCCGGGGAGGCCGCGGCGTATCCATCCGAAGGTGTGATGAAGGAGGATGAGGCGGAGCCGGAGGAGAGCCAGAAGAGCGGTAGAGCCAGGTGAAGGGGCTGCTGGGAAGACACTGAGTGGACTGACATGGTTAGGGAGGTGCCAGGCTGTATGCAGAATGCGGATAAGTCAATAAAACAAAAAATGTTGTGCAGTGCTTTGCGATGATAAATGTACAAAAGAGTCTTATTAAGTTGTGAACAAATATAGTCCTGAAATATATATATTAGGGATGAGCCGCGTTCGCGACCAACCGTTAGCGCGAACATTTAGAACCCCATTGAAGTCTATGGGACTTGAACGTTCAAATTCAAAAACGCTCATTTTAAAGACCAATATTCAAGTTATTGTTGGAAAACGTCTTTGAGAACCCGGGTCATGACCTTAAATAAAATAAAAATAAAAATTCCTTTAAATATTGTACCTGCTGTGTGTCTATACCTGTGATAACGTCTTTAAATAGCACAATAATCTGCCTGCCAGTAAATTAGGAAGAACTGATCTAGCTAAGCTATACAGTGTATAAATATATGTACAACTCCTAGGGATGTATATATATTCTCTACACACTGTAAATTAAGCTAAACTGACTAGCCTGCCTGCCTGCTCTATCTAGCTATATAAAAAAGACAATCTCTCTGTCTCTCTGACTGCTTTCATTAACAAGCCGGAACACACTACACGAGGCCGCCCAGCAGGCGGCCTTATTGAGTGTGGGGCGTGTGCTAAAGCCCTGAGCCATAATTGTCTAAAGCCACCCAGGCTTTGGCCAGTTATGGCTCTTCGTTTTTTGCGCGCTGTGATTGGCCAAGCATGTGGGACATACAGCATGCTTGGCCAATCATCAGCGCGCAATGCCGCAGTGAATTATGGGCCGTTTTGCATCACTCGAATTTGGCGCAAATGACCGCTTTTGTTCGAATTTCGTCGAACGTACGAACTGACAATGTTCGAGTCGAACATACGTTCGTATCGAACGCGAAGCTCATCCCTAATATATATACACACACATATATATATATATATATCTGTGATCTGATTGAAAAAAAATCTTCTGTGTATTCAAAGTAATTCCAGTGCTGAGTGTGCTCTGCTGTGTTCAAATCATTCACCAGAAATTATTTGAACACAGCAGAGCACACTCAGCAATGGAATTACTTTGAATACACAGAAGATTTCTTTCAATCAGATCAGATTTATATATAATAGGATTTTTATAACAGCTTACCTGTAAAATCCTTTTCTTGGAGTACATCACGGGACACAGAGCTGCATATTAATGACTATGTGGGTTATAGAGCCTACCTTCAGGTGTGGACACTGGCAATCAAGACAGGAAGTTCCCTCCCTATATAACCCCTCCCATACTGGGAGCTCCTCAGTTTTGTAGCAAAGTAATAAGTGTCCCAATATCCCCAAACAAGAGGGGTGGGAGCTCTGTGTCCCGTGATGTACTCCAAGAAAAGGATTTTACAGGTAAGCTGTTATAAAAATCCTATTTTCTTTATCGTACATCACGGGACACAGAGCTGCATATTAATGACTATGTGGGATGTCCCATAGCAATGCCTACTGAGGGGAGGGAGACACACAACGCAAACCGCCCTCATACATGAGGAGCTATAATGCTGCTTTCAGCATACTGCGCCAAGAGGCTGCATCCTTTGCCATCCTTTGTTCACCTGATAGGAATTAGTGAACGTAAGCACAGACGACCAAGTTGCGGCCTTGCCAATCTGAGTCATAAAGGCTTGGTAATGCATCACGCATAAAGCGCTTACTATCCTGGTAGGGAGTACCCCAACAAGAAGCAGGGGGAATCCCACTCTTTAAACCACAAGCCTGAATAAAAACCTGATGAATCAACATTGAACACAGTTGAATTAGACGCTGCCTAGCCCTATCCTGGGGCCTCCTGGTAGCGCAAACATCAGTCTTCCGTATCCGAGCAGCCGCTTCAGAGAGGCCTTGCCATTCTTACTCTAACAAGAGAGAGTAACCATCTTAATAGCTGATCTGAATACTGCCTGCCCTTACTAGGGTCTTCTGGCAGTACAATAAACACGTCAGTCTTCTATATCTGACAACTTCAGATAGATATTTAACTGCTCTCAACTCAACTGAGAGAAAGGCAATAACTCCTCCTTCCGTGAAACAAGGTTTTGAAAAAGGGGAAGGTACGAATCTCCTGATTCAAATGAACACTAGATCCTTCTAGTGAACCAGGCTGGGTGAGGATTAACATCAACATCACCCTACCTGTAAAACAAATTAAGTATGGCTTTATGCCAAGAAAGTTGCCAATACTGAAACTCACTTGGAGACTACCACAACTAAGAACACCAATTCCCCTGTTAAGGGATGAAGGAAAATATGGTGCATCGGCCCAAGGTACTGACCCTGTAAGCCGACACTACTAGACACAATGGGGCTGATTTACTAATGAATCTGCGCTGCGCCGGTACATGCCTTAATTAGTGCGCTGGATGAATCCCTAATTAGGCGCATGAACCGGCGGCAGCAGCAGCGCGATGTGATTGATAAGTAAAGCCGCCGCCGAACTCCCTGTATAAGTCTATGGGGGGAAATCTTAATAGTGAATTTTAAAGGCTAATCTGCAAGTTTTGTCCTAAAAAGTGTTTGGGGACCTCAGTCCTGCCCCAGGGGACATGTACCAATGCTTTTTTTATTTTTTAAAACGGCCGTTTTTTCGGGAGCAGTGATTTTAATAATGCTAAAAGTGCAATAATAAAAGTGTAATTTTCCTTTAAATTTCGTACCATGGGGGGCTCTAATGTCAGCATGTGAAAAAGCGCATGTTTCCCGTGGTTAGAAATGTCTCTGCACAAAATGTCATTTTTCAAAGGAAAAAAGCCATTTAAAACTGACTCGCGGCAATAATGAATTGTCGGCTCCCGGCAATTGCAGGAGAATTCATTCATTAAAAAAAGGAAAAAAAAAGCGTGGGGGTCCCCCCAAATTCAATAACCAGACCCTTTAGGTCTGGTATGGATATTAAGGGGAACCCCGCCGTCAATTTAAAAAAAAAATGACGTGGGGTTCCCCCCAAATATCCATAACCAGACCCTTCAGGTCTGGTGTGGAATTTAAGGGGAACTCCACTCCAAATTAAAAAAAAAATGGCGTGGAGTCCCCCCTAAAATCCACACCAGACCCCTTATCCGAGCACGTTGACCTGGCCGGCCGCAGAAAAGAGGGGGGGACAGAGCGCGGCACCCCCCTCTCCTGAACCGCACCAGGCCACATGCCCTCAACATTGGGAGGGTGTTTTGAGGTGCCCCCCAAAACACCTTGTCCCCATGTTGATGAGGACAAGGGTCTCTTCCCCACAACCCTTGCCCGGTGGTTGTGGGGGTCTGCGGGCAGGAGGCTTATCGAAATCTGGAAGACCCCTTTTACAAAGGGGCCCCCCAGATCCCGGCCCCCCCCCTGTGTGAAATGGTAATGGGGTACCTTGTACCTCTACCATTTCACCAGTAAAAAAAATGTAAAGGGTTAAAAAAGACAAGAGCCGGTTTTGGACAAGTCCTTTATTATCTTCTTTCTTCTTTTCTTCGGGTTTCTTCTTCCTCCTCCTTCTTCTTCCTCTGCTTCTGTCTTGGGTCTTCTATTCCCGCATCTTGCCCGGCGTGTTCTTCCATCTTCTGTTCCTCCCGCTGTTCTTCTCGTCCGCATCTTCTTCTCCTTCTTCTTCTTCGCCGGAGCGGCCGCTTCCAATTGAAATCCCCGCTGTCTGCCGGACCACGCCCCCCCCTCTGACGCCACGGGCAAGCTCTTAGGAGTGTGCTGCCAGTGCGTCAGAGGGGGGCGTGGTCACATGTCAGAGGGCGGCCAATTCAATTTGAAGCTCGTGCGCGGCTTTTTCTTTGCCAGAGTCGCCGCTTCCAATTGAATTGGCCGCTTTCTGGAACATGTGACCACGCCCCCCTCTGACGCACTGGCACCACACGGGGACTTTCCTAAGACCTTGCCCGTGGCGTCAGAGGGGGGGCGTGGTCCGGCAGACAGCGGGGATTTCAATTGGAAGCGGCCGCTCCGGCGAAGAAGAAGAAGGAGAAGATGCGGACGAGAAGGACAGCGGAAGAAGATGGAAGAACACGCCGGGCAAGATGCGGGAATAGAAGACCCAAGACAGAAGCAGAGGAAGAAGAAGGAGGAGGAAGAAGAAACCCGAAGGAAAGAAGAAAGAAGATAATAAAGGACTTGTCAAAAACCGGCTCTTGTCTTTTTTTACACTGACACTTTTTTTTTACTGGTGAAATGGTAGAGGTACAAGGTACCCCATTACCATTTCACACAGGGGGGGGCCGGGATCTGGGGGGCCCCTTTGTTAAAGGGGTCTTCCAGATTTCGATAAGCCTCCTGCCCGCAGACCCCCACAAACCACCGGGTAAGGGTTGTGGGGAAGAGACCCTTGTCCTCATCAACATGGGGACAAGGTGTTTTGGGGGGCACCTCAAAACACCCTCCCAATGTTGAGGGCATGTGGCCTGGTGCGGTTCAGGAGAGGGGGGGGGCCGCGCTCTGTCCCCCCCTCTTTTCTGCGGCCGGCCAGGTCAACGTGCTCGGATAAGGGGTCTGGTGTGGATTTTAGGGGGGACTCCACGCCAAATTTTTTTTTTTTTGGGGTGGAGTTCCCCTTAAATTCCACACCAGACCTGAAGGGTCTGGTTATGGATATTTGGGGGGAACCCCACGTCATTTTTTTTTAAAATTGATGGCGGGGTTCCCCTTAATATCCATACCAGACCTAAAGGGTCTGGTTATTGAATTTGGGAGGACCCCCACGTCATTTGAATAATTATTTTAAAATTCGTACCATGGGGGGGGGGGAGGAATGTCAGCAGGTGAATAAAGCGCACTTTTCCTGCGGTTAGAAATATGTCTTTGCACAAAATGACATTCTGAAAAAAAAAAAAAAAAAAAAAAAGCCATTTAAAACTGACTCGCGGCAATAATGAATTGTCGGCTCCCGGCAATTGCAGGAGAATTCATTCATTAAAAAAAGTGAAAAAAAAGCGTGGGGGTACCCCCAAATTCAATAACCAGACCCTTTAGGTCTGGTATGGATATTAAGGGGAACCCCGCCATCAATTTAAAAAAAAAATGACGTGGGGTTCCCCCCAAATATCCATAACCAGACCCTTCAGGTCTGATGTGGAATTTAAGGGGAAATCCACCCCAAAAAAAAAAAAAATGGCGTGGAGTCCCCCCTAAAATCCACACCAGACCCCTTATCCGAGCACGTTGACCTGGCCGGCCGCAGAAAAGAGGGGGGGACAGAGCGCGGCCCCCCCCCTCTCCTGAACCACACCAGGCCACATGCCCTCAACATTGGGAGGGTGTTTTGGGGTGCCCCCCAAAACACCTTGTCCCCATGTTGATGAGGACAAGGGTCTCTTCCCCACAACCCTTGCCCGGTGGTTGTGGGGGTCTGCGGGCAGGAGGCTTATCGAAATCTGGAAGACCCCTTTAACAAAGGGGCCCCCCAGATCCCGGCCCCCCCCCTGTGTGAAATGGTAATGGGGTACCTTGTACCTCTACCATTTCACCAGTAAAAAAAAAGTGTCAGTGTAAAAAAAGACAAGAGCCGGTTTTTGACAAGTCCTTTATTATCTTCTTTCTTCTTTCCTTCGGGTTTCTTCTTCCTCCTCCTTCTTCTTCCTCTGCTTCTGTCTTGGGTCTTCTATTCCCGCATCTTGCCCGGCGTGTTCTTCCATCTTCTTCCGCTGTCCTTCTCGTCCGCATCTTCTTCTTGTTCTTCTTCGCCGGAGCGGCCGCTTCCAATTGAAATCCCCGCTGTCTGCCGGACCACGCCCCCCCTCTGACGCCACGGGCAAGCTCTTAGGAAAGTCCCCGTGTGGTGCCTGTGCGTCAGAGGGGGGCGTGGTCACATGTTCCAGAAAGCGGGCAATTCAATTGGAAGCGGCGACTCTGGCAAAGAAAAAGCCGCGCACAAGCTTCAAATTGAATTGCCCGCCCTCTGACATGTGACCACGCCCCCCTCTGACGCACTGGCAGCACACTCCTAAGAGCTTGCCCGTGGCGTCAGAGGGGGGGGGCGTGGTCCGGCAGACAGCGGGGATTTCAATTGGAAGCGGCGCCTCCGGCGAAGAAGAAGGAGAAGAAGATGCGGACGAGAAGGACAGCGGAAGAAGATGGAAGAACACGCCGGGCAAGATGCGGGAATAGAAGACCCAAGACAGAAGCAGAGGAAGAAGAAGGAGGAGGAAGAAGAAACCCGAAGGAAAGAAGAAAGAAGATAATAAAGGACTTGTCAAAAACCGGCTCTTGTCGTTTTTAACCCTTTACATTTTTTTTTCTCGTGAAATGGTAGAGGTACAAGGTACCCCATTACCATTTCACACAGGGGGGGGGCCGGGATCTGGGGGGCCCCTTTGTTAAAGGGGTCTTCCAGATTTCGATAAGCCTCCTGCCCGCAGACCCCCACAACCACCGGGCAAGGGTTGTGGGGAAGAGACCCTTGTCCTCATCAACATGGGGACAAGGTGTTTTGGGGGGCACCCCAAAACACCCTCCCAATGTTGAGGGCATGTGGCCTGGTGCGGTTCAGGAGAGGGGGGGGGGCCGCGCTCTGTCCCCCCCTCTTTTCTGCGGCCGGCCAGGTCAACGTGCTCGGATAAGGGGTCTGGTGTGGATTTTAGGGGGGACTCCACGCCATTTTTTTTTAATTTGGAGTGGAGTTCCCCTTAAATTCCACACCAGACCCGAAGGGTCTGGTTATGGATATTTGGGGGGAACCCCACGTCATTTTTTTTAAAAATTGATGGCGGGGTTCCCCTTAATATCCATACCAGACCTAAAGGGTCTGGTTATTGAATTTGGGGGGACCCCCACGCTTTTTTTTTGGTGTTTTTAATGAATGAATTCTCCTGCAATTTCCAAGAGCTGACAATTCATTATTGCCGCGAGTCAGTTTTAAATGGCTTTTTTCCTT
Source organism: Rana kukunoris (assembly GCA_029574335.1). Taxonomy (NCBI): domain Eukaryota; kingdom Metazoa; phylum Chordata; class Amphibia; order Anura; family Ranidae; genus Rana; species Rana kukunoris. The sequence continues at coordinate 565,818,677 of CM056049.1, read as the reverse complement.
CAGAATGTCATTTTTCACATGCTGACATTACACCCAGGGCCGCCATCAGGGGGGTACAGGCAGTACACCTGCAGGGCCGCCATTAGGGGGGTACAGGCATTACACCGCCCGGGGGTCCCCAGGGGCCCCCAGGGGCCCGGATGGGAACCACCCTAAAACAAAAAAAACTAATTTTTTTTTTTTTTTTTTTTTTTAAGGGCTCCGAAGGTCCCCAGGGGCCCGGAGGCCACTAAGGGCCCCAGATGGCAAGCCCTTTTTTTTAAATAAAAGATATATATTTAAAAAAATATATATATTTTTTTAATATATTTTTTTTTTTTTTTTTAAGGAAAGGGCCCAGAGGTCCCCAGGGCCCTGGAAGGCTACCCCCTTGTTTTTTTAATTTTTTTCGATAAATGTTATATTTAAAAAATATATATATATGTATTTTCTCTCTTTTTTATTTTTATTTTATAAAGAGCACAGAGGTCCCCAGGGCCCCGGATGGCTACCCCCCTTTTTTATATATATTTTTCTTTATTTCTTATTTCTGTCAAAATTTTTGTAAAGGGCCCCCCCGCTCCTCAATTTGTGGCACCACCCCCCCCCCCCGCTTCTCAATTTCATGCGGCAGCACCCCCCCCCGGTTCTCTGCTCCAGGGGGCCCATGCCTGAAGCTGTGTAAGGGGCCCCAAAATTCATGATGGCGGCCCTGTACACCTGTAAGGGGCCCGGGGGTCCGGAGGTGCCCAGATGCCTGGAGGCCCCCCAGCGCCCCAGATGGTAACCCCCCTCTTTTTTTTTTTGTATATATATTTGTTAGTTGGTTTTTGTAGGATTTTTTATTAAAGGGCCAATTTTTGGAATTTAATATTTTTTAGCAGTCTGGAGGTCCCCAGGGCCCCGGGTGGCAACCCCCCAAATTTTTTGTTATTAAAGGGCCAATGTTTTGTTTTAGGGGTCTGGAGGTCCCCAGTGGCCTGGTCCCCAGTGGCCCGGAGATCCCCAGGGCTCCAGATGACAACCCCCCACCTTTACAAAAAATTCAAAAAAAAAACAAATTATATATTTTTTGGTTATTTTTTAAACATATATATATATAATATAATTTTGAAAGCTCCCAGAGGGCCCCAGATGACAACCTTTTTGCTTCTAAAAATGTTATAAACATTTTCCCCAGGTTTGTTACTTTTTACTTTAATTTCTTTTTTAAAGTGTATTTTGTGCGTGAAGTCGAGAGAGAGGAGCTGGACTTGCAATCGCCATCCTTCTCCATGCCCCCGGTGGCAATGGTGGGTGTGAGGGGGGCCTCCCACTCACCCCACCTGCTACACTTGGGAGCCCGATGGGACAGAGGGACTCCCCCTATGAGGGAGTGTAGCCCACCCAGCCAGCCCTGTAGGTCCTTCGCCTCCCTTTATTTTAGGAGACCTCATGGCCAAAGTGTGTGCAGCAAGTGTGGTGTTTTTTTTTGGGGGGGGGGGGGGGGGTGGGCATACTAAGCACAGGCGTACCTTGCATAGCACACCCATCGGGAGCCGGGCTGACACCACCAAACTCAATTCACATGTAGCCGAGACCGGGATCCGAACCCTTGGCTGCAGAGGTGAACGGCTTGTCAGCGCAGTGCCATTCACGTTGAGCCACCGCAGCTCCCACACAATGTTATTTTTTTTTTTAGATTTTTGGTAGTTATTTTTTATTAAAGGGCCCAGAGCTCCCAAGGCAACCCCCTTTTTTATTATTTTATATATGTAGATATTGTAATTTATTTTTCATTAAAGAGCCCAGAAGTTTCTTTTTATTAAAGGGCCCAGTGGTCCCCAGGGCCCCCGGATGGCTACCACCCTTTTTAATATATATTTTTCTATATGTATTTTTTAGTAAAGGAACCCCCCGCTTATCAAATTGCGGCAGCCCCCCCCCCCCCTTCTTAATATCAGGCGGCACCCCCCCCCCTATTCTCTGCTCCAGGGGGCCCATGCCTGAAGCTGTGTAAGGGGCCCCATAATTCCTGATGGCGCCCCTAATTGCCTCCCCCACCCCCATGGTACGAAATTTCAAGGAATTTTTCACTTTTATTGGTGCACTTTAACCACTTCCATACCGCGCCTATTCTGGCACTTCTCTCCTTCATGTAACAATTATATTTTCTTCCTTGAAACTTACTCAGGACCCCCAAACATTATATATATTTTATTAACAAACACCCTAGGGAATAAAGTGGCGGCCATTTTTTCGGACACATTTCCAACAGTATTTGTGCCAAAAATTTTCAAACGTTTTTTTTTTTTTTTGGCTTTCCAAAAAAAAAACCTGTTTCATGAATGACAAAATAAGAAAGCAGTAAAGCTAGGCCAATTTTTAGGGATAAGGTAAAAGATGATGTTACACCGAGTAAATAGATACCTAACTTGTCACGCTTTCATATTGCGCACACTCATGGAATGGCGCTAAACTTCGTTATTAAAAATCTCCATAGGCAACGCTTGACTTTTTTTCTCAGGTTACCACTTTTGAGTTACAGAGGAGGTCTAGTGCTAAAATTATTGCTCTCGCTCTAACGCACGCTATGATACCTCACATGTGGGGTTTGAAGGATGTTTACATATGTGGGTGGGACTTGCATGCGTGTTCGCTTCTGAGTGCGAGCTACTAGGGACAGGAGCATTTAAATTCCTTTGTTATTTTATTTTTTTACTTAATATTTTAATTTTTGCACTTGTTTGTCCCTTTTTTTGTATTATTTTTCACTTTTCTTCCTATTACAAGGAATGTAAACATCCCTTGTAATAGGACTAGTGTGTGACAGGTCCTCTTTATAGAGAAAGGCGGGGTCAATTAGACCCCACATCTGTCCTCCAGGCTGGAAAGCATGGAATTGGTTTAAAAAAAAAACATCTCATGCTTTCAGCTGCAATCATGTTCGTTCAGCACAGTAGCGTAGTGTGTAGCATGTTCACCTAGCAGCAAAAGGGTTGCTGGTTCGAATCCCGCCCGTGACACTATCTGCCTGGAGTTTGCATGTTCTCCCTGTGCGGGTTTCCTCCCACAATCTAAAAACATGCTGTAAATTGGATCCTGTCTAAATAAGCCCTAATATGCAGTAGGATATTTAGGTTTTGTGCTGCCCTAGGCCTGACCAAATTTTGGCACCCCCCTAATAGAAAAATGACCCACCCTTCCTGTCAAGGCCACACCCTGTTTTTTTATGACCCACCCAGGAATTTTCAGGGGACACACACAAGTTCTGTGGGGGGGGACCTGGGGGGGCCCTTAATTTGCCTAGTTTTTCGATCACTTCCTGTTTGGCTATGGGGCAGGAAGTGAAGGCCAATCTCCCCAAACGGACAGGGATAATACAAAATAAACTGACAGAGCTTCTAACCCCCCCCCCCCCCCAACTCTATCCAAAATGAAAGAAATCCAAAAAATAAAAGTGATGATTATTGTTCCAGTTTAACCCCAAATTTCAGATCATTTTATTGAGAGGCTTAAGAAAATATAACCATGCCAATAGGCCAGGATCCAGCGTTGCTAATATGTATGAATGTGTGTTAGGGACCCCCACAAACACCACCCAATGTTAAATCAACTATTTTCATGTTTGTTTTGGGGATGCCTGCACCCCTGATAGGGTAAAGACACCTCACAAATGTTGTCACTTTCTACTTAATTCATTCACTTCCTGCCACACAGCCAAACAGGAAGTGAGGGAAACACCTGAGTAATGTTTTGTTGGGGACACACAGATCAATATAAATAGTTTCCCATTTTGGAAATGGCATTTTGCTGTGTACACCCCAAATTAGTAGGAATCTTGGACTTTGGGGTCCATTTACTAAAGGCAAATCCACTTTGCACTACAAGTGGACAAGCAAGGAAGAAAACTCAAAACTTGGCGGGATTGGAAGTAAAAACTATCAGTGCTTCCCTTCTGATTTTCATTGCCTACGCTTCTACTGCAGAGCGGCTTTGCCTTTACTAAACCCCAAAATAACTAATCATTTGGGGTGTACACTGCAGTGCAATTTGCTTAATGGTGACACTAGTTAGATTGACCTGTGTCCCAAAGAAAAGACCATTGGTAGGGTTTTAACCTCACTTCCTGTTCAGCTGTGTGACAGGAAATGAAGCCAATTTTAGGAAAAGGGACACAAAGCCCAACCTAAAAACACTAGCAGGGGTTCTAACACTCAATTGGCTTCCCTCAAACAACCCACAATTAGAATAGGATTGTCTTGTGCTAGTTTCAAGCACAGCGCTGTAAATCAGCACTTCAAGCCTGTCCAAAAAAAAAAACACCACCCCCCCCCCCCCCCCCTCCAACAGGCCCTGTTTGCAGCTTTTCCTACATCTTGCACATGTGCTTTAAAAAGTCAGTCTGGACATCAGTTCTAGGAAACATTACTTACCGCTTTGTCCTTCCTTTTCTGGTGACTAAACATTTCATGCATACACACCAGGAAAGATCTTAGAGACAAATCACACTTGATGGTTTAGGCCCAAACTAGTTCAGCTGCAGCGGTTGAAATCCATAGCATGAAAAAAATATCACAAAACAAACTTCAAAATTTGAAAGTAATTTTATTGGTCCACAAAACAAGGAAAGCAAAAAAAAAATTACAAATAAACACACCAAAAATATATAAAAACACCTAAAAACAAAAAAGACCAACGTTTATTTCACAGTCATTGGAAAATAAATCATGCTTTTGAAATAACAGGATAGACCCACAGGATTAAAACATTAGTCATTAACATCTTGAGAAACATTTAGCAAAATTATGTAGCAGAGAAAACATCAAAAAATACAAAACTTGCTCCAAAACATCTCTGTTTCGCTCCGCCATTACTTCCAGCCAGCAAATCTGCCCCCTCTGAGGGGCAGCTGACACGTGCAGTATCCACGCTTTTTATAACATGTGTGCTAATGAACCAATTGGAAACACATGAAGAAATGTCAGCCTCTAGTTTGTGTGCACTTGTAACTGCTTACACCTGTTAAGGATGTCCTTAAATTACTAAGCCAAAAAAACAGCTTTCTGAGCATGCTCAGAAAGATGCAAGTCATTTTCAGGATGAAACTTCCAACTTCTTTTTCTAACTGTTCGAGCATGCCCAGTTCACTCGAAATGCAGTACCAGAATCAAATCTGCAATGGCGGATGAAAGCATTAGAGGTGTTTAATTTTTTTTTGGTCCCCCTGAAGTGATGCTTTACAAGCTGAACGGGAGGTCTTCTAGAATTTTTACGTAACAAACCTAAATAGTAATAATTTAAACGCCCCTGTCCCTAGTAGCTCGCAGTCAGAAGCGAACAAGCAGCATTTTTATTGTTTCCGGTTACCAGTTTAGATTTACAGATGAGGTCTAGTGCTAAAAATATTCCTCTTGCTGTTACGCACGCTATGATACCTCACATGTGTGGTTTGAAGAATGTTTCCATATGTGGGGCGGGCCTTAAATGTGTAAGCCCCGCCCACATATTGAACCCCCGTTCAAACCCCACATGTGAGGTATCATAGCGTACGTTAGAGCGAGAGCAATACTTTTAGCACTAGACCTCCTCTGTAAATCTAAACTGGTAACCTGAAACACATAAAAAAGCGTTGCCTATGGGTATTTACAAGTACTGAAGTTTGGCGCCATTCCATGAGTGTGTGCAATATTAAAGTGTAACATGTTGGGTATCTATTTACTCGGTGTAACATCATCTTTCACATTATGGCCATAAATTGGGCTAACTTTAGTGTATTCTTAATTTGTAACCACTTGAGCCCCAGAGCATATTACTGGTCACTGACGGGGCCATTTTTTGCATTTCAACACTGCGTCATTTTGACTGACAATTGCGTGGTTGTGCGTCGTGGCCCCCAAACAAATTTGGCGTCCTCATCCTCCCCCCCCCCCCCCCTAAAAAATTGTATTTATTTTTTTGTTGGTGGTATTTGATCACCTCTGCGTTTTTTCTTATTTTTGCTTGACCCAAAAATATAGCGACAATTTGGTAACTAAAAAAACATCTTTTTTACTGTTTGCTATAATAAATCTCCCCCAAAATATATTCCAAAAATGTTTGCCCTCAGTTTAGGCCGATAAGTATTCTTGGACATTTTTGGTTGCAAAAAATCACAATTTTGATTGGTTTGGGCAAAAGTTCTAAAAACTAATTTTTTGTTTTACTAGTAATGGTGGCTATCATTGTTTTTTCTGGCTACTGCGACATTGTGGCGGACACATTTTTGTGAGATTTGGCATTTTTGTAGCGAGCAATGGTATAGAAATGCATTGCTTACTATAAAAATGACACTGGCAGGGAAGGGGTTAACACTAGGGGCGCGGAAGGGGTTGAATATGTTACCTGGGTGTGTTCTAACTGTAAAGGGGGTGGGACTGTGTAGGGGAAATGACAGATCGCTGTTCATACATTGTAGGGACAGACGAGCAGGCATTCCCCCTGACAGGACCGGGATAAAGGGGAACTCCACCCCAAATTAGAAAAAAAAACGGCGTGGGGTCCCCCTTCAGGTGCACAACAGGCTCTTAGATTTGATCTGGAACACAAGGGGTTAACCCCACGCCAAAAAACGGCGTGGGGTTCCCCCTCAGATCCAGACCAAACCCTTCTCCCAGGCACGCAGTCTGGCCGGACAGGAATGGGGGTGGGGACGAGCGAGCGCCCCCCCCCCCTCCTGAGCCGTACCAGACCACATGCCCTCGACATGGGGGAGTGTGTGCTGTGGGGGAGGGGGGCACTGCCCCCCCACCCCAAAGCACTCTTGTCCCCATGTCGATAGGGACAAGAGCCTCTTCCCGACAACCCTGGCCGTTGGTTGTCGGGGTATGCGGGCGGGGGGCTTATCAGAATCTGAGAGCCCCCTATATTAAGGGGGCCCCCAGATTCTGGCCCCCCACCCTATGTGAATGAGTATGGGGTACATCGTACCCCTACCCATTCACCGGGTGGAAAAGTGTAAACACAAAAAAAACCACACAGAAAAAAATAATTTATTAGTCAGCTCCGGGGGTCTTCTGCCGGGACCCCCCACCACCAGCCCATTGGACCCCGGGCTTCGCCGTCTTCTGCCGGGGGGGGACACCCACCGATGCTCTCCGCCATGTCCAGCCAGGCCCCCACCCCAAAATAAGCTCTTTCACATCCGGGGGGGGCCGGCCGAAAAAAGCAGAGAACAACGGGGGCGGAGCCCCTCGGTCTTCCAGACGTTTTCTGCCGGGGGGGCTCCAGCCCCGCACCGGTCTTCGCCGCCGCCTTCCGCCGGGGGGGGGGACACCCACCGATGCTCTCCGCCATGTCCAGCCAGGCCCCCACCCCAAAATAAGCTCTTTCAGATCCGGGGGGGGCCGGCCGAAAAAAGCAGAGAACAACGGGAGGCGGGGCCCGCACCGGTCTTCGCCGCCGCCTTCCGCCGGGGGGTACACCTACCCCCCCCGGTCTTCGCCGCCGCCTTCCGCCGGGGAGAGAGACACCCACCGATGCTCTCCGCCATGTTCGGCCAGGCCCCCTACCCCAAATCAAGCTCTTTTACATCCGGGGGGGGGCCGGCGGATATGGCGGAGAACAACGGGGGCGTCGCCACTCCTCGGTCTTCTAGCCGTTTTCTGCCGGGGGGGGAAACACCCACCCATGCTCTCCGCCATGCTCGACTGTGCCCCCACCCCAAAATGAAGCTCTTTTACATCCGGGGGGGGGCGGCCGAAAACAGCGGAGAACAACGGGGGTGTCGCCCCACCTCGGGCTCCTCCGCTTCTGCCTGGCTCCTACTAGGGGCCAGGGCTTCTTTCGCCGTCTTCCGCCGGAGGGCGCCACTCTCCGGGCTTCTCGACGTTGTCTTCCGCCGCGGGGGCCAGGCCTTCTTCTTTGCCGCCCCCTTCGATTTTTTCGGCCTGGACGGGGGTCGCACATCCCATCCAGGACTTGGACGTGGCGGGCTTCTCGTCGCTGTCTTCTGCCGCTGCCCCCTTCACCACGAAGCTCCGTGCTTGTTTGATGAGGGCAGCGGGCTTCCGTCGTCTTCTCCGGGGCGAGGGTCGTACATCCCACCCCGGATTTCGTCGCCGGCTTCTGCCTGGCTCCTACTAGGGGCCAGGGCTTCTTTTGCCGTCTTCCGCCGGAGGGCGCCACTCTCCGGGCTTCTCGACGTTGTCTTCCGCCGCGGGGGCCAGGCCTTCTTCTTTGCCGCCCCCTTCGAATTTTTCGGCCTGGACGGGGGTCGCACATCCCATCCAGGACTTGGACGTGGCGGGCTTCTCGTCGCTGTTTTCTGCCGCTGCCCCCTTCACCACGAAGCTCCGTGCTTGTTTGATGAGGGCAGCGGGCTTCCGTCGTCTTCTCCGGGGCGAGGGTCGTACATCCCACCCCGGATTTCGTCGCCGTCTTCTGCCGCTGCCCCCTTCACCACGAAGCTCCGTGCTTGTTTGATGAGGGCAGCGGGCTTCCGTCGCAGTCTTCCGCCGCGGGGTGACACTCGCGGGCTTCTTCTTCCATTCGATGTTGACACGGCGAGGTCCGGCGCTGAAATGCCTTCTGAGCGGCGGGCAAGGACTTATATTGGCATTGGGCGTGGGCGTGGTTATGCCAACATGTGACCTTAACCCATGTGACAGTGATGTGACGTGACATCACTGTCACATGGGTTAAGGTCACATGTTGGCATAACCACGCCCACGCCCAATGCCAATATAAGTCCTTGCCCGCCGCTCAGAAGGCATTTCAGCGCCGGACCTCGCCGTGTCAACATCGAATGGAAGAAGAAGCCCGCGAGTGTCACCCCGCGGCGGAAGACTGCGACGGAAGCCCGCTGCCCTCATCAAACAAGCATGGAGCTTCGTGGTGAAGGGGGCAGCGGCAGAAGACGGCGACGAAATCCGGGGTGGGATGTACGACCCTCGCCCCGGAGAAGACGACGGAAGCCCGCTGCCCTCATCAAACAAGCACGGAGCTTCGTGGTGAAGGGGGCAGCGGCAGAAGACAGCGACGAGAAGCCCGCCACGTCCAAGTCCTGGATGGGATGTACGACCCCCGTCCAGGCAGAAGAATTTGAAGGGGGCGGCGGAAGACCCTCAAAAGTGAAAACGTTCACCAGGTGAATGGGTAGGGGTACGATGTACCCCATACTCATTCACATAGGGTGGGGGCCCGAAATCTGGGGGCCACCTTATTAAACGGGGCTCCCAGATTCTGATTGGCTCCCGCCCGCATACCCCGACAACCAATGGCTAGGGTTGTCGGGAAGAGGCTCTTGTCCCGATCGACATGGGGACAAGAGTGCTTTGGGGTGGGGGGGCAGCGCCCCCCTCCCCCAAAGCACACACTCCCCCATGTCGAGGGCATGTGGTCTGGTACGGCTCAGGAGGGGGGGGGCCGCTCGCTCGTCCCCACCCCCATTCCTGTCCGGCCAGACTGCATGCCTGGGATGAGGGCTTGGTACGGATCTGGGGGGGAACCCCACGCCGATTTTGGCGTGGGTTAACCCCTCACGTTCCGGACCAAGCCGGAGAGCCTATTGTACCCCTGGGGGGGAAGCCGCGCCGGTTTCACATTTGAAATTTGGCGCGGAGTTCCCCTTCAGTGTCAGCGCAGCCCGAGAACAGCTCGGAGCTTGCCGTGCGCCGCTCCAGGCAGTGCAAACACTGCTACGCCGCCTGGTATTTACCAAGGATTTCCCGGCGTACTGAAGAGGCGCGCGGTGAGCTCCGATTTTTCCCTCTGCGCATGCCCAGTATGCAAGTGAACCTTCCGAGGTTCTAGCGTACTTTGCAAGGGCACGGGGATCGGGTCCCAAAAGTCACTTTCCCTTTCAAATCGGCCCGCCACACAAGTTTAAACACATGTCACTACACTTCCCCTGCATCACCCCCCTCCCTCCCCTCATAAACTCCCGCCCGAATCCCCGATGTTTACATTACTAAATGCCGCACGCCAGCTCTGTACTGGCGTGCTGTGCGCCCTCTTCTGGGCGCATTAGGCACTTTAGTAAATGAGGAAACACGCTGCACTGGCAGCGTGTTTCTTTTGTAAATGTCAAAAACAGGTTTACTCCTGCTTGTGCACCATGAGTCTTGGCGCACAGGCTTGGTAAATCAGCCCCAATCCTCCTAGCACAAGGGCGTCCAAACTGGCGGACTTATACACATTACCCCTTGAAGAATGGCTCGGATCAAGGAGCGTGAAGCAAGCGCCCCTGGAAACAAGGTCGAGATCGGATCCTTGACTGAACTTAAGGCTAGCTCCGTCGCCCTTCCAAATGTAGGAAGGCAATCATTTTTCCTATGGCATACTTCCAAGGATGCCACCATCTGGCTTCACACCAGGAACATGGGCTTTCCAGATCCTAAGCCATCTGGTCCCGGAAGCCAGCTCTTCTGTATGAATCAAGGGAATTACCGCTGATTACGAAAATCCCAATCCTCAAGAATGTGTGCTATAATAACCAGACCATAAATCCACCTGTTTTGCAAGACAGGATGCAATACCCTCTGTGAAGTAGGGCAGGACAAGATGTAAGGGACCCTGGGTCCTCTACTACCATCCCTACTGCTTCTGCAGTCGTCTGGGTTATGCCGGAGAAGTCAGGTCGGCTTCCGTTCGCCTCTGACGTTGCATAGAAGCCAAAAAGTCGCGACAAGGGGGGGGGGGGAGAGACACAAACCAGTGACAACTGGCCCCCCGGATAACTAACACCTCTGTCCCGCATGCGGATGGATCCCTTGTCCTCGACACCCAAGCTGTACAATTTCTTGTCGAACCTGGACACCAATACCTAAAAGTACAGGATACCCTTTCTGTGGCTTTGGCCAGAAAAAGGGGTCGGGGCGTAGAGGTCATTCTCCTGGAGACAATTGTTGATGGCTCCAGCAATCGCCTGCCAATTCCATAAAATGACAATTGTCAATAGGCATGGCACAAGCTCCTCCATGGTAGAAGAAGTAAATCCCTAGTGTGGCATTGTCTGATTGAACTCTGACAGCACAATTCTGCCACCTAAACGTACAGGCCCCATCGGTAGCTCTAGCTGACGGATAAGGCTCACTTGGAGCTTGACTACTTTCCTGGGCCGTGGTCTTTTTCCAGGCTTGGCAATCCCTTCTTAGTTAAGAACCACCAACAGAAATTCCAGCATATCACTGGGACCCGACCCATTGGATAATGCTAGGTTAGGATCCACTCCTAGGCCCACAGATAATGTTTATATCAGCCCTGAATAAAAGTTAGCATAGGGAACTGTGTTGACTGAAGCCAGCATCTTCCCTAGCAGCCTAAGGAAAAAGGCAAAAGGTAAGGAACCGTTCCTTGCTGTGACCCCATAGACCCGCTTCTGTTCGAACGGGAACACCGGCCTCGTCCCGGGGGGGGGGGGGGAGGGCCGCGGTCGTCTGCCTCCCTGGGGCGGCCGCAGAGGGCCGGGGAATGACGGGCGGGACCGTGGCCACAGAACTCCTTTTTGGGCTGTGCCAAACCTTCCAAGCATCTTGTTAAATGAAAGAAACAATGTACCCTTAGACTGGGGCCCCAACCCAGTAGTTCCAGATACTTGACCCTGCTGGACACCCTTAGGTCCAGCCATGCTACTGAATCATCAGCAGGAGTTAGTCTTGGTATGCCATTAGCGCTATACCCTGGGCCTTTAGACCTGTTAGAGGCGGGCCCTAGCACCCTGTCAACCCTGGAACAGTGGCTAAGCCAAGGGCAAGACCACGAACTGGAGATAGAGCTGTTCCCCTGCGACACACAGCCCATGTAAATAAACATATATATAAATGGCTTCTCACGTGTGTATATGGCAAGTGCTTAAAGCCATATGCCTCTATGGAACAAGCATCTAGCAAGCCAGCACACACTAGGAAAGTGTTATGCAACATTGTGCCGTATGTACCCATGCAGATATGTATTCCTATGCAAGCCCATGGCATCCTGTATAATTAAGGAGACTTAAATTATCATGGCTCATTTAAGCAAACATGCAAAATCTAGGCCAAGCAACCTTTAAAGGGAACATGCATACTTATGCGATCCAGCATCTTTCATGTGATCAACATTTTATGCATCTTAAGCACTACTGAGCAGACAAGTACCCCTGTGGAACCAAGGACTCTCGTGTGAACAGGCACCCCTGTGTGATCCAGCATTTTTATGCAAACAAGCATCTTAATGCGACTTCAGGCATTTAAGCCTCTCTATGTGATCAAGTATCCGTGGGTACTCAAGGACTCGGTCGATCAAACAACCATGTGTAATCCAGCATTTTTATGCCCTCAAGCAACTTCATGCGACCCCTAGGCAATACTGAGGAAACAAGCCTCTCTGTGTGCCCAAATATCCCTGGGTAATCCAGGACTCTAGGATCCAGCTTCTTTATGCATTCAAGCATCCTTATGCGACTTTTCGCATTTCTGGGGGAACAAGCCTCTCTGTGTGCCCAAATATGCCTGGGTAATCCAGGACTCTGGGATCCAGCTTTTTTATGCATTCAAGCATCCTTATGCGACTTTTCGCATTTCTGGGGGAACAAGCCTCTCTGTGTGACCAAATATCCTTAGGTAACCAAGGACTCGGGTGATCAGGCAACCACGAGTGACCCAGCATCTTTGTGCATTTGAGCGTCTTTATGCAACTTTAGGCATCTTCATGGAAACAAGCCCTTCTGTGTGCCCCCATATCCTTGGGTAAATCAGGATTCTGGTTATCAGGAAATGTGTGATCCAACATCTTTATGCATTCCAGCCACTTTAAGTGATCTTATGCATTCCTGTGGAAACATAAAAACATGTTTTGTTACTTGTTTTTACCCAACATGCATTTATATGCGATTTTAGGCACCTTAATGAAACCAAGCATCCATATGTGGCCTTGTAAAACATGTAAAACCATACAGACAGAACCTGTAACTTTATGCGATTAACCATAAAACATGTTCTGTTACTTGTTTTTACCCCACATTTTAAACATACCAAACTCATGTATCTTATCAAACATACGGATTGGTAAACAGGAAGTTATCCTCTGCAGATGTTTGTTGCAATGTTAGCCAACATGACGCTTCACGGAGCGGGGCGGCGGGGTGGCGCCCAAGAGAGAACCCTATGGGGGACTTGAGGTTATATACAGCCAGAACCCTTTGTTAGCTGCAGCTGTAGCCTGTCCTAGGTCTTTTAATCCCTTTACTTAAGGAATTGGAGCAGGGAAAGGGGCACACCCTATTTTTTCTGCTTACTGTGAGGCTGCTGAGGGTATAGCAGTTAACCTCTTATAGACCCATAAATGCAACCTCTTTTCCCAAGGCTGGTGGCCAACACCTCCTCTGTAACCTAGACAGGGGGTGCTTTGGCTAGGCCGGCACTGGAACCGTTCCTTGCCCGAATGCTCACCGGAGGCCCAACTCTGGTGCCTCAGGGGGATAGGGTGTCATAGAGGTTTGTCCTTAATCCTCAGATCCCGATTGGGGAGCCCTTTTGCTTCTTTGCATTTTGGCGGCTTTTGCTGTCGCAGACCCTTTAGGAGCCATGTCCTGTCTGGAGGACTGCTTATCAGGACACCCACCAGTCAGACAAGAAAAGGATCACTCTAAGGATAAACCCTGAGTCCTCCCCTTCTGAACAGTTACCAAACACTGTTGCTGGGCTACCGCGCCAATCCAACACACCCTACTGAGGAACCGAGTGTTCAGGGTTAAGGGGAGTCTTCGCTGAAGGAAACTGCTCTCTTTGCTGAGTCCAAACCACCAAAGGTTCTCAGAGCCACAGGAAAAAAATTCCGCTCTGTGTCCCGCCTGCAGACTGACACAACTGAGTTTTTTCAAAACTCACTGCTGTCTGAATCCGGGTGGGCGTCACACCCGTCCCCCCCAAAGCGCGCACGCGCGCGCCCACCGCTACAGACGCGCGCACACAGACGCGCCCATACGCGCGCACCCGGACGCGCACCCGGACGCGCACGCACCCGGACGCGCGCGCGCACACAGACGCGCGCGCGCCGAACGGAGGACAGCGAGGAGGAAGGGGGCGACTGCCCAGGCAGGAAAAACAATCCGGGACTCAGCAATCTAACCCAGGCTGAAGAAGAGAACCGACAGGTAACAGTTTACACTTAACAATCAACCATTCAAGCAGAAATGTAGGATTGCCCAGGGGATAACCATATGGGGAATAGAAGCCATCCTGTCTAGTATAGACATAGTGGTCAACATTGCCTCTGCAATCAGCATAACAGGCCACCCATAGACCCCGAATAAACTGGAGGACCTACTGTCGGAACAAGTCCCGTAGGCCCCCCACTTACCTCTCCACGCTGCAGGGTATTGCCTAAGCAAGAGGCCCAATCTTCACCCCTCACCGTGGGTATTGCCAAAGACCTTCAGGGACCGGGGACCATCAGTAGGAACACCACTCCCCTGGACCTATAGAGCACCCTGGCATCAGAAGCACTTAGCCATGGAATAGACCAGAGCTCTGGAGCCCAGAGTCCAGCCCTCAATGAGAGAGGCGTTATAGGCTAAACCTCGTTCTTCCACCAAGGCCCGGGTACCGTCCACTTTGGCTCTGAAGCACTTTGAACGGATCCGGAATTCAAGCCTGCTTTAGTCCGGACAGGACCACCTAAGCAAGAGCTTTGCAAACGTGACCAACACCTAAGACACTGGCGAAAAAACTGAGGAGCTCCCAGTATGGGAGGGGTTATATAGGGAGGGAACTTCCTGTCTTGATTGCCAGTGTCCACACCTGAAGGTAGGCTCTATAACCCACATAGTCATTAATATGCAGCTCTGTGTCCCGTGATGTACGATAAAGAAAAATATATTTCAGGACTATATTTGTTCACTACTTAAGACTTTTTTCTACATTTATCACCGCAAAGCACTGCCCACAATTTTTTGTTTTATGGTTTATTAAAGGTTGTATATTCACTATCACCATGTGCTAGCTGCCAACTAATCATACAGTGCCAACTTTATTTTGTTTTTAATGCAGATATGACAGCATGTTCCCCAGTTGGCTGTCAAACTGCCTAATGTCCTTCACAGCCCCTTCCTCCCCCCGCAGGTCCCACTATCTCTCGCACAACCCCCCCCCCCCCCCCACACACACACACACCTTTTATATATATGTCTCAAACTACTCCTAATCACTAACCCCAGATCACCCAAACTACATATCAGATATGGGTCCCAGCCCATTCCTCTTCCACCACCCCATCTCACCTCCATTCACAGGCTCCAACCCCCACCCCATGCAGCATTAAGCAATTTGAGGTCCCACCCATTCTTATCTCTGGACCGACCCCTCCATCCTTCAGTTGCTATCGCCCCCCCCCCCCCCAGGCTCTTCCATCTTATAATATTCCTGGACTCTTTCAGCCTTCCATTCCTATCCTCCGATTCTTCCATCCTTTTTTCCTTATTCATGAATTCCTATTTTCCCTATCCCCGGACTCTTCCATTCTCTCTCCATGGATTTCACCATCTTTCAATTCTTATCCCTTGACCCCTCCATCCTTTAGTTCTACCCCCGGACTCTTCCATCCTTTAGTTCCCATCTCCAGACTACTCCATCCTTCCTTTCCTATTCATGGATTCTTCCTTCCCTATCTCCAGACTCCTCCATCTTTCTAATCGTGATGCATCGCGGAATCGAATAGAATCATTGACATGATAATCGTAATCAAATCGTGAGACCACAGAAAATGCGCACCCCTTAGAACTGAGTTAATAAATAACAAATATTTGTAAACTTTAAATTATGCCTTTTTGAGAAATAGTGAAAATCGGACGTACGCAAATGTTTCCCCCCCAAAAAAAAGAATCATGTATGGCCAAGTGTATTATGGTAAATACAGCCCTGGGAAGAATAATCAATGACAGTTTGTAGAACGTGTAGTGAGCACTGGCAATTAGCTATTGTAATTAGGGTTGGCACCTTTTCTTCAAGTCAAACCCGAACACTTTAGAGACGCACAGCAATTTTCTTTTTTTATAGTATAAACTATACATATATTTTGCTATTAAATAACTTTTCTAATCATATGAAGTTAATATCAAGAGTTACACTTTTACATCTGAACTCGACGAGTTCCCTTTTACTGTAAGGGGGGACTCTGCAGACCCTGATGTAAAGGAGAACTCTGGGGACTCTAACATAAGGGATGCTCTGGAAACCCTGATTTAAGGGGGAACACTGAAAACTCTGATATACGGAGATGACAATGATGTAAGGGGGAACACTGTGGCCTCTGGTGTAAAGGGGAACGGTGATGTAGGGGGTGCTCTGAGAACCCTGATTTACATTAGTGTAGGAGAGAGAAGGGGGGCTTCAGTCACAGACAGGGATGGATGGTGAGCTCACTCACCCCTTGGCAGTCAGCACCTCTCATCCAGGTGTATCTGAGGCTGCTGTACTTCAAATTTCCACCTCCTTTACTCAGACACAGAGGTTTGGGGGCAGGGGGAAGGAGCAGATCGAGCCCTCTTTACTCTCTCGTCTGTGTGTGTGTTTGGGGGGAGGGGGGATTATTAGTGCTTGCTTTGGGCAGTGTGAAAGAGTGCAACAGACACTCTCAGTTTAGACAACTGCAGCCAGCAACCCTGCTTGGAAGCCATAGTCTGAAACCCAGATGCATGATTCCAAACCCTAACTGTCCAGGTAAATCCCAGACAGGTGGCCACCCTAATTGCAATGTATGTGGCTGTCATAAATGATGACGATGATGATGATGATGAAGATGATGAGACACTGAATAGGAAATGAGAACATAGGTAAACATTAACATATAGCAAGTATAGTGACTTTCTGTGCAAACAATATGAACAGATGGATCCTAATTTGTATGCATGAATTTTCTCACCTTTCTTTATTAGTCAAATCCAAGAATAGACAGGATATTTAAGAGTATATATGTTTGCAATATTTATATTGCTCTACTTCAGGTAGTGTTTACGAGCTCCACTGTGTGCATATCAATGTACATGATCTCTGCAGCCTTACATAAAATGACTTTATTAACACAGAAACCCTACATTGTACCAATTGTAAATATGACTGCAATTACCATAATATTCAGTGCAGCCATAACTTGTACAAATGTTTATGTTGGTCTCGTATTCCTTTATTTGAAATTCATAGCACAATCAGACTGAGGTTTCCTCAGAAGGCATTTTCAATGTACTCAGCAATAATATACAAGCAAGGATCTGTTACTTTTGGGATCTTTCAGGACATTGGAGATACTAAATCTGTATGCTATTTTCTGCAGTTATTTATACACTGGAAGTTAAATTTTCACATTAAAGGGTCACTAAAGGAATTTTTTTTTTTTTTTTTAGCTAAATAGCTTTCTTTACCTTACTGTAGTACTGGTTTCATGTCCTCATTGTTCGTTTTTTGCTTTGACAAAACCTCTACTAACTCTCGATTAGCAGAAGGAGCCCAAAGGGTGACGCCGGAGAATTGGACTTCCTCTTTTAAACTTTCGTCAGTACGTTGAAACGTCACTACGTTCGTGTTTGTTGCTGAAAAAGTCAGAGCGTGTGTATGTTATGGGTGTGAATGGACAACTCCCTTTGGACAAAAATCCAAGGGAAAGTTTGTTTGATGTCCGACTGTGTGTACGAGGCTTTACAATGCTTTCCAAACACACATATATGTATATACTGTGTGTGTATGTATATATATATATATATATATATATATATATATATATGGCTTCCCCCTTCTGAGTTACCCTTCGTTTCTGCTCCCTACCCACCTCTGAGTATTGTCTCTTGGTTCCACCTCCCAGGACCAACCTTTTTAGAGAACACAAAACCAAGAATCTTGTGCTACTAAGTGATTTGCACTGAATTTGTTGATGATAACAAGGAAGACAGTAACATAGATCCCCTGCATCTGCTCAATCAATCAACTAACTAAACTCATATCAGTTCTTGACTGACAGGGTGCCCCCTTATGAGTTCCCCAAAACAAACAGAAACACATGCACTTTATTAGTGTTCTGTTAGTTCTCAGCCTTTTCATCCAGCAGCAGGTTGCAAGAGCAAAGAAAGCAAAAGAGAGAACCCTGCGCCTATAAAGGCCTGTGCATAGCTTAGACTAATGCCCTGTACACACGATCGGTTTGTCTGATGAACACGGACCGATATAGCGTTTTCATCAGACGAACCGATCGTGTGTGGGCCCCATCAGTTTTTTCCCATCGGTGAAAAAAACTAGAACCTTTTGAAATTTTCGTATGGTTAAAAAACTGATAGAAAAAAACGATCGTCTGTGGGGAAATCCATCGATCAAAAATCCACACATGCTCAGAACTAAGTCGACGCATGCTCGGAAGCATTGAACTTCATTTTTCTCTGCATGTCATTGTGTTTTACCTCACCGCGTTGGACACGATCGGATTTTTAACCAATGGTGTGTAGGCAAGACTGATGAAAGTCAGCTTCATCGGATATCTGATGAAAAAATTCATTGGTTCGTTTTCATCAGACTAACCGATCGTGTGTACAGGGCATAAGGCCTGCACACTGGATGTTATAATAACGTTGGAAAAATGGCAGTAGCTTTGCAGTGAGTTTTTCAAAGTATTTGCAATAGCTTTTTTTTCACGTTTTTTCACACCAGCGTTTTTAAGCGTTTTCTTTCAATGGGATCAAAAATGCATTTTTGAGCATTCTGGGTCATTTTTCACTGTTTTTTGATGTTAGAGAATGTTTTACATACTCCTCTCAGAACCCACTAGTTTGGGTTTTTTTTACAGCCAAGAAATGCCCCAGCCAAACACAGTTGATAACAGCCTATGTGTGCATGGACACATACGATAACATGCTGAAGAGTTTATTGACTGTAGAAAAAAAAAATCTGAAGCCAAAAACAGAAGCTGTAAAAACTTCCAAAAACATCCAGTGTGCATGAGGCCTAATAATGAGGTTTCATTTTTCAGTCAGATAAGATGTGGAAATGGAAAAAGTGGCTTTTTCTCACTCAAAGCCTCCAGGGCTACAAGATCCAGATCAACTTGTTAAAGTGTTACTAAACCCAGGACCCTGCATTCACTATATCTGGTCCCCCACAGTACACAGAACAACCACATGCATTTTAGTAAATATAAACTGCTAAATACCTTTTATCATCAGCAGTTAGAGCAGTCTTGTGACTTCTATCAGTGTCTAGTTAACGCTTGTTTTCGCGATTTTCAGGATTGTCATATGAAAATGCAGGACCCCTGACCCTCTGTCTGGAAAGTCTGATGGCTGATTGGCCATGTACTCAACACATGTACTCCCCCAATAAAAAAAAACTCTCTAGTAGTTCACACAAAATTGAGCATGTTCTCAACTATCAGGAAATATATTGGGAGTCAGTGGAAGAAGGCGATCATCAGAGGAGACAGTTTTGAACAGATTTTATACAAGATGCAGAGGATTAGACCATTAGGTTCCACAGTGAGTATAACAAGCATGCTTTTACTGCATATACAGACAGATTTTACTGTTGTGGGTTTATTAACACTTTAAAGAGGAGCTGCAGTCATATTTGTGTTTTTAAAAGTCAGCAGCTACGAAAACTGTAGCTGCTGCCTTTTAATAAACACTCACCTGTCCCAGGATCCAATGATGTGCTCAACCAAGCCGTTTTCATTGGTCTTCTTTCCTGAGCGCCAGCATCTCAACTGTGGGCACCCGGCTGTGACAGATAAATGGATTCGTAGGCAGGTGCCCACTGCAAGTGCGTGAACTATACTGCGCATTGTGAATGGTCCCACAGTCTTCTAGGACCTGTGAGGTGCAGAGAGGGGGGAAGAACTTCCAATTAACTTTGACAGGTACCCGTATTCCTCCCCCCCCCCCCCCTCAAAAAGGGCATTATCTAAAGAGGAGGGAAAAGAAGGCCTTAAGGCAGAAATTTCCCTTTTGGGTGAAGCTCTACTTTAAATTTCTGAAAAAAACAAAAAGTTAGTTTTATCCATATAAGTCATAACCCTCACCATGTGTATGCGCATTGGGCAGCCAGGTGCCCATTCCAAATAAATATTTGACAGCCCATTTAAAACGAGAAAGAAAGAAAGTTAAAAAATGATCGAAAAGCATGATTGCAAATGCAATTGCAGCTTGAATTACTAAGCTCAGAACTATATTCTCTTTTACCTTTCTGTATACACTCCAGGGGATAACTGTTTGAAGATTGCTTCTCTATGATTGCACAGTTCCAGGAATAAGGTGTTTCTAAAGACCGATTTACTACACAAAACACAAAGGAGTGGTAAGAGACCATGGGTTGCTACATATTGATTACAGAGAAAGGTTTTAAGGGAAGGAAAAAAGGACAAGAACTAATTACATTCATTAGACAAGAAACATGCTCAGCATGAAAATACAATAAATTAATAAGAGCAAACTGTTTAAAGAATTGTTAACAGAGAAGTACGCATTGTGTTGGTCTAAAAAAAACATCCATTTGATATGTGCCATAATAGGCGCTAATTTACAATACATCTTTGGAGAAACAAATTACAGCATGCTGCAATGAAATTTAACAACATGGGTTGGCTAGTTTTTCCTTTAAAAGCATTAAGAATCTGCTGTGCCAAAAGAAGTGAGCTCAACTACTACTGACAAGAGTATAGTGGATATCTTTGTTTAAAAGAATCAATGCATGGGGTGAAATGTCCAGGTTTGTCTCCTCGAACGTTTCATAGCCAAGGACAACATGTCTGACTGGATTGGCTTCCAGGTAGACTTTTCAAATTGATTCATGGGTCTTACTGTTTTAGTTTTTAGATATGCTGTTTAGAATTTCTGTGTAGTGCCAGGTAAGCAGCCTCTTTAAGCAATCCAGCAGAGCTTTTGTTCCTTTGCTGCATACCACTGTTCCCTCCCCTTCCAGTCAGGGACACCACAGGGAAGAAAGCATTTTCAAATATGGCCATTTTGGAGTCTGAGATCATTGAATGACTCTGATTGGCTGTTACCACCATCCAAAAGAAAGTCTGCCTCCAACAATAGGAGAGAGCGATTATGATTGGTTGCTGAAGAGGCGTGTAGGCTACATCAATGTTTTTATTTGACTGTGGGAACCTTTTTTGTTGTGCCCTTAGAATATATGCCAGAGGCCTGGAAAGCTTGTGCACCCTGGTTTTACAAATAGTCACAGTTGGGAGTGCGCATTCTAACATGGGTAAAGGGCCCTAAAACAGGACTGAGTTGCTACCCAACAGGTTAGTGGTTAGACAGGGCATTGTCTGCATTACATAGGAAACACTGTTACTTGCACTGCCTTTCTATAATCTCCCTTGCACCATATTACAGTATCAGCATCATACCCTCACAGCCTAGTCTTGTATCTGCACTGCCAGTACACAACTGTTTAACCCACCCTTCCTTTTTAAGGTCCATTTCATCTATTTTCAGGTGTGTTGGTTCCACTCGGGTTCAGGTATAGAACGAATCGATAGAGTTGCAATAGAGTCACACTGCTGTTTTCACACACAAATCTGCAGCTTTGCTCTTAAAGGGGTTGTAAAAGTTTATTTTTTTTGTTTTCTAAATAGGTTCCTTTAAGCTAGTGCATTGTTGGTTCACTTACCCTTTCCTTCGATTTCCCTTCTAAATGTTTTTCTTCTTTGTTTTCTTTGTCTGAATTTCTTACTTCCTGTTCCTCCTCGAAGTGAGGTTCACCGCTCCAGGGAAATCCCAAGTGCACTCGTGGATCAGTCCAGGTGTATGCAGGTGCTGGCAATGCACTAGGCAATGGAAATAACAAAGAACGGATGGACGGCCGCACACCGGAAAACTCTTGAGTTATTTTTATTGAAAAAGCATAAGCAGGCACCACAGATACACAGCAAGAATCAAAAAACAGCCAATGCGTTTCACACTTGGTTGGTGCTTATTCATGGCCATGAATAAGCACTTCTATCCAAGGGGAAAATTTCTCGCGCTAAAGGTGTGTTACTTAATACAAAATCAATTAATGGAAATTAATCAACTAATTAATTGATTGATTAAAAATAGTGACAACAAAATTAAATAAATGAATAAACAAATATATCCAGCAGCAACAATAAACATGTGATATACACGAAAAAAACGAAATAGAAAGAGAAAAGTTGCGCTCAGAAAGCACAATATGACATTGTGAAGAAAAATAAATGAATAAATAAATAAATGAACCACATCTAATTATAAATAAAGTCCATAAGTGGTGATATGATCAAGTGTAATAAGAGTAGCTCATTTTACAACCCAATCTTAGTTAGTCCATATGAGCTGGTATCACAGAAATATAATTGAACGGTATGTTTAAAAAAATTGTCCAATAATAACCAAAGAGCGATGATAGCCGTAGATTAGAATATCCTGGATAAAAATCACTATCGATCTCATAAATTTCTGCAGACACATCAAAGGTAAGTAAAGATGTACTCTTACCAGATCCTGGTGTTTTCAGGCATATCAATCCACTGGCATCTGAAGGGGGAGATCACCTCGACCACTTGCAGTACATCCACATAGGATTGATGAATTCCACTGGAACAAATACTTCCCACTGGTATAGACTCCTCGTCCAGTTCAAAGAACCGAGGGGGAGAAAAACGAGGGCTCGCAATGGTGAAATACTTCCAGGAAGTTTTATTAAAATATGTGCAGCAGTTTACACATTCAAAATAGCGGCTAAACAAATATAAAAAATATAAAAACAAAGCAGCAGCAGAAATATTTACGTGCGCCCGCGCTTCCGGGGTCACGTTAACGCGGTGACGTTAGTGCGTGGCTCCGCCCTGACCGGTTTCGTCACAAAATGACGTTGTCAAAGGGCACGGGCGACGCACTGAACGTTCACCTTATATTCAAGCGGAGATGCAACCAAGCCTCTCTTTCATATTGCAGTCTCCAATGAAAGAGAACTGTAAAACCGGAAGAAGTAGAAGTAGGGGTGGCCGGGAATCCGGAAGTGCCCTACAAGCGAGAGCAGACTGACACAGATAGGAGCAATCTGTGTATACACAGTCCTATCCCGCCTGAAAAGGAAAAACAACTCCCTGGTCTCCCGACCTCCGATCCTCCACATCATGTAATCCCAACGATAAAACGTTGTCTGTCACAAAATTACATGTCATTACACAAAGAAAGGAACAAATAATTCACATTTCTATGTCCCCAAGTCGCAGTCTAATTAAGCCTCCACACAGAAATGTAATCAAATTTCAATACCTCATCATGACTTCAGCAAGAAATGTACAATTTCATCGTATTAGCTAAAAATTAGATTAAATTAAATTTAAAAATTTACATATAGAAATTAGATGTAAATTGTATACAGTTGCATAGAAGAAATTATATACAACTAAATAAGTTTAGTATATACATTTATGCCCCCATAGTATCAGAGGAGGAAAAAGTTAGTATCATATAAGGCCCTCTAGTGGTTAAAAGAAAAAAATGAAATAAATAAAAAAACATTATCTAATGCAGGAGGTGGCCAGTGGGAACTCAGTCCACTCCATCTCGCACTTCCGGATTCCCGGCCACCCCTACTTCTACTTCTTCCGGTTTTACAGTTCTCTTTCATTGGAGACTGCAATATGAAAGAGAGGCTTGGTTGCATCTCCGCTTGAATATAAGGTGAACGTTCAGTGCGTCGCCCGTGCCCTTTGACAACGTCATTTTGTGACGAAACCGGTCAGGGCGGAGCCACGCACTAACGTCACCGCGTTAACGTGACCCCGGAAGCGCGGGCGCACGTAAATATTTCTGCTGCTGCTTTGTTTTTATATTTTTTATATTTGTTTAGCCGCTATTTTCAATGTGTAAACTGCTGCACATATTTTAATAAAACTTCCTGGAAGTATTTCACCATTGCGAGCCCTCGTTTTTCTCCCCCTCGGTTCTTTGAACTGGACGAGGAGTCTATACCAGTGGGAAGTATTTGTTCCAGTGGAATTCATCAATCCTATGTGGATGTACTGCAAGTGGTCGAGGTGATCTCCCCCTTCAGATGCCAGTGGATTGATATGCCTGAAAACACCAGGATCTGGTAAGAGTACATCTTTACTTACCTTTGATGTGTCTGCAGAAATTTATGAGATCGATAGTGATTTTTATCCAGGATATTCTAATCTACGGCTATCATCGCTCTTTGGTAATTATTGGACAATTTTTTTAAACATACCGTTCAATTATATTTCTGTGATACCAGCTCATATGGACTAACTAAGATTGGGTTGTAAAATGAGCTACTCTTATTACACTTGATCATATCACCACTTATGGACTTTATTTATAATTAGATGTGGTTCATTTATTTATTTATTCATTTATTTTTCTTCACAATGTCATATTGTGCTTTCTGAGCGCAACTTTTCTCTTTCTATGAATAAGCACTTACCAAGTGTGAAATGCATCGGCTGTTTTTTGATTCTTGCTGTGTATCTGTGGTGCCTGCTTATGCTTTTTCAATAAAGACAACTCAAGAGTTTTCCGGTGTGCGGCCGTCCATCCGTTCTTTGTTATTTCCTGTTCCTCCTCAGTAAGCTGTTTTAGCTCACTAACCCCCCAGCCAGAACAGCTCGGATGATAAGGGCAAGCTTACTGAGGAGAAACAGGAAGTGAGAAATTCAGACAAAGAAAAAAAAACAATTAGAAGGGAAATGGAAGGAAAAGGTAAGTGAACCAACAATGCACTAGCTTAAAGGAACCTATTTATAAAATAAAAAACGAACCTTTACAACCCCTATACATTGTCTTTACTTCTACTGAACGCTGAGCAATAGCAGTGTTCAGGGTAGGGGTAGAGATACTGAAGAGCAAAGAAGTGCTATCCAAAGAAAACACTGAAGATTTCTCTCATTCAGACAGTAGCTTTTTGGAAATTGAGTCCAAGGCAGAAAGCAAACTGTGCAGGTAAAGCTCACACATATACAAGCACTGCTAAGAAAAGGGGTCTATATGTCAACTTAATAATATCCTCACCAAAGCAATAAAACACAAAAACATTCATTTTTAAACCCTTCCCTAATTTTCCTTCATTTTTTTTTTTTTAAAGTTCAACAGTTGAAAAAATATTTTTCTCTGTGTGTGTCTCTCTCTCTCTCTCTATTTTTATCTATCGATCTCCAAAAAAAAAAAAGCAATATTCTTATTCTGTGTTTTTCTTTCTTTTTAGTAAACCAACAGAACTTTAAACTTTACAAGAAGAAAACGATCACATAGGAATATACACCTAGCAAAGTGTAGAAGACCTCAAGGAAAAAGGAAAGAATCGATGACATGAAAATTCATTTCTTCTCCCATGTTGCAAGTTTGCTTACAAGCACAGAGGATGGATTGGCTTATTACGCACATAACATTGCTTCTAAACAAAGGAAATTGGAGGACGATTATTGTGCTGCTGCTGAGATTATCATTGTTACTTTAAACAAATGTCGTAACAAACTAAACTAAATTTGCAATGTCTTCTTGCTACATAAAACACTCCTATAAACAATGCGTGTCCCTATATTAATGCGACAATATACCACACGACTTCCAAATACAGAATTTACAAAAGAAAATGCACAAATACGTTCAATTACAATATAGCTTGTGTAACAATTATGTATGCTATATTATTTATTTTTATTTGCAATTTTTTCCAGTGAAAGTGGAGATACAAGTCAAATTTGCCCTACGATACAAGTCAGTCACATTGCACCAAAAGTTTCATTTTGGGTGAGATACTCCAAAAAAATGTGTTACTTACTGTATAAAAGGATGCTGACACCACAAACGTTCTTCTTTACACTGCAAGTCCATCAGATGTAAGCTGAATAATAATAAAAAAAGTCGCTCCTATTCAGATTCCCTTTGCAAACAAGAAACAGCTTTTTCTTCAGAGCAGCAACAGGTAGGAATCTGCAACAAAGTTTGTTAAAATCTTCTCAATGCATATGGATTACTCACTTTTTAAGGTGGACTGTATAATCTAAACAGATTTATTGGTCTAGACCAGGGGTCTCCAAACTTTCTAAGCAAAGGGCCACTTTACTGTTCATTTGACTTTATGGGGGCCAGACTGTGGCCATCGGGAGTCGAAAAAGTCCCAGCATAAGTTGAAGAGGAGTTGTGCCCCATCAGTTGTGTCATTGGGAGGAATTATTCCCCCAATCGTTGGTGTCATTGGTAGGAATTGTGCCCCTTCATTGGTCCCCATTGTTGATGTCATTGGGAGGAATTGTGCCCCATCTTTGGTGTCATTGTGCCCAATTGTTGGTGTCATTATGAGTAACTGTGCCCCTTTGTTGGTGTCAGTAAATGAAATAGTTCCCCAAGGGCCGGATAAAAGCAAACACAGGGCCACATCTGGCCCCCAGGCCGCAGTTTGGAGACCACTGGTCTAGATAAAGGATGTAAACAATGAGATTTTTTTTTAGAAATGTCTTCTAATGGTATAGTTTGTAGGCGATACAGGAGCCTGGGGCAAAGAATTACTAGTATGTTACTACTATCAAAAGAGGTGAAAGCTTCTTTGTTCCATATGATCAGATATGGACAGGGAGGATGCCTGAGGAAAAGTTTTTGAAGAATTTGTGGGGTTTCAGATTTCTAAGTGTTTTATGCATGATTTGGCCCACATACAATGGAAATTAGATTACATGGTAGACAGCCAATGGATGACAGCACTGACCATATTGTCCTGGCGGGGGGAGTGGGGGCCATCCGACCAGAGTTGTCAGGTTGTTTTTTTTACAAACTAGTTGGGTGTAACAGGCTTTACTATTGCACCTTTTCAATGCACAACGATTTGCATCTTTGGTAATAAACCATGAAAAACCTAATAAAACTTTTGTGAAATAAAAAAAATAATGTTTTTTGGTTGAATAATAAAATTAATATATTATCTACTTATGCTGTGATTTTTTGTTTACCTGAAGGTAAGGAAAGATCTGTATTGTTGGGTGAAGATTGTATTGTATGAGATCTCTAAGGTAAGAATGAAGATTGTGTGAAAAGTGCTAGCCCTGTTGGCAGGGCCGGATTTCCCACAAGGCCACCGAGGCCAGGCCTCGGGGCGGCAGTGCGTGAAGGGCGGCGCCGATCCTACGCCGACTTCATGGCTTTTGCGGCCGCCCCCCGCACTGTAATGTACTATTTTTCACCGCCGCCGCTAAAGGTCCGCGGCCGTCGGAGATAATTTCTCCGATAGCGGCCATTTTCTAGAAGACCACAGAGTTATAAACGAGAAGGGAGCCTGCCGAGTGGCTACAATAGAAATTGAGCTACGGCACCGCCAATCCCCCACCCCTGGTCTGTCTGTCATGTTGTAAAAAGGGGTGGTGGGTGGGCGGTGCCGCCGCTCAATTTCTATTGTAGCCACTCGGCAGGCATCTGAAAAAAAAACTGTGCTTGTCTGTGAAAAGTCTTTATTCTAAAGTCCATTGTGGTTCTAATCACAATTAGCCGAGAGAGGATAAGGGGGGCCCGGTGAGCAGCTTGAGCCGAGTCAGCCGACATCTCTCCGTGCAGTCCCCGGCTGCCTGGCCCTGATACAAACAGTGCAGAGTGCCGTGTAGACTGAGTGAGCTGAGCCCGCCCCCCTCCTTCTCGTGCTGTGTGATGTTTCCTGTGTACACAGAGGAGGAGGGGAAGGAGAAGGAGGCTCACCACGCTGCTGCCAAGAAAAGCTGCTGCTCGTCTGACAAAATGTCACGTCCTAAACTAAAGCAAAGTAAGTCAGCTATCCAGAGTGGGTCATTCCTACGGTTTAGTTTGCTTTGAGTGATATGCTGCAAGGGGGCTTGGATATTAAATCCACCCCCTTAGCACATACCCCCCCCCCCAATTTAAGATGTTGTCTGCCACAAAGGGGGTGGCCCTTGGCACCCCACAAGAGATGTTCAGAATTGCTCCAGGTGCCCATACTAATGCCCCCTTTCCAGGCAAGTTAGCAAAGTGTGGGTTCCAGGTCACAGGTCCAGGATCACACTGAAAAACACAGGAACACGCTGTGCGTTCGGTGCAATTTCAGCCCAATTATATCCGCACACTCTCTGACCATCTCCTGTACCACGTATGCAGTCTCTGACCATCTCCTGTATCATATATATATAATATATATATATATATATATATATATATATATATATATATATATATATATATGTGTGAAGAACTTGCATAGTCTGGCTAGGCTTATAAATGCTTTCCCTGTCTAGCTCTCTGTGTGGTAATAAAGTGATTTGTGCAGCAGGCTCATTAAAGGGGCTGTAAAGGCATTTTTTTTTATTGTTTAAAAATAACAAACATGTTATACTTACCTCCACTGTGCAGCTTGTTTTGCACAGAGTGGCCCCGAAACCTGGTCTGGGGTCCCTCAACGGCTGTCTCGGCTCCTCCTCGCAAGAACTATAGCCGCAGACTGTATGACTTGGCCCCTGTGTGTGTGTGTGTGGGGGGGGGGGGGGCGGCATTGAAGGACCCGGCCTTGGGGCGGCACAGGGAGTAAATCCGAGCCTGCCTGTTGGGTCTCTCTCAACAAAATGTGAGTCATAGTTCCGCTAATGAAATTAAATTATTGAAATGTAGGCATAGAGCCAACCTACTCTAGGCCTATCATTTTTTGCTTTAGGGGGATAAGATTGTTTGCAAGAATTTTGTCGAAGAATTCCCTTTGTGATCGCGGTTCTCTTTTCAAATGTAAAATGCTCTTTGCCGTGAGACCCTTAATTAACCATACGAAAGAAAACCAGGGAGGCACATCTGTGTGTTTTCTTAATGCTCAGATCCACTGTCAAACAAACAAAATACAGATTCTGCCTGAACAAAAATTCCGCTAATGACGATATAGCAGACAAAACATGTTACGACAGCTGCAGTGTTGTTCTAGCCACATTTCCTTATTGATACAGTATATATACACTGGGGTTGATTTATTAAAACTGCAGTGCAAAATGTGGTGCAGCTGTACATGGTAACCAATAGGCTTCTATCTTCAGCTTTTTCAATTAAGCTTTGACAAAAAAAAAAAAATGGAAGCTTATTGGTTTCCGTACGGAGTTGTCCCAGATTTTGCTCTCTCTGGTTTTTGTAAAAATCAACCCCCACTTTCCTTACTCCAATCTTAATCCAAAGACAAACAAGTTTCAGATGGACTTTTATCAAGCAGAGCCACCAGGTAGATAATATCCATTTACTACCTAAATGAAGGCCTCACTACACATGATTGTTGGTTTATTGACTGTTGAATCTATAAACCAACCAAGAGGAATTGGACATGCTTTACTACATGGTTCATATTTTCTGAAATTCATCTGCTTGTACACACGACCGGTTTTAACAACGAGAAAACTGCCATTTTTTATATTGGTCATGAAAACCGGTTGTGTGTATGCTCCCTAGCAGTTTCCTCGACTAAAGAACTGGCCACAAAAAAAATGAAACCAGCTCTTTTTTTTCTTGTCATGTTTCCCTTTTTTTCCATTGCGAAAAACGGTAGTGTGTATGCTTTTCCAAGGGGAAAAAAAATCAGAATCAAGTATGCAGCCCAAAGGGTGGCACCATTTAAAAGGAACTTCCCCTTTATAGTCCCATCATACGTGTTGTACGTCACCGCGTGTTTTTCTGCATGAACGTGTGTATGCAAGTCAGGCTGGAGCGGAATCACGTAGAGAAAAACTTAATTTTTTCCTTTCGAGAAAAATGGTCGCATTTACGAGGCATTTGTTGCCTTGCTGTGCTTACGATCTACCAGAGACAAGTCGCATGGATACCATATTGTAACAGGCGCTCTCGTCACTGTAATGCGTTCCATGTTGGAACGCATACGGCGACCGAGCAAAGACGTCATCGCCCGGCGCCACGTGCGTTCCAGCTTGAAACGCAGAAGTGCTGAGCGCAATCAGTGCTGTATTTGGCACCTGCCTCGCACCTATAAACAGAACAGTGTGCAGACTGCACACTGTTCTATTATTGTCAGCCGTACTGGCCACGCTACATTTACTGGTACCATCTATCCCCACAACCCACACCATGATCCCTAGGACCATCTAAACTCATGCCATTGCTGGGGACACCCTAAAGATATTATCCACCAGAGAACCTGCACTATAGAAACCTTGCTGCTGAACATACTACAACATTCAATCCCTGCAAACGGATAAGTAACTCTTACTACACTTGTACTGTTCTACAATTATCAACTTCATATACTGCTCCTAACAAGTACTGTATTTAACCAACTGTTGGATTGCTTATTGTAGCTTTGGTTGTTCCCTGTAAAGTATCTTAAAGGAACATATACCTTCTAATTAGCTGAGCTATATTTGCCTCTCTTACGCAACTATCAGTTGCCCACAATATTCCAATTTACTACGCGCTTGACATAAGTTAGTACTTGTTTATGGGCCTACGCCCTAAGTTACTGAACATGTTCACTATAAATTTTCTATGCTAAGGAATGCAGGTATTTCATATCTGCATCCTTAGTGGGCTAATGCAATTCTTTATGTTAATGTGACGAGACACCGACTCGTCGTAGTCGATGACGTCATCGCGTTCTTGCCATTCAAAAGAACCGCGGTTCTTTTGAATGGCCCTCTGTATGCACTGCTTTGCAAGAAAAGCTTGCCAGGAATCCCGTCAGGAAAACAGACGTTTTTTTCCTGACAGGATTCCAGGCCGTGTGTACAGGGCCTGACAGGAGGTTAATAGTCACCTCTTGCTACAAGGTGTACATTATTCTATATTAGTACTTTTTGATAGCAGCAGATTTTATTTTTAATAATATTTAAATGGTTTCATCTTTTGACCTAAGGTATATGGGCAGAATCAATCTAAAAAAGTAGTTTTGTTAGGTTGCTGTAATAAGCCACAAGTGTATAATAACATATTTTTATTTTATTTTTGTTATTCATTTATTCAATTTCTGCACACACAAACGCACTGGCGTTATAAATACTTTCAAGTGCACAGGAGGGGTTTGGAGATGGAGTCCCCATAATACCAAGTTGGGTATGAAGTTGAATGGAGCTTAATCTTAGAGTCCAAAGACAAGTGGGATTCTTGTATGAAAACTATGTCTGCTCTATATTGTTTAATCTCCTCCAAAACCCTGAATCTTTTACTAGCGGAATTCAGGCCCTTGACATTATATGATAAGAATTTTAACTCTGCCGTATCTTTCTACCACTCCATATCCATCCTGATCCTAAAAAGTCCCTGGGAGCCACGTTCTTCCCCTCCTCTTCACCTTTCCCCCCACCCAAACCCCCCCTCCCTACCCCCCAACCTCCCCATATAGGCCTATTCATCGCCTCTTAACCAAGGGGCTTCTCATGCCCCATTGCCTAGCTCGGTTCCCCTTTCATGAGGTGTTGCCTACCAACGCCTCAACCTCTCCTAAGCCCCCGTGATGGTAAGAGATTAGGGGGTTGATCTACCGGGAGAGGACTGTAGGCCAGCCCCCGGCTCCCCACCCCACCCCCACTCCTCCCCCACTCCTCCGCTGCCCCACTCAATCGGCCCACTCTGGCAAGTCCAGAACCTGCATATCTAATTTACGGCAGAACCCGGCCAATTCCTCACGGAATGTCAATCTAGCAGACACCCCATCTTTTTGACCAATTAGGCAAGCTGGGAACCCCCACTGATAATTAACATTCTGCTGTCGCATCTGCTCAAATAACGGTTTAAGGAGCCGCCTTCTAGCGAGGGTTTCCCACGCCAAATCTGGGAATATCTCAAGCTCCGTACCTCCATAGCTTAAGGGGGGTTTCTTTCTCAGTTTTAACCAGATTTCAGCCTTGTCCTCATAGTATCGGAACCTAACAATTATATCTCTAGGCCTTTCGCTCTCTCGATCATTTCTTCTTCCTATTCAGTGTATCCTCTCTATGTTAAGAGGTTCTTCCGTGCCTTTATCCAAGAGGGGGAGGAACAAATTGTTCGCAAGTTGTCTCAGATCTTCACCTCTCTCTTCTTTAATAGAGCGTATTCTCAGGTTTTGCCTTCTATTGCGATTCTCTTGGTCCTCCAGTCGATATTGTATGAGCCTCTGATTACGTTTAATATTATGGTATTGATTTTTTAATTGGATCATTTCAGCGTCTTGTTTTTCTATTTTTGTTTCCACCTCTTCCACCCGTGTTAGGATATTGTTAATGTCAGTTCTTAATGCACTTAACTCATCTTTAATCGCCTTTTCAAGTCTCTTAAGCATGCCGTCCAATTCCGCCTTCGTTGGAATATGAGTATCCAATCTGGACTTCTCTAGTAGACTCAGTTCTTGGCCACCATCCGATATCATATCAGTAGTTGAGAGCCCTGCTCCACCCGCACCTTTTTTGATCACCCCTGATTTTTCTGATCTTTTCGAGTTAGCGGGGCTTTTGGAATTCCCACCCGGGGTCATGTATTGCCTTATGGTACTAGCATTGGGATTATCCTTCGGGATTTTCAAGGCAGAGCCCCTTGTTATCTTACTCATGTCGTTACCGAGATCGGAGGTGCAGGGTGTCAGACTGACACCCCGCATCACCGATCACCGCGCTGCGCGCCCGCACGGGCGCGTGCGGCATTAAATCGTGCAGGCCGTTTGAGAACGGCCTGTCACGATTTCATAACCACTTCCCGGCCGTAAATCGGCTATTGGCCGGGCGGGAAGTGGTTAAACATCCCAAGGAGCACTGTGAAAGCGATAATATTGAAATGGAAGGAGTATCAGACCACTGCAAATCTACGAAGACCTGGCCGTCCCTCTAAACTTTCAGCTCAAACAAGGAGAAGACTGATCAGAGATGCAGCCAAGAGGCCCATGATCACTCTGGATGAACTGCCGAGATCTACAGCTTAGGTGGGAGACTCTGTCCATAGGACAACAATCAGTCGTATACTGCACAAATCTGGCCTTTATGGAAGAGTGGCAAGAAGAAAGCCATTTCTTAAAGATATCCATAAAAAGTGTCGTTTAAAGTAGGGTTGTCCTGATACCAATACTAGTATCGGTATCGGGACCGATGCCGAGTATTTGCGCGAGTACTTGTACTCGCGCAAATACTCTTGATGCTTAAATAGAATACTATCCCCCCCCCCCCCCCCCGCCGCCGCCGCAAAGCTGTAAAGCCGCCGCCGCATACCGCCGCGATAATCGCCGTGCAATACAGCGGGCATTACAAGTTTTCGTTTGTATACTTGTAATACCCGCCACGCCATCTATAGATACTCCCCTTCTCTGGATTGGACGGATCTGTCCAATCGCGAGCACGGGGGGGGGTCTATGCACGGATCTGTGTGTATAGACACTCCCCCTTACTCGCGATTGGACTGATCCATCCAATCCAGAGAAGGGGAGTGTCTATAGATGGCGTGGCTTGTAATGCCCTCTGTATTTTGCACGGGGATTAACCCGCAGAATATGAAACCGCACCGGCAGCAGCAGCGGCGGTGCCAGGTATGAGGGGCATGGCTGCAATGTGTGGGGGCACAGGACATGGCTGTAATATGTGGGGGACATGACATGGCTGCATATATGGGGGACTTGACATGACTGCAATGTGGGGGACATGACATGGCTGCAATATGTGGGGGACATGACATGACTGCAATATGTGGGGGACATGACATGGCTGCAATATGTGGGGGACATGACATGACTGCAATATGTGGGGACATGACATGGCTGCAATATGTGGGGACATGACATGGTTGCAATATGTGGGGGACATGACATGGCTGCAAATATGGGGGACATGACATGGCTGCAATATGTGGGGGACAGGACATGGCTGCAATATGTGGGGGACATGACATGGCTGCAATATGTGGGGGGACATGGCTGCAATATGTGGGGGACATGGCTGCATTTGGGGACCCATTAAAAAAAGTATCGGTATTCGGTATCGGCGAGTACATGGAAAAAAGTATCGGTACTTGTACCCGGTCCTAAAAAAGAGGCATCGGGACAACCCTAGTGTAACGGTCACCACCGCTTACAACCTTCCATCCAACCACGACAAGCTTATCTGACACACTCCGACAATATTGCATACACGATCCATATCCTTTCCCAGAATAAGACGAGACAGAGCTCCGTTCTTGCTTCCAAAGATATGACAATTTATTAGTATTTTCTCAGCTTCTTATATCCAGTACAGCATAATACAGTTAATCACAGGACAATGCAATCTCCACCCCCCTTCACACCATGGGGGGCTTCAATCACACTCTAAGGGCCATTTCACACTGGTGCGTTTTTGCCGCGTTATTTTAAAAATAGCGCTATTAAAACGCCCCCCATGCACCCCTCCATTGAAATGAATTAAAAACGCGGTAAAAACGCGGTAAAAACGCAGTAAAAACGCGGTAAAACGCGGTAAAATCGCTGTGTTTTGCCGCGATTTTAATCGCGGAAAAAACACCGAGATTTTACCGCGTTTTTACCGCGTTTTTAATTCATTTCAATGGAGGGGGGCGTTTTCATAGCGCTATTTTTAGCGCGAAAACGCGGCAAAAACGCACCAGTGTGAAATGGCCCTTAAAGGCATTCAGGTAAGCTAACCATGTAGACCGGTCGGCACCGTATTTTCAATAGTGTTCAATTAACCTTGAATAGTAACACAGACATCTTTATCACACAATGATTTTCCCTTTTGAATAATACACAATCACAGATAATCTTCACACACAGAAAGGAAACCTCAATCACATTACCTAGACAGACTTACTGACTCTAAAGGGGTTTGACACCTTTGTACCATAGACAATTGCATCTACTCCTAGACAATACATTACACCTTTCCACAGAATGTGTCCACACATTGAAGAGCCAACCTCACTTAACATTTTAATAGCCTATTTTATACAGAGTGATGCGTCACTTGTCTTGAAGACCTGGTCTCAAGTCAAAATGAGCTCCTTTTGTAATATTCCAGTCCTGCAATATGAATTATTAATGTCCCATCTCATGTAATATATGAATTATGATTCACTATTAGCCACCCTACACCCAAAAGGGCACAGGGTGGATTTCGACCCAAGAGTTATTGTTGCTGCTGGCACAAGAGTATCTCTCATCCTTCCAACGTCTCTGGGTGTCACGGGCCATTCTGTTACACCTAGTTTAAAGTTTGCCACAAGCCACACCAAACATGTGGAAGAAGGTGCTCTGGTCAGATGAAACCAAAATCGAACTTTTTGGCAACAATGCAAAACGTTATGTTTGGTGTAAAAGCAACACAGCTCATCTCCCTGAACACACCGTCCCCACTGTCAAACATGGTGGTGGCAGCATCATGGTTTGGGCCTGCTTTTCTTCAGCAGGGACAGGGAAGATGGTTAAAATTGATGGGAAGATGGATGGAGCCAAATACAGGACCATTCTGGAAGAAAACCTGATGGAGTCTGCAAAAGACCTGAGATTGGGACGGAGATTTGTCTTCCAACAAGACAATGATCCAAAACATAAAGCAAAATCTACAATGGAATGGTTCACAAATAAACATATCCAGGTGTTAGAATGGCCAAGTCAAAGTCCAGACCTGAATCCAATCGAGAATCTGTGGAAAGAACTGAAAACTGCTGTTCACAAACGCTCTCCATCCAACCTCACTGAGCTCGAGCTGTTTTGCAAGGAGGAATGGGCAAAAATGTCAGTCTCTCAATGTGCAAAACTGATAGAGACATACCCCAAGCGACTTACAGCTGTAATCGCAGCAAAAGGTGGCGCTACAAAGTATTACCTTAAGGGGGCTGAATAATTTTGCCCAATTTTTCAGTTTTTTATTTGATAAAAAAGTTTGAAATATCCAATACATTTTGTTCCACTTCATGATTGTGTCCCACTTGTTGTTGATTCTTCACAAAATTTACAGTTTTATATCTTTATGTTTGAGGCCTGAAATGTGGCAAAAGGTCGCAAAGTTCAAGGGGGCCGAATACTTTCGCAAGGCACTGTAAAAGAGACTTCCTATTTGCGGACATTCCTTCATTGCTGCTTATTCAACGTTCACCCTAGACACATCACCAGAGCTATGAGGTAACATGCCATCCCTTATTAACCAGCGGCTCCTTCGGGGGTGAGCGCTACATACTGATTTTAACATGTAAGCAACAAAAAAGCCTGGTCTTCAAGTGGTCAATATGGATTTATAGGGAGCTATACAACATATTTTTTTCATATTTATAATGTCATTTGAATTTCTCTTCTTAACCACTTCAATACCCACCCATTGTCATTTGATGTCCACAGATGGGATCTCCCATTCTGGTTGGACGTCAAATGACATCCTGGGCTTTGCGGGTGGATATTTGAATGATGCCTGCAGCCAGAGGCATCATCCAGATATTCTCTTGTTCAGCGGGCGATTCTGCATGACATAAGAACAATCATAGCAGCGGTTCCACCGATTGATCGTCCTTACAGACCGCGGGAGGGGACATCCCCCCTCCCGCCGCCATCCGGTGCTTCTCCGGGTTCTCCCATGCCTTCGGGGGCCCAGAGAACAAATTGTCCGGCGTCGGCAGGAAGCATAGAGATGACTGGTGACCACATGGTCAACAGTCATCTCTATGACCGTCGGAGGACCCGGGCGCGATGTGATGACGTCACGCCCGGGTCCCCGTAAGTAAACAAAGCCGTGATTGCGGCTGTAAGCAACTAATCATGAGATCAGTGAATTTTTTTTCACCGATCTCATGGTTTCCAGCCTGGAGGAGAGATGTGGGGTCTTATTGACCCTGCATCTCTTCATAAAGAGGACCTGTCACACACATTCCTATTACAAGGGATGTTTACATTGCTTGTAATAGGAATACAAGTGAAAAAAAAATTGAAAAAAAAGTGTAAAAAAAATAATAAAAAATAAGTAAAAAAATAAATAAAAATTAAAAGATTAAATTAAAACGCCCCTGTCCCCGGTAGCCCGCGTGCAGAAGCGAACGCACACGTAAGTATTGCCGACATATGTAAACAACGTTTAAACCACATATGTGAGGTATTGCCTCTAAATTGGTAACCTGTAAAAAAAAATTAAAGCGTTCCCTATGGAGATTTTTAAGTACCGAAGTTTGGCGCCATTCCAAAGCGTGACATGTTGGGTATCTATTTACTCGGTGTAACATAATCTTTCACATAATACAAAAAAATTGGGCTAACTTTACTGTTTTGTTATTTTTTTAATTCATGAAAAAATTTTTTTCCAAAAAAAGGGTGTTTGAAAAATTATTGCGCAAATACCGTGCGAGATAAATAGTTGCAATGACCGTCGTTTTATTCCCTAGGGTGTCTGCTAAAAAAACATATATAATGTTTGGGGGTTCTGCATAAATTTCTAGCAAAAGAATGATGATTTTTACATGTAGGAGAGAAATGCCAGAATAGGCCTGGTATGGAGGTGGTATAAAAGCCCGGTATTGAAGTGGCTAAACCGTTTTTTCTAGGCATGGCACACCATAGTGTGCACAGCCTATTGCGTTAAGAAGTGCACCCCAAAGCTCAAACATACATGTGTGTGTGTGCAGAAGTATATATACTGACGGTGTTGGAAGAGCAGTGGACAGTGTCAGTAGGGCAGAGAGTGGTGTCAGTAGTTTTTTGTTTTTACAATTTTTTTTTTCATTTTTTTAGGTGCCCCATTAGGGAGGTTTGGTGAAATATCAGTGGTCTAAACATGGGAAATCTGCACCACACAGGGTGATTAGGGTGTGCCCTGACACACCTGGCACACCCTGTGGCCACGCCTATGCCTCAGCAGAGTAATAGAAGTTCCTCTCAAAGATCTTTCTCTGCAGAAGCCAAAGAACGGGGGGGGGGGGGGTCATGTGACCACGCAACAGTGCAGCAGGAATAAGGTACTTAGAAGGATTAAAAAACAAAACAAAACCCCCCCAAAAAATACAGTGACATGATATATGATTTATGTGAATGAATCATGGAAATTAACACTACTCTGTAAATTAATAGTGCAATTTACAAAGGAGGAGAAAAAGGGAACAGAGGGACTTTGGGGTTAATTCACTAAAAGTTAACCACTAGAGACCCGCGCTATAGCCGAATGATGGCCACAGCGCGGACCTGAAAATCCGGGAGGCCGTCAATAGACGTTCTCCCCTTTGCATGCGCAACACGCGCTGTGATCACTGAGTCACTGAGACTCGGGTGATCACAGATCCGTGTAAGGGGCCAGTCCCGACCCCTTACCATGTGATCAGCTGTCAGCCAATGACAGCTGATAACATGATGTAAACAAATGATCGGTAATCTTTTTTTTTCTCCTCACGCTGACAGTGCGAGGAGAAAAAAAAGCCGATCACCGGCTTGTGTACAAGGGAAATCAGTCCCGAAAAGGAAGAGGCAATTCTGCCTCATCTGTGCCCACATGCCTGTGCCAGTGCAACCTGCCATTGCCACCTGCCAGTGCCCACAGTGCCTCATATCAATGCCCACAAGTGCCACCTATCAATGCCCACCAGTGGTGCCAATCAGTGTCTCATCAGTGCCACCTAGTAATGCTTCCTATCAGTGTAACCTAACAGTGCCGATCAGTGCCCATTATTGACACCCATCAGTCCCCATTACTGCCACCCATCACTGCCACCTATCAGTGCCACCTATTAATGCCACCTATTAGTGCTACTTCTCAGTGCCCACCAGTGCCATCTATCAATGCCCTTCAGTGCCACCCATCAGTGCCACCTTTCAGTGCCCATCAGTGCCGCCTATCAGTGCCCACCAGTGCCCCCTTATCAGTTCCCATCAATGCAGCCCATCAATGCCCATCAGTGCAGCCCATAAGTGCCCATCAGCGCAGCCTCATCAGCTTACATCAATGAAGGAGAAAAATTACCTGTTTGCTAAATTTTATAATAAAATATAAAAATATGTATATTTTTTTTAAATCTGTCTTTCAATTTATTTTTTAACAAAAAATAAAAACCACAAAGGTGATCAAATACCACCAAAAGAAAGCTATATTTGTGGGAAAAAAATGATAAAAATTTCCTTTGGGTACAGTGTTGTACGAGCGCGTAATTGTCATACAAAATGCGACAGTGCTGAAAGCTGAAAGTTGGTCTGGGCAGGAGGGTGTTTAGGTGCCCAGTAAGCAAGTGGGCAAAACAAAGTGGTAAAATAATGAATGCAGTAAATCAGTTGTGAAAGATCAATTCAAGAACTTGGCGTTAAGTAGCAAATGCGTTTTTTTCGATTGTTTGGTAACTCCCACATTATTTCATGCGGCAATTTACCTTGTGTCGGTGGTTAAGGGTTGTTTAAGGTAATTTCCTTATGACATTTTACGTTATAACATGGTTGTTATTTTTCTTTTGCTAAAAACGATTTCATCTAAAAAAAATGACAGAAATCTGCAAAACATAGCTGTAAAGCTGTGTTGCGCTCCTTTACTAAATCCATCATGCCATACATTCATAAAAATCATTTTTTTTTTTTGTAAATGTATGGCCTACTAGAGCTGTTGAAAATGCTCTTTACAAGATTAGTCTGTTTTTTTAAATACTTTTTTAAATCATTTTTATTTATTTTTTTCATGTTCCTATCCAAGTTTAACTTGTATATAAAATGATCAGTGCGACGGGGAACACCAATCTCCTTTGTATAGATTGTGTATAGATAGCTGGGAATGTTTGATGTGGTGGGAGGGACAACTGTGAACACTGATCTTGCTGTATAGATTTTTAGCTGACAGCCGCTTCTCCTTCTCTCCCTCCCACGGCTGTCAGCTAAAAATCTATACAACAAGATCGGTGTTTACAGCTGTCCCTCCCACCACATCGAGCATTCCCAGCTGTTTCCTGTGTGCTCCTCCCCCTGGCCCCTCCCTTTCCTTCTCCGCCCCCCATTCTCCTCCCGCCCCCATGTTCTCCTCTGCCCCTCCTGTCCTCCTCCTCTGCCTCCCCTTATCTCCCACATTCCGGGTCCCCTCCTCTCCTCTTCCGTCAGCTGCAGGGGGATCTGTCAGGAATTGGACACAGTGAGCGAGATCGCTCCTGTGTCCTGTGATAACTGAGCAGAGTAAATTGTGTTTACTCTGCTCAGTTTATGAATAAACAGGAGCCTCTGTCTCCTCTTTATTCATCTTCAGTGCTAAGCACTGGGGAATCTGTGTCCTCAGTCCCTTTCTCTGTCTCAAAGGGGAGATGTCAGGGGACCCCTGATATCTCAACAAAATCCCCCAAAAATATAAAAAAAAATGATTGTAAAAAAAAAATCTAAATAAATTCAAGTAAAAAAATTGAATAAAAAAACTATTGACACCACTCTCCCCTGCCCTACCAACACTGTCCACTGCCCCAACCCCCTCCCCCCAAAAAGCATTGTGAAAAAAATGTAAAACACATAAAATTGTAAACAAATCAAATAAAAAATAAA
Source organism: Rana kukunoris (assembly GCA_029574335.1). NCBI lineage: Eukaryota > Metazoa > Chordata > Amphibia > Anura > Ranidae > Rana > Rana kukunoris. The sequence continues at coordinate 565,778,340 of CM056049.1, read as the reverse complement.
TCCACTGCCACATACCCCTATCCCAGAAGCACTGTGAAAAAATATTGAAATATTGATTTTTGCTGGTTTGCGGACGCCAAGTGCCACCTTCCTGAAATGAGTTTGTCATCTTCCTGAAATTAGTTTTTGCAGGTTGGGATGTCTGGGAATTAGGCCCCATTCTGTGGGTGGGATAGTACCCCTTTCTGCGGGTGGAATTTGGCCCCTTTCTGTGGGTGGAATTAGGCCCATTTGTGTGGGTGGAACAGTTCGCCTTTCTGTGGGTAGAATAGTACCCCTTCCTGTAGGTAAAATTAGGCCCTTTTCTGTAGGTGAAATTAGGCCCATTTTTCTGGATGGAATAGTGCCCCTTTCTCTGGGTGGAATAGTGCCCCTTCCTATGGGTGGAATAGTACCCCTTTCTGTGGGTGGAATAGTACCCCATCCTGTGGGTGGAATTAGGCCACTTTCTGTGGGTGGAGTAGTACCCCCTCCTGTGGGTGGAATAGTACCTATTTCTGTGGGTGGAATAGCACCTCTTTCTGTGGGTGGAATAGTACCCCTTCCTGTGGGTGGAATAGTGGCCCTTCCTGTGGGTGGAATAAGACCCCTTTCTGTGGGTGGAATTATACCCACTTCCTGTAAGTGGAATAGTAACCCTTCCTGTTGAAATTAGTTTTTGCAGGTTGGGATGTCTGGGAATTAGGCCCCATTCTGTGGGTGGAATAGTACCCCTTTCTGCGGGTGGAATTTGGCCCCTTTCCATGGGTGGAATTAGGCCCATTTGTGTGGGTGGAACAGTTCCCCTTTCTGTGGGTGGAATAGTATCCCTTCCTGTGGGTAAAATTAGGCCCCTTTCTGTGGGTGAAATTAGGCCTATTTTTCTGGGTGGCATAGTGCCCCTTTCTGTAGGTGGAATAGTGCCGTTTCCTATGGGTGGAATAGTACCCCTTTCTGTGGGTGGAATAGTACCCCATCCTGTGGGTGGAATAGTACCCCATCCTGTGGGTGGAATTAGGCCACTTTCTGTGGGTGGAGTAGTACCCCCTCCTGTGGGTGGACTAGTACCTCTTTCTGTGGGTGGAATAGCGCCCATTCCTGTGGGTAGAATAGTACCCCTTCCTGTGGGTGGAATAGTACCCCTTTTTGTGGGTGGAATAGTGTCCCTTCCTGTGGGTGGAATAAGACCCCTTTCTGTGGGTGGAGTTATACCCCCTTCCTGTGAGTGGAATAGTAACACTTCCTGTTGGTGGAATAGTGCCCCCTTCCTGTGGGGGGAATAGTAACCCTTTCTGTGGGTGGAATAGTGCCCCTTTATGTGGGTGAAATAGTACCCCTTCCTGTGGGTGGAATAGTGTCCCTTCCTGTTGGGGGAATAGTGCCCCCTTCCTGTGGGTGGAATAGTAACCTCTTCCTGTGGGTGGAATAGTGCCCCTTCCTGTGGGTGGAATAGTGCCCCTTCCTGTAGGTGGAATAGTGTCCCTTCCTGAGGGTGGAATAGTGCCCCTTCATGTGGGTGGAATAGTGCCCCCTTCTGTGGATCTTCTGTGGGTTGAATTAGGCTCTCGTGGGTGGAATGCCCCTTTCTGAGGGATTGAATAGACCCCTTTTATTGGTACCGCACTGGTTACCGTCACCAAAAGGGTGGTGTTAAATATTGAGCCTTTTTTTAGTTCCTTTTTCACATGTGGATTGGATTTAACAGATTACCACACAATATTGTGATATTTACCGACATTTTTTTTTTCTGTTTATCGCACAATCATTATTTTGTTTTTAACAAATTGGACTTTATTTACATGAAATTATTTTTGGGTTGCCACTTTTTTCAAGCCAAATCAGAACACTTTAGAAGCACACAGTATTTTTTTTTATACACTATAGGATTGCAACAGACCTGGGACACCTTTGAGCACTCCAAAAAAAAAAAAAAAAAAAATAGTAATGCGGCAAACATAGTGCCCCCCTTACCCTCCTGGCAGGCCCTGTTCCAAGCCACATTCCTGTTTAAATGATGTGTCTGGGTTTCAGGTGGACTGAAACCCGGACACATGATTTAAAACCTGGACTGTCTGGGTGAATCCCGTACATGTGGCAACCCTAGATGATTTATGCAAATTAGTAACATGATACCCTTATCGCATCCAGTAAAGCTTAGTGAATGGATCCCTTTGTTCCAAATCCGGGACAGTCCCTCAATATCGGGGACAGTGGGGGTGTCAGGTCACCTGTGGCCAGATGACAGATGCACCCCGTTGGAGTCAGGAGTGCACCACAAGGTAGTGAACCCTATGGCAGACTGCTGTGGATGGACCACAGAGTGGATATGGTGGACAGGTCCACTGGAGCTCAAACAGGGATGCCACAGGAAGCTTGAGCCCAAGATTCCCCAGGGCACAGAGTCTAAGATCCAGCTGGTATTCACCAGAGCCTCTAGTGGTGAGGATGGCCTTAGCTGCAACTGAATCCAGATCACGGCTCCCAGGGTCACCTAAGTCACGCTCCGTAGGGGGAGAGGGGAAGCAGCCACTCAGGACACAAGAGATAGTGAAGGGTTAAGTCAAGGTTGGTGCGACAAGCAGACAAGGATAAACAAGGGACAGGCCAAGGGTCAGGGTCACAGGCAAACAAGAGTAGTCGGGGACAAGCCAAGATCGGTACACAGAGATAAACTAACACACGGCAAGCAGGAACCCAAACACGCAACGCTTAACAAACAACGTTGATCAGCAACGGAGACCTGCAGTGCACTGGTTAATATAGAGTTCCTGGGATGGCCTGGGGTGGAGCCATACAGGGAGGAGAGATGATAAAAGCAGCCAGATAAGAGAGTCTGGCTTCTAAGGAACACATGGAGAGAAAGGTAAGCTGCCAGACATTACTGCATATCCATGACAGTACCCTACCTCTTACGAGGCCTCCCCCTTCCCCGCCTGGGCCTGGGTTTAGAGGGGAACTTCAGATGAAACTTCTTTAACAGACGAGGTGCAAAGACCTCAGATGCAGTGATCCAGGATCTCTCCTCAGGGCCAAACCCTTTCCAATGAACGAGGTACTGAAGAACGCCTCTACAGAGTTGGGAATACAGAATTTGACTGACCTCGTACTCCTGATTATCCTCAGAGACTGGTGCCATGGTAGGGAGAGGACGAGAGAACTTATTGAGGACTAAAGGCTTCAGAAGAGCAACATAGAAGAATTTAGCGATTTTGAGGCTTTTGGGAATCTGGAGTTTGAAACAAACCGGATTAAGTTTAGAAGTTATAGTGTATGGATCAATGAATCTTGGAGCAAACTTCAGAGAAGGAACTTGGAGCTTGATGTTCCTGGTGGAGAGCCAGACTTTGTCCCCTGGCTAAAGAGAAGGCGGTTAACGCCTCCGGCGGTCGGCAAAGCCTTTGAATTTGTCACCAGCTGGCCGGAGGGCATCATGAACATCACTCCAGATAGAATTGAAGGACTCCTGAGCCGAAGCCAAAGCTGGAATATCCGGAGAACAGGTCATGGAAAGAGGAAGTTGAGGGTGTCTGTTTTCTGCGAACTGGTATTTACATGATTGTTATGAGAGAATTCTGCCCATGGAAGTAGAGAGGACCAGAGGACCAATTGTCACGATGAGTAGAGACTAAAGTGCGAAGAAAAACCTCTAACCCCTGATTAACCCTCTCAGTCTGTCAATTGGATTGAGGATGGTAAGAAGAGGAAAAATCCAAGACAATATTGAGGGATTTGCAAAAGGCTCTCCAGAAGCAAAACATAAATTGAACACCCCTGTCTGGAACAATAAGAAAAGGAACCCCATGGAGGCGGAAAATGTCTCGAATAAAAATGGGAACCAAGGCAGTAGCAGAAGGAAGACCAGGAAGAGGAACAATCTTGGAGAACCCATCGACTACCACTCAAATGACCGTATTATTCTCAGATAGTGGGAGATCGGTGATAAAATCCATGGCAATGTGAGCTCCTCAGTAATGGGCAAGGGCATGAGGAGACCAGCAGGAGCTTGTGTGGAGGGTTTAGACTGAGCACAGACATGACAAGCCTTCACATAGTCTTTGACATCCGAGCGGAGATAAGGCTACCAAAAGCAACGACTGATGAGTAAGAAGGACCAGAGGAATCCAGCGTGACCTGCCACCTTGGAATCATGTCCCCAACGAAGGATCTTAGCTCTTAGCTCAGGGGGGACAAAGGTCTTACCAGGAGGAATTTTTTAGTCCATAATAATTAGTCTATAACAATTTGTGAAGCCAAGAAAGCGCTGTGCAGCCTTGAGGCTAGCAGGAAGAGGCCAGTTGGTAATGGCTAAGACCTTCCCGAGGATCCATCCGAAGAACCGAACTAGAGACAAAGCATCCCAGAAACAGGACCTCAGAACATTCAAAAGAACATTTCTCCAGCTTGGCATAGAGATTATTCTCTCTAATGCGCTGAAGTACAGTGTGTACATGGTTTCTGTGGACGAGATTTTGCAAAAAAATAAGAATGTCATCCAGATAGATGACAACAAACTGGTACAGCAGGTCCCTGAAGATTTAATGGACAAAGTTTTGAAACACAGCTGGGGCATTACACAAACCAAAAGGCATAACCAGGTATTCGTAATGCCCTGTCTCAAATGTTAAATGCAGTCTTCCATTCGTCACCCTCCCGTATTCGAATGAGATTGTACGAGCCTCTGAGATCCAACTTGGTGAAAATGGAGGCACCCTTCTGTGATGACCGGGGAGGATGAACCCCACAGCCACACACATGCGCTTGATGGTTAGCTGCTTGGTTCTTGGGCTAGGAGCCCAGGGTCTGGTGGTGTTAACCCTTAGTGAGGGTCGGATGGTATTAACCCTCTCTGTCACGTGACGCCACTGTAGTCTTGATATACCCCAGGAAACTACAGCTCCGGGAGCCTCCGTATCCCCGCTAGCTAGGATGGTAATAACACAGTCCACAACAGGGGTCAATATAACGAAGGCTTTACTGGCATGAAGACAGGTGTCAAAATCATCACAGCGTTCACACAGAGTGTCGCAAAGGTTCCACAAAACAGTCTCTAGAGGACCACACAGCTGACAATGCCTGGGCTTGGTTTATCATATATCCTTGGCTTTTGCGGCCGGATTAGTAATACTGGGCCTATGCTTGACTAAGCTGAAGAATAGATACACTTACTGAAGTGTCGGTAGACTTGAGGCTTCTTGTCGGAACGACGGATTGATTCGATAATTTCGCTGAAGTACTGATCCTATAGTTTTTTAGAAGTACTCCGCGAGTTGCTGTACTTTCTCCTGAACGGGAGGTCTCTGGCCTGCACTGCTTCTCCTCTGACTGAACTCTGCTCTGACCTGCCAGAAACTGTGTGTAGCGCTAGACTCCCCTAAACAGGAACTCCCACCCCTTATATAGACGTGAGGAGACTGAAGCCCATTGGTTGAGAGCTGAGGGAGACTGAAGCCCATTGGTTGAGAGCTGAGGGAGTTAAAGTATAATACAACACCATAAGGTCTTGTCTAGCACTTAGTCCTACTGACTCTCATACACTCTGACTAAACATAAAATGGCGGACTAAACCTCTTAAAGCTATACGCACCTAATAAATGTATTATCAACCATAACAGTATAAATCACATCATGACTAGCTGAGTCCCTGCAGGGGAGGCCCCACAAGCCGAGGGTCTCAATCTGACAGGGCCTACAGCAAATACCTGTACTGGGACACCACACTTCAACCTATCTAATAGTTTAGATATTAAGGGTAAGGGGTAACAATTTTTAATAGTAACTGTGTTTAAACCTCGATAGTCGATGCAGGGTCTCAAGGAACCATACTTTTTGGCAACGAAAAAGAACCCTGCTCCTGCAGGCGATGAGGATTTCCGGATGAAATCTCTATCAAGATTCTCTGCGACATACTCAGACATGGGTCTCTGGGATGGACAGAGGGTAGGTACGACCCCTAGGCAGAGTTGCTCCGGGAGCACCTTAGCTGATTTCTTACACAACACTGCCCAGTAATCGCTGGGCGGGAGGATCAGAAGATACAGATGTGGTAGCAACCGGAAGTCTCTCCTTGGGGGCCACCTTGAGAAGACATGACGAGAAACATGAGGAACCCCAAGCCAGGATCTGCCCAGAGACCCAGTCCACATGGGGAGAGTGGAGCTGTAGCCAAGGAAGGCCTAATACAATGGGGGTATAGGCCTTGGGTAGAATGAGAAAGGATATCTACTCCTGGTGGAGAATCCCTACCGACATCCTAATAGGTAGCGTCTGGAAGCAAAAAGGGCCCCCTGGGAGGACAGTTCTATCAATTGCCGAGACTACCAATGGCGTAGTGAGGGGTGAAAGGGTAAGCTTCATAGAAGAAGCAGTTCTCCAGTCCATAAAAATGCCGACAGCCCCGGAATCCAGATATGCAAGGGTCGATTGAGGAGAAGTGCCTACATGAAGGAACACCGGAAGAAGAGGGAAAGGTGAGGTTTCTGGGTCTAATACTCTACCTTCTAAATGTATCAGACCTGGGCGTTTCCCAGGCGTTTCCTGGGCGAAGCGAGCAGGAGTCACGAAAATGACCCTTGCCCCCAAAATAGAGACACAAGCCCAGAGTTCTGCACCTAGCACGTTCTTCTGGTGTTAGTCTGGTCCGGCCCAGCTGCATAGGTTCCTCACCAGGCAGAGGATGCTTCACGGGACAAAGTGAGGGGAGTTCAGACTGGTTAAGGCCTAGGGAGTGTTGGCATCTTTTTTCTATGGACCTCTCATGAAAACGAATATCGATCTGATTGCACAATGGAAATTAAATCGTCCAGACCGGCGGGGATGGTACTTCCTGCTAATTTGTCTTTCACTCGGTCAGAGAGGCCATGTAAAAAGGTAGCGACCAGGGCCTCATTGTTTCAGCTCAATTCAGCTGAGAGGATACGGAACTGAAGAGCATATTGTCCCACTGAACGAGATTCTTGGCGGAGACGTAAAAGAGCACTAGCCGCTGACGAAACCCGACCCGGCTCCTCGAAGATATTACGAAAGAGCTTCAAGAAGTCGGACAGGCTGGAAACCACTGGATCATTCTTCTCCCACAAGCTTCACCGGAAAGGAGGGAAATGATACAGGCTACCTTTGCCCGATCAGACAGGAAGTTTTGAGGCTGAAGCTCAAAATGAATGGTGCATTGGCTGAGAAACCCTCTGCAGGCCTTGGAGTCCCCAGAAAAACATAATGGAGTTGGTTGTACTTGAGGTTGCTGATTCGGGGTTCCCAAGGAGGCCTGGAGCTGCTAAAAGCGTGAAGCCAGATCCTGAAGGAATCACATCACCTGAGTCTGATTTGATTCCAGAGTCTCAAGTCTGCGGACTATGCCCTTCAATGGATCGTCTGTGGGAAGCGGCACGTCGGCAGGGTTCATGGCTGATTAAACTGTCAGGTCACCTGTGGCCAGATGACAGATGCACCCTGTTGGAGTCAGGAGTCAGCACAAGATTCCCCAGGGCGTGGAGTCTAAGATCCAGCTGGTATTCACCAGAGCCTCTAGTGGTGAGGATGGCCTTAGCTGCAACTGAATCCAGGTCACGGCTCCCAGAGTCCCCTAGGTCACGCTCCGTAGGGAGAGAGGGGAAGCAGCCACTCAGGACACAAGAGATAGTGAAGGTTTAAAAGAGTTGGAAAGGAAAAAAAATTCACCTTAATGCAACCCTCCACCCCCGTTTTACTTACCTGAACCTTCGAAAGTTCCGCGCTCGGTCCCGAGATCCTCTTCCCAGCTCAGCCTGGCTGCTGATTGGCTAGAGTGGATGGATTGAGAGCAGCGCAGCAATTGGCTGGCGCTGCTGTCAATCACATCCAGTGACGCAGCTCGACGAGGGACAGGGCCGAGTGATACAGTGAGCTGCTATGGCCGCTCGCTGTATCACGGGAGCGCGCCCGCAAGGACTCATCACCATGCGAGCTCTCTCGCATGAATGTGGTGAGTTCTTGCAGGGAGGACCAGAGACAGCCTCCGAGGGACCCCAGAAGATGTGGATCGGGGCCACTCTGTGCAAAACGAGCCGCACAGTGGAGGTAAGTATAACATGTTTGTTATTTTAAAGAAAAAACAAGGATAAACAAGGAACAGGCCAAGGGTCAGAGGCAAACAAGAGTAGTCGGGGACAAGCCAAGATCGGTACACAGAGATAAACTAGCACACGGCAAGCAGGAACCCAAACACACAATGCTTAACAAACAACATTGATCAGCAAGGCAGACCTGCAGTGCACTGGTTAATATAGAGTTCCTGGGATGGAGCCATACAGGGAGGAGAGATGATAAAAGCAGCCAGATAAGAGAGTCTGGCTTCTAAGGAACATGTGGAGAGAAAGGTAAGCTGCCAGACATTACTGCATATCCATGACAGGGGTTATGACCACAGGGACAATGAAGAGCCTGGTCACCTTAGGCCACGTACACACGATTGAACATGTTCGATCGTGTGTACGGCCTAGCGGACCGTTTTCCAGCAGACAAAAGTTTCAAAACATGCTTAGAAACCTGTCCGCTGGAAACCTGTCCGTCGGACATGTTCAATGGTTAGTACACAAAATCATCGGACCAAAATTCCGTGCATGCTCAGAATCAAGTCGACGCATGCTTGGAAGCATTGAACTTTGTTTTTTCATCATGTCGTTGTGTTCTACGTCACTGCGTTCTGGTCCGAGGGGATTTTGGTCCGATGGTGTGTACGCACATCAGACCAACAGACCACTTCAGCCTTGTCCGATGAAAACGGTCCGTCGGACATGTTTCATCGGACATGTCTGATCGTGTGTATGCGGCCTTACACTCACTAGTCCCAGAGCCGATCAGCCCTATACGCTTACTATGCAAATGATTTGAGGCCCCACCTCACCCTCATGGGTGCAGGGGCGGCGCTGGTGGAATGGGAGTCCTTCTCCCAGCGATCATGGAAGGGAAGAGAGAGCCGCCCAGATGATCAGTGCAGCGCACGCAGGGAACACATCGATAACAGTTTTCATTTCAATTGCCATGTTCCCCGCCGCTCATTGTAAGATACAACCCCTCCTCCTGGTCCCGGGACTTTGATTGACCGATCACCCATCCAATCCTGGTGACCGGTGATCTGTCAATCAAAGTTTCCCGGCCAGGGGGCGGGGCTGTATATGATGTTGAGCGGCAGGAACACGGCAATTGAAATAAAAGCTGCTATCGCTGTGTTCCCTGCGTGCGTTACACTGATCATCTGGGCGGCTCTCCTGTTCCTCTTCTTTCCTCCCCTGCACAGGTAGGCTGCATTTGGTGGGCACAAGGTTGCATTTGGTGGGCACAAGACTGCATTTGTTGGGCACTGGGCAAAAGGCTGCATTTGGTGGGCACTGGGCACAAGGCTACATTCGTGGGCACAAGGCTGCATCATGGTGGGCACTGGGCACAAGGCTGCATTTGGTGGGCACAAGGACGCATTTGGTGGGCCCTGGGCACAAGGCTGCTTTTGTGGGCACAAGGCTGAATCATGGTAAGCACTGTGCACAATGTTGCATTTGGTGGGCACCAGGCTGCATGGTGGGCACAAGGCTGCATTTGGTGGGCACAATGCTGCATTTGGTGGGCACAGGGCACAAGGCTGCATGGTAGGCACAAGGCTGCATGGTGTGCACTGGGCACAAGGCTGTATGGTGGTCACAAGGCTGCATGGTGGGCACTGGGCACAAGGCTGCATATGGTGGGTACTGGGCACAAGACTGCATGGTGTGCACTGGGCACACGGCTGCATTTGGTGGGCACAAGGCTGCATTTGGTGGGCATTGGGCACAAGACTGCTTTCGTGGGCACAAGGCTGAATCATGGTAAGCACTGTGCCACAAAAATCCTCCTGCGCTCTGGTGTATCGCCAAACTGGGTGTATCAGTATGGTATAAAGGCAAAGTCTTAAGTCTTGCAGCCCTCCACAGAACAAAGGGTGTTCATATGGCTAAAATGAAAAAGAAAAGAAAGGAGGGCGCAACGACCTTGTGTATTACCACTTAAAAGTTTTAATAAACACAAAATAAAAAGCAATGGTCCTACTTACAAACATTCAGAAGTAAGCGCATTTAAAAACAGCTGAAACTGGACCTCACGGTACCTGCCAGTCAGACCCTTGACACCAATGTGGCTAACGCGTTTCTGGGGCGTACCCCCTTCCTCAAAGCCTAGGTGGTCTGTGATAACTCTCTCTACCTGCAGATCATCCTTTATAGGTGCATGTGTGCAAGCACTGTGCACAAGGCTGCATTTGGTGGGCACAAGGCTGCATGGTGGGCACAAGGCTGCATTTGGTGGGCACAAGGCTGCATTTGGTGGGCACAGGGCACAAGGCTACATGGTGTGCACTCTGCACTGGGCACAAAGCTGTATGGTGTGCACTGGGCACAAGGCTGTATGGTGGTCACAATGCTGCATGGTGGGCACTGGGCACAAGGCTGCGTTTGGTGGGCACAAGGCTGCATTTGGTGGGTACTGGGCACAAGACTGCATGGTGGGTACTGGGCACAAGGCTAATGGTTTACATAGCTCACGGCATAACGGGTCAGGTAGAGGGCCCCTTAGCAGAACTTTGCTTAGGGCCCCAGGGAGGATCAGCACTGACTAGTGCCACTACCATTGTGTTGCTGCTATGTCGTGTAGTGAGGAAGACAGTGGAACCATGGTTACTAGAAAAATGCAACAATTTGTCACAGTATTCATGTTTTCTCCATTTTATACTCTCAACGTCCAGTGACTGTGCACACTTATGCTGGTTTCTCTTTATTAGACAGTAAACAGAACCCTCGCTAATCCTCGGACAAGCACATTTATGTATCCGACTTGGAACTTGTCACTGACCAACCACCAAGCAGCATGTTAGCCCCATCGTACACGTGACCATTCCTCCGCTGATTGCTGGAGACTTCAAAGCTTTCGGCAGCAGTGCATTGTGGGAGATGAAGTCTTTCGGCCAGTATTCCCCCTAGACAGCCAATCGGCAGTAGACTTCACTTCCCACAAGGCTGTGCGCTACTCGGTCACTACTGTGTAGACATGGCTGCGCCCATGCTGCAGGGGAGCAGTGGCGGCTGTGCGCTGCTCGTAGTGCAGGGTGTACGCTGTGGTGTGAGGAGAGCATGGAGGACAGCCAGCACCGCCTGCAGACATGCCCTGGGACACAGGGTACTCTATATTCCTCTGTACATGGGGGCGCTGCATTCATTATGTGTAACAAGCAGACAGGGGAGGTCACGAGTCCATTCTCCTTTACCCACCTGAAATGTTTGGAACCTCTAGTAAGGGTCTCAAACTGGCGGCCTTCCAGCTGTTGCAGAACTACAAGTCCCATCATGCCTCTGCCTGTAGAAGTCATGCTTGTAACTGTCAGCCTTGCAATGCCTCATGGGACTTGCAGTTCTGCAACAGCTGGAGGGCAGCCAGTTTGGGACCCCTGCAAGAGACTTTTTTTCTTATTTCCTGCCTTTTAGTCTAATAAATGTGCAATTGGAGGAGTTTTATTCCATGTGACAAGTGCAGGGATATGGTGAGGTGATAACTCCCTGTCCTTTCTGTCTGTTCTCTCCATGGATTATAAGGCTGAATTCACACCTGTGTGTTTCCTAAACCAGCGACAAAACGCACAAAAATCTGCGCTTCAGAAACTCTGCAATCGCAGGTCACACTCGCAGTGCCATTAAACACTTCTCTCAAAGATTTACCCCCCACCATGACAAGGCCACTTTTTGCAATACAGTACTGCATTTACTGACAATTGCGCGGTCATGCAACGCTGTTCATAAATAAAATGTCACTCCCCCCCCCCCCCCACATACAAATAGTGCTTTCTTTTGGTGGTATTTGCATTTTGGGGCGGGCCTATAGGTATTCTGCTACGTGTTTTTGGTGGGAAAAAATAATCCCAATAAAGCTCCATGCACACTGGCTTATAACACGTTGCTTCTATAGGAGTTTTGTGTTCTGCTTGTAGAAGAAGCTCAATGTCATCCTTTGTGTCCAGGCACATTGGGACGATTAGAGGCATATTTTGAGTTTAACCACTTCCATACCGGGCATTTTCGCCCCTTCCTGCCCAGGCCAATTTTCAGCAATGTCACACTTTGAATGAGAATTGCGCGGTCGTGCAACGTTGTACCCAAATACATTTTGATCATTTTTTCCCCTACAAATAGAGCTTTCTTTTGGTGGTATTTGATCACCTCTGCAGTTTTTATTTTTTGCACTATAAACAAAAAAAAGAGTGACAATTTTGAAAAAAAACAAGAAAAAAAAACATTATTATTCATTTTTGCTATAATAAATATCCCAATTTAAAAAAAAATGTTTTCCTTAGTTTAGGCGGATACGTATTCTTCTACATATTTTTGGAAAAAAAAAAAAAAAAACCACAATGAGCGTATATTGATTGGTTTGCGCAAAAGTTATAGCGTCTACAATATAGGGGATAGAATTATGGCATTTTTTATTCTTTTACTAGTAATGGCGATGATCTGCGATTTATTTTTAATTTTTATTGCGGCTGACAGATCGGACACTTTGACAACATTTTTGAACCATTCACATTTATACAGCGATCAGTGCTATAAATATGCACTGATTACTGTATAAATGTGACTGGCAGGGAAGAGGTTAATACTAGGGGGCAATCAAGGGGTTAAATGTGTTCCCTAGGCAGTGATTCTAACTGTAGGGGGAGGGGGGTGACTGGGGGAGGTGACCGATCTATATCCCTATGTACAAGGGACACAGCATCGGTCTCCTCTCCCTGACAGGACGTGGAGCTCTGTGTTTACACGCAGAGATCCCCGTCCCTGCTCAGTTACGAGCAATCGTGTCCACCAGACATGCACTTCTGGTCCCCAGTGATGCGACGAGTGCGCACGCTCGCTCGCTCGCCTCACTGCAGGGAATCACAGGACGTCATATGACGGCCGCCCGGAGGGATGAAGGATTCCTGCGCCCATCATTTCACTATGCGCCGGGCGCAAAGTGGTTAGTGTTTAAAGGCAAAAACAAAAAACCCCCTCTGGTTTGCGTTTCTGATTGAAGCTTACTGGCAGAAAAATATATAAAACTCTCCTAAACTTTGTCCAAAAAATTCTCTATAAGAGCATTTTTTACACGTGAGAGAATAGACATTTTTTTAAGCCCAGTGTGGGCCTTAAGCACACAATTAGATTTTCCACAGACAAAGCGTCAGACTTTTGTCCGAAGGGCGTCGGCCATGAACTCGTCTTGCATACAAAAACGGCACACAATTGTCGGCCAACAAACACGAACGTAGTGACGTACTACAAGAAATGTCAGCTCTTGAGCGCCACCCTTTGGGCTCCTTCTGCTAATGTCAAGGTCGGTGAGCATTAATTCCAAGCATGCGTGTTTGTACTTTGGACTTTTGTGTGACGGACTTGTGTGCACACGATAGGAAAATCTGACAACAGACCGCTGTCCGTGGAAAATGTATTACCCTGCCATCCAACATTTGTCAGTGGAAAGTTGGACAACAGTTGTCTGATGGAGCGTACAAACGGTCGGATTTTATGCCCACAGGCTGTCATTACACAATTCACGTCGGAAAATCCGATCGCGTGTACAAGGTTTTAGTGTATATTGATTGGTTTACGCAAACATTATAGCGCTTTTAAACTATGGTGTGTGTGTCTGTATATATATATATATATATATATATATATACCACATAATTATTTTTTCTCTCTTTTTTTTAATAGTAACCAGTGACTGCGATATTGCCGCAGACAATCGAACAGTAACTGACATTTTTGACACTTTTGCAGGGAACAGTACATAAGTGTCATTAGTATCGCTGTATTAATGACACTGTCTGGGAAGAGGTTAAACATCTAGGGCGATCAAAGATTTAACTGTGTGCCTAGCCAGTGTTTGTTTGTACTGTGTGCTCTGCGCTTACTAGGGGAAGAGATGGATTAAAGGAAGGCTCTGTTCACACCGGCCATGGCTCACACAGCATGAGGTCAGGTGCGTCCCTGTTCACTGAATCGGGTCAGAATCATTTTTGTCTGAATTGGAACCAAAGACGCACAGGACCCTTTCCAAATGTGGACCCATTGAGAGCCGATCGCACTGTCTTGTCATGCGAGTTGGATGCGGTGAACCAGGCCTGAGTCCCTGCTTTTGCTTGGCAGTAACACAGACTCCATCCCTTACCCAACCCCCCCCCCCCCCATTAGAATTGAACTCTGCCTAGTTTACATTTACAGGTTCTGCCTGATGATTGGTGGATGGCAGGGGACAAGGAGTGCCCGGCACCCCCTGCAGGTGAAAGTGTGGGTTTATGTATGTATATTAGAGGTCGACCGATATGGGTTTTTCTTTGGCTGATGCCGATATTTAGAAATCGTGGCCGGCCGATTTTTGCGGCCAAATGAATTTTTGTTTTTTTTCCCCTTTTGTCTCATAAACTCTCCCACTCTCCCACTCCACTTGCTCCTGTCACTTTACCACACACTTGATGTCCTTTATTACAGATGGCACTGGCAAGTGGAACTGATTGGCACTGGCAGGTAGCCTTGGTTGACACTGACAGGTGGCACTGATTGGCAGGTGCCACTGATTGGCAGTAATTGGCAGATGGCATGGGATGGCACTGGCAGGTTTCTCACTGAGCCGATAGTGTAACTGTGTGAAACTGATATGTAACTGAATGCAGAAAGAGGAGCTGTCAAATTCAGCGGTAATGTCGGGGGTGGGCGGGACCCAGCAGCTATCCAACACCAGCCAATAATTGGGCTGTTGAAGAAAGGGGTGGGACTACATACACGTAGTGGCCCGCCCAGATAACATCGGCTGGTGTTGGATAGCTCCCGCCCACCCCGACATCAATACTCAATTCTCTCTCCCCCGTTGTGTCAGAGGGGGGGGGCGGGGTCACCTGTGACGCCACGGGGAAACCCCTGTTGCGTCAGAGGGGGCGGGGTCACCCACACATGTCACGGGTGGCCCTGTCCTTGACTATTTAAGAGCTGTCCTGGCAGGTCTTGTGTCATTCAGTGGGCGTCTCCCATGGAGGCGGGTCGATCGTCGGGTCGTGGAAGGATTACATCGCTGGTATTTTTTTTCTTTTTTTATTAAAGGACTTGTCCCAAGCTGTGTCTGTTTTTTTTTTTAGTTTCGGTCACTTTTTTGGGTAAAATGGTAGGGGTACAATGTACCCCATTACCAATTCATGTAGGGGGGCCGGGATCTGGGGTTTCCCTTTGTTAAAGGGGGCTTCAAGATTCCGATAACCCCTACGGCTGCAGACCACCACAACCACCAGGCAAGGGTTGTGGGGATGAGGCCCATGTCCCCATCAACATGGGTACATCCTACCCATGTTACGGGCATGTGGCCTGATATGGTTCAGTTAGGGGGGGTGCTCTCTTAACCCACCTCTTGTCCTGCGGCCTGCCAGGTTGCTCGGATAAGGGTCTGGTATGGATTTTTGGGGGGAACCCCACATCATTTTTTTTTTATTTTAGTTCGGGGTTCCCGTTAATATTCATACCAGACCCAAAGGGCCTGGTAATGGACTGGGGGGGGACGCATGCCGTTTTTTCAATGACTTTTATCTGTATTGCCGGGACCCGACAATTCATTATAGTAGTTTTAAATGCCTTTTTTCCCTTTAGAAATTACATTTTGCGCAGGGATAGTTCTAAACATGGGAAAATACGCCACTTTACAGGCATACTATACCAGGGCTTGACAAAATCCGGGCACCAGGTCGCATTTGCGACTAGAATTGGCGACCTGGCACCTGGAGAAGGAAGCATAGGCCTGCAGAAGGCCGCAAAGCCGCAGCCTCAATTACCGGCCGGCGCGGCCCGATGCGATCATGCGGCAGGGGGCGCACGGAGACACAGCACGATCACGCCGGGCCGCGCTGGCTGGTAATTGACGCCACGGCTTTGCGGCCTTCTGCAGGCCTATGCTTCCTTCTGTGATCTGACGCCATCTTGTGGTGGCTGTTGGCATGCCAAGACTAATGGAGCTTCCCCTGTGTTTTCACTGCCACCGCCTTCCCTTTAATTAGAACAGCCAAACATTTATATTTAAATTTTATATTCTAACACCCTAGAGAATAAAATGACGGTCATTGCAATACTTTTTGTAACACCGTATTTGCACAGCGGTCTTACAAGAACACTTTTTTAGAAAAAATACACTTTAAAAAAATAAATAAGACAACAGTAAAGTTAGCCCAATTTTTTTTCATAATGTCAAAGATAATGTTACGCCGAGTAAATTGATACCCAACATGTCACGCTTCAAAATTGCATCCGTTTGTGGAATGGCGTCAAACTTTAACCCTTTAAAATCTCCATAGGCGACGTTTAAAAAAAAATCTACAGGTTGCATGTTATGAGTTACAGAGGAGGTCTAAGGCTAGAATTATTGCTCTCACTCTACCGATCCTGGTGATACCTCACATGTGTGGTTTGAACACCGTTTTCATATGCCGGTGCTACTCACGTATGCGTATCCTTTGCTTGGCATTATGGTTACGCACGTGCAGTAGTCTTCTTGTTCTAGCACATGCTGGACTTTTCTTACAACTGCGCTGTTGGTGCCCATTGTAATGTTCATGGCAGTCATCGAAGGGCGGTTAGGAGGCTTTACAAACACTGCTCTAACGCGGCTTAAACACCGGGTATTGCTGTGTGTGAACTAGCCCTTAGGTGTTTTTATTGTACGTGTATTTCTGTTAACTTTTGAAGCAACAGTTATTTTATCAATTGAATGTTTTACCTAGGTTTTATCTAAGGTCTTGTGGGTATTTGGAACTTGGGCTAATCTGATAAGTCAGTGTGAGCATAAAGGAAATAGCAGTCATTTAGTATTTCTGGCCATGGATGATCCAATTCCACAGAGTGTCACAGGCTTAATGTGATAAAATCATTTAGAATAGACTAGGATTAGTGCAGGGGAGCTAGATAGGAATGAATGTGGAGTGTGAAATATGATGTTCTAGCAAATAGGAGAGTTTAGGACTTAGAAATGTTCTCTGGATGCTTATCTGCTGTCACTTGAAGTACTTTATGACTAAAAGATCAATAAACAATAGTGCAGTTGGAATACTGTCAGATCTTAAGAGACTCCTGAGAGAGTTTTGCTGAATAGAAGCACAAGTTGTGCAATGTGTTCAGCCTGAAATCCTAGCAGATAAAACCAGCGATTAGCTTGCCCAGGCATGTTGCTTATCTTTTTTTTTTCCCGGAAAGGTGGTTGTTTCCTAAATTAGTGATAATATTTTAACTGTGTCTTTGGAGAATCAATAATTTCAGTTTCCCTGGGAGCATCTTATTTCTTTCAATGTTTGCCGACTTCACTGAAAGTTTCACTGTGACCTCATTTAGGCCTCTTGTGCACATGAATGTTTTTTTCAGCTGCTCCTAGGGGCTTTTAGTGTGTTTCTTCTTTTTCTTTTTTTTTTGCCTAAAGACAATGCAGTCGTGCCAGAGCTTAGTAAATGACCAGAAGCCCTGCTGACTTCCATCATCCAATCATGTGCAATCAAAAATGCATTTTTTTTTAATTTTCCTTGCACATGATTGGATATTCTTTGCAAAGAGAACCTCCACCTCCTTTATTAACCACTTCCCACCTTGCAGGCCTGACTATATACGGCTGCAAGGTGGCTCTGATCTGCCCGGAGGCCGTCTATATACGGCCTTTGTCCACCGCGTCATACAGGTGCCGATGCGCGTGTCTGGTGGCTGCGATGCCTGCCAGGCACCCGCGATCGGCAGTCACGGAGCCAGGGACGTTAAGCTTTGTGTGTAAACACAGAGCTCCAAGTCCTGTCAGGGAAAGGAGACCAATGGTGTGTCCCTTGTACATAGGGACAACCATCCGTCACCTCCCCCAGTCAGTTTCCCTCCCCCCACAGTAAGAATCACTCCCAGGGTACATATTTAACCCCTTGATGCCCCCTAGTGTTAACCCCTTCCCTGCCAGTCACATTTATACAGTAACCAGTGTATTTTTATAGCACTGTTCGCTGTATAAATGTGAATGGTCCCAAACGTGTCCGATGTGTCCACCATAATATCGCAGTCGTGACAAAAATCGCAGATCACCGCCATTACTAGTAAAAAATAAATAAAAAAGTAATCATTCTATCCCCTATTTTGTAGGCGTTAAAACGTTTGCGCAAAGCAATCACTATACGCTTATTGTGTTTTTTTTTTACAAAAAATATGTAGAAGAATACGTATCGGACTAAACTATATATATATTTTTTAAATGGGATATTTATTATAACAAAAAAAAATTGTGTTTTTTTCAAAATTGTTGCTCTATTTTTGTTTATAGCGCAAAAAAATAAAAAACGCACAGGTGATCAAATACCACCAAACGAAAACTCTATTTGTGGGAAAAAAAAAGGAAGTCAATTTTGTTTGGGAGCCACGCTGCACGACCGCGCAATTGTCATTCAAAGCGTGACAGTGCCGAAAGCTGAAATTTTGCTTGGGCAGGAAGGGGGGATATGTGCCCAGTAAGCAAGTGGTTAAGCTATGGAGAAACTGCACTTTGCAAAGTGTATCATCTGTTTGCCTTTAGACCCATTTCACACTGGAGCGGTTTGCAGGCACTATTGCGCTAAAATAGCACCTACAAACTGACCCTTAACAGCCGCTGCTGTGTCTCGTGTGTGAAAGCCCCGAGGGCCTTTACACTGGAGCGGTGCGCTAGCAGGATGGTAAAAAAAGTCCTGCTAGCAGCATCTTTGGAGCGGTGAAGGAGCGCTTCTACATAATGGGGTTAAAAAACTAAAATTGTCCCTTTATAGTACAAAAAAGCAAATTGCTACTGTAAATATTACTTTCACTGTCCAACAGTAAAAAATGAACCCCTTACAGTAGCAATAATTTGCTCTTTTTGTACTTATTTTTGTTTTTTTAACCCCATTATGTTACTAAACATCTCAGGCCGGGGTCACACCTCTGTGTTTTTTGGTGCTTTTTGCAGAAACACACTACAGTTCATTTACATGTTTTCCTATGGGAAACGTTCACATCCATGATTTTTTTTTTCAGCTGCTGTGTATTTGGAAAGGGCGAGGACTTTTTAACGCAAAACGGTGCTATTTTTATATATTTTTTGGTTCAATATACTTCAATGGAGAAGCTACAGAAAAGCATGTAATATGTTTTTTTGGCAATTTGTGTTTTGTAATCTGTCCAACAACAAATTGGGCCAAAAAAATTTAAATTTTTTTTTTTTTAATGCTATTATCCGATTAATCTAAACAATAATCGGCCATCTAATTGATTATGAAAATAATCGTTAGTTGCAGATAATAGTTTTCTCTACGGGCTAATTAAAAAAAAAAGCCAAAGCCCGAAAACGCTACATACAAACGAGTACAAACGTGTGAAAAAACTACAGAAAAGCGATCACGCTACGCTCAGGTGTAAATGGACAAAACACTTGACACGTGTAAACACGCCTAAATGTACATTTAGCGCTTGATCGTTAGTTAATTTCAATGGCAAGGATTACTGTATTTACTGGTGTATGAAAATAATCGTTAGTTGCAGATAATAGTGTTCTCTACGGGCTAATTAAAAAAAAAAAGCCAAAGCCCGAAAACGCTACATACAAACGAGTACAAACGTGTGAAAAAACTACGGAAAAGCGATCACGCTACTCTCAGGTGTAAATGCAGCCATAGGTTTTTTAAAGGAGCTTGGAAGCAGGGGCGTTGAGAGGCAGAAACAAAAAAATCCCCATGCCTGTACGTCCAGGAGCAGGACAAAACACTTGACACGTGTAAACACGCCTAAATGTACATTTAGCGCTTGATCGTTAGTTAATTTCAATGGCAAGGATTACTGTATTTACTGGTGTATAACACTCAGTATTTGTAGCTGTTGACTTTTCATTTTTTCTGAATGAGGCTATACCTCCTCTCACAAGAAGCTGAAAAATGACATCTCTGTGTCAAAAACAATTCAGAAACTGTTGCTGTCATATGGAATCCCTAGAAATTCTCAAACTGTATAATTTACTATATGGTTCTTCTTGCAGATCTTTGCTCTGGGAAGGAGTTGTTGGTCTTGAGGTCCATGCACAGATTAATTCTGCTTCCAAGCTTTTTTCAAGTTCACAAGTTAAGTTTGCTGCTCCGCCAAACTCCACAGTGTCGTTTTTTGATGCTTCCTTGCCAGGAACACTGCCAGTAAGTAGTGCATTGTGTATTTTGTACATTTATTTATTTTCCAGGTCTTTCACTAAGGTTTGTATATATATATAAAAAAATACAGTCCATTAAAAGTGCTGTCCTGTGGTCAGTTAAATGGCTTTTACATTTTTACAATGCTTATTTCAAATCTTCACTTCAGACTACCATACTTTGAAGTTGTATATGAAGAACAAATGCAGACAAATACTATATATGAAAAAAAAAATCTATATTTGTACTAAGATACATACAAAGAGGTCCTGTTTTACAATTTGTTTTCTTAGGAAGCAGCCGCTAAGTGGAAAACATTTAAAGGCTTCTCTAATTCTTAAAATAGGACTGACTTTGAACACCCTTTGTTTTCATACACCTTGAATGCATTCAGCCAATTATCTACTTTTTGCCTCCTCGCCACACTGTAGATTTAGTGTGGGCGAGCTCAGGCAGGCTGAACAACGTACTTATACGTTGCCAGCTTGCTTCTGGGTTTGGGGCATGCCCCTTGCTGACCTGTACTGAGATTGGACTGATTTGAGCCAATAATTTTGGCTGAAATCAGCTGTGACCAATAACACACAGAGTTCTGTGTTTGTGAAAACACAGCACTCTTTGTACTGTGAACAACGATCTGGCTGTTGGGAGAAAAAATAAAAAAAAACAGCCAGATAGTAATGTAATAGCGGCACACATTGTTAGGCACACAGTTAACCTCTTGACCGCAGAATACCGTGGCCCTATGCAAGCAGAATTTCCCCTTTAAATGGGAACCCAATGCAATTACCTATCTAGGTATCAAATTACCCACAAGACTCCCAGATTTATATGCCAAAAACTTCTTACCCACCCTTCAAACAATTAAGGACGATCTGTTGAAATGGAATAAGGGCACGTTTTCGTGGTTCGGCAGAGCAGCGATTCTGAAAATGAACGTCCTTCCGAGGCTCTTATATCTGCTGCAAGCCATTCCACTAAAACTCCCCGCAGCCTTCTTAACCTCATTTAAATCAGTTTGCAGGACCTTCCTATGGTCTGGTCGCCCGTCTAGGCTGAAATGGGATAGACTCGCTCTCCCCAAGCTCCTGGGTGGTATAGGCCTGCCTGACCTCTCCCGATAGCATAAAGCTTGCTTACTAACGAGAGTAGTAGACTGGCACGTCCACAGGGAAAGTAAGGCCTGGGTGGAATTGGAGGAGGCATTTGTAGGGTTTCGGATCTCCCACCTCCCCTGGATAGACTCGAAGCTAACCCCCAAGTCCTGCTCTTCCCACCCCCTGATCGGTCCCACCATTTCAGCACTGAAATGCTTGACTAACAGCAATGACACACCCCCTTTCCCGGGACACATGACACCGCTAAATCATAACCCAGGTTTCACAGCTGGCCTCAGCTCCAATGTGCACCAGGAACACCAGCCCACCCCTTCCTTCAGGGCATACCAGTTCTTTGACTCCAATACGCTCCTCACCCACTCAGAAATGACTGCTAAATTTCCAGAATTGGTTTTACCTCGATTTAAATACTTTCAGCTGCGACACTTTCTCCAGGACACGTCGACACCTACCCTATGGCACAGAAGCTTCACACCTTTCGAGAAGCTATGTACCTCCATTGAGCCGCAACGACATCTTGTCGCCACCCTATACTCCGCGCTCACGCCACACACGTCTGATAACACCGACATTCATGAGAGGTGGGTGACTGACCTCGAAACCCCCATCTCTGATGAAGACTGGCACTCGATCTGTTCTCACACCCACAAAGGCTCCATAAATGTGTCGGCCCAGGAGAACAGGTACAAGCTGTACTCCAGATGGTACAGAACTCCCAGCAAATTACACAAATTGTTCCCTGAGGTTCCTCCCACCTGCTGGAGATGCGAAGAGGCCGAAGGCACTCTACTACATATCTGGTGGGATTGCCCGAAAATTCGACCCTTCTGGACAGCCGTACATGACCTCATCACACAAATCACTACATTCACTCCTGATTTCACCCCGGCGCAATACTTGCTACACCACACCTCCCTGCCTAAATCAATGTACCACAAATCTCTAGTCCTCCAGCTAATCAACGCTGCGACCCAGTGTATTCCCCTACGCTGGAAAAGCCCCCTACCACCTACCATTACTGACTGGCAGAATAGGGTCAACAGAATTGAAGAGATGGAAAGTATTATCCACCAAACTAAGGATACATCTGAGAAGTTTAGATACACCTGGGGGTGCTGGACACACTACAGAACCTCGCTTTTACCAGGCACGCAGACAACTACTGATTAGCCCCTACACTGGCACGCAACGGATAGCGCAGATTCTCAACCGTGTGGACGGTCAAAAGGTCACTACACCCCTACAGTGTCCCCCCCCCCCTTCCCCTTTCTTTTCTTTCTCCCTCCTACCCTAATACTGCGGGCATCTGCCCAAGCTTCACAGCCTGAAGTAGCCACTCCGGAATCATATGTATGGGAGGGCGTTTCCTCCTCCTAAATGTTGGGGTTAGCTCTCGTTATACTGGAGTAGTGGAAGTGTAACGCAGGGCCGAGGACCGATAGACATGACATATTACACATTACACACTAGGACCATGCCGACCTGCCCTCACTAGGCAAGTGCAGCTGGTGCCCTCCCACCCACAGATTAGTTCCCGTCAGGGGTGGGTGGTGATTGGGACTGTCTTCAAGGGTCCTATGCTTTCAGTTCTTTCTTTTGTTTTGTACGCCTGGCCCGGTCCACGAAACCTCTTGTAGATCTCTTCGATCCCAACCGCAGAGAGTTGATGTCCAAGGGGTCTCTCCCCTGGGCGGGGGCCCCAACAATATTGTACTATCTTTAATTATACAGTATTCCCCCCTATTTGCAGTTCTACTGATGACATATTGCGATACGATTGGAACATTGAAGTTACTGATGTTGTTTTCAAAACATTTTGCATAGTAATGTGCCCATGTTGTATAAGTTACCTTAATGTGATGCAATAAGATATTGTAACCTGTGCAAACTTCAATAAAACTTCGTGAAAAAAAAAAAAAACTCTTGATTTCCCCCATATGTTGCCAGCCAGTGTCACTGGTACAATGTCGGTGTACGGTATTATCACTGATAACTGTATTAATGTCTGTCAGTGATCCTCACAGATAGTGCCTGTTAGCACCAGATTGCTCTCCACCATATCATAGTCACACTTTAAATTAGTGATTACCGCCATTACAGCATAAGGTCTATAGCTGCATAAATTACAGTATATACCGTATACCAAAGTTTGTAGACTGGGATTTGTTCTTTACCAAAGACATGTAGCAGAACTAAATTTATGAAAACAATTGCTTTTCTGATTGGATATGTTTTATAACAGAATGTAGAAAATATTGGCATTTAAAAATAAAAATTAAAATGCAGTCTATATGTGTTCATATCTCCAAAAAAATTAAAATAAAACCCAGTGGTGATCAAATACCACCAAAAGAAAGCTCTATTTGTGAGAAGAAAATAATATTATAAATCTCATTTGTGTACAGTGTTGCATGACTATGCAATTGCCAGTTAAAGTAGCACAGTGCTGAATAGCAAAAAATGCTCTGTTCATTAATGGGGTTAAAACCTTCTGGAGGTCAAGTGGTTAAAATATGAAATTTCAGTTGGGCTCCAAGCTGACCACACAAATTACTGTCAAGTTGTACAATCTGTGCAATCTCCATTGGATTTATGAATAACTATAAAGTGCAAGGGCCTATCTAAAATATCTGTTCATAGTTGTTCGGAAATCAAAACAAGATTGTACAAACCGATTGTAAAGTATTAAGGAGTCAGAAGTGTGTCAAGTACAGGAGTATATCACCCCTGTTCCTAACACACACACACATACAAAGAGAAACGTTATTGGTTTTCTTCAGGTGTTAAATTAGCACTCCTTATTTAACGCTAGCAAACATGGTATTCACGAAAGCTATAATTGTTATTTAACATAGTCGTTATGGTTTTCAACTGACTCTTTATCCAAACGTTATGCTAACTACTCAGACGTTATTATTAACATTTGGGACGTTAAAATAACTCTTAAGATCGTTAAATAATGCTGGAGAGATGCATTCTGGGAGCAGAAGGGGAGGAGAACAGCTGCATGTGGAAAAGAGCAGATACAGAGAGAGAGAGGGAGACACAAGCAATACACATGAAGATTGAGCATGTGATGTGCAAAACTTCTAGTGTGTGCTTTTCTAAAGCCATGTGTATTTCCTCATACAGAGAATAAATCATGGGAGATGATAATCGGAATTTAGCTATCACCTGGGTTTCAGAAAAGTCATCCAAAATAGTATGTGAACGGAATACACATTTATATATCTGAACAACATTCTAACGTGTTCTTCTTCGCCTCTGGATAATTTTAAGTTCTTATAGAGCACGGTTCTAGCTTGCCCAACACTACACTACACTACAAAAATCGCCAAAAGCTTCCTCTAACAACAAAATATCGCCTGGGAAATGTCATAACGCCACCCTGAGGGAGGTGTTAATTTAACGATTGCTTAACGATTGATAACTGTCAAAATTTTTTTTGTGAATTGCACTTCTGTACATATTTAACGATTTGACTCTTTAAAATAACGTTTTGAATCTTTAAAATAACGATTTGACTCTTTAATAAGGATCCACACCTTAAAATATCGGTTTTGTGTAGGGAAACGTTATTTGATGATTTTTCAAAGCGTTAAATCGTTTAGTGAATTGAACTAGCTTCAATAACGTGCAAAATCGTTAAAATAACACTCGCAATCTGAAAATAAAGCTTTGTGAATTGACCCCATAGTGTACATAAAAGCAATGTACACACATACAGTACATACGGCCCGTACATACGCACTCATATATGATGATGATATAGGAAATGAGAACATAGGTAAACATTAACATATAGCAAGTATAGTGACTTTCTGTGCAAACAATATGAACAGATGGATCCTAATTTGTATGCATGAATTTTCTCACCTTTGTTTATTAGTCAAATCCAAGAATAGACAGGATATTTAAGAGTATATATGTTTGCAATATTTATATTGCTCTACTTCAGGTAGTGTTTACGAGCTCCACGGTGTGCATATCAATGTACATGATCTCTGCAGCCTTACATAAAATGACTTTATTAACACAGAAAGCCTACATTGTAACAATTGTAAATATGACTGCAATTACCATAATATTTAGTGCAGCTATAACTTGTACAAATGTTTATGTTGGTCTCGTATTCCTTTATTTGAAATTCATAGCACAATCAGACTGAAGTTTCCTCAGAAGGCATTTTCAATGTACTCAGCAATAATATACAAGCAAGGATCTGTTACTTTTGGGATCTTTCAGGACATTGGAGATACTAAATCTGTATGCTATTTTCTGCAGTTATTTATACACTGGGAGTTAAATTTTCACATTAAATGTAACCTATAAAAAAAGTATATTATGTTTAAAACCAGTGCTACTTTAAATTTTGGACCTATTTATGAAAACTGGAAGGCAAAAATATAATCAATGGTGTCAATGCTCTCTCTCAATTTCTTACACAAATTAAAGGTGGATTCTGACTTGCTGATATTGGCACTGTCCTTTGCTCCGGTTTCATGAACCAACACCAATCATTAGTTGTTATAAATCAGCACACAACAAAGTTATTGTACACTACAAAATAGTGGCTAACAACAAGAGTCTAACAATGCTTTCTAAGCACACATATATCCACTGTATATACTGTGTGTGGATATATATGTGTATGTGTATATATATATATATATATATATATATATATATATATATATTTTATTATACAGTATATGCACATATTCATATGTATGTTGTATGGTAGTGGTAAAGCAAGCACAAGCAGGTTTGTCCTGCACTTTTATTCAGCAAAGCAGTAAACAAATACAGAATCAATGCAGGAGGTTCAGAGCATAAAACAAAACATCTGCTCAATCAAGCTAAGCTAATAACTAAACTCATATCAGTTCTTGACTGACAGGGTGCCCCCTTATGTCTCAACCAAAATAAACACATATGACCAGATTCAGGTACAGTTGCCCTGGCGCAGAGTATCAGAGATACACTACGCCGCCGTATTTTACCTGGCTCTAAGACGAATTCAGGTAGATTTCGGCCCGTAAGGTACGGTGGCGTAGTGTATTTCTCGCGGTGGAATCGAAATACGCGATTAGGGGGCTTGAAGCATTTCAATTAGGCGCGTCCCCGCGGCGATCTCGCATGCTCCGTTCAGAAGTTTCCCGCCGTGCATTGCGCGAAATTACGTTGTTACGTCAGGTTTTTTTTGAGTAGCGTCGTTTACGTACATTCCTATTCCGGGACGACTTACGCAAAAACAAAAATGTGAAATTCGACGCGGGAACGACGGCCATACTTAACATGGGCTGTCTAACTATAGACCAGATTTTTGCTTCCCTAACTTTACGCAGCAAAAAGATGACTACAGATGCCGTAAGAGAATGCGACGGAAGATCGTAACTTCGTGGATCGCCGGAAAAAGCAAATTTGCATATCCCGACGTGGAAAACGACGCGAACTCCACCCAGCGGGCCGAAAAAGATTGCAGCGTAGATCCGACGGCGTACGAAGACGTAAGCCTGTCGATCGAAGCCGTCGTATCATGGTTTGAGGATTCAAACTAATGATACGACGCGGGTAATTTGAAATGACTCCGGTCTATCAGAAGATTGCAAGGGGTTAATGTGCCTGCGTGTCCTGGTGTCAGTGTAGTGTTGTGCAGACTTACTATGTGATGTGATCTCTCCTCAGCGGCGGTTGAAAAAAACGTCGAGAGCAGAGATCACATCACTTCCCTCTTCAAGTGTTTACACAGGAGGAGGAAGTGACACTGCAGGGAGCGCGCGCATTGGCTGGGAGCGATCCGGAGGGGGCGGACAAAAATGAACCACCGCTCCCTCAGCACGGATTGCTCGCACAGCCACCGGGACCGCCGCATGTACCGGGGGGGTCCCGATCGGACCCACGTCATGTACAGGTACGTTGATGTGCCTGCCCGTGCCATTCTGCCGACGTAAATGTACATGCGGCGGTCCTTGAGTGGTTAAAGATGGATATCTCTGTAACGGCAGCAGCTGCTGCCACAACCGAGATATCCATCTTTCCTGTGAGCGGTCCTGTTAACAATAACGGTGGTCTCCCGCGGATTCGCCACAAGATCATCGTTATCGGGAGAGGGCCTCCCGCCACTCTACCGCGCCCTCTGCCGCTTACCAGACCTGTCGGCGACGGTGGAGGCGACCGGGTCCTTCAGCATGCATTGCTGGGATACGAGTGACGGCACGATGGCCCACACCCGTCTCCATAGCATAGCAGGGTGGAAGCGACGTCAAAAAGTCACTTCCGCCCATGCTACTTAAAGGCATATTTTCCTGTTGTCATTTTTTCAAATGACAATTTTTTTTTTATTATTATTGCATTTAAGACTAAATATGAGATCTGAGGTCTTTTTGACCCCAGATCTCATATTTAAGAGGACCTTTCATGCTTTTTTCTATTACAAGGGATGTTTACATTCCTTGTAATAGGAATAAAAGTGACCCATTTTTTTTTTTTTAAAACAGTGTAAAAATTAATAGAATAAATTAAAATAAATAAGAAAACATTTTTTTTTTAAAAGCGCTCCACCCTGACAAGCTCACACGCAGAAGTGAGCGCATACGCGAGTAGCGCCCGCATATGAAAACGGTGTTCAAACCGCACAAGTGAGGTATCATCGAGATCGTTAGAGCGAGAGCAATAATTCTAGCCCTAGATCTCCTCTGTAACTCAAAATATGCAACCTATAGAATTTTAAAACGTTGCCTATGGAGATTTTTAAGGATACAAGTTTGACGCCATTCCATGAGCGGGCGCAATTTTGAAGCTTGACATGTTGGGTATCATTTTACTTGGTGTAACATTTTCTTTCACAATCTAAAAGAAAATGGGCTAACTTTACTGTTGTCTTATTCAAAAAAGTTTTTTTTTTTTTTCAAAAAAAGTGCGCTTGTAAGACCGCTGCGCAAATACGGTGTGACAAAGTATTGCAATGACCGCCATTTTATTCTCTAGGGTGTTAGAAAAAAATGTATGTAATGTTTGGGGGTTCTAAGTAATTTTCTAGCAAAAAAACTGTTGTTTTAATCTTAAGTCTGAAAAACAGGCAAGGTCCTTAAGTGGTTAATAAACAGACGCTTACCTGCTCCACGGTCCAGCGATACAGCCGCCCCCAGAGCTCCGCTCCTCTCCCCCCCTCTCCAGCTGGTGCCTTCATTCATCGTGTGAGCACCCAGCCATGACAGCTTTCGGTTTTACGGCTGGGCACTCACTGCACATGCGCGAGTCACGCTGCACTCTAGGAATGGACAGGCGATCTGGGACCTGTCACGTGTCCCTGGAGACCGATTAAAGGGAGGGGCCGCCTAACACGAGAAGAAAAGTTGCAGAGGTGGTCCCTGGGTGGAAGGAGGAAGTGGGACAGGAAGTCCCACTCCTACCGGAGCCCCTACCTCCCCTGCAAAAAATGACATGCCAAATGTGGCATGTAAGGGGGTGAGGGGTGATTAAAGCTGAAGTTCCTCTTTTTAAAGTGTTACTAAACCCATGACCCTGCATTCACTATATCTGGTCTCCCACAGTATACAGAACATGGAAATGCAATTATTTTAGTAAATATAAACTGCTAAATACCTTTTATCAGCAGTTGAAGCAGTCTTGTGACTTCTATCAGTGTCTGGCTAAAGCTTGTAGGAGGAGTTTTTGTTCTCTCACAATTTTCATATGAGAATGAAGGACCCCTGACCCTATGTCTGGACAGTCTGATGGCTAATTGGCCCTTTGCTGATCACATGCCCTCTCCCAAGGAAAAAAAAAATCTAGTAGTGCATACCAAACTGAGCATGTGCAGCCTGTCCCCTGGCTCTGTAAATATCAGGAAATATATTGCGAGTCATTGGAAGAAGACGTGATCAGAGGAGACAGGTTTGAACAGCTTTTATACAAAATGCAGAGGATTCAGTTCCACAATGAGTATAACAAGCATGCATATACAGACGGATTTTAGTGTTGTGGGTTTAGTAACACTTTAAAGAGGAGCTCCAGTTATATTTGAGTTTTAAAACCTGCTGCTATCCTATTACCATATAAACCAGAGCTACTAACGCAGGGACCAACCCGGCACCCGAACATCGAAATCCTAAAATTTTGAGCCTGGCTCCTGAAAGGATAATGTTACAAAACAAAGGCCTGTCAGACAAAGTGGCGAATACCATCTTAGCCAGTAGAAAGAACAGGCAATATACGAAAAGGTTCAAAAAAAGTTTGTAGCTTGGTGCTCGGAAAAAGGAGGGCAGGGGGAAGAATCATTCCAACCATCTTGGACTTTCTACAAGCGTGCACAGATAACCACATATATTGCACACCACCTTAAAGGTTCAGGTGGCAGCCTTATCCTCCTTCCTTGATGTAAGGCTAACGGAAGACCCGATTCCTCCTATTGGTCAAAAAATCAAAGCCCGCAAGGGCTAAGAAGTTCCCCTCATGGGACCTATCAACAGTATTGAAGGGGTTGCTCTCCACTCCTTTTGAGCCTATAGATCAGTGGTTCTCAACCTGGGGGTCGGGACCCCCTCGGGGGTCAAATGATGATTTGCCAGGGGTCACCGAATCCTAGGCTGTTCCAGAAGCCCTCACCGCTCTCCCGGCCTCTTTGCAGCCGCCCATTTAGTTCACAGCATGGTTGGGGGTCAGAGACCAAAGGTCAGCTGACTGGTGATGAATGTGAAGTGGGAGGGGCTGGAGGAGACCCTATCTTCTGATTTTGGCAAAGGTGTCGCTGCTACGAGACACCACAAAGGGGTTTTAATATTGTACAAGTGGAGAGGAACTCGGGGAGCTCTAAATGTCCGCAGGTTGGGGGCGCAAATTACTTGCCTTGTGCCGACAACCCACACTACGAAAATAATTTTATTGTTAGGGGTCTCCACAACTTGGGAAATTTTATCAAGGGGTCACGGCACTAGGAAAGTCGAGAACCACTGCTATAGATGAATGCTCAGATAAAACATTTACACTAAAAAATGTGGTATTGGTATCCCTGGTATCAGCAAGAAGAGTCAACAAGGTTCAGACACTGTCAATCCTAGAACCATACTGTACGATTCTGTTGGACAAGATAGTCCTCTTGTCTGACCCGTCCCTTCTACTAAAAGTCCCATCAACATTCCACAGGTCTCAGAACATTATCATACCCTCCCTCCCTAGCTAACCTTCATAGCAACAAAAGGGAAACCTATGACAATGGATGTCAGTAGAATCCTGATATCCTATCTAGAAAGGACCAAGGACTGGCGAAGGACCTCATCTCTCTTTGTCCTATACTCTTTGTCCAAAGAGCTCTATAGCGAGATTGATCAAAATGGGCATCATACTGGCATACCAGTCCCAGAACTTACATCCACCAGAGGGAATCACAGCCCACTCTATTAGAGCATGGGCCAACTCCTTCGCAGAAAAAGCTGGGTCTACACCAGAGCAGATCTGCAGGGCAGTGACAAAGCTTTAAGATCTTCGTGAAGGCACTATCACATTGACCGCCTGTCTGACCAAGATCAAACTTTCGGTAGGAAAGTGCTCCAGGCGGTGCACCCCCCTAGTAAGTATTCCTTGCTACATCCTCTCAGATGCTGCCCTAGAAGATGACTTGAGAAAACAGAGTTAGGTACCTGGTAACTCATTTTCTAAGTCTTCCAAGGCAGCACTTGTTATCGGAATTCAGTGGAAAAGTATGATAATCACCTGTTGTTCCGTCGGTACTTTAATATTACTGAGGCATGCAGGTATTTGCAATCTTTTTATAATGGTTAACATTGTGTTTTCTTTAGGAGGAGCCTATATTTTAGATGCTGCCCTGGAAAACTTCCTAGAAAAGGAGTTACCAGAAAAAGCCACCTCATTGGCTTACTCTTGGCTGCAGTGCCCCAGGGTCGTGGACTCGAGCGAACACGGGAGGAGGTGGTCAGAGAATCTAGATGTAGAAATATCAAACAAGCAGTGGAGGTGTGGCTGTATTTTAGTGCATCCATTAGTGTGAAACTACAGGAAACAAGTTACAAGCTGCTGACGTGTTGGTATAACACACCTGTCAAACTCCACAGCAGCTTGTTGCTTGTTACATGTGACCAACTTTTCATTTAAGAGGTACAAACACTATGTCAAGACACCTGCTTAAGGCCTCGTACACACGAGGGGATATGTCCGCTGAAAACGGTCCGATGGACCGTTTCAGCAGACATCTCCGATCGTGTGTATGGGCTAGCGGACAGATTTGTCCACCCGACAGATTTCAAAGCATGCTTTGAAATCTATCGGGTGGAATCCGTCCGCCCGACATGTCTGCTGGTTATATCAAGTGGAACTTCTGCGCTACTAAAAAATCTCTAAACAATAACAGTCTGCAGCAAACACAAAAAATGCATACACAGCATTAGTAATAAGTGAATAAAATAGTAGTGCTAGCGCAAGTGGTAAAGCATAACTTAGGATGTATAATAATGGGTAAGCACACAGTACACAAAGTGTGCTAAATCAGTGGTATCTGTGACAAAGCAAAAAAAGCAAAAACAACACAACAGTCCAACAAGGGTGCTATGTCCAAGCCAAGTGCACTAAAGTCCTTAATAGTGTGAAGGAGGGATGTCCACTAGTTGCAGAAAGGTGAGGAAAGGAAAGAGCCCCACCACACGGCACGTCTAGTCTCACAGAACTCTCACCTCCAGCCAGACATAACCAGCATGTAGGATATCCTTGGTATAGACAATCTCCCCCAGTGATGTTGTTTGAGGATCCCCACAGGTCAATGGAACGATGGATGTAACAAAAAAAGATAAAATTGGCATCAAACAGCGGGATCGTAGCGCTTGCAGCACGTCACTCATCTGCCCGTCCTTCCCTTCCCTTTACCAGCAGACATGTCGTCCCACACCGCCGCCGCGCCGCCGCCGAATGAATTTGGCGCATGCGCGGAAGTGTTTTACTTCCTGGTGCGGTGACGTGGCGGCGTCAACGTCACCGCCACGTCACCGCGCCGTCCGCCGGCGGGGAATTTGATCCGATGGTGTGTACACGCCATCAGATCAAACTCCAGATCGGATATATCCGATGGAAATGGTCCGCGGACCGTTTTCATCGGATATGTCCGATCGTGTGTACGAGGCCTAACGCAGCCAAATCCCTGATTCCTCTGCACTGGAACTCATCTCGGGCCCCTTCCATAGCAGATTGGTTAAATAAGGTCGATGACCTATCTGAAATGGAGGACATAGTAGCCCAAGATAACGGTACTGTGGAAAGATTTCACAAAACCTGGCAACCATAGTTGGTCTTTAAATATTCTCAAGACTTTGTTACTGCCAGAGTCTCTCACACCTTCTGAGAATATGGCTCCATACTGTTGCTTCGTACTGTACTTGGAACCCCTTATCGCAAACACTATTCTGTACAAGTTTGCTACTTCTGGACGATTGTTATGATTGTATTACATGCCAAGCACCTTACTTTCTCTCTCTCCTTTCTCTTTCCCCTCTGTTTCTTTCTCTCTCTCTGCTCCAATTCTGTTTGCAATAATATTTAGATTAGCAGATAATGTCAAAAGCATGGCATCTAATAAAACCATCAATGTTGTTCATCTTTTCCTAGATCTTGGACAAGGTTGACTTTTTATGTTGCGTTGTAATGAACTAGTTTGTTCCATAGTTTTATGCATATTGAAAACTACCTGTTTGTATTAGCGATGATTATTTATTACTAATTTGATTTTGTGAGAAACTAACTGATTTGGTCTGAGTAAGCGATAAAACAAGATAATAATTAAACCCTTAAACTCGGTTAATAAAAATTAAAAACTTATATGTGATGCAATAAAGTGCTGAATAAAGTGCAGTGATGTACGTGATAGATCACAGTAGATAACTAAATGAATAAATAAATGGCAATATCCAGCTCTCGCGAGCGTGTACAATTGCGTAGTGCTATGTGCAACTATTGTGCCAACAGACAAAATTTAAATAAATTAATTAATAACAATATCCAGATCTTTCGAGCATGTAGATGAATAAATATCAATGTCCAGCTCTCTTGAGCGTATAGAATGTGCGTGGTGCTATGTGCAACTATTATGCCAACAAACAGATATAAATATAACTATGAATATAAATATAAAGTGCAAAGTCGTATAACGTATGTGCAAAAAATATATATCAAAGTTCATGTGCGTTGATAACACATCCCAAATGGCGTGAGAAAACACAACTTCACAGTTGGAGTCCAATAAGGGAGTAATTGTGGTGATTGATACTGGTGTTATGTCTCATGCGTATAGGGTGCAGCTACCTCTTCCACCCGACAGAAATAAGTGCTACCACCACCAACTGCTGAAATGCACACTCACCAGACCCCAGCTGGTAATAGGCCAAAAACGTATTCCGCTTCAATCAATGGATATGTCCTCCTTTTTTCTCTCACAAGATTTTCCTTAATGCCTCAAAATACAAGGGGTCAGGAAAGCTTTCCTGATGACGCACATTTGCGAAATCATATGTGTTTCTAACTGTAGGGGGCGGGGCTAGACGTGTGACGTCATTGATCGCCTTTACTTATATCAGGGAACAGACGATCAATGACAGCGCCACAGTGAAGAACGGGGAAGCTGTGTTTACACACACCTCTCCCCGTTCTTCAGCTCCGGGGACCGATCGCGGGACTCCGGCGGCGATCGGGTCCCGCGGTCACGAAGCTTCGAACAGGGTCGCGGGCGCGCCCCCACGACCCATGGCTGGGCACTTAAAGAAGACGTACAGGTACGTGCTTGTGCCCAGCCGTGCCATTCTGCCGACGTATATGTGCAGGAGGCTGTCCTTGAGTGTGGAAACGCCCCAGTGTGAAAAGGGTCTAATTGTCAAATGAAACAGGCTGAAACAGGCTGAAATTAGAAGCTGATTGTCTACCATGCACAGCTGCCCCCGATCCTGAGTGCTCCAGTTTCAGTAAATCTCTCTCAATGGCTTCTTTGAAGGGGGGCTAAACACAATATAGGTGTAAACTGTGTTGACTATGGGGTAGATTCACCTACATCGGCGCATCTTTGTGCGGGCGTAGCGTATCTTCCTTATGCTACGCCGGCGCCATGTTGAGAGGCAAGCATGGTATTCACAAAGAAAATGCGCTCAACGTTGCGCCGGCGTAGCGTATAGTTGTCGGTGTAAGCCGACGTAAGTCAAAGTAGGTGGAAGTGGGCTAGAAGTGGGCGTGATATATTTAAATCCAGCGTGACCCCATGCAAATGATGGGCTGAGCTTCAAAAAACGAACTGCGCATGCGTCGTCTCTTGGACGCGTCCCAGTGCGCATGCTTACAGTCACGTCAAAATAACTGCCTAAGATACTTTGAAACACTGCCTACGACGTGAACGTAACCTACGCCCATCCCTATTCACGTACTACGTAAACGGCGTACACAACGTAAAATTTGACGGCGTCCGTTCCCTGGTCCATACCTTTGCATGGGTTGCCTCCTATATGAGGAATAACTTTACGTAACTTTTACGCAAATCGCTTAAAACATGCGCCGGGCGCATTTACGTTCGTGAATCGGCGTATCTCCCTCATTTGCATATCTGAATCGAAACTTACATATGCATCCAGCGTAAATATGCACCCGCGATACGCTGGTGTAGGAAAGTTACGTCGGTCGGAAGAAGACTATTTTTCAACGTAACTTTTGTGGGTCCGGCGCATAGATACGACGGCGCACATTTGTACTTATGCGGCGTATCTGTAGATACGTCGGAGTAAGTGCTACGTGAATCCGGGCCTATGTTTTTATGTTTTTGAGTTAACTGGTTATTTTGGAAGCCTGTTCTTTTTCACAATTGCAATTTTTCTTTTTTATTTCATATATTAGCATATCTGACTGTAACCCTGGATACTTTATTGTATGCGATCCGTGTTCATGTTAATTTCTTTTGTGCAGCAAAGCAGTTTTAAATGCCTGATGTAAGAAAGTCTTTTTTTTTCTGTTCAAATTTTTAACTACCAGATCTGGTATCCTTGTCCCAGCTGTTTCCAGGAAAAAGAGATAACCACAGGCGTTTTCTTGTACTACCATTTATTAAATTTCTTTTGCAGGATAAAATGAATCTAAAGCCAATTTTCTTTTAAGCATAAAAAAGCCTCAATTTCATATTAGCAATCACATTTTCTCTGCTGTCACCTTTTGACAGTAAAGAACGGATAGCATTAATATTGACTCAACACCTTCTATATTACCTTTTTTAATATATATATATTAGCAGATACTTTCCAAATGTTCTTACCATCCAGCACTGATTTTAGTCTAAAAGTATTTTTTTTTTCATACGTATTAAAGGTAAATGTGTATTTATTAACTACTTAAGACCCGGACTAAAATGCAGGTAAAGGACCAGGCCCCTTTTTGCGATTCGGCACTGCGTTGCTTTAACTGACAATTGCGCGGTCGTGCGACGTGGCTCCCAAACAAAATTTGTGTCCTTTTCTTCCCACAAATAGAGCTTTCTTTTGGTGGTATTTGATCGCCTCTGCGATTTAATTTTTTTGCGCTATATACAAAAATAAAGCGACATTTTTGAAAAAAAAAACAATATTTTTTAATTTTTGTTATAAGAAAAATCAAATAAACTAAATTTTAGTCAAACATTTAGGCCAAAATTAAAAAAATAAATAAAAAAATAGCTACCTAGTGGGAACAGCGACACTAATACAGCGATCAGAAAAATTATCGCTTAGTGACGCTGGCAATAGGGAGTGAAAGGGTTAACTAGGGTGGTGATCAAGGGGTTAAAACTTTATTGGGGGGGGTACGGGGGCTACCCTGAACCTAACACTAACTGACTGTCACACTGACACTAAATACAGTAATCATACATATATGATTACTGCATTCGGTGACACTGTGACAGGGGGAGGGGAGTGATCGCAATGGGTTGTGTGTACTGGTGTCAGTGTAGTGTTGTGCAGACTTACTGTGTGATGTGATCTCTCCTCAGCGGCGGTTGAAAAAAACGCCAAGAGCAGAGATCACATCACTTTCTCCTCCTGTGTTTACACAGGAGGAGGAAATGACACTGCAGGGGAGCGCACTGATTGGCTGGGAGCGATCCGAAGGGGGCGGACAAAAACGAACCGCCGCCCCCTCAGCACGGATCGCTCCTTCAGCAAACCAGACCGCCGCATGTACGGGGGGGGGGTCCCGATCGGACCCCCGACCCACGTCAAGACAGCAACGTATATATACGTTGATGTGCCTGTCTGTGCCATTCTGCCGACGTAAATGTACATGCGGCGGTCCTTAAGGGGTTAAATATATCTCATTGCCAGGGTAGTGCTAAACAACAAATAAAACAAACACATGAGAATAGTTTATTAAGAAACACAAAATTGCAGCTAAACAGTTGTAATACATATACAGTCATGTGAAAAATTAAGTAAACCCCATAGAAATTGTTTCAACATATTTGACAGGCAAACCTTAGGTTGTCATTCGAACAGAGTACCTACACGTAAAGGTGATACACTTGAATAAG
Organism: Rana kukunoris; assembly: GCA_029574335.1. Classification (NCBI taxonomy): domain Eukaryota; kingdom Metazoa; phylum Chordata; class Amphibia; order Anura; family Ranidae; genus Rana; species Rana kukunoris. The sequence continues at coordinate 565,741,499 of CM056049.1, read as the reverse complement.
AACACTAGAAAAAAACTGCCTTTTTAAGAATTTATTAACCACTTGCCTACAGGGCACTTTCACCCCCTTTCTGCCCAGGCCAAATTTCAGTTTTCAGTGCTGTCACACTTGACAATTGCTCATTCATTCAATGCTGTACCCAAATGAATTACATTTTTTCCCACAATTAGAGCTTTCTTTTTGGTAGATTTTTATTTTTTACTAAAAAATTTCCCGTTTTTATTTTTTTGAAGAACAATAAAAGTTTTCTTAGTTTTTGGCAGAAAATGTTCTAAATTAGTAATTTTTCTCTTTCACAGATGTGCGCTGATGAGCCTGCACTGATGAGGAGGCAATAATATGCAGCACTGATAGGAGGCAATTATGGGCAATGATAGGTGACACGGATAAGCGGCACTGATGAGCAGGCTCAGAATGGCCTCGCTGATGGGCTCAGAATGGCCTCGCTGATGGGCTCAGAATGGCCTCGCAGATGGGCTCAGAAATGGCCTCACTGATGGGCACTGTTGGGTCTGTACTGATAATCAGTGCCCTGATTATCTGTACAGGTCTTCCCTGTAAGGAGATGCTCCTGATCGGCTTTTCTCTCCTCACTTTGTCAGTGTAGACAAGGAGAAACGATTACTGTCAGTTCCGTGTTTACACGTGATCGGCTGTGATTGGACAAAGAGCGCCAACAATTGAGACACTGTGTAAAATCTACATAACAGAATACAATGATTTGTAAATCTCAGAAACCCATATTTTATTCACAATAGAAAACCACGTCAAATGTTTAAACTGAAAAAATGTACCATTTAAAAAAAATACGGTAATGTTGAAATTTGATGGCAGCAACATGTCTCAAAAAAGTTGTGAAAAGGCCATGTTTATCTGTAACACTCTGTAAATGTCTGGGGTTCTGGGAGAGAAATGTTGTCTCATTCTTGCCTGATATAGGATTTTTACTGCTCAGCAGTCCTGGATCTTCTTTGTCATATTTTTTTGTTTCAAGATGTGCCAAATATCTTCAATTGATGAAATTTCAGGCGACGTACACACGACCGAGGTTCTTGCTGGAAACCAGCGAGAACCTCGCTGGAAGCTGCATTCCAGCGAGAACCTCGGCCGTGTGTACGCTGCTGGCTCGCCCTGCCCATCGGGAATCCCGTCGAGCGAATAGAGAGCAGGCTCTCTATTTGCTCGACGGCCCGCCTGGATGAATGGCTGGTTGCCATTCCCGACGGGCGGGTCACCGATTTCGACGGCCGGCAGAGAACCTCGACGGGCGGAACGATGTGTTCTGCCCGTCGAGTTTCTCTGCCGTGTGTACGCGGCTTCAGACTGCAGGCAGGCCAGTTAGGCACCCAGACTCTTCTACTATAAAGCCATGCTGTTGTCATAGATGTAGTATGCAGTTTAGCATTGTCCTGCTGAAATATGTAAGGGCTGAATGAGAGCATATGCTGCTCTAAAACCATGATATATCTTTAAGCATGGTGCCTTTGCAGATGTGCAAGTTGCCCATTTTATACCCATTATGCACCCCCATACCATCAGAGATGCAAGCTTTTAAACCAATCGCTGATAACAAGCTGGAAGGTCACTCTCCTCTTTAGCCCTGGTTCACACTGGTTCACACTTTGGCATGTCAAATCGCATGTCAAAACGGCGGATTTTGCCGCAAATTGCCGGCAATGGCACTGTCCTAATCGGCGCGACGCTGCATCTGCGGCGCGGCACCGATTACAAAAAGTAGTCTCTGCACTACTTTTTGCGATTTCAGCCCGCGATTTACATTGACATCTGTGCAGAAACCCGCACAGATGTCTCTTAAATCGCGGCCGAAATCGGGACTGCCAGCGGGAGTGAAATCGTGCGAGTTCAGCTGAACTCGCACGGCTTCACTCCCGCAGCCCAGTGTGAACCAGGGCTTAATCGCAGGATACTTTTTGGAAGCATTCCTGAGCCCATGCAGCAATGCCCATCAAAAAATCATGCCTGTTTTTAATGCAGTATCATCTGAGAGCCCAAAGATTACGGGCATCCAATATTGCATTTTTACCTTGTCCCTTATGCACAGAGATTTCTCCAGATTATCTGAATCTTTTGCTATTCTGTATTGTAGATGATGATATATTAAGAGTTTGCAATTTTCCGTTGAACATTATCCTGAAATTGACAATTTTTAGATGCAACTTTTCATAGATTGGTAAACCTCTGCCCATCTTAACTTTTGATACACCCTGACACTTTAACCAGTTAAGGACCAGCCCCCTCAGCTGTACTGCGGCAGGTTGGCCAATTGCTGAATAAGAATGGGCTTGGGCATTTTCAAATCAAACCCGCCAGGAAGCCAACGGTGCACACTGCCAATTATAGGCAGCATGTGTATGTGCAGCTGCCGGTCAGGAAATGCCTCACTGCCTATGATTGGCGGTGTGCAGTGACGGCTTTCTGGCAGATTCGATCCAAACACGCCCAAGCCCATCACTTTTGCTGACCCCTTTATAAATCACTGGCCTGGAAAAAGTATTTAAATCATGAAAGTTGGAGAAGAGCTACTTTTTCTAGGTTAGGTTTTTTACCTTCTCTAATATATTTACCAGGTCAAGTTACCGTAGATATAGCTTGCAGATTGTAGGGAGCTTAGGCTTTTTTTTTTTTAACCAGAATTAGAAAATCAGCCTTTTATTTTTTCATTAGGTGAGAAATACACATTTTGTTTAAATTCTATAAAATAACACTAGTAAATAAATAATGCTATGCTAAGTGGATTAGTACAAAGCAATAGCAATGAATGATTTCTTCCTCGATGCTCTGCGGAATTTCACTTGTCTCAGTGACTGTCCCATTGATTATAAGGGTAGCTTTGTGATCTGATGTCTGACTGGCTTTATGCTCCCTAAAGGAATTCTTGGTGTCTTTATACTCAGTACGTGACTCCCACATCAAACGCTGTATTACTGCTAAATCTGCTCCACACTTGCCTTTAGTTAGAGTAACATACATCTTGCACAGATTTCATTTGTATGTTTTTGTTTATCTCAGACACTCAACAAGAGATGCATTGAAGCAGCAGTGATGACTGGCCTAGCGCTGAACTGCACTATAAACAAGAAATCTCTTTTTGATCGAAAGCACTACTTCTATGCTGACTTGCCCGTAAGTATTTCTTTGTATGCTGAGTAAAGTTACATTGTTTTGTTGATTTATAGAAAAAATCATTTCTTTGAGCCCCTGCATATATCCCATGAGTGTGTTTGTCTCTTACCAGAAAGAATAATAGGAAGAAACAGTTCAAAACTCATGGGTTTATATTGTTTTCTGTTCCTTGTTCAGAGACCAACTGTATTGCTCAGTCTGCTGAGCAGGTGGAGACCTCTGCCCTGGTAGTCTTCCTCCCTTTCCATATTGAGCGCTAGACAGGCTGAGGGACTGACTGCAGGTCACTATTAAAAAGACAAGGTACCTAGCCTCATTGCTTTGAAAACACTGCCAGGTATGCTAAAAATTGATTCTCTTGAAGTGAATGTCAGGGCAAAAACAAACAAACATATATTTTTTTATTTTTTCCAATATAGCTTTGCAGTAAATTTAACCTTTTCCCATGCTCTTTAACTTTAACCGCTTGCTGACTTGCAGTTTTACTGCTACAGGGTGGCAGCTGTGTGCCAAATCACATGTATATATACGTGATACCGTACTTCCACCTGCAATTCATAGCAAAAGCCGATTTGCGGGTGCCAGGCACTCACTGTCTACTGGCATCCACCGATCTTCGGGCAGAGATTTAAACAGAGCTCTGCCTATGTAAACAAGACAGTGTTCCTTTCTGACAGGGGGAATGGATGGATTTTGTGCTCTTGCAAAGCAGGGACTCAAATCCATCTCTTTTTCTAGTAAAAGCAGCACACATAGTAAATACAAACACTGGGTAGGCACACAGTTAACCCTTTGATTGCCCTAGATCAGGGATCCTCAAACTATGGCCCTCCAGCTGTTGCAGAACTACACATACCATAAGGCATTGTAACACACTGACATTCACAGACATGACTAGGCATGATGGGAATTGTAGTTCCTGAACAACTGGAGGGCCGTAGTTTGAAGACCCATGCCCTAGATGTTTAACCCCTTCTCAGCCAGTGTCATTACAGTGACAGTGCATATTTTTTAGCACTGATTACTGTATTAGTGTCACTGGTTCCTGCAGTGTCAGTTGGTGTCCGATTGTCTGCCACAATATTGCATTGCAGTCTTGCTATAAGACGCTGCTTGCCACCATTACTAGTATAAAAATTAGCGTTGTCCCGATACCACTTTTTTAGGACCGAGTACAAGTACCGATACTTTTTTTCAAGTAGTCGCCGATACTTTTTTTAAATGTGTCCCCAAATGCAGCCATGTCCCCCACATATGCAGCCATGTCCCCCACATATGCAGCCATGTCCCTCCAGCCATGTCCCCCACATATGCAGCCATGTCCCTCCAGCCATGTCCCCCACATATGCAGCCATGTCCCTCCAGCCATGTCCCCCACATATGCAGCCATGTCCCCCACATATGCAGCCATTTCCCCCCAGCCATGTCCCCCACATATGCAGCCATGTCCCTCCAGCCGTGTCCCTCCAGCCGTGTCCCCCCAGCCGTGTCCCCCCAGCCGTGTCCCTCATACATAGCCCCCGAAAGCCGCCGCACGGAGAACATCACAGCATTCATTTGAATAGCTGTTTTGCCCGCGCGTATAGACGCTGCCCCTTGCTCGGGATTGGACAGATTACGATCACCCATCCAATCCCTAGCAAGGGGCAGTGTCTATACGCAGCTGGAACACTACAGCTATTCAAATGAAAGCTGTGATGTTCCCGCACGCCGTTTAACCCATGCGGCGGCTTTCGATGCGGCGGCAGCGGCGGGGGGGGAGTATCCTATTTAGGTATCGGGGGTATTTGCAGGAGAACAAGTACTCCCGCAAATACTCGGTATCGGTCCCGATACCGATACTGCTATCGGTATCGGGACAACCCTAATAAAAATAAACAAATCAAAATTCCAGTATATATCCCATAGTTTGTAGATGCTATAACTTTTGCGTAAACCAATCAATATACATTTATTGAGATTTTTTAAACCAAAAACATGGCAGAATACATAATGACCTACATTTATGAAGACATTTGATTTTTGAATTTTTTTTAATGGATATATTTTATAGAAGAGTCAAAAATAATGTTTTTTTTTTTCTAAATTGTTGGTAGAAAAATGCAGTGGTGATCAAAAATCACCAAAAGACAGCTCTATGGGGAAGAATTACATACATTTTATTTGGGTACAGCATTGCATGTCAGTTAAAGTAACGCAGTGCAGTATCGCAAATAAATGGCCTAGTCATGAAGGAGGGGCTTTTGGGTGACATAGTTCTTGGGGGAGGGGGTAGCTTCATCAATAGGAGCTAAGCTACCCACAGCTTTCCCTGCAAGAATTAAAAATTAGAAATAAAAGCTGTTTTTCACTATAGCAGGGATCTCCAAACTTTGGCCATCCAGCTGTTGTAGAATTACACGTTCCATAAGGGAATTGTAAAACCCTGACATTCACAGACATGACTAGGCATTATGGGAATTGTAGGTTCTGAACAACTGGAGGGATAATGCTGGGACATGTTGTAGTGGGGAAATAGAGGGTTTGCGTGTCCAGGTGTCCATAATGAGCAGCAACCTGTGTTTTAAGCCATGTTGAAAGCCTTTCAGCTTCTGCCTGCTTCCCTTCTGTAGCATCATTACTATTTGTAAGCAAAGAGTTTGTACTGAGCCTGTGATTGCGTACTGTTAAAGCATCTTGGTTCAGGTTGAAGACCCAAAACAAGCATGCAGCAAATGAAAGCTGAGAAGCTGGAAATTCTTTTCGCTGTCCTTGTCTTGTCTAAAATGTTAGCATGACAGTCAATGTACTAGCAAGATGGGTCGTTGCTACAAATCACAAAGGCTGGTGATTAACAATGAGTTTTCATTGTCAAAATATCTTTATTGAGAAGATAATGGTTCGTACAAGATCAGTGAGTAGATGGTTATTTATGCCTGACCTGCTATAAGGTGCCTCATTTGTCATGAGCAGTCCTGGAAAGGATAGGGCTTATAGTTCATGCAAGTGTACCAATGCGTACATCAGGGAGCTTTAACAGTACCTACTCATAAAACAATATTAATAACATTAGTAACAATATCTTTCCAGACTGTCGTCCAAAACGTGGGGAGACGGGAGGAGGGTAGGAAGGGGGGGGGGGGGTGAGGGGTGTCTGCAGGAGTGGTCCGGATTTTGTTGTCTGTTGTTATAGTAAGTGGAGGTTTGCTAAGGATTGCTGGGCTACCATGGCAATATAACAGCATCAGTATTTACACTGGGTAGAACGTAGTTCAACCAAGGTTTCCATGAACTTTCATATCCGGCTAACGTGTCCTGGTCTATTGCCATCATTTTGGCGTGTGCCGATGCTACATTCATTCTGTTTATTGTTTCGCTGAGGGGTAGATTAGGGGACTTCCACGCTTTAGCCAGTGTTTGTTTTGCGGCTGTGGTAAGCTGTAAGATTAATTTAAATTGTTTGTGTGGGATATTCCCCGGTTTCAGGTTCAATAATGCTAATTTAGGATCAATTGGAACATTGGTTCCCGTGAGTTGGCTTATTATTTTAAAAATTTCCGACCAGAATGAATGTGCTGTTGGGCACGACCACCAGATATGAAAGAACGTTCCTGGGGATGAGCAACCCCTGAAACAGTGATCAGGGTAGTTTGATACAAACTTCGTAATTCTGGTAGGAACTAGATACCACCTTGTAAGTACTTTATAGTTAGTTTTGCACGCTATTACATTTAATGACGCTGATTTAGTGTTGCTCCAAATTTGATTCCAATCTGATGTTTCTTGTTCTTGGTCAAGGTCCTTTTCCCACTTGCTTACGTAGGGAAGTTTCTCTGTTGTGGAATTGAGCAGTAGTTGAGCGTATACTATTGAGATCCTACCCCTGGTGCGGGGGAACAATGAGATTTATCTAGCAATTTAATCTAGAGTCGCTGGTGATTTTTTGCTAGGAAGCGATTTGTGACTGCTACAAGTTAAACTACAGCACTGGGTAAGTGTGCACTAATACAAATTGCTCTTTGCCAGGAATTTGTAGTTAAGCCTAGCAATTTGTGGCTAAGTTTATAGTTGAATGAAAAGAAACTATCACTGGAAATCTTGTCAGTGACATGAATTGCTACTCAATGGCTAAAAAAAAAAATGTGATTCCATGAAAGTTAACTATAATTTTCTTGACAAATAAATCATCCTTCTGACCACCTAAAACTGGTATAACAACCTACAGCACCAGATAATATTAAAATCTATATATATTTTAGACAAGCTTTTTTCTTGTTAAATATTAGCCATGAACAATTACCTTTTCATTTTAATGTGCATCTTAATTGTATTTTAAATGATTGTGCAGTTCAAATGTCACTATCTCACAATGAAATGCCCACAAAAGCCAGTACGGGACAAAGTACAGGCAGATTTAGAAAGGACTAAGCTATGGGCAGATACCTTAGGTGATTGGACACTGGTAATCCCACCTTAACCATTTCCAAGCCTCAAAAGGCTTGAGGTTCTTTTCAAGGTCTAATTTACCCAGAGTTGGCCTTGAAATGCAGTCAGTGGTTTCTTTTATGATGACGTGTCAGACACTTGCAGTTAAAATTTAAGAGTATGGCCCACAATCCATTGCCACTGACCCCAATGTCTTTTAACACTTGGATATCCTCCCGATCACCTTAAGCTCCTGCTGACGAACTGGGTGATACCTTGTGCCAGATGCCAAGAGTGAGTCTCCTATTGATCCAGATGGATAGACTATTGTAGTTCAAAGTACCGGTCAGCAGAAGCAGCATGCAAGAAGCAACCAGAGTGGATCCTTTTTAAGGGCAGATGTCTCTGTAGTGAGAACCTCTTCTTTTTTTTTACATTCTCTACACGCAGACTCTTCCAAGCCCAAATCTGAGAACCAGTTCTGTTGCAAACCTTGGACATCCCATCCAAGGCAGCAACGCCTGGCCCCAAGCCTTCTTCACAATCCCTGTCTGCTCCGATTTCTTCAAGTTGGGGGGTGTCAACCTTTGCGACCGCCTGGTCTTGGGACATCCCAGATTTTTTGTTTGTCTGTCAATATAGCAAGATTACAAGCTGGAGTTTGTCTTCTCTTCCCCACTTTATGCTATTCAGTTTGCTGTTTACCTCTCAGTGGGCAAGGTCCTTTCAGGTTGCCATCCAGAAATGTCTTTCCTTGGGGGTCAATGTTCCCATTCCAGCACATTGACAATACCATGCAGTGGTCTACATCAACCACCTGGGCCGGACCAGAAGCCGAAAGATTTAAAGGGAGGTGGATCTCTTCTGCAATTGGAAGAAAGGCACTTTCTGGCCTTGACTGTTGCACACATCCTTGTAGTAGAAAATGTAATACGATTTGCTATGGGAACTGGGCAGCTTCCATCAGTCTCTGCAGTTAAACCAACTCTAAGAGCACATTGCTTGGCTTTTTCACAGAAATAACATGAGTGTCTTGCTCTTCTTGTTTACACATGGATTGACCATCATTCGAGTTCCAGCCTCATCCCCATCTGTGTGAGTTCCAGGGTTCATAATTGGAGTTCTATATTTTGGCATTCTAAGCATGATTGATTCACTGTCGCTGACATGTGAGTCCACTTTATTAGGTAAGAGTATTTATCTATGGTGGAGGTTGCATCATCCCTGGTGTTGTGTGATGTCATGGGTGTTTCATCCTACCCCAGAATACCAATTCCATTACAAGGGTGGACTATTCTCATGTTCTATCTTATTTGAACGTACTTCATGATATAGCGATTCATCATTGGGACTTTTAATTGTATTTTTTTACTTTTCTCATTTTTGCAGCATCTTTTTACCCACCCTACATGTTTTTCACCATTGTATGTTGTATCACATATTATATGTTTTCATCACTGTATGATATATTGCACTTTATTCGGTTTGTTATCACTTTAGCACTACATTTTGTAATATATCCTTTAGAAAATTCCTCAGCCATCAGCAACTGGATTTGAGAGAGTGGTCCCAACACTTGGAGGTTGTTCCGGACATTTGTTGATGTTGGAAGAGACTGGACATAGATCTCTTGGTGTCAATGTTCAACCACAAGCTGCAAAGATGTGTCCCAGGCAAGGGACCTAATGGTCTTCGCAATGCATGCTCTGGTGACTATGGGGTCAGTATTCCCTGATATATGCCTCTACATTCTTTGAAGATTCTTCTGCACCTGCTCTGTGGGATTGAGGTGGAAAAAGTTTGTTCCAGTAATCCATGGTCCCAAACTGTCCAAGTAGTACTTGGAAGTTCTCCGCCTTCTGATGAACACTTTGTGGCCATTTCTCGGTGGGATAAATCTCCTGTCTCGGCTTACCCTCACTCCTTGGCAAAGGCCTTTCTACAGGGGGTCACTCGTATTGTTCCCTTGTTACCAATGGGATTAAGATCGTTGTTTTTTAACCTTTTTACCACACCCGAAACACGTTCCACCCATTCTAGCGCTTTATCATAGATTAAGCCAGGGGGGGCCACATGTGGCCCACGGAGTTCTCAGATGTGGCCCGCGACCTCCTGCTCTGGAATGGCGGGTTGGCAAGCCCAGACCGCAGGTTGCCGACCCAACATACCACAGCATCAGTGTTGTGAATGAAGCTGGTGGTAGAGGAAGAAAGTGGCTGTGGAGCAGAGCCCCATAAGCTAATGCTCTCTCTACAGCGCTGACTTTTGCTAACCCGCAGGATAGACATCCATTTACGTCCACCTACCTCCAATCCAAAAAACAGAAGGGAATTCGTCCCTTTCCATCTGAACTGTCATCTGCCCGCTACGCTCATTGTGGCCTGTAAATGGTTACCAAGTTGCTTAAGTGGCCCTCACAAAAGGTTGGGCACCCCTGGATTAAGCCCTGCAATGGTTAATTGTGTGGAAAGACTAATCTGCTGAATCTGACCTCAGAACTAGAGGAAACCTTGTCCTTAAATGTTTCAATAGCCTGGTGCTTTCCTACCATAGAGCTTTGCTATGAGCCATATGTACTCAAATTCTCCCAGAATTGGCAACCCTGAGTTGATCCACAACCTTGCCAGGGACATGGTTTCGTACATCACATATTTTGATAAAGGAAGTTGAACTGCCAAATTTTTCAGATTATGAGCTTGTAGCTCAGCATATAACCCATTAATATTTTCAACACATTGAACAGTGCCTCTGCATTAAACACATTTCCATTTACTGTCAGACTGCTGTAGGGCAAGCTTGTTGCTTTGAGCCTGTGGCTGTTCAATAGGATAATTTACACTATTTTTTTCAAGAGAAACTCTTGCCTATCATCATGGCACCATAGTTGGGGGTAATTGACACTGTTGCTAACAGAGACGACACATCTTTCTTAGTGGTTACCTCCACCACATTTAATTTAGCATGCTGTCTACATGACACGCGCATCCACATAGGCAGAAAACATCTCATTGATAAACTCATTGTTAACTCCAGTGTCTCCACTACAGAGTGCACTGCATAGAGTCTCTTGCTACATTGTCCATTGTGGGTTTCCCAAATGGGATCTCTCCAACTTCATGGCACAAATTGTCACAACTCGTTTTACGGTCAGTCTGTTTAATTTCTACATGTGCAGTCCCAGCAATTAAATGAATAAAGAGATTATTTCCAACCAGTGCAGTAGACCTCGCCATTTTCACTTCACTGGCTGGTTCTGGAAAAATATGTAATTTCTCTTTGGCCTGCCATTTCACCTAAGTGGCCACGACGCAAAATAACAGCAGGTTACACTCTTTACTTAGCACCCCTTGCAGTCATAAAAGAAACATGCTCACTGTTTCCAGGGAACACAGCAGGCACTTTCTCACATGAACTTGGGCTTGCTGATACTACTTCACCCCCATCATTATTACTGGTAGTATTCTAGGTTATAGGGCATCTCGCCATATGACGCCCCCATTGGCCACATACCAAGCAAGAACTGGACAATTTTACAAAGGAACTTCCCTCCTGTTGACTGCTGCAGCTGGACGAGAACATACATCTTTTTGGGATTGCTGAGCCATATCGCCCATGAAGCTTAGGTCTGTCAGCAACACACTTTCCCAGATTACGACTGGAGATGGCACTTTCTCACATAAAACTCTCTGGCTCTCTCAGACATGCAGGTTCTTCTTTCTTTGAAGCATCCTTGCTTTAAACTTGCCATATTCCAGCTTAGGTATTATCTTTAGCACACAGCAGAACTGACCTCACCGGCATTGTTATGGGCCACCACACACGTTGTGGTCTCCTGTTCTGCTATTTGCTCTCTCAGGGCACTCAGAGCAAGCTTTCTAATTGCAATAGCTGCCTGGCCAGGTCACCTTGAGCATCGCTCTGCAGGTAGATCAGAAGACACATTTCTCTGGGACCACATATTGTAGGAGCTCTTGTCGCCTGAAGATACACATCCACCTGTGGATAAGGGAGGCAGTTGTTCCTTAGCTGCGGCTTGCTGGGTTTCCCAGTCGCTCTGGATCTTTTTCCAAGAAGGATTTCACCTTTAAACTTGCCATAGTCCCCTGATCCTCTGCCCATCAGCTGGCAGACTACCTAAAACATTACAGTAGAAGGGGCTGTAGCAACTCTGACCAGTGGTCTTTGGGACAAGCTTACCACACAATAACCCTCTCAAAGGTAGTCAGAGACACTCTAATATCATCTGTAGACAATATCTTTTGCAAAAGTTTTCTGGCCTAATGTCCCTAACATTGCTATGGGCAACAGGCAGTTTTTATAGTGGGCTTTTAAACAACTGTAGCTGTGCTCTCAGTTGCCAAATGTTTACATCAGTCCATTGCTGATTCCCAAACTGGCAGATTATGTAGGGCTTGCCCAGGTAATGAAATCTCCAGCGACAGAATTTTGTGTTTTGTCCAAAATCCTTTTATATAAGTGCCCCATATTTAAGGCACACCATTTACCAAGTCCCTAGCAACTTGCACGGCTCCATCTTTTTTGAAGACTGTTCTCTCTTTAACTCAGGTGCAGAACCCCGGTCACATACAATGTTTTTTTTTTTCAATTACTTTTTAGCATATAACAAACAGTTCATTGCAGAAGAACTTACTTTTAATGGGGATCAGCCACTTCCAAGTGGACAGAACTCCAGATCTGCCAGTCACATTCCTATAAGGGCTTTGCTGCCTTTTTTTTATTCAACACAAAAGCTCTTTTATATCAGAATATCCATGCAGGGGTTTAGCCTCACACAGAACACAAAGGAAAATGAGAGCTTCCTAGCTACTTTGGTCTGGTTGGACCCCCATAGTCTGTCTCTGCACCGACTGTAATAATTCAGTCTCTTAGCTAACCAGGCTTTTTGTCCCTCTGTATCCAGACAGACTTTCGCCACTCTCAGGTGAGGGCCTGGACAGCTTGCCTGTCTTTATGGCCAGACAGATGCCTCATGCAGCACACTTCTCCTAGTGGGCACTGAACTATTTTAACCTAAACTATAGGGCTTACGCACATCTGCTCAAACAGCAGGTTTAATCACCATTAAAATATGGACCCAGGGTTGGAGGCTTCATCATCATTCCAGCATACCACAAAACCTCCAAGATCCATACCTGGATTTACTAATGCTGGTGAAAACAGAAAGGCCAGTTTTAGTCTAACAAGACCCATCTCGGGGCCCCTCTAACTACAGTACATGGGTGAGAACCCTGGGTGACACCAAACCCTTGTTACACCGTGTATTGCGATCATAGCTTTAGATATATTTGCCTTTTAAAATTGGTCAGTTTAATGGGGCTTTTTGGTGACATTTTGCTATGAAAAATGCATCGTTGTTCCAGTAAAATCACCCACTAAATATGTTTGTAGACTATGCACACAAATATAACTGTAGAACATATTGTAATGTGTGTAATTTTTAGGAAATTAAATAATGCAGACATTTCATAATGACTTTGATCTGGAGTTAAACATATTCTGAAGATTAAATTATACATTGCAGAGTTAATCCATATTCATAACACTACCTCACAGTGTCTTAGTAAGATACTGACAGTGTCCAGTCAAAGTCAAATAGATAATTTGTTAAGACTTAGAAGAGGCTGATCATGTACTTAATAGACAGCATGGTTACTTAACTGCTCTGTCTCAGGTTAATTGTTTCTCTATTCTCCAGAGAGAAGCCCAGAGTCATTTGTATTTGGAAGCATTTACAAGTGTAATTCTGCACTGCTACTCCATTAGCTGCTGTACTGTTTTTGGTGGCATATCAAAGTACGGGACTTTTGTGACAGACCCCTTTCTTTGTTATATGATATTGCTATAGGCTTGGAAATGCATACAAATTAGCATTGCCCATTAACCACTTAAGGACCGCCACACGCCTATGTACGTCCACAACATGGCTCGTACAGGCACAAGGGCGTATATATACGTCCTCGCCTTTGTGCGGTTCGGGGGTCCGATCGGGACCCCCTCCGCGGCGTGCGGCGGTCCCCCTGGCTCTGGGAGCGATCGCCGACGAGCGGGCTGATGTCCGTCTTTTTCGCCCCCCCGCATTCGCTCCCAGCCAATGGGAGCGCTCCCCCTTCGTGTCACTTCCTCCTCCTGTGTTTACACAGGAGGAGGAAATTATGTCATCTCTCATCGCAGCGGTGTTTTCCACCGCTGCTGATGAGAGAAGACATCCACAGAAAGTGTGCACCAACACAACACTGACACACACACACATAGGCACATTAACCCCTTGTGATCACCCCCCACCCCCTGTCACAGTGTCACTGAGTGTCAGTGTGACAGGCAGTGTGAAAGTTAGTTAGTGTTAGGTTCAGGGTAGCCCCGTACCCCCCCCTAATAAAGTTTTAACCCCCTGATCACTGCCCTAGTTAACCCTTTCACTCCCTATTGCCAGCGTCACTAAGCGATCATTTTTCTGATCGCTGTATTAGTGTCGCTGTTCCTGCTAGGTAGCTATTTTTTTTTTTTTTTTTTTTTTATTGCGATTTTTTTTTATTTACTTAAGACATGTGGCTGAATACATTTTGGCCTAAATGTTTTACTAAAATTTAGTTTATTTGATTTTTTTTATAAAAAAAAGTAAAAAATTGTGATTTTTTTCAAAATTGTCGCTCTATTTTATTTTATAGCGCAAAAAATAAAAATCGCAGAGGTGATCAAATACCACCAAAAGAAAGCTCTATTTGTGGAAAGAAAAGGACGCAAATTTTGTTTAGGAACCACGTCGCACGACCGCGCAATTGTCTGTTAAAGCGACGCAGCGCCGAATTGTAAAAACACCTTGGGTCATTTAGCAGCATATGTGTCCGGGTCTTAAGTGGTTAATGAGCAGTACATTTATACACAATTGATACTAGGCATTAAAAAGTGAATTTGGCACAGCAACTATCTAAAATATCAATCCCAAAAGACTCATCCAAATAACACTAGCACTGTGTAGAAACAATGGCCCAGATTCAGAGAGAATTAGATTATCGTAGCGTATCAGAAATACACTACGCCGCCGTTTTTTACCTGGCTCTACGTGGAATCCAGGTAGATTTTGTCCAGTAAACGACGGCGGCGTAGTGTATTTCTCCCGTCGCAATCCATCTATGCGAGTAGGGGGCGTGAAGCATTTAAAATAGGCGCGTTCCCCCGGCGATCGAACTGCGCATGCTCCATTTGCAAATTTCCCTGCCGTGCATTGCGCGAAATCACGTCGTTGCGTCATTGGTTGTTTGAGTAGCGTCGTTTTACGGACATTTCTATTCCCGAACGACTTACGTAAAAAATAAATAAAAATTTGACGCGGGAACGACGGCCATACTTAACATGGGCTACGCACCGTAAGACCAGCAAAAAGCTGGTCTAACAGTACATAAAAAAAAATAGACGTAAGCGATTGCGAAGACCGCTCGTATCTTCGTGGATCGCTGTAAAAACTCATTTGCATATCCCGACGCATCAAAACGACGCAAACTCCTCCCAGCGGCCGCAAAAATATCGCAGCGTAGATCCGAAGGCTTACGAAGACGTAAGCCTCTCGGATCGAAGCCCGAAGCCGCCGTATCATGGTTTGAGGATTCAAACTAGTGATACGGCGCGCGAAATTTGAAATTACTCCTGTCTAACACCAGTTAGACAGGCGTAATTGCTCTATGAATCTGGGCCAATTTCTGTAAATGTGGAGCACCTTCAAACATAGGTTTGGTGCACAGCTCTCAACTTTAGCTCCATGTTCTGCCTTTTTTTACAGCTGAATGGGGAATTTGCAGTGTGATCCCATTCTCTTAAATGGGTCATGTGTGGTGGCTATACTGCCCACTGAATGCAACAGGGACTATGCTATATTTTAGGTGTGTGGTAAGGTGGTAGTAAAGCAGTGCTTCAGCTGCATATATTTACTGCCTCCTGGCTGCCCATGTGAACGGGGCCTAAATCATTTGTAGATACATTTTTTAGTGCCTGCTTTTGGGAATTTAAAAGTTTATAATCACTTTCTTTTGTTTCCTCACCATACTGTTTGTATTGGAGAAAATGTAATATCCATTATTTACAGATATAGTAGATTTTAGTACACAGAAAAAAGAAAAGAAGGGTGCACCAGCCTAGTGTGTTACTGTAATATTAGTTTAACCACTTGCTTACTGGGCACATATACCCCCCTCCTGCCCAGGTGAAATTTCAGCTTCCAGCACTGCGTCGCTTTACCTGACAATTGCAAGGTCGTGCGACGTGGCTCCCAAACAAAATTGACGTCCTTTTTTCCCCACAAGTAGAGCTTTCTTTTGGTGGTATTTGATCGCTTGTGCGGTTTTTATTTTTTGCGCTATAAACAAAAAAGAGCGACAATTTTGAAAAAAAAAATACAATATTTTTTACTTGTTGCTATAATAAATATCCCAATTTAAAAAAAAAACATTTTTTTTCTCAGTTTAGGGCGATACGTATTCTTCTACATATTTTTGGTAAAAAAAAAATCGCAATAAGCGACTGGTTTGCGCAAAAGTTATAGCGCTTACAAAATAGGGGACAGAATTATTATTTTTTATTATTATTTTTTTACTAGAAATGGCGGTGATCTGCGATGTTTATTCGTACTGCGACGTTATGGCGGACACATCGGACACTTTTGACACATTTTTGGCGCCGTTCACATTTATACTGCGATCAGTACTTCAAATATGCACTAATTACTGTATACATGTGACTGGCATTGAAGGGGTTAACACTAGGGGGTGAGGAAGGGGTTAAATGTATCCTAGGTGTGTTCTAACTGTGGGGGAGGGGGGGGTGACTGGGGGGGTGACCGATCTGTGTCCCTATGTACAAGGAACACAGATCGGTCTCCTCCTCTCCAGAGACAGGACGCTGTCTCTGTGTAAAAACGGCAATGAGAGATGATCTGTGAGATCATCTCTCATTCGCCGCACAGATCGCATCGCAAACGGCCACTCTGATTGGCCGTTCGTCGCGATCTGTGATTGGCTGTGTCCAAGGGACACGGCCAACACAGGGCTTCCCCGCAGCGCGCTTTAGAGCGCACGCTTTAGAGCGCGCGCTGGGAACGCCCAAAGGGGCGGCCGTCTTTTGACGACATGTTGGATATTCAGACCCGCGCTGTAGCCGTCATTCGGCTATACCGCGGGTCTGAAGTGGTTAATAAATTACAGTGTTTAAAAAAACATACTCACAAAGAAAGCGTCATAATGGGCTTATAGTCAATGCTGTAATGAATACCCTCGAACTGTACTCCAACAGGGGGATTGAGAGTAGATCACTGCCGGCTGACGCGTTTTGAGGAATCAAACACCTCTTCATCAGAGCACAGCAGTGTAGTTCCCTCTATAGACACCTCTTATATATACTTGTGGACACTCATGAGCATGCTCAGACCCAGGCAGGCCATGGGGGACCTCCCAGAGACCATCGGACCCCACCCACCTAAGTGGGTGGTTCAAAAATACCCCACAGAGATAGTACAAAAAAAAAAGGAAAATTCAAGATTTAAAAAAGATTTGAATAGAGACCAATACAATGGACATAAAATGGAATGCTGGAAATAAAACTGAAAGTATAACTAAAAGGCTCCAGCTAAGTGACTCCTAATTGCAATAATGGCAATACTAGATAGGATGATAATGATTAGTAGATTTTAGTACTTGGCCTTGCATTGGAGGCGAGGAGACAGCCAGCCCTTATGTAAGCTGTAACTTGGAATACTATTTGACCATACATAAGGCTGTTTTCTCTAACTCCCCATGTCTGAATGGAGTAGCAGGGAAGAAAAAGGAATGTATGTAAATGGTGCTGGCGATATGAGGAGAATAAAGTTTACTGATACTAGGTTTCCATGCACAGTTCACTTTTAAGAATATTAAAAGAGGAACTGCAGTCTGCTCACGTAATTTGTAATAAAAACATCTTTACCATTCTGAAACTTCCCTCCAACAACTGTGCATATTATTTTATATATACTGTGCTTCTGTAATTGCCAAATATGCTGCAGAAATCTCCCTCCACTGAGTCTGGCTGCAGCTATTTTAACCTGTTGTCAGCTGAAGCTGCTGCCTGTTCACTTCCTGGATTTACACAGACACACACCTCCCAGCTCTGCAGCTCTCATTGGCCCTCTTATGACTTATCCCCCTCTCCCTTCCTGTCAATCTCTCATGAGAGTTAGAGAGAGAGCTGTGCATGATGTCATAAGCCTAGGCTTTTTACCAGACAAAAAACAGGAAGTGGGCTGTATAAGGTATTTACTGGCAGAAAAATAAGTTTTATTATCCAAAGTTAAAACAACAAGAGCAGAGAATTGATAGATGAAAAGATAAAAAAATGACAGAAGTTCCGCTTTAAGCTTACATTAGTAAGATCTAGAAATTAACGCATGAGGCTAGTAATATTAGAACTGATTCTGGAGGTGTTGCCCTGATCTTAGTTAATCACTTACCTTGATAAATTAACAGTCAGTGAAGTCTGACAAGTCCTAACACCTATTCTGTTTGGTGTAGCTCAGTGACAGACTATGTACGCAAGCCAGAATCAAGATGACAGCTTTGAAGCCTGCATTTTTATCATGTGTTAGCAATAGCGTCTTCCAAATTTAAATCCTCACAGGTTCATTATTGAACCTGTCAGGTCAAAATATGTAAACAAATATTTCTGGTAATTTGTGTTACGGTACCTTCAAATCATGTGTTCTGCAACCCAGGTTGAACAGCTGGCTTCATTGGCTGTCTAACTTGCCCCTAAGCACTGTTAGGCCATGTACACACGGCAGAGAACCTCGACGGGCAGAACACATCGTTCCGCCCGTCGAGGTTCTCTGCCGGCCGTCGGAATCGGCGACCCTCCCATCGGGAATGGCAACCAGCCATTCATCCAGGCGGGCCGTCGAGCAAATAGAGAGCGTGCTCTCTATTTCTGCTCAACGGGCTTCCCGACGGGATGCTCGCCGAGAGCGTACACACGGCCGAGGTCCTTGCTGGAATGCAGCTTCCAGCGAGGTTCTCGCTGGTTTCCAGCGAGAACCTCGGTCGTGTGTACGCCGCCTCAGGGTGGTGTTTTTTAGTGTCTTATTGGATAGCAGTATTTTTTCTTTTTCTATTTTTTTCATTATTGTAATGTTCTATATTTTTTTTTTAAATAAATTTTTATTGGAATTTTCACAGTACAGTGGAATAAAAACAAGGTATGCTTAAAGGCATATAGAAGCATGTATAAAATAAAATAAAATAAAATAGAAGAAAGTAAAAAAAAAAAAAAAAAAAAAAAAAAAAAATAAAAAAAAAAGGGGGGGGGGGAAACACATTGAAACCAGTGGCACTGTGATTACTTGCATAACAATATTTCAGCAACAAGAAGATGTGACAGAACAAGTGCTAGTACTTACAGGGGCGGAAGCAACAATCGGAGTATTTGGAATACAAAAAAAAAGAAATACAATACACCATTAGGAACCCCGGATGATAGACTGACTGTGAACGTTGCGATAGGTGAAACTAACAGATAAGGGCATGCATATATCAGGAACGTCAAGGGGTCTCTAGTGTGCGTTGTCATGGCTCAGGGTGGCAGGAACGTTGAGGGGTCAGACAGGTTGGAGATTTTAAGGATGCCCAAGGAGTTTGTTAGGTCTCGTTTGAGATACCAATCTGTATAGCGGAACGGTTGCATGAGTTTTTGGAGATCATCGTGGGTGAACGAGTGTTCCATGAAGTTACGCCATCTCGTAAAAAAACGTGAGGTGGAACGAAAGTTCAACACAATGGTGTCCAACCTTTCCAGATAGAAAAGCGACAAGAGGGCTTTTTTCACTGCTACTAGCTTCGGTGGTGTTGGGCTAATCCAGTGAGACATTATAGTCCTGCGGGCCACCAGAAGGCAGATATGTGCCCAGGGGGAGATGTGAAGCGAGCCCTTTGTTTGTGGTGTGTGTGAGGGCGGATCACAGCCGAATAAACATATCAGGTGGTGCCTGGGGATCAGTAGTTTGGTGATCTTGTGGATAAAGGACAGCACAGAGTCCCAGTAGGTAACGATAGGTTTGCACTGCCAGAGGCGGTGGAGCAGTGTTGGGCGCGGAGCAGAGCACCAGGGGCAGTGTTCTTGTGCTGGTTCCGCCTTGTTAATACGAAAGGGGTAGTAAGCTCTGTGAATGATTTTGAATTGTGTCTCACGCCATGTTTCGCATACGGTGAGTTCGCGAACTCGTCTGTATCCCTCAAGGATTTTGTCTGGGAGGTCTGCATCCTCGAATATTTGGGACCATTTCTGGAAAGGTTTAAGGCGATATTTAGCAGTCTGATGTTCAATGAGGTGGGAATATAGGCTGGAAATGGAGTAATCATCCCTGTGTAACACACTATCAATAAAGGATTTTTGTAGGGGGTCTGACCCGGGTAGGTGGCACGAACGTAAATAGCTGACCAACTGATGATAGTAGAAGACATGTGTAGCTGGTAAGGAGAATTCCCTCGACAAGGTTTGGAAGGATTTAAACTTGCCAGGGGCGGCGAGGTATAATGAGGTGATGTTGGCAAGGCCCTTGTCGTTCCATTGTTCAAATGCTTTATGTATAGTGGACGGTAGAAACATGGGATTACCCAGAATTGGCAGGTGAGAAGAAATACTGGAGGGTAACCCCAGCAGTCTCCGTATCTCTCTCCAGGCAATAATTGTATCCCTAAGGAGTACACTCGACCTGAGGCACGTTGGCAGTTTGTTAGGGTTCGAGTGGAGAATAGCTGGAAGAGCATACGGAAAGGCTGAGGCACCCTCCAAGAGAGTATTGGAGTATTTAGATTTGCCAGCCAACCAGTCCAGGCCCTGCCTGAGTAAGCAGGCAAGATTATAAAAACGTATATTGGGCAGGCCCGCTCCGCCCTCAGACTTCGGGAGACATAGCTTTTGCAGGGAAATGCGCGATTTCTTGCGAGACCATAGAAAAGCAGACAATGCCGTATGGATTTTTGTGACATCAGAGTGCTTCAATAAGAGTGGTATGGTCTGCATAGGATAGAGTAGGCGCGCAAACGACACCATTTTAAAAAGGTGACATCTCCCAAAGAGCGAGAGGGGAAGGGCCGCCCAGGCTTCCAACTCCTTTACAATTTTTGTTATCAACGGTGGGAAGTTAAGTGTATATAAAGTGGAAGGTTCTCGGCCAATGTGTATACCCAGATACGTAATATGATGTGCTGCTATGGCAAAGGGAGATTGGTGGCGCCATTTGGCCGCAAGTCTTGGACGAAGTGATAGAACTTCGCTTTTGTCAAAGTTAATTCGAAAGCCTGAACATAATTGGAAGGTATGAAAGAGCTGTCGGAGCCTGCCAAAGTCAGTGAGGGGTTGTGTGGAGAATAATAATATGTCATCCGCAAATAGAGCAGCACGGAGGGTGTGGGCACCTATCGGGATGCCACTGATCCCATCAGCCGAATTGAGTATTCTGGATAAAGGTTCTATCGCGAGATTAAAAAGTAAAGGGGAAAGGGGGCAGCCCTGTCTAGTCCCTTTCGTCAGGGGGATCGTGTCAGAGATGAAGTCGGGAGTGACCAGTCGTGCAGTTGGAGATTCATACATACGCCGTAAAAATCGCATAATTGGCCCCGAAAAACCAAAATCCGCCATCACTCTGAACAGCCATGACCAACTGACGTTGTCAAAAGCCTTCTCGGCATCAAGTGACAATATGGCAACGTCTTGTTCCGGGTTCATTCTGGCATACTCTAGCGCCAGAAGAACTTTGCGTATGTTTAGGGTGGCTGAGCGGCCTTGGACAAATCCTGACTGCGCCGGGTGTAGTATAGAGGGGAGTAAATGGGCTAAGCGGGATGCAATTATCTTGGATAGTATTTTGACATCCACGTTAATTAACGAAATAGGGCGATAAGAACCTGGAAGCGAGGGGTCCTTACCCTTTTTGGCGATTAGCCTAATATGGGCCTGTGTTCCCGTAGGGAGATAGGGGCCCCCATCCCACATGTTCGCATAGACAAGTGCAAGGGTATCAGGAATAAAATCCTTAGCTAGCTTATAGAATTCGGCTGTGTAGCCGTCCGGGCCTGGGGCTTTAGCAGATGCGAGGGACTTGATTGTCTGTTGGATATCCTCAACAGTGATGGGTGCGTTAAGGGCAGCTAGACGATCCTCCTGGAGTTTAGGCAGGCGGATCCTAGACAGAAGGGCTTCGGCTGCAGGTTGGTCATTCGGGTCCGCCGAGTATAGGGAGGTATAATAATCAGCCAGTAATTTACTAATTTCAGTAGGCGAGGTAACCAGAGTGCCAGCTGGGTTTCTCAGGGCAGAGATATGCGTGGGACGTCGTGGTCCCGCGCAGAGCCTCGCCAGTAGTTTGCCAGCCTTGTTACCAAACCTATGAAAGTGTACAGTAGAATAGGAGCTCTTAGCTAGTTCTTGTTGTTCAGCCCAGAGGTCAAATTCTCGTTTAGCTGCTCTCCAAGTGCGTACGTTGTCAGGTGTGCGATTAAGTGTAAGTGTCTCGTGGGCCGAACGTAGAGCTGTGCTCGCTCGCATGTAATGTTGCTTGGCATTTTTCTTAAATTGCGTGGCATAAGAAATAATTTTTTCCTCTCAGGAAGGCTTTTCCAGCCTCCCAAAACAGGTTTGGGTCCGTGAGGTGTGGTGCGTTAGCAGAGGCATATTCCGACCATGCTCCATTGAGCATTTGGCGGAAGTCCTCATTGTCCGCCAAGTATGAGGGGAAGCGCCATATGTGCGAGGGAGAAGAAGTTTGGGTAGTTATCAACTGTATTGCAATAGGGCTGTGGTCTGAGATTCTGGCGTCCGTGATTTCCGCGTCGCATAGCAGCGGGAGAAGCGCAGGGGAGGCAAAAAAATAGTCGATGCGAGAAAAGGAGTTGTGGGGGGGGGAATAGAAAGTGTAGTCCCGGTCAGTCGGGTGTGCCAAGCGCCATGCATCAATGAATTGCATAGAATCTATGGCTTGTGTCAGGAGCGTCGGGGTCAAGGAGGGTTTGAGAGGCCTGATCGGGTTACGTGTTGTGTCTCCTACTCGGTCGATTGATGTGGACATAACTGAATTAAAGTCCCCACCCACTAGATGTAGGGAATCCGGGGCAGCCAATATCCAGGCCACCATGTCTTGAAAAAATGAGGCGTTTGGCGAGTTGGGAGCATAGATATTAGTGATAGCTATATCCCTGTCAGCTAAGGTCAGGTGAAGTGTGATCTTACGTCCTATCGTGTCAGTCTTCACGTCCTTAACAGTGTGTTTCAGGTGTTTGCGTAGGAGAATGGCCACTCCAGCTTTGCGCCCTACGGCTGGTGAGCCATGTATAGTTCCCACCCACAACTTGCGTAAACGGGTCAAATCGTCTGCAGAGAGATGGGTTTCCTGAAGCAGGGCCACATCTGTCCGGAGACGCCTTAAGTGCCTAAGAATGGACATGCGCTTACTTGGAGAACGAAGACCCTTAACGTTCCACGAGACAATCTTCAGGTGATTCCCATCGGCTGAGGAGGCCATGTCCGGACTGGAGGGAAGTATTGCGTTCGAAGCGTGGAATGAAGTTTCACCACAGGCACCGCATCGTCAGACCGAGGGTCACCCAAATATTGCGTGCTTCCTGAGGGTATGTGTATAAAGCAAGTAATCACAAACAGTGCAAACATTAAAATAACATAACAGAAAAACAATAAAACAAAGGTCTGGTGCAACAAACACCTATCAGACAACAAGGACCTCACTTTTTTCCACATGAGGGTAGAGCGCATGGTAGAGCGCCCGCCATGTGCCAGCCCCCTTTTCAAAAATGTGTCACGAGCTTCAAAGGAGGAAGGGTATGGGGAGGGGAAGAAGGGTAGGGGGGCACAAGTAAGGGTAAAGGGGTGATTGCAAACCGGGCGGGGGTTAGATGTTAGACAATGCACAGAGGGGCAGAACAGCCCATCCATGAAAAGTTACTGTGCATACAGAGGGTCATCCCTATGTGGGAAAAAGAGTGATGAGCATACTACCCGTCACCCGTGGGGCTCCGCCATAAGACAGTCTCTGAGATTCCCCATCAGCGAGTGTCCGAAAGATCCGCCCGTTGAGTAAAGCGGCTCCGCTTGTACGGTTGTTTAATCGGGCTGCCGGGTTGTTTGCGGGATGCAGGAGAAGTAGCCGGAGGTGAAGAGGGGTCATCTGCAGAATTGGCGTGGTCCATTTCTGAGCTGGCCGAGGCAAGGTACCGGTCTGCTTCTTCAGGCGAAGTAAAAGTAAGGTGTTCCCCCGACTGTGTTTGAATGCGCAGGATGGCTGGGTATGCCAGGGAGAATTTCACTCGATCACGGTGTAAAGTTGAGCAGATGTTGGAGAACGCTTTACGTTGTTTCATCACCTCGACCGAATAGTCTGCAAAAAGCAATAATTTTGTCCCATCCAGCGAGAGGGAGCGCGTGCGGCGGAATGCCTGCATTATGGCGCTTTTGTCAGCATAGTTCAGATATTTAACGATGACATGTCTGGGCTTAGTGCGATTTTCCATATACTGACCGATGCGATGAGCGCGTTCAACAGTGCAAGGTATGCGAAGCCCCAGTTGTTCAGGGATGACTTTAGCGCATATATTTGTAAGCTGGGCACTGGTTACCGACTCTGGCAGTCCAATTACGCGCAAATTGTTCCTTCTGGAACGACATTCAAGATCATCTAACTTGCTCCAAAGCTCTCTGTTTTCAGCGGTAATGCGGGCAAGAATTGCTGACTGGGCAGTGGAGTCATCTTCTAAGGAAGAAATCCTATCTTCCGCCTGTGTGATCCTCTGGGCTTGTGCCTGCACTTCTAGGTGGAGCTGTTCTAGCCCCCTGTGCACCGCGGCATCAACTGTGGCAGCCAGAGTGGGTCCCAGCAGGGCGACTACCTCATGAGCAATGCCCGCTGATGAGGTAGGATCCACCGTTTGTGTGACCTGGGCAGCGTGCGGCTGTGAGGACTCACCCGAGCACGGAGCGGCCGCCATTTTGGCTGCGTCTGGAGCCGCGTCTCCTGCGGGGGGGGCCGCGATCACCACTCGAGCGTACGATCGCTCCAAAAAGCGGTCCATGTGTGCCCGCTATGTAGTGGGAGCGGATGGGGGTTCCCCCGAAGCTCTGGCCGGGCTCTGTAGCAGAGGATAGGAGGATGGCGGCGGGAGCAGCGTCTGACTACTGCTGTCTCATGTGGCGCCGGAACCGGAAGTTCGTAATGTTCTATATTAAACATACAACCCCTCACCCCCCCCCCCCCCCCCCTCACAAAAAAGAGGAGAAAAAGCTCCATGCTCCAACATATATGACATCTATTAAATACTCCTATCTACTGTATTTTTTTCTCCAGGGCTCCATCCTCTCCTGCTCACCCCATTCCCCTTAACACTCCACCATTATCATGTATTCTGGTGATTTTTTAACTCTATGCTAGTATATGTTTCTATGGCGTCTTCAATTCTGTGTATTGTTTCTTCTATTGATCGCAACCAAGTCTATCTTCACTGCCCATTCCTTCATAGAAGGGGGTTCAGATGTTCTCCACAATCTTGGAATCAGGCTTTTGGCTGCGTTCAGAAGGTGGGGCACTAAGATATTCTTATATTGGGCTACTGTTTTATCTGTATCATGGAACAAACATTTCCACAGTTTTTTCGAAAAATGTTCCTTTGTTATTTGGTAAATCTTCTCTATGATTCTTTCCCAAAAGGGCTGGATCTTTGCGCATTCTCACCATAGGCGCGCAAAGGTCCCAAGAGCACCACATCCCCTCCAGCCAATTGGGGGGTCTCTGCTCTAAGCTTTTGTGCTCTCTGCGGGGTGACATACCATCTTGCTATTAATTTATAACACATTTCTATTGTCTTGACATCACTAGAGGTAGAGCAAGCTACCCTCAGAATCTTGCTCCCATGTTCCTCATCCCATAGGGCACCTATTTCCTCCTCCCATTTTCTCAAGTAGGGTGGATATTTAGGTTCTGTTTCTTCTAACAGTATTTTGTATATTTTAGATATACTCTGACATAAGCACCGAGGGGAAGAGTCTAATTTCTCCATTAACCTCATATTACCTTTTCCTCGCAGTGGTTGGGGGAGTGTCTGTGTGAAGTGCTGTGTTTGTGCATATCTCCATCTATCTAGTGGTCTATTCCCCAATTTTTGTATTCAGTGAATGTGCATAACCTATTTCCAATCATCACACCTTGTAGTAATAATTCATCTTTCCTTGCCCATTTTGGTAAAGTACATGTGATCATCTTTCCCAAGCTTAAAATAATTTGTGTCTAATAAAGAAATTAAAGGTGAATTATCCACTTTCCCACCACGCCATAGGCATTTTACTGCTACGGCGCGGTGGAGTTATCTTGGGACGACGTCCCTGGGATGTCGTCGTGCACTTCCGCGATTGCGCGTCCCCTGGAACGCGCTCGCAGAAATGTCCGTGCTCGCCGGGTCTAGAAGACCCGGCGCATCACGGATCACGGTAAATTGCCGCTGATACCGGCCGTTTACCACGTTTGACGGCGCGATCACTTGTAAACAAACCAGCGTCATTTGATGACGCCGGTTCCTCCCTCTCCTCTCTGTACCGTTCGGTACAGTGTGAGAGGAGAGGGGGGGGAGCGGGTGGCAGCAGCAGCTCTGTGGCTGGATCTGTGACAAATGCAGTCACAGATCCAGCCATCCATCCCAGCTCAGCCATCCCTGACCCAGTACTCTGCAATACCCCAGTACCCTGCACAATACTCTGCAATACCCCAGTACCCTGCAATACCCCAGTACCCTGCACAATACTCTGCAATACCCCAGTACTCTGCAATACCCCAGTACTCTGCAATACCCCAGTACCCTGCAAAATACTCTGCAATACCCCAGTACCCTGCAATACCCCAGTACCCTGCGCAATACTCTGCAATACCCTGCGCAATACTCTGCAATACCCCAATACTCTGCAATACCCTGCGCAATACTCTGCAATACCCTGCGCAATAGTCTGCAATACCCCAATACCCTGCGCAATACTCTGCAATACCCCAATACCCTGCGCAATACTCTGCAATACCCCAATTCCCTCGCAATACTCTGCAATACCCCAATACCCCTCGCAATACTCTGCAATGCCCCAATACTCTGCAATACCCTGCGCAATACTCTGCAATACCCCAATACTCTGCAATACCCCAATACCCTGCGCGATACTCTGCAATACCCATTTTTTAAAGCACCCCTGTCCCCGTGTGCTCGCATGCAGAAGTCCCGCCCACATATGAAAACGGTGTTCAAGCGACACATGTGAGGTATCTGTGCGAACGTTAGAGCGAGAGCAATCATTTTGGCCCAAAACCTCATCCGTAACTAAAAACATGTAACCAATAAAAGTAATTAAAGTGTCGCCTATGGGGATTTTTAAGTAGCGAAGTTTGGCGCCATTCCATGAGTGTGCGCAATTTTGAAGTGCGACATGTTGGGTATCTATTTACTCGGTGTAACTTCATCTTTCACAATATGAAAAAAAATTGGGCTAACTTTACTGGGTTTTTTTTAAGCACAAAACAGTTTTCTTTTTAAAACACGCGTTCAAAAAATGTCTGCAAAAATACCATGCAAGATAAAAAGTTGTAACGGCCGCCATTGTATTCTCTAGGGTCTTTGCTAAAAAAGCATATATAATGTTTTGGGGTTCTATGTAATTTTCTAGCAAATAAATGATGATTTTTCCATGTAGGAGAGAAATGTCAGAATTGGTCTGGGTGTTCCAGAACGCCTGATGGCGTTCCCTGCATGTTGGGCCTCTGTATGTGACCACGCTGTGTAAAAGTCTCACACATGTGGTATCGCCATACGCTGGAGAAATAGCAGAATGTGTTTTGGGGTGTAATTTGTGGCATGCATATGCTGTGTGTGAGAAGTAACCTGCTAATATGACAGAAACAAGATTTATTTTATTTTTTTACAGAATTTTCAGTCGTTTTTCTTTTATAGCGCAAACAATAAAAAACCCAGAGGTGATCAAATACCACCAAAAGAAAGCTCTATTTGTGTGAAAAAAAGGACAAAAATTTCAAATGGGTACAATGTTGTATGACTGAGTAATTGTCATTCAAATTGTGAGAGCACCGAAAGCTGAAAATTGGTCTGGTCAGGAAGGGGGTTTAAGTGCCCAGTGGTCAAGTGGTTAAATTATACAGTCTAGTCAGTCCATCCCATACCCTAAAAGTGTTTTATGTTAATGGGTTTGTGCTATTTGAAAGTTGGGGTAAGGTCGTGGAACCCATACCCTCTTCCCTATAAGTCTACTTTGCTTTGAGCTTTTTCAATATCCACCCACCCTTTCCCATCCTTGTTATATATCCAACCTGCTATCGGTGAGATAATAATTGCCTGGTAATATTTCTGTTCGGTGCTGCTAACCCCCCCTAACTTTTTCCCCTTTACGAGTGTTGCATATGAGATTCTAGGATGTTTGTGCCTCCATATATATTTTAGCACTAAAGTTAGTTGGTTTCACAAAAAATAGCCTGTGGGGCTCTTATTGGCATTATTTGCAATATTTATGTTAGTTTTGGCAAAATAATCATTTTTAAAGCATTTATCCTCCCTAACCACGAGAGAGGTTTGTGTCTCAGGTAGTTGAGATGATCTTTAACCTTATTCAGTATAGGGATATGGTTAGCTGTATATAGAGAGCCATATATAAACCATTGCACAGAGCAGGTAAGTGTACAACATTTGTAACAAAAAAAAATCCTGCCCGCCCAGGATGGGAAATCCCTCCTGTGGACGTCATTTGACTATGGGCAGGTAGGCAAGTGTTTAAGCCCCTGTTCACATCGGCCCTATTTGATATGCGATTTGACATGTCAAATTTCATGCCAAATCGCAGCCTATTGCCAGAAACGGCGCTGTCCCAATCGGTCCGACACCAACTTTGCGGCGCCGCACTGATTTCTAAAAGTAGTTCCTGCACTACTTTTGGTGACTTTGGGGGCGATTTCAATAGACATCTGTGCATGAATCCACACAGACTTGTTTCAAATCACCCCGAAATGCAGGTTTGAAATCTCAAACCCACGTTTAGTGTGAACGAAAGCTAATCTGCTAGTCCACCCAACACTCTACCCCCAGACTGACAATGCAGCTGTCCAAATGTGCCCTCTGTACTCCTTGTCACTCTAATACAATAGGCGTGTTAGATTACTAAGTGAAAACTAAAGGAAAAAAGCCTAAAAAATAAAACTAGTGCAACCACCTCTACTTATGATTGTTAAGCTGCAGTATATTAGATTTTTGATTTGGGGATTATCACCACGCTCAGTGTCATAAACACTTGCTGACAGTCACCAAATTTCCAGTGATATAAATGTGTTGCCAATGAGATGACCACCCACATTTCTCAACAAGTGTTCCTCTAGAGCAGTGGTTCTCAACCTGGGGGGTCAAATTACGATTTGCCAGGGGTCACTGAATCCCAAACTGTTCCTGAAGCGCACGCCGTTCTCCCAGCCTTTTCACGGCCGCCCTGCAGGGCTGTTCCTGGAGCTCACGGCCGCCCACTCAGCCTATTTGGAGCTGCCCAGTTCACGGCACGAAAGGGGGGGGGGCAGAGACTAAAGATCAGCTGACTGGTGAGAAATGTGAAGTGGGAGGGGCTGAAGAAGACCCTATCTCCTGATTTCAGCATAGCGGTCACTGCTGCAAGACATCACGAAGCCAGAGACACAGTAAGAAACACTGACTGTGATTATATTTGCCATTAAAAGTCCCCACTACAGTTCTCAGATTAGCAGATGACCTTGATCAAGAACACCTAATGATCAGAACTCCCTTTAGCACTGACACTCAACACACCCCCCCCCCCCCAACAAGGAGTAAGAGAAGGAATAAAAATAGAGAATGCATGAAAGGAAGAGGAAAAGAGGGGGAGTAACAAAGAAAAAGGGAGAAAGAATAAGAGAAAGAACAAGAAAGATGACTAGAGAGAGGGAAGGGTGGAAAAAAAAAAGAAAGAAATTAGGATGGAGAGAGAAGAAAGGAGAACAAAGAGAAAGAGCAGTACATCCTAAAATACGGAGTGGAAGGGACTTACTTGCCTTGCCTGCTGACAATCCACGCTACGAAAATAATTTTACTGTTAGAGGTTGCCAAGGGTTCTTTGAGCTATTGCTAATTGGCCTCCCATTTAAGGGTGCCTGCATAATTTTGGGGCCAGAACCAGCAGCATGATACCAATGATCTTTTTAGCTGTTTGTAAGGTTCTGACCATCACTGTAAGGGGGGGCATACTTCTTAATGACTGCCAATGTAACAGGTATTTTTCACAATGAACCCTGATGGCCACGTCACCTTCCACAAGTTGTGAATTGTCCACTTGCCACGTCACCTGGCCACAAGTTGTGGATTTTCCACTTGCCACCCTATTTTTCTTCCATCTGCAGAGTGGATCGGATGAACACGGACACACGGCCCGTGTTCATCCACTTCCCCATAGGGGAGAGTGGAGAAAAAACAAGTCGGTCCCTGCATAGTGTGCGGGAACCGGCCCTGTCAGCAGACAGCTCAGCGGGGATTTATGGAGAAATCCCCGCTGAGCAGACGGACACACGGAGGCGGATCAATACTGATCCGCCCCGTGTGAAAGGGCCCTTAGAACTTTGGAGAGAGATATGTAAATACTACAGATAGATGTGCCCAGGTCAAATCTCATGAATCGAGTTATCAACCACTTTAAAGTTTTACTAAACCCAGGATCCTGAGTTCACTACATCTGGTCTCCCATAGTACACAGAACATGGACATGCAATAGGTTTAGAAAATTTAAATTTAAAATTTTTTGGCCTCTCACCCCGATTCTCAACTCACTGGCTGCATGGGAGAAAAGGTAAGAAGTCAGCACCCCCCCGCTTCTCACTTTAATGTAAGATGTAATTTCCCACAGCAGAACAACCCCTCCCCCCGCTTCTCAACTTTAATCTTTAATGTGATATGTCATTGTCGGCAACCCCTCCCCTCCCCCCCAACTTTAATGTGATGTCATTTTGCTTAGGGCCCCAGGGAGGTCAGAAACGGCACTGCAGATAAATGAATGAGTGAAATTAATTGAAGTTCTCGTCTGAAGGGTACTAGCCATTGCTCGCCCACCGTACTAACTGTAAAAAGGAAGGAACAGCTGCACTTCAAGATGATGACTATTGAATATTGGGAATATTGAGTCCCTCCAAGTGACACACCACAGGAAAATTGACAATCAAGGCAGACATGTTTCACACAGTATCATGTGCTTATTCATTGCCTGTGATTTATCATCTTGGAGTGCAGCTGTTTCTTCCTTTTTGCTTTGTGAGTGTACACACTCTGTTATATAGCATGTAATGAGAGTTTAAAGTGGTTCTAAAGTTCGAAGGGTTTTTATCTTCACGCATTGTATGCAATAAGATGTTTGTTTTTTTAAATGAAAAAAAAAAATGACACTTTAAGGCTTTAGAATCACTTCAAATGCATGTCTCCTATTTAGTTTACCTTTAATTGGCCTTGAGAAATGAAAGTGCATGGCAGTTTTTAAAGCTAGATTGATGAGCGTTTATTTTGCACAAGTGTGTGAAACAATTTTTTTAACTGTTTACATGAGACCCGATGGAAGTCAGATCGTGACTGCATGTGCCGCTGACCTTAATTTCCTGTGCACAGCTTTATCTATTTCTAAACATCTTTAGGGTTTTTGATTTACAGATTCATGAGTAGGCATCTTTTCAACTAGTTTAAATGTATTCTGAAAAGTAGCTTACAAATATCATCTGACATTGATGTGCACACATAAAAATGAGTTTATTTTAGGAGGTAGTTATTATGTTGCAAGCTATATTAATTGTGTTAATCATATGTAAGGTGCATGGTCTAGTATTTAGGCTAGGATGCCTTTAAAAGTCCTTTTAATTGGTAAGGAGATCTTCAGATGGCCAGATGCTAATTATTATAGTTTAATTTTCAGGAAGGCTGGTATATAATTTTTCTCTATAAATATCAGCAGCTTAATGAGAATAAATGTGCTCATGCATCAGTGTTTTGGTGACCTTGTCCGCTCCTGCACAGAGTGATATAGAGTGGGAATCCATCAATCCGCATTGTACATGTGTATAAACACTCTCAACGCTCCTCTTGTGATGAATTAACTTAATGTACTGTGTCTACTATTCCTGAGCATTTAATCATGCAGTGATATCCAGCATTTTAAAAGCTACATTGAAATTTCCGACGTGTCTTCTGTCCAGCGGCAGTTTTGCATACAAGGGGAGAAAGAGAGAAAGTTTCTGAGGTTTAGTTGAGGACAATGCTAAATGAATGTTACTGAAATTAGAAGTTGATCAGGTATCTACATTTCACTAGAAGTATGCAAGGCCTATGGCAGTAATGATTTCACTATATGATAGGTCATGCTATGAAATATGTTCTTAAATGTATACACTGAAAAATCAGGGTAGCAACAGGGTTGCAAAGCGCCCTAAAACAGCTGCTCCATTCACACAGGCTTTCACACTGGAGCGGTGCGCTGGCAGGGAATCAGAAAAACTCCTGCCAGCAACTCCTTTGGAGCACATTAGGAGTGGTGAACTCACCGCTCCTAATGCGCTCCTGCCCATCGAAATCAATGGGCAGTGCCGCCGTACTGCCAGCAAAACACAGTAGCAGCACTTTGCGGGTGGTTTTAACCCTTTTTCGGCCACTAGCGGACGCAAATCCGACCACTGGGATAACGCCACAATAGGCTTCTAGATCCTCCCGGTCTACTTAGACCAACGTGGGGAACTGCCTCAGGAACGTTTTGGAATTGGGGCAGGACATTACGCAGCTGGACACACACCAGCAGGTCCTGGGTCCTCTCAATTTCCATCCTTCGGGCAGCTAGGGCTGGGCTGGATGCTCTAGTTTCCTCCTCCCCCTGATACACCATTTTGGAACAAGCCTGAACGACCTTGGGTGAGACTCACTCCCATTCCACCATTGAACTGTAATCTGCATGAATCTGCTCCTGTGGCCCCTGATGAGGGTTTTTAATAAAATCAGAAACGCGTCGGGCTACTTTACTTCGCCCATTGGAGAGTGCTTTTATGTTTTGTTTGTTTGTTGTTTTGTGAATTTTTTGCCTTCATTGGCACACACATTGTCATTGGTTTTGCACTGTTCATTTGCACTTTGTAGTCTCTATGTATTTAGGTGTACACAGTGCGTTTGCACCAAGTGCTAACATGCATAGCTTGTCTAAAATCTTTTTTATACTTAACTGTGTTTGGCTTATAAAGTCCCATCTAGGGGGTATACCTTTTTTGTTATACAAATCCGACGATAAAGTGCCGCTAAAAGTAGCAGCGTTTTACTGCCGATGTGAAAGGGCTCTTAAGATAAAATAATCTGTGTGCAGCAGCCCCCCTAATACTTACCTGAGCCCCCTCTCTATCCAGCAATGTCCATGAACGCCTTAGTCGTCCGGGACTCTCCCTCCTGATTGGCTGAGACACAGCAGCGGCGCCATTGGCTCTTGCTGCTGTCAATCAAATTGGGGGGGAAACACGGGCTAGGCCTAGACACAGCTCCGTGTCTGAATGGAGACATAGAGCTGCAGCTCGGCTCGGCTAGGAAGCTGCTTGCTGTGGGGGTCCTCAACAGGAGGGAGGGGCCAGGCGCTCCAGCCAATGACCTGAGAAGAGGAGGATCTGGGCTGCCCTGTGCAAAATCACTGCACAGAGCAGGCAAGTATGACATAAAAACAAGACTTTACAATCACTTTAATTGAACATGCTGAAGTAGGGCTGGTCATACATTATACCATTTCCTTATCCGATTTCCTTTAGATTTACCTTCAACTGTGTAATACAAGGGCCTGCCTCATTGCATACAAATTAAACATGTTTAGGTTTTAACTCATATTATATGGTTTTGGTAAATCTAAAGTTAAATTGTACAATACATTTGTATAATGTATGGCCAGCCTTAGAACCTGATTGGCTACCATGTACAACTGCAAGAGATTTTGCATTCTCCTGTTTTAGTAAATCAACCCCAAAGTGTCAAAGGGATTGACATTATTTTAGGAACAGCAACTGTGTACTTGTAATTTTGAGCCCTTACTCCACATGTTGTTTGCTGATATTATGCTTATCTGTTATAGACAGCATTGAGCTTTTGTATTCTTGATCCATAAATCAATTAATGTCACTGGAATTAGATTTATTTTTTTCCATCAGACATAATTATTATTTGTGAGTTTGATTTAATTCTATAATGAATGCATGACATGCCAGTACGATATTATAGCAGCAGATGCCTATGGCAACAAATTGGTCATGATTGAATAGTTCAGAGTCATATACCAAATGACCAGATGTAATAAGCCAAAAAGAGAAAATGCCTTTCACTATAACATGGTATGTTATTTTGCAGGCTGGTTATCAAATTACTCAACAAAGGCTTCCAATCGCAGTTAATGGGCTCCTTACATACCGCTATCCAACCGGAAAAAAACTGAATGATATGGTCACCAAGTGCGTCAGGATTAAACAGATCCAGCTGGAGCAAGATAGTGGCAAAAGTCTTCATGATGACTCCAGGAGGCAGACACTCATTGATCTAAACAGAGCAGGTAAGTTTTTACAGTAGTGTGGTGATCTGTATTTGTTTGAAAAGTTGGCTCCATTTCACTGTTCATGTAGATTAGAGTTAGGCTTTAAAAACTTCTAAAATACTAATATAGAGTATAAGGCTTTATGTACACTTGAACTACTTTGACCACCGGCCACGGCAAAATCACGCCACAATTTTGTGTGTTTTGCGGCTGGCGGTCGGGTCGGAAGGGGGTTGAACCTCCCCTAAACAGAGCAGCACATTCAGTAGGCTTTAATGGGGTTGGATTTAGGAGCTTTGCCAAAAATGCCTAAAGCTCTTAAACTCAAGTTTAGGAGCTGCTATTGTACATGAAGCCTTAGTGCCGGTTCAGACAGGGGCAACCTGTCAGGTGATTTAGCCAACTGACAAGTCGGCTTCATGAATTGCAATGGAACCGTTCTAATAGTTGCGACTCAAGTCACCCCCTACCTAGAAAAAATTTCCTGCACTACTTTAGGGCGACTTTGGAGTGGCTTGCATTGACTTCTATAAAGAAGTCGTTTTGCAAGCTGCGCTGAAGTCGGCTTCATAGTCGGACGACTTTGAAGCTGACCATGTGTGAACCGGCACTTAGGAGTATAAAGGGCGCGTAAAGAAAAAACATTTTGTAATGCTGTTCAACAACAAGGACTGTGCAAATCTTAATAGCCTGGTAACCAACATACTTGACAAAATTTAAGTGATTGTAAATCCTCACCTTGTAAAACAACCCATTCAGTTTAAAATAGAAATGAAAGGTATAACATTTTTGTATAAATAAAAAAAATTATAAATACCATTTTTATTTTTTTTATTAATGAATCACATTCTCTCTGTTCTCAGCTGAATAAGAGCTGGGGGAAGGAGAAGCAAAAACACACTGAGCTTCCCAGTGAATGGCACAGGAGGGGGGTGCAAAAAGATAAGCGGAGCTTCCAATTTTGGGTGAAACTCAGTTTTAAGATCCTGGTTACAAACTTTTATATCCTATTAACAGCATTAAGCATACTCTTCAACAAGAATAAATATCAATTTAAGAGTTAAATATACAATACAATCCAGATTGCTGCAGTTTTATTCACTGAATTTTAGAAGTTTGTGCAAAAAAAAAAAAAAAAAGGAACTGCCTTCTCTACTGTGTAAAGTGTATTTTGCTATCCCTTTTATGCATTTAAAAGGCCAAGCAAGACTGACATCTTCAATAAACTAAGGCTTAGACTTGTTAAATCCAAACTGATATTCTAGGATTACCATTCAGAGGATCATGATGGTGCTGAGTTTTTATGATATCATTATAAAGTACTGCAGTATGAAGAATCAGCTGTGTAACATGGCCTCTTATTAATTCTGCATCTTGGTGAACTGCACAACTTCACCCATATATCACCTTTTCACGACAGTGTGGAGGGAAAAAGACAGGTTTGTGTTGCTCAGAAGCTGATCCCAAGGAGAGGGCTGAGGGGAATTCAGGTTGCTGCCATTATTTTGACAGTGGAAATGTCAGAAGTGCTATAAATCCTGGGACAATTCTACTAGAGGAAATGCAGAATATCAAATATGTTTTGCTCATTTTGGAGTGTTTATATTCAGTTTAGGAAAAAGCATGGTTTTCCAGTTTTTTTGACAGCTATGTGTTTTGTATAGGTAATAGGTTTTGCAACAGCGAATACATTATACTTTGAATTTTTTAGATTCCTAAATTTTTTAACATATAGTAAAGTCTCTGATCAAATACGTTTATAATATTTGCAATTTTTTTTAAAGCCCGTGGTGTGTGAACACACTCTAAAAAAGTGCACACACATAAAGAGTGCAACACAAAAACGGGTGTACACAAGTCCTCCAACATCAAATGACCTTGCCCTAAACACCCCCGGGCCTTAGCCTCCAGACGGGGACTGGGGTACTTACACTTGGTCCATCTGGCCGAAACCAGATGGACCCCATTCTTTGGAGGGTCTGCCGAAACAGACCCATCCAAGTACTAGATGGGGCTCCCCCGAAGGAAGACCCCATGAGACAGGGCAGACTAAGCCAGAAGGCGATGTCCACCCCCTCCCTAGACTTTCAGGGCAGGCCCCAGGACCTACAACCTACCAGTCACATGTGCAAAACTGTGTACAAATATAAAAATCCAAAAAATTGACAAACATAAAAGGGCTTAAATGAAAGAAAGTGGGGGAGAAGGAAGTGGAGAGGAGAGTGAAAAGTGGCCATTGTGTAATACAATGGTTGGCCCACCATGATAGCGTAGATACAACTTGCACTGTAAAATTAAATATAAAAATGGGATCCCAGTAATTCCTGTTCACGGAAGCCTTCCAGATGCATCTAGGGAGATTGATTTACATCAGAGTTCTCCTTTTATAGAAATGTATGGAAATTAAATACACAGATTTGACTTGCATATGTTTGTACACACTAGGTGCATAGACGTGTGAATTTGGGTGGGGTAAAGACTAGGTAGAAAGTGGAAAGGGTAACCAAACAGGTAAAATCAATTGGCAAGTTCTGATCAACAATAGAGGGTGATGAAAATAAGATATCAACATTATTTTACTGTGCAGTTGGTGTTATTTATCATAGGGACCAAGGTAGGGCAAATTGTTAGGTTGGTAAGTTTATTTTAACAGTGAGACACAGAATAACAACAAAAATATCCCAATTTTTTTTTCATAATTTTATAAATAGATTTTCATTTTATTGAGTGAACTTTGACCCCTTCACAAAACGCTTGGTGGAAAAACCCTTGTTAGCAATCACAGAGGTCAGATGTTTCATGTAGTTGGCCACCAGGTTTGCACACATCTCAGGAGAGATTTTGTCCCACTCCTCTTTGTAGAGCCTTTCCAAGTCATTAAGGTTTCGAGGCTGACGTTTAAAACCTTCAGCTTTCTCCACATATTTTTTATGGGATTAGGGTCCCACTATGGCTGAACTCCAGGACCTTCTTCTTGAGCCACTTCTTTGCTGCCTTGGCCATGTGTTTTGGGCCATTTTTATGCTGGAATACCCATCTACGACCCAATTTCAATGCTATGGCTGAGGGAAGGAGGTTCTCACCCAAGATTTGACGATACATAGTCTTGTCCATCGTCCCTTTGATGCCGTGAAGTTGTCCTGTCCTCTTAGCAGAAAAAAAAACCCAAAGCATCATGTTTCCACCTCTATGTTCGACGATGGGGATGGTGTTCTTGGGATCATAGGCAGCATTCCTCCCCTTCCAGAAACAGCAAGTTGATGCCAAAGAGCTTGATTCTGGTTTTGTCTGACCACAACACTTTCACCCAGTTCACCACTGACTCATTCAGATGTTCATTAACAAACTTCAGACGGGCTTGTACATGTGCTTTCTTGAGCAGGGGGATCTTGCGGGCACTGCAGTATTTCAGTCCTTCATGGCGTAGTGTGTTACCAATTTTTTTTTCTTAGTGACTATGATCCCAGCTGCCTTGAGATCATTGACAAAATTCTCCCATGTAGTTCTGGGCTGATTCCTCACTGTTCGTATGATCATTGAAACTGCACAAGTTACAGCGATTACAGCTTTCGCAAGGCACTGTATACAAGCTGAGATTAGGAGCACTCCCTTTAAAATAGTGCTCCTAATCTCAGCCCATTGCCTGTATAGGAGATACCTGGGAGCTTGAATTCTTGCTGATTGATAGGGAATACAATATTTATTTTTTCCATTAAAATGCAAATCAATTCATATATATATATATATATATATATATATATATTTTACTAGTTTTTCTGGATATTTTTGTTGTTATTCTGTCTCTCAGTGTTAAAGTAAACCTACCAGTTGCAGTAGGAGTGAAAAGATCTGCAATGCCATAATATGTGGTAAGTTAATTCCGTTTCTCCACTACAGTCACTGTAACGGAATGAACCGTGACAACCAGAGACTTTGGAAGGATGAGAGATACTCTTGTGCCAGCGGCACTAACTCCTGGGTCTAAGTCCCCCCTTTGAGCGTAGGGTGGCTAATAAAATCATACTTCATGTATTACATGAGATGGGACATTATTGATACTAGGGTTGTCCCGATACCACTTTTTTAGGACCGAGTACAAGTACTGATACTTTTTTCCATGTACTCGCCGATACTGAATACCGATACTTTTTTTTTAAATGCAGCCTTGTGTCCCCAAATGCAGCCATGTCCCTCTGAGTTCAGCCATGGTCCCCTCTGAGTTCAGCCATGGTCCCCTCTGAGTTCAGCCATGGTCCCCTCTGAGTTCAGCCATGGTCCCCTCTGAGTTCAGCCATGGTCCCCTCTGAGTTCAGCCTTGGTCCCCTCTGAGTTCAGCCATGGTCCCCTCTGAGTTCAGCCATGGTCCCTTCTGAGTTCAGCCATGGTCCCCTCAGACAAAACCAAGTCAATCCAATGTGCTTCCCCGCCGCGCCGACAAGGTGCGGCGGGTGACCTGTCTATCAAAGTGCCTGGGCAGGGGGAGGGGCTATACTTGTCGGCGTGGCAGGGAAACACAGCTATTCAAATGCAAATGACAGCTGTTGTGTTCCCCCAGCGCATAGTAAGTAGATGTCAGCAGCGGCGGGAGGAGGGGGGGATTGACTTGGTTTTGTCTAAGTCGGCAGCAGCTCTCCTCTCCCCCATACGAGGACTGCTCTGCTCTGCTCTCCACCCCCTCTCCACCCGCACTCCACCCCCCTCTCCACCCGCACTCAAAAAAAAAAGTATTCTATTCAGGCATCGGGAGTATTTGCGCGAGTACAAGTACTTGCGCGAATTCTCGGTATCGGTACCGATACTAGTATCGGTATTGGTCCTAACCCTCCACCGGAGATCAGGGACCGAGTTATAGCGGCTGTGGATGCATATTTGCTACTGCAAAGAGGTTCTGCAGCAGCAGAAGTCACAGCAGCACCAACTGAAGAGCTGCCCACAGAGCAGAGTGTCATGGGCCTCTGCTTCTCACTAACAGAAGAGGGGGACCCTGTGGTAGTGGATGGGACTGTGGTCTCCACTCACAGCAACCCAGCAGAAGAGCTGGCAACAGAACAGAGGTCCACGGACCTCTGCTCTCCACTAACGGAAGAGGGGGTTCCTGTGGTAGTGGATGGGAATGTGTTCTCCCCTCACAGCAACCCAGCGGAAGAGCTGGCAACGGAGTAGAGTGCCCTGGGCCTCTGCTCTCCACTAACGGAAGAGGGGGTTCCTGGGGTGGTGGATGGGACTTCAGTCTCCACTGACACAACCCCAGAAAATGGTGTGGCACTGAAACAGGAGGATGTCGGCTTTGCTTTGAAACCACCGGGGGTTTTCACCTAGCACCAGTGGATGGGAATTCAGTCTCCACTGGTATACCCCAGGAAGGGGGGGCAGTTGGCCCAGACCCCCAACAACATGATGGACTGAGCCCAGCGGCAGAGGTTGGCGGGGTGAGTAATGCTCAGTTTAGAGCCATTTATTTGGGGTACAGTATGGATACCAGCATTGGAGGACTGGAACTACTGACTGATTTCGGAGTCAACCCGTTTGGGGTTCCCTCCTGTGTCCGTCTTCCAACGAAAGGGGAGAGATGTAACGGAATGAACCGTGACAACCAGAGACTTTGGAAGGATGAGAGATACTCTTGTGCCAGCGGCACTAATAAATCCTGGGTCTAAGTCCACCCTGTGCCCTTTGGGCGTAGGGTGGCTAATAAAATCATACTTTATGTATTACATGAGATGGGACATTATTGATACTTCATATAGCAGGATACTGAGATATTAAGGTGTTCCTACTAGACATCTGCTTTTAAAATGCTAAGTGACCCGGCTTGTGAAAGACATTTCATTGTGTAGAGGTGTTAATCCAGGTCTGCTCCAAAGACCTTTTCATTGTGTGATAAAACTGTTTAAAGCCCTGTGTTAACGTCTCTCTTCAGATGTATTGAATTAGCATGTCAATTCTATTGATAAAGGAATGTGATAGATCTCGTCAGTATCGGTGCCGAAATGTCTGCTAGAGAATTAGCCCCAGTGTATAATTAGGGGGGTGGAGATTGCATTGTCCTGTGATTAACTTTAACATGCTGTACTAGATATATAAGCAAGCTAAGAAACCAATAAAGTATTGATTCATTTGGAAACAAGTACAGAGCGGAGTCTCGTCTTGATTATGGGAAATGGAATGGATCATGTATGCAGGATTGTCGCAATGTGTCGGATAAGCTTGTCGTGGTTGGATGGAGGGTCATAAACGGTGGTGACCGTTACAGTCACCAACACCTAGGAGATCGAGTCGGGCAAAATTGAGATAGCTTGTAAGGGGTGAACAACCAACGGTGGAGAGTTTTTAGGTAGAGTTACCAATGATTGGTACAATCGGAGGCTTTATATGTAGTTGAGAGTGTTGCATTCCAGATATATTCAGTGAAGTGCCTTCCTAGTTCTGCAACCTGTTTGTACATGGTGCTGGTTTTAGAAAAGGTACCATTTTTTGTTTGATGGGCAATAGAAAAGGGTTATTATTTTCTTGGGGTTCTTGTCGTTGGTAATGAATGAACATACAGAGGTAAGATGTTCAATGTAGAAATGTAGAGGATGTTTTTATAAGAAATTAGAAATGTGTAAATATGAGAAATAGTCGTGATACATTAAATGTTTGTGTTGGCAAAAAATATTTTGCCTAATAAAGTAAGCCCTTTGGATTTTCAGTGGCATAGGTAGGTTTAGGGATAACATTATAAAGAGTACTAGGGAGAGAAATCTTTTGAAAGGGGAGTTGCTTAGGGGTAATGGTGCTTAGCACTGAATGCTGAAAATTGGACCAGGCAGGAAAGCCCCGTACACACGATCCGAAAATCGTACGAAAAATGCCGCTTTCGAAACGATCGTACGATAATCGGAACGTTAGTACAGAGCTTCCGAGAGCCGATCAGGACAGTTCATCCGATTTTTTTCTATCAAAGATGGCAGCTTTATTTATAATAAAGGTGAATATTTGATCATTCCAAACTGCCATTTGTTTTATGTCTAAGCATAATATTAAGTATACACCTGGGAGGTTTACTTTCCCATACTTATAGTATCATAAGGTATTGTATGGCTGTCAGGTATGTGAAAGAGTAGTAAAATAATACTTTGGAAAAGGTAGAGTAATGTAGGGAGCAGTATAATTTTTATGGCTTCTATTCTGCCAGCTATAGAAAGTTCATAGGACTGTAATTGTGTTCGTTCATGGGATAAAGAGGATAACAATGGTATGTAATTAAGGTCAGATATAGGAGAGGGAAAGGCCAAAAGACATATGCCTAAAAAGGTAATATCATTTGCTGCCCAGACGTAAGGGAATATACCAGGAAGTGCTGAAGATATGGAGGCCTATATTAGTGATAGGTTTATTTTAAAAAAATGGCATACTTCATATCAGAGCCTTATTTGCAGGGACTAGCATAGGTTCTATGCTAGTCCCTTACATAGACTTCTATCGGCTGCCTATACCTTAGCT
Source organism: Rana kukunoris (assembly GCA_029574335.1). Lineage (NCBI taxonomy): Eukaryota > Metazoa > Chordata > Amphibia > Anura > Ranidae > Rana > Rana kukunoris. The sequence goes on along the minus strand of CM056049.1, from coordinate 565,699,814 downwards.
CAAGATATAGTTAATATTTCACAGTCCACTGACATTTCCCCCCTGACAGTGAATGAGTTACGATTGATTGCAGAGAGATATCATATGTATAATAAAGCCTGATGTTTAACTTTATAGGAATTGGACTTATGGAAGTTGTAATGGAACCTGACATGACGTGTGGAGTGGAAGCCGCGGCTGCTGTCAGGGAACTTCAACTTATTCTGCAATCTCTTGGAACAAGTCTTGCAAACATGTCAGGTAAAGGTTTCATACTCATAATATTATTTACAAAAGAAAGGCTCATTGACAAAGCTTTACACAGTAATAAGGATCTTTATTATCAATCACATGACTGTAATTTTCAAATCTCCTTGTGTAATAAGAGAAGTTCGGGATTTAAAAAAAAAGAAGAAAAATTATATTTACCTCTGTAGATGCAGCATCAATCTCATGCTGCATCTTTCCCCCCACCAGCTCTGCAGTGAGAACTGAGCGATCAAACACCACTGATCACTCAGTTCTCTCCTCCGCTCTAGATTCTAGAAAATAAAATGGTGTTGCAATATTTTATGTCAAACTGCATTTGTGCAGCGGTCTTTCAAATGCAATTTTTTGGGAAAAAATTACTTTGATGAATACAAAAATTGTGATTCTCATTTTGGGCAGAATCATGCAGCTCTACAGTATGTTATCAATAAATACTGGAGGAACATTTGCATTCATCAGCCCAAAACACAAAGCCAAGTCGACCTGTCATTGGCTACAGCAGAATAAAGTGAAGGTTCTGGAGTCGCCATCTCGGTCTCCTGACCTCAATATCATTGAGCCACTCTGGGGAGATCTCAAACGTGCAGTTCATGCAAGACGGCCCAAGAATTTACAGGAACTGGAGGCTTTTTACTAAGAGGAATGGGCAGCTTTTGCCATCTGAGAAGATAAAGAGCCTCATCCACAAATACCACAAAAGACTTCAAGCTGTCATTGATGTTAAAGGAGGCAATACACGGTATTAAGAAGTGGGGTATGTAAACTTTTGATCAGGATCATTTGGGGAGTTTCTGTTGCCATTATGATTTAAAAAGAGTAAACACAGTTGATTGATAATAAATGGCTTCAGCCAAACACTAAGCATGAGTGAAATACAAGTGTTGTGTTATCATTCATATTCTGCCAGGGTATGTAAACTGTTAAGCACAACAGTATTTATTTTACAAAAAAATAATGTTAAATTTGAAAAAGTGTATTTTTTCTCAAGCACTTGGCATATTAGGATTGTGTAAGAAGCACTCAGTAATAAAGACTCGAATGTGCTTTGGCACACTTTACCCTTACCCAATGCCCTACAATGCCATCTTGGCAAACTAAAAAGAGGTAAAGACATTTAATGGTTTGGTTAGGATAGGTTTATTTTAACATTCTTCTACCTAAGAATGTGCTTGTAATTGCCTTCAAAGCAACCCTATAGTGTGGTGAAAAGTAAAACAATAAGCTTCTTGCTCACCTCTTCTGTGGATAGTGTTGAATTAAACTTTACTGACTCAAAGGGTTCCATATGCTGCTATTATCTGACACACCTGGGTACAGGAAACAGTGGTGATGAAAGGGTTGGCAACAGGAACCACAGCAACTAGCAGGGGATATGCTACACAACCCACATGGAACTGTCATTTTAACATACCACCCAATATATATATATATATATATATATATATATATGTGTGTGTATATATATATATATATATATATACACAGTGCAGAAAATAAGTATTTGAACACCCTGCTATTTTGCAAGTTCTCCCACTTGGAAATCACGGAGGGGTCTGAAATTGTTATCGTAGGTGCATGTCCACTGTGAGAGACATAATCAAAAAAAAAAAATCCAGAAATCACAATGTATGATTTTTTTAACTATTTATTTGTATGATACAGCTGCAAAGAAGTATTTGAACACCTGAGAAAATCAATGTTAATATTTGGTACAGTAGCCTTTGTTTGCAATTACAGAGGTCAAACGTTTCTTGTAGTTTTTCACCAGGTTTGCACACACTGGAGGAGGAATTTTGGCCCACTCCTCCACACAGATCTTCTCTAGATCAGTCAGGTTTCTGGGCTGTCGCTGAGAAACACGGAGTTTGAGCTCCCTCCAAAGATTCTCTATTGGGTTTAGGTCTGGAGACTGGCTAGGCCATGCCAGAACCTTGATATGCTTCTTACAGAGCCACTCCTTGGTTATCCTGGCTGTGTGCTTCGGGTCATTGTCATGTTGGAAGACCCAGCCTCGACCCATCTTTGCAGAAAATAAGTATTTGAACACCCTGCTATTTTGCAAGTTCTCCCACTTGGAAATCATGGAGGGGTCTGAAATTGTCATCGTAGGTGCATGTCCACTGTGAGAGACATAATCCAAAAAAAAAATTCCAGAAATCACAATTTATGAATTTTTAACTATTTATTTGTATGATACAGCTGCAAAGAAGTATTTGAACACCTGTCTATCAGCTAGAATTCTGACTCTCAAAGACCTGTTAGTCTGCCTTTAAAATGTCCACCTCCACTCCATTTATTATCCTAAATTAGATGCACCTGTTTGAGCTGCATAAAGACACCTGCCCACCCCATACAATCAGTAAGAATCCAACTACTAACATGGCCAAGACCAAAGAGCTGTCCAAAGACACTAAAGACAAAATTGTACACCTCCACAAGGCTGGAAAGGGCTACGGGGAAATTGCCAAGCAGCTTGGTGAAAAAAGGTCCACTGTTGGAGCAATCATTAGAAAATGGAAGAAGCTAAACATGACTGTCAATCTCCCTCGGACTGGGGCTCCATGCAAAATCTCACCTTGTGGGGTCTCAATGATCCTAAGAAAGGTGAGAAATCAGCCCAGGACTACACGGGAGGAGCTGGTCAATGACCTGAAAAGCTGTGACCACTGTTTCCAAGGTTACTGTTGGTAATACACTAAGACGTCATGGTTTGAAATCATGCATGGCACGGAAGGTTCCCCTGCTTAAACCAGCACATGTCAAGGCCCGTCTTAAGTTTGCCAATGACCATTTGGATGATCCAGAGGAGTCATGGAAGAAAGTCATGTGGTCAGATGAGACCAAAATAGAACTTTTTGGTCATAATTCCACTAACCGTGTTTGGAGGAAGAAGAATGAAGAGTACCATCCCAAGAACACCATCCCTACTGTGAAGCATGGGGGTGGCAGCATCATGCTTTGGGGGTGTTTTTCTGCACATGGGACAGGGCGACTGCACTGTATTAAGGAGAGGATGACCGGGGCCATGTATTGCGAGATTTTGGGCAACAACCTCCTTCCCTCAGTTAGAGCTTTGAAGATGGGTCGAGGCTGGGTCTTCCAACATGACAATGACCCGAAGCACACAGCCAGGATAACCAAGGAGTGGCTCTGTAAGAAGCATATCAAGGTTCTGGCGTGGCCTAGCCAGTCTCCAGACCTAAACCCAATAGAGAATCTTTGGAGGGAGCTCAAACTCTGTGTTTCTCAGCGACAGCCCAGAAACCTGACTGATCTAGAGAAGATCTGTGTGGAGGAGTGGGCCAAAATCCCTCCTCCAGTGTGTGCAAACCTGGTGAAAAACTACAAGAAACGTTTGACCTCTGTAATTGCAAACAAAGGCTACTGTACCAAATATTAACATTTATTTTCTCAGGTGTTCAAATACTTCTTTGCAGCTGTATCATACAAATAAATAGTTAAAAAAATCATACATTGTGATTTCTGGAATTTTTTTTTTTGATTATGTCTCTCACAGTGGACATGCACCTACGATGACAATTTCAGACCCCTCCATGATTTCCAAGTGGGAGAACTTGCAAAATAGCAGGGTGTTCAAATACTTATTTTCTGCAATATATATATATTAGAGAGAGAAGTAAAGATGGGCAGAGGTTCACCAATTTGTGGAAAGCTGCATCTAAAAATTGTCAAACAATGTCAGAATAATGTTCCACAATGTCAAATGGCAAAAACTTTAAATAGCGTATTTTCCGGCGTATAAGACGACTTTTTAACCCCTGAAAATCTTCTTCAAAGTCAGGGGTCGTCTTATACGCCTTTAACCTAATAATGCTTACCTTATCCGTGACAAGCAGATCGTGGCCGTCCATGTTTTAAAAGCCGTGCCTCCTCTTTCTGCTGTTCCGTGATAGGCGGAACTATCAGCTTGAACAGGAGAAAAATTGCGCAAATCTGAGTGAATAAACAGTTATAAGCAGCGTCTCAAAGGTGTTATACAACACCAAGAAATATGCAGAAAAAATTGGAGTCGTGCTATAAATGGCATACAGTGTATCAAAACTAAAATGAATAAAATGGTGTCATTAGTGCCAAAATGTGCAAAGATATCACATGAAAAAACATTTAGTGAACACAACGATAGTGAACAGTGAACATAAATAATTTAAAGTCCATATGATGATCATACAGTCCATCAAGGAAAATTCTTAGGTAAACAAAAGATTCCCAGTGTAGATGAATCCACGGACAGGTGTGAGTAATGACAAACAAAGATCTCCACCGCACAGAAAACACTGACCCTTACCAGAGTCTCTGATCTCACTGAGATCAATAACAGCAAAATGTAATATCCATAATCAGCAAGGAGCAAAGGGAACATCCATTCATGACAGCCAGTTGGTGTGTTCAGCTCAAAAACGATCATATATCAACCAGTGGCCCCATATAGAAATCAAAAGAAATCCACATAGTGTAAAACCATACATTTATTGGGTAAAAAGAAGATTGTGCGCACTTACATCAATCCAAAGTAAAACAGCATATAAAACAAGTAAGCCGGCCGGCGTATGGAGCGTGTACCCGTCTTCCGGGTCCTCACACGTGATGCGGTGACGTCAGAGCGTCGCCTCCCAACTATCAGCTTCCCAGAAGACACTGTGTTTAGTGTTCCGCCTATCACGGATGCCCTCTCATCCTCAGTCTCGGACAAGAGGGCATCCGTGATAGGCGGAACACTAAACACAGTGGGCCAGATTCACAGAGCGATTACTCCTGTCTATCTCGCGTTAGACTGGAGTACTTTGGAATTACGCACGTTTTTTCACTACTCTGAAACCTCAAACCATGAAATTATGGCTGCAGGCTTCAATCCGACTGGTTTACGTGTTCGTACGCCTTCGGATCTACGCTGCAATAAAATTGCGGCCGCTGGGTGCAGTTCCCGTCGTTTTCTGCGTCGGGGTATGCAAATGAGCTTTTGCTGACTATCCACGAAATTACAAACGTCTATCGCAATCTCTTACGGCATCTTTAGTCATCTTTTTGCTGCGTAAAACTATACCAGCTTTTTGCTGGTCTAATATTAGACAACCCATGTTAAGTATGGCCGTCGTTCCCGTGTCGAATATCAACGTTTTCCGACGTCTTTTTTTATTTTTGACGTAAACTGTCTGAGAATAGGAATGCCCGTAAACGACGCTACTCAAACAACGAATGACGTATCGACGTTATTTCACGCAATGCACGGCGGGAAATTTCTAAACGAAGCATGCGCAGTTCGATCGCCGCGGGAAATGCACTACGCCGCCGTACCGTAAGGGACAAAATCTACCAGGATTCGTCGTACAGCCTGGTAAAATACGGCAGCGTAGTGTATCTCTGATACTCTGCGCCAATGTAATTGTATCTGAATCTGGCCCAGTGTCTCCTGGGAAGCTGAGTGTTCCGCCTATCACGGAACAGCAGAAAGAGGAGGCGCAGCTTTTGAAACATGGACGGCCGCGATCTGCATGTCACGGATAAGGTAAGCAGTGACACACTAAGGCATGTAATTGGGCACAGTGAGGCATGTAGTGGCGCACAGTGAGGCATGTAGTGGTGCACAGTGAGGCATGTAGTGGCGCACAGTTAGGCATTTAGTTGCGCACAGTGGGGCATGTAGTTGCGCACAGTGAGGCATGTAGTTGCGCACAGTAAGGCATGTAGTGGGGCACAGTGAGGCATGTAGTGGGGCACAGTGAGGCATGTAGTGGGGCACAGTGAGGCATGTAGTGGGGCACAGTAAGGCATGTAGTAGGGCACAGTGAGGCATGTAGTGGGGCACAGTGATACATGTAGTGGGGCACAGTGATGCATGTAATTGGGCACAGCATGACTAGTAGGAAGGGGGTCGTCTTATAAGGTGAGTATATCCCAAAACCAACATTTTAGCTGGAAAATTAGGGGGTCGTCTTATACGCCGGCAAATACGGTATATCGTAATCTACAGTACATAATATCATAATAAAGAATCTGGAGAAATCTCTATGTGCAAGGGACAAGGCTTAAATGCAATATTGAATGCCCATGATCTTTGGGCCCTCAGATGGCACTGCAGATGACACTTGTAATGCCAACGGCCACCACCAGATGGCGCCAGCTCACAGAAGGAAGAGCTTGGAACTTCACAAGGCCACAAAGCCAATTACTGGCCGTTGCGGACCCGCCGCTATCGTGCGGCGGGGGAGATGGGGGCGCACGAAGACACAGGATCCTGTGCCTCCGTGCTCACCCACCGCTGCCGGTAATTGAGGCCGTGGCTTCGCGGACTTGTAGGCTGCAAAGCCGCGGCCTCAATTACCAGCTGCTGCGACCGCCAGGTCACGATTTCTGGTTGCAATTGCGACCTGGCGCCCGGATATTGTCGACCCCGAATTTGGGAGATATTCATTTTACTTACAGGTAAGCTTTATTATAGGCTTACCTGTAGGTAAAGATTACCAAGAGGGGTTTCTACTGCTTTAAATAGCTGCCTGCAGTCCAGACATTTCACCAGATGAAAATGATTGGTTCATTTTGAAACAACAAATATGACAACGACATCCCAGGACTGTGGAGCAGTTAGAATCTTTTATCAGGCAAAAATGGAACAACATTCCTTACACAAAACTGGTCTCCTTGGTTTGCAGGTGTTTACAAAGTGTTGTTAAAAGAAGAGGGGATGCTACACCATGCAAAAAATGTCCCTGTCCCAAATTTTTTTCTTTAAGTGTTGCTGTATGCAAACTATAAATCAGCGGGTGATTAATGCTGACAGCTCCATGTACATGGCATTTGTAAAGTATTCAGACACTTTTTTCAATTTTGTTGTATTGCAGCCTGATGCTACAGTTCCGGGCTTTTATACACACCTCAATACCGGGCCTATTCTGGCACTTCTCTCCTACATGTACAAATCATCATTCTTTTGCTAGAAAATAACACAGAACCCCCAAACTTTATATATATATATTTTTTTTAGCAGAGACCCTAAGGAATGAAACGACGGTCATTGCAAAGTTTTATCTTGCATGGTATTTGCGCAATCATTTTTCAAACGCCTTTTTTTGGGAATTTTTTTTTCATGTATTAAAAAAATAACAAAACAGTAAAGTTGGTCCAATTTTTTTGGAAAATATGAAAGATTATGTTACACCGAGTAAATTGATACCCAACATGAAAAAAGGGAAAAGTATTAATGGGTGTTGGCGCCTCCTAGTTTTGAAAAAGCCTAATTACACAGGCAACGGTGCAGTATAAAGATAATGAATACTAAAAGGTATATAAGAAATGTATATAGACATAAATATAAAAAACAAACATACAGTACCTGCTGCCGAGAATGTGTTTTTAGCACGACAGCATCTCGCTGATTCTCGGCGACAGGGTGCCGACATATCGCATTTGCTGGAATAGTAAAGCGAGCGCATCATAGAAGCGACGGGGATCCAACTTGGATTCCCGTCAATTCTTCACATGGGCAGCGTTTAGTATGAATCCTGAAGGGGAACTCCCGCCGGATTTTAAATAAAAATCCGGCATGGGTTCCCCCCTCAGGAGCATACCGGGCCCTTAGGTCTGGTATGGGTTGTAAGGAGACCCCCCCTACGCCGAAAAAACGGTCAAGCGGCGTAGGGGGGGTGGGGGGGGGTCTCCTTACAACCCATACCAGACCTAAGGGCCCGGTATGTTCCTGAGGGGGGAACCCATGCCGGATTTTTATTTAAAATCCGGCGTGGAGTTCCCTTTTAGGATTCATACTAAACGCCGCCCACGTGTAGAATTGGCGGGAATCCAAGTCGGATCCCCGTCACTTCTATGACGGCTTTGTCTCCATCGCGGCAAGCCAGCTCGGCGCTGGCTCCCGGGATGGGGGTTGTAGGTGGTCAATCTCGCCGAGAAAGGGAGCAAGATTGACACAATATCGCAGTCACCTACTGTAAGTGTATATAGTGCTAAAAAATCCCACAAAATATAAGCATAATCAAAAGTCCATGTAGTATAAAGTGCTGATGATTCCTAAAAATCCAAGTATTTAAACTGTAATATAAAGTGCTCAACAATAATAATAGTCCATAGGCTTATATATAGTGCTGTAAATTCGGAAAAAATACTGCGCAGGTCTATATTAATAAGCTGTGAAATTAAATAAATAATGAATAAATGCTGCTGCAGCTAATATGTCAGATATAAACATAAAGCAATATAGAAAAGGAAAAAAGCTGCGCTGCATCAATAAAAACAAAATGTGTTGCATAAATATACCAAAATATTATTTAACTAGTGCATAAATACACCGGTGCAAAATTAAAAAAACTTAGAAATAAATCAAAAGTCCGTGTAGAATAGAGAAAAATAATCCCCAAAGTTCAGAGAAGGATGTAAAAGACAACAAAAGAAGTCCGAATTGGTGTTGAACAGCTCCAAGGAAATCGTGTGTAGCAGCCAGATTGATACAGGTTATCCTCCACCACTTATGGTTAAAACTGCTTACCAGAAAGATCAGACCTCTAACGAGATCAACAACACATGGATTCAAATTAAGCCAGCACGAGAAATCCAGGAATCCTGTCACCCTGTCTGTATCTCCTTCTCCTTATAGCCAGATTAGCGTTCCTCCAAAAGCATGACCACCCAGAAGGAAAACATTGACATGGCGTAATAACGTCTAAAAAGTTCTTTATTAAAAAGTAAAGTACACTCACATTTATGTAGAACAAAAGTTGCGTGTAAGTAAAATAGCCGGCCGGCTCTGTCATCCGCTCGTCCTTCCGGATTGACAGCGTGGTACAATTCGTGGTGACGTCAGCACGCCGCTTACCCTACGCCGTTTCGTCACAACAATGACTTCTTCCAGGGGCACGAGCGGCGTGCTGACTCGCCACTCTTTATTCAACAACAAACATCCAAGGACCGCCCAGCTCTGAGGTTTGAAAATCGAGGGTGCGTCCACCATCTTGGATAAGGGATCCCTGCCAGTACTAGGCTGATGAAAACTGGGATAACAAAAAGGGATCTAATAACAGATCTCCAGGTGATAGAACGAAAAAATGTTTAAAAGAAGGTTGCCGTTTGTGAACCAAACATGCCGCAACCACAAATAAATAACATATATGTATTAATTTAAGGACTTAGTTACCGGGATATAAAACAGATATAATGACATATCAAGGGATGTTTATGAATCATGATAGAAATAATTATATGGACAAGAGGTCACATAAGAGTGTACATAATCACTCATAGGTTGCAAGCTAGATAAATAGCATTTATAGCAACATTTATTAGTTGGAAAAAGATGTGTGTTGTGGTACATGCGCATAACCATACGCACATACTGTGGCAGAACAGCAACAAATTATTCCATACAAAACAATAAAAATATTGTATAAAAAATATATATATGTATAAAAAAAGGGATCATAATGTTCTAAGGAGACTGTTTGATGAAATGTGATTTTATATACGTGAGTAGGATGAAAAATGACAGAAAAAAAGGGGGAGAACCCAGATTAGCCAAAATTCAGAGCCAGTTCACAGATATCAAAATATTACATATATGACTAACCATTGTAAAACAGAAAAAATCGCGCTAAAAATTATAAATAAACAAATGTGGTGTGTCTACACCTACACATTAAAGATATTTATAAAAAAGTCCTGCATACTATGATATAAACAGACTAGAACTTGATTCAATGTTCAAGGTGGTTTTCACACATATAAAAACTCCATCGATAGATTCAAAAGTTCAGATGTTAGAAGACTCCCAGGTGATGATGATGAAAACAAAACACTCCGGACAAGGTGTTACAAGAGAACCTCCACCACATATATATGTATGGCCTCTTACCAGATAAAGATAAAATGACAGCATTCAGATATAAACATGTATCCTGGAAGGCTTTCACTTGTGGTCACCTGGATGTGGACAATCTCCTCGTGTACCCAAAGACCATAAAGCAGGAAACAACAAGGCTCACATAGTGTGAATCGTTCATTTAATATATAAAAGATAATAATATTAATGCACTTACAAACATTTGTCGTTTAAAGGCATGGAAAAAATGTAGCCGGCCGGCTAGCAAACACAGCCCGTATCTTCCGGGTATGGATCGTATGCGCGGTGACGTCATACTTCTATGACTAACCATTGTCAATAAAAGCATTTACATCTGTGTCTACATTGAGTCCATATGGAATGTAGGTACGGATCCGATATATCCAGGCCATTTCGAGCCTGGATAATTCTCTCACTAATGAACTGCCTCTCCAATGGGGTTCGAACTTATCTATCCCCATGAAGAGAGTTCCCTCAGGGTTGCGATTATGACATTGGTCGTAATGGCTAGATACTGAGTGTTGTGAAAACCCAGATCTAATGTTGGTGATATGTTCACCTAATCTTACTTTAATTTCTCTTTTGGTCCTGCCAATATATTGTAATCCGCACGGACATTGTAACAGATAGACAACCCCTGTTGAACTACAAGTAATGAAAGACTCGATCTTATGCTCTTTTAAGGTACTGGTTGAAATAAAAGATAATTTTTTTTTGGATTTGATCTTATTTAATGTACAAACCTGGCAATTTCTACATTGGTGGTACCCCTTGATGTCTCGTTGGAAAAAAGACACCTTCTTAGTGGGAGGATCCACCACATTAGGAGCTACTTTGTCACGTAATGAAGATGCACCTCTAAAGATGACCTGAGGGGTGTTTGGTAAAAAAGTGTTAATGACCCTATCATTTGATAATAGGTGCCAATGTTTCTTGATAAGTTTTTTTATGGCATAATGTTGATTGGAAAAGGTAGTAATAAAAGGCACCAAGGGTTTGGTGTTGTTGGGCTTGGGGATAGAGTACAACAATGTGCATCTATCTATTTCAGCTACCTCATTGAAAACATTTTCAAGTATTAGGGGGTCATAAGCTTTTTCTAATAACCTGGTTTTAAGGATGCCAGCTTGTGTTTTATATTCATTCAGAGTCGAGCAATTTCTCCTCATTCTAATGAACTGGCTTTTTGGGACAGATTTCAACCAATTTGCATGGTGACAACTCCCTATGGGGATGAAAGAATTCCGATCTGTCTTTTTGAAATACGTTTTAGTTAGAAAAGAATCATTTTCTTTGGTGATGGTAAGATCCAGAAAGTTGATGGAATCTTGACTAGCCTCAAAAGACAGACAAATGCCCCTCTCATTGTCATTAAGAGATGAGATCAAGGAGTCTAATTGCAACTTACTGCCTGTCCATAAGAGGAGGACGTCATCAATGTACCTTGCCCACAATGCTATGTGGGGACTCTGGTCACTATAGATGACGTCCTCCTCCCATTTGGCCATGAACAAATTTGCCAAGCTCGGCGCATACTTGGCGCCCATAGCGACTCCACGGGTTTGTCTATAATAATTGTGATCAAACCAATAGTAATTGTGGCTTGCCGCATACTCTAATGCTTCCATGATGAAATCCCTCTGCTGTGATAGTAGGTTGGAAGAAAGATCAAGGAAATATTTAACAGCCTGGATACCCAAATCATGAGGGATGATAGTGTACAATGACTTGACGTCAGCTGTCACCATCCATAAGTCCTTGTCCGCCTTTAGTAGGGACAACATATTGATGACCTGTTTAGAATCTTTGAGATATGACGGCATTTTCTGAACTAAAGGCTGGAGAAAGTGGTCTATATATTTTCCCACCCAAGAAACGTTGCACCTATTGACTATGAACAGACGAGACAAATCCAAGAGCTCTACAGACTAGGTCCATCAAGAGACTTTCCTCCAGGTCAATGGGAAAAAAATTCAAGTGAACATTGGGGTTTTCCCAAACCCAATCAAGGGCTAAAAAGACCTGTAGAAGGCAAAGAGGGAGCAGAGGGGGGAGGAGAACAAAGTGTAAAAAAATCGAGAACGTGAATAGTGATGGCATTTACAATCTTAGCTCTCATGTTCTAACCCAATCAGAAATCATTTTGCTAAACAAAGGACTTAAATTTGCCCCTCCAAGGAAGCTTAATAAATTTCAAACATATATGGACATCCATCAATATATACGCAAAGTGAACATCAAACGTTACTTTGCTGGTGTACCAATGAAAGATACAGTTGCTGTTCAAACAACTGTCCAACATTCAGGACTTTCTAATGCTTCTACTTGGAACGCCCCTGGTACGCTGGCTCCTTCCTTAAAAGTCTTTAGGGATGTTATGATAAGAGATTTAGATAAGATCAAAGTTCTCAATCAGAAACTGGATCCCAAATTAGAAATTGGTCTAGATACTCTTTGTACCAACAAAGAGGTTGTTATCCGTCCAGCGGATAAGGGGGGGGGGGATAGTAATTATGGATCGTACCACCTACATTGATGGGATCAAAATCATTGTTAATGATCTTGACACATACACCCCTTTGTTGGGGAATCCTATCATTGAATACAAAAATTCATTGGAACTGTTAGTTTCAAAGGGCGTAGAGAAAGGGATCCTCAATGAAAAAGAAAAACTATTTTTAGTACCAAAGGCCCCAAGGGTCCCTATTTTATATAGCCTCCCGAAAATTCACAAGAGCCTCACTTGCCCCCCTGGACGCCCTATCATTAGTGGCATTAATTCCATCACGTCCAGGGTGGGAAAATATATAGACCACTTTCTCCAGCCTTTAGTTCAGAAAATGCCGTCATATCTCAAAGATTCTAAACAGGTCATCAATATGTTGTCCCTACTAAAGGCGGACAAGGACTTATGGATGGTGACAGCTGACGTCAAGTCATTGTACACTATCATCCCTGGGTATCCAGGCTGTTAAATATTTCCTTGATCTTTCTTCCAACCTACTATCACAGCAGAGGGATTTCATCATGGAAGCATTAGAGTATGCGGCAAGCCACAATTACTTTTGGTTTGATCACAATTATTATAGACAAACCCGTGGAGTCGCTATGGGCGCCAAGTATGCGCCGAGCTTGGCAAATTTGTTCATGGCCAAATGGGAGGAGGACGTCATCTATAGTGACCAGAGTCCCCACATAGCATTGTGGGCAAGGTACATTGATGACGTCCTCCTCTTATGGACAGGCAGTAAGTTGCAATTAGACTCCTTCATCTCATCTCTTAATGACAATGAGAGGGGCATTTGTCTGTCTTTTGAGGCTAGTCAAGATTCCATCAACTTTCTGGATCTTACCATCACCAAAGAAAATGATTCTTTTCTAACTAAAACGTATTTCAAAAAGACAGATCGGAATTCTTTCATCCCCATAGGGAGTTGTCACCATGCAAATTGGTTGAAATCTGTCCCAAAAAGCCAGTTCATTACAATGAGGAGAAATTGCTTGACTCTGAATGAATATAAAACACAAGCTGGCATCCTTAAAACCAGGTTATTAGAAAAAGGTTATGACCCCCTAATACTTGAAAATGTTTTCAATGAGGTAGCTGAAGTAGATAGATGCACATTGTTGTACTCTATCCCCAAGCCCAACAACACCAAACCCTTGGTGCCTTTTATTACTACCTTTTCCAATCAACATTATGCCATAAAAAAACTTATCAAGAAACATTGGCACCTATTATCAAATGATAGGGTCATTAACACTTTTTTACCAAACACCCCTCAGGTCATCTTTAGAGGTGCATCTTCATTACGTGACAAAGTAGCTCCTAATGTGGTGGATCCTCCCACTAAGAAGGTGTCTTTTTTCCAACGAGACATCAAGGGGTACCACCAATGTAGAAATTGCCAGGTTTGTACATTAAATAAGATCAAATCCAAAAAAAACTTATCTTTTATTTCAACCAGTACCTTAAAAGAGCATAAGATCGAGTCTTTCATTACTTGTAGTTCAACAGGGGTTGTCTATCTGTTACAATGTCCGTGCGGATTACAATATATTGGCAGGACCAAAAGAGAAATGAAAGTAAGATTAGGTGAACATATCACCAACATTAGATTTGGGTTTTCACAACACTCAGTATCTAGCCATTACGACCAATGTCATAATCGCAACCCTGAGGGAACTCTCTTCATGGGGATAGATAAGTTCGAACCCCATTGGAGAGGCAGTTCATTAGTGAGAGAATTATCCAGGCTCGAAATGGCCTGGATATATCGGATCCGTACCTACATTCCATATGGACTCAATGTAGACACAGATGTAAATGCTTTTATTGACAATGGTTAGTCATATATGTAATATTTTGATATCTGTGAACTGGCTCTGAATTTTGGCTAATCTGGGTTCTCCCCCTTTTTTTCTGTCATTTTTCATCCTACTCACGTATATAAAATCACATTTCATCAAACAGTCTCCTTAGAACATTATGATCCCTTTTTTTATACATATATATATTTATATATATTTTTTATACAATATTTTTATTGTTTTGTATGGAATAATTTGTTGCTGTTCTGCCACAGTACGTGCGTATGGTTATGCGCATGTACCACAACACACATCTTTTTCCAACTAATAAATGTTGCTATAAATGCTATTTATCTAGCTTGCAACCTATGAGTGATTATGTACACTCTTATGTGACCTCTTGTCCATATAATTATTTCTATCATGATTCATAAACATCCCTTGATATGTCATTATATCTGTTTTATATCCCGGTAACTAAGTCCTTAAATTAATACATATATGTTTTTTATTTGTGGTTGCGGCATGTTTGGTTCACAAACGGCAACCTTCTTTTAAACATTTTTTCGTTCTATCACCTGGAGATCTGTTATTAGATCCCTTTTTGTTATCCCAGTTTTCATCAGCCTAGTACTGGCAGGGATCCCTTATCCAAGATGGTGGACGCACCCTCGATTTTCAAACCTCAGAGCTGGGCGGTCCTTGGATGTTTGTTGTTGAATAAAGAGTGGCGAGTCAGCACGCCGCTCGTGCCCCTGGAAGAAGTCATTGTTGTGACGAAACGGCGTAGGGTAAGCGGCGTGCTGACGTCACCACGAATTGTACCACGCTGTCAATCCGGAAGGACGAGCGGATGACAGAGCCGGCCGGCTATTTTACTTACACGCAACTTTTGTTCTACATAAATGTGAGTGTACTTTACTTTTTAATAAAGAACTTTTTGAGACGTTATTACGCCATGTCAATGTTTTCCTTCTGGGTGGTCATGCTTTTGGAGGAACGCTAATCTGGCTATAAGGAGAAGGAGATACAGACAGGGTGACAGGATTCCTGGATTTCTCGTGCTGGCTTAATTTGAATCCATGTGTTGTTGATCTCGTTAGAGGTCTGATCTTTCTGGTAAGCAGTTTTAACCATAAGTGGTGGAGGATAACCTGTATCAATCTGGCTGCTACACACGATTTCCTTGGAGCTGTTCAACACCAATTCGGACTTCTTTTGTTGTCTTTTACATCCTTCTCTGAACTTTGGGGATTATTTTTCTCTATTTTACACGGACTTTTGATTTAATTCTAAGTTTTTTTAATTTTGCACCGGTGTATTTATGCACTAGTTAAATAATATTTTGGTATATTTATGCAACACATTTTGTTTTTATTGATGCAGCGCAGCTTTTTTCCTTTTTTATATATAGTGCTGATAGGTTGACTGAAAACTGCATGCAATAAAGTGCTGGTAGTGCGTGCCAAAGTACTACGTGCCCAGACTAGGGTAAATTGACAGGTGATTCACTGGTGCCCTCTTCCTCTGTGCTCTGGTGTGTCCCGCAATCACCAGATCAGAGACGCCCTCCTGGGGTGTAAAGCCTTCACAGTGTACACCCTGTGTTGTGCTCTGGCAGGGGTGGCTCAATCCAGGGTCATCAAATTAGTGCTCCCTCCTGGGATCTCAGACCTCCACAGCTACCGCAGGGTGTGACTTATCTATTCTAATTGTTCCTCTAGATCAGGGGTGCCCAACCTTTTGAAGCGTGAGGGCCACTTAAGATACTTGGTAACTGGTCACGGGCCACAATCAGCGGAGCGTGCGGATGGCAGGTCCATGTCCACTTTGCATATGCAGAGCGGACACAGACACAGCCGGATGAGATTGGAGGTAGGACACAAGTTAGTTTACATCGGCTACTCCTTAAAGGTGAATGGAGGGTCCAATTGGACCATGTGAAATGGGCAAATGGCTGCTTTCACACTGATGAGCTGCGGCTTACCTGCACCGCGGGTACAACACAGTGTACCTTTTGGCTTTTCTACACTTTGCAATAGACTTCTATTATATTCTGCAGGTTTGTTGTACTTTCAGAAAGCTCAAACTCACAGGTAATAACAGAAGTGTATGGCTCAGTGCAGGTAACCAGCCGGTGCACTGCTCTACATCTGCAGATTAGTTAGAAAGCAGCCCAGTAACTACTGCAGAACAGATATGCCCATATATACACTAGACATGTGCACAGAAATTGTTTTCGTTTTTTTTGTTCCGTTTCGTATGGTCCCGTCTGTTCGTTTCCGTTCGTTTTTCGTAAGACGCCCGTTTTCCCGTTCGTTTGTCGTACAGCGCGATTTTTTCGTATTCCGATCGTTTCGTATTTCCGTTACCGTTTTATTTTCGTACATGCGGGATGATTCGTTATTCTGTTTAATTCATGTTCGTTTCTTGTTAGACAATAATTATCGTGAATTTTCGTCAATTTGCATTCTGTGTATCTTGAATGCTTTTCTTTTGTTAGTGTCAGTTGTATGTTCATTGTTCAATGACATCTATAACAAAAGAATTTCATTATGTATATTGAATGAATTCCTTTTTCTGTTATAGGTGTCATATCAACATACGAAAATAACAAAAGAAACAGGTTCAAATGCAAATCTTTTGTTTATGTTTTTTTTGAATGGCCAGAGAGTTAGGCTGGCCATACATGATACAATTTTCTGTGCAATTTTCTTTAGATTTACCTTCAACTATGTAGTGCAAGGGCCTGCCTGATTGCATACAATTGAAAGTGTTGTTTAGTTTGACCTCATATATGGTTTTTGGTAAATCTAAAAGAAAATTGTACAAGAAAATTGAACATGTATGGCCAGCCTCAGTGACTTAAAGCAGCTTCTCTTTTGTGCAGAATAGTGAGTACACTTGTACAGTAAAGACAAATAAACTTTTCTGTGGATTTTCATCTGAAGGGAGATCAGTTGGCCAGACTTCTGAACCCAAAAATGGTTTTCTGATGCAGTTTAAAAACGAACGAATTTTCTGAGAACAATCGGAAAACGATTGTTTTTATGTTTGTTGTTAAAATAGTCTGACCAAGTGTATGGGGCTTCACAATAGTATTGTGAAGCCCCATACACTTGCGACATCTCCCTTTTATATTGTAATCCACATTGTGTCAGGACGGCCGCCATTTGCCCGGCGATTTTGAGGACAGAAGTCCAAACACTTGGAGTCCTACCATCATGCGCTATGATGTTGTAGATTTTGCAGACAGAAGACCTCAATGTGGGTCAGCCCAGTAACTCTCTATTGACCAGACCCAATGTGAATTAGATTATAACCCACAGAAATGCCACATTATAAAAGGCATTAATAAACAATATATATTAAACAAATTGGAGACAGAAAAACAGGTTTAGAAAATGATTATCCATATATCTATATGCAAATGAGGAGAAGTATATGTATACGTATATCACTAATGAACGTATGCAAATATGTTCAATATAATATGACTCCTAGAAAATGTCATCCTGCTTGGAATCAGATTTGATCTGCTAATATAAAATTAAAGAAAAAACAAATAAATATATAAAAATAGAAAGCATATTATTTAAAATATGCTTAGAAAAAAAGTTTAGAAAAAGACATCAGATGCTGAATGTATGTAGTGTTATTTAATATATAGGGGCTGCCACCTTTATTCCTTTAATTATTTCACAGTGGTCACACACTATCCCCCACCTGCAGTATATATTTTTTGAAATTATTGAACCGCGCAGATTCATTCTTCTTTCAGATACCCAACATATCACGCTTTAAAATTGCACACACTCATGGAATGGCGCCAAACTTCGGTACTTACAAATCTCCATAGGCAACGCTTTTAATTTTTTTACAGGTTACGAGTCTAGATTTACAGAGGAGATCTAGTGCTAACGCACGCATATGTGGTTTAAACGGCGTTTAAATATGTCGGCGGGACTTACGTGTGCGTTCCCTTCTGTGCACGAGCTACCGGGGACGGGGGCGTTTTAATTTTCTTTTTGTTGTTTTTTTTTTTTTTTTTTTTACTTATTTCTTTTTTACACTTTTATTCCTATTACAAGGAATGTAAACATCCCTTGTAATAGGAAATGTGTGTGACAGGTCCTCTTTATGGAGAGATGCGGGGTCAATAAGACCCTGCATCTCTCCTCCAGGCTGGAAAGCATGAGATCGGTGAAAGAAATTTCACCGATCTCATGATCAGTGTTGCTTACTAGCCGCAATCGCGGCTTTGTTTACTTACGGGTACCTGGGCGTGACGTCAGCACATCGCGCCCGGACTTCCGACGGTCATAGAGATGACTGGGGACCATTTGGTCCCCAGTCATCTCTATGCTTCCTGCCTGCACCGGACGATTCCTTCTCCGGGCCCCCGATGGCACGGGAGAGCCCGGAGAACCCCGGATGGCGTTGGGAGGGGGAATGTCCCCTCCCACCGCCTATAAGAATGATCAAGCGGCGGACTTGCCGCTATAATCTTTCTTATGCAGGATCGCCGGCACTAACGAATGATATCTGAATGATGCCTCTAGCTGCAGGCATCATTCAGATATCCCCCGACAAAGCCCAGAACCTCATATGACGTCCACCCAGGATGGGAGATCCCATCTTTGGACATCATATGACTATGGGCCAGTATTGAAGTGGTTAAATTATATTTTTTCTCATTAATCTACACTCAGTACCCCATAATGACAAAGTGATAACAACATTTTAGAAATGTCTGAATTAAAAAAAAAAAAAAAATGAAATATCATGTACATAAGTATTCTGACACTTTACCCTGTACTTTGTTGAAGCACCATTGGCAGCAATTACAGCTTCAAGTCTTTTTGGGTAGAACACAACAAGTTTTGCACACCTGGATTGGGGGATTTTCTGTCATTTTTTTTGTTGCAAGTCCTCTCAAGCTCAGCCAGGTTGAATGAGGACCAATCGAGGACAGCCATTTAAGATCTCTCCAGAGATGTTCAATAGAGTTCAAGTCAGGGCTCTTGCTGGGCCACTCTAGGACATTCAGAGAGTAGTCCCTAAGCCAATCCTGTGTTGTCTTATCTACTTGGGATTGTTGTCATGTTGGAAGGTGAACCTCCGGCCCAGTCTGAGGTCTGGAGAGCTATGGAACAGGTTTTCATTGAGGATATCTCTGTTCTTTGCTCCATTTAGTTTTCCTTCAACCCTGACCAATCTCCTATTCTCCACGGTTGAAAAGCACCCCCACAGCATGATGCTACCACCACCATGCTTCACTGTTGGGAGGGTATTGGGCAGGTGATGGGCAGTGCTTGGTTTTTTCCGCTCATAATATTTAGAATTAAGACCAAACAGTTTAGTCTTTTCTAGTCTTTCATCAGACCAGAGAATCTTGTTCCTCAGTCTGAGAGTCCTTCAGGTGCAGCAATGGTTGTCCCATCTCTATACAGGATCTCTGGAGCTCAGTCAGAGTGACCATCGGGTTTTTGGTTACCACGCTTACTAAGGCACTGCTCCCCTTATTGCTCAGTGTGGCTGGGTGACCAGCACTTACAAGAGTCCTGGTTGTGCCAAACAAATTCTGTTTGAGAAGTATGAAGGCCACTGTGCTCTTGGAAACCTTCAGTGCAGCAGACATGTTTTGTAGCCTTCTCTGGATCTGTGCCTTGCAATAATCCTGTCTCTAAGCTCTGCAGGCAGTTTCTTTTGACCTCATGGCTTTTTCTCTGATACAATGTGATATTTCAGTTTTTCCTTTTTCAGACATTTGCAAACATTTAAAAAAATCTGTTTTCACTTGGTCATTAATGGGGTAATGAGTGTAGATCAATGGAAAAAAAAATCTAAACAACTGTACTATTAGACTGCAACATAACAAAAGTGGAAAAAGTGAATGGGGGGTCTGATTACTTTATGAATGCACTGTATATTGTGGTATGTTTTTATGTCAGACAGCATTCCATGATAAAATCCCTATGCCTCTTATACCTCTCTACTATTCAACTCATATGTTTGTGCTATGCTATGCATACTAGCTTATTATGAATTACTTACCTGAGATCAAAGCCCCTGCAGCCGCCCTCATACACCGCCCCGGCCGACATCGCCCCATGAGTTACTTCTGGGTATCGCGGGCTCTGGTGCGGTGACTGACCAGCCTTGGGGAAACTAATTTTTCTCCTGACTGTTAACTACTATTATAACAAGAAAACAAAATATACTAGCATAGATTTTTGCATATGTGCATATTAGTTGTGTGTATATAAATATATATATACTTGTTTGTGCACACCAATTGCTGGTATAAAATTATTAAAAAGGATTTAACATAAAGTTCAATTCAGAAACATTCAGCTTTTCTGTAACACTGGGACAACTAAAAAGCTCTTTAAAGCGGATGGTTCACAAATAAAAAAATATTAAAAGCCAGCAGATACAAATACTGCAGCTGCTGACTTTTAATATTAGGACACTTACCTGTCCTGGAGTCCAGCGCCGTCCGCAGCAGAGGATGAACGATCGCTCGTCACCCTGCTGCTCCCCCCTCCATCCACGGTGAGGGAACCAGGAAGTGAAGCGCTGCGGCTTCACTGCCCGGTTCCCTACGGCGCATTCGCGAGTCGCGCTGCGCCCGCGAATTGGCTCCAGCTGTGTGCTGGGAGCTGAGTGTTCCCAGCACACAACGTGCGGGAGACGGGATGTGATGCAATGCCCGTCTTTTGCCCGTGAATGCTGGGCCGTAAGTGGGTGCAGATACATGTCTATCTGCACCCCCCTCCCCCCTGAAAGGTGTCAATTGTGACACCGTAGGGGGGGAGTGTTCGGATCAGCGGATCTTCACTTTAGGGTGGAGATCCGCTTTAAGTCGCACAATAGTTTCAAAAGTAATATTTGTTGTATTTAAATATCGATTTTGATGACATCTGCTTTGGCAAGCTTTACAAAATCAATATGTTTGAATGGTCTCTAAGAAAGTATTATGTACATTTTCATTTTTCTTTTGTATACATAACTTCTTTTTCATGTGTAATAAATGGGAAATTGCTTGTGGTTGAACACAAGAGAACAAGTCATGTCTGTGAATCTGGTGATATGGTAGGAACCTCTGAAGCATTTTTTATTATCCACAGCAGTGGGACTTAGCTTAATTGGAAAATATAAACATTGCAGCAGAATGTGAAACAAAAAGACGATGCTTCAGTGACTCTAAAAGCATCTGGAGCCACATTAAATATGATGTCTAGCCAATACTAACATTTGTTAAACAGGTGAGCGCAAGCCAGTAAGACCTTAATTTGCAAACATGACCTCTTTTCATTCTGAGGAGTGAGCAGCTTCTAATTGATCTCATTTCAGATATGAGAGTATAACAGGGGAATATTAATTCTCTTTACCTATGAGTCTACATTACTCATCTGGTGGCATCTTTTAACAGCCTGAGTTATGAACATTTTAAGTATATCACAGGTAATATACCATACTGTTTCTGTACTCCTTTGCTGTATGCCTTTGAAATGTCCAATGTGACCAAGCTGGTTGGTCTCTGCACCTTTCTGTAAAGTGTAGCAACGTATAGAAGAATACAATTATTATAGAGCAACTCTTAGTTTGGAAATTCTACATCAATAGAGCATCTCCACTCTAAATTTGACCAGTCCCAGTTGAACTGGCAAAATATTAATCCATCTGTGGCCGGTTTAAAGGTTATAAATAGGAATGAGGTTCAGGTTGACAAATTTTAACATTCGTTAAAATTATTTATTTGATTTTTAAAAATGCATCATTATGAATTACTTACCTGAGTTCGAAGCCCCTGCAGCCATCCTCGTACACCGCTCCAGAGGCCGACATCGCTCCCGGAGTTACTTCTGGGTATGCCTTTGTCTTGCAGGTTTTTATTAATTTTTTTATTTTGTCCTAGGGTTTACAACCACTTTAATCATACAATTTAGGACACATGCAACTTATTCATACCATAATTATAGACTTGTACCTTCAGGTGATTGGACACTGGCAAGCTTTGGAGAACAAGCTCCTCTATAACCCTACCCTACTTCTTGAGTCCTATGTTTTTTGCAACCCTCTGTAGGTGATGGACCCTTTTTCCTTCATGGAAAAACCAGCGTCACTGGTCTCAAAAATGTCAGATCTGTCCGCCATATTGTCACAGTCTCAATAAAAAATCGCTGATCACCACCATTACTAGTAAAAAAAATAATGATAATAAAAATGCCATAAATCTATCTCCTATTTTGTAGACGCTATAACTTTTGCGCAACCCAATAAATATACACTTATTGCGATTTTTATTACCAAAAATGTGTAGAAGAATAAATATCGGCCTAAACTGAGGAAAACATTTTCTTATAAAATATTGTGCATTTTTTTTTTTAAATTGTAGCTCTTTTTGTTTATAGCGCAAAAAATAGAAACCGCAGATATGATCAAATACCACCAAAATAAAGTTCTATTTGTGGGGTAAAAAGGATGTCAATTTTATTTGGGTACAGCATCACACGACCACGCAATTGTCATTTAAAGCTACACCATGCCGTATCGCAAAAAAATGGCCTGAATTTTGTCTGAAATTGCACAAGATGGGTAAATAAGGCCTTGGCTAAATTTATGTAGGTGCTGCATGCTTTAACCTCTTCAGGTCCGCGCTATTGACAGAATACGTCAACAGCGCGGACCTGAGGCGCTGGGGTCACGTCATTGGACGTGATTTACTTGTAATTCCCCGCGCGCGCCATAGGGTGGCGCGCAGCGGGGAAAAACAGTCCCGACGCATCACCGAGGATCCGATGCGTGTACCCGGCGGCCGCGATGTCCGTCAGGTACACGCGATCGTCGGTGAGAGAGCAGGGACGTGGAGCTCTGAGTGTAAACACAGAGCTTCACGTCCTGTCAGGGAGAGGTGACAGATGCTGTTTCTCTTGTACATAGGGAGACAGCATCGATCACCTCCCCCAGTGACCCCCCTCCCCCCACACAGTTAGAACACACTCAGGCAATACATTTAACCCCTGCCTCACCCCCTAGTGTTAACCCCTTCACTGCCAGTCACATTTATACAGTAATTAGTGCATTTGTATAGCACTGGTCGCTGTATAAATGTGAATGGCGCCAAAAATGTGTCAAAAGTGTCCGATGTGTCCGTCGCAATATCGCAGTTCCAATAAAAATCGCAGATCGCCGCCATTACTAGTAAAGAAAAATATAAAAAAATAAATCATAATTATGTCCCCTATTTTGTAGGTGCTATAACTTTTGCGCAAAGCAGTCACTTATTGTGATTTTTTATTTTTTTTACAAAAATACGTAGAAGAATACGTATCGACCTTAACTGAGAAAAAAAAATATAAAAAAAAAAAATGGGATATTTATTATAGCAACAAGTAAAAAATATATATATATTTTTAAATTGTTGCTCTTTTTTTCATTATAACGCAAAAAATAAAAACCGCACGGGCGATCAATACCACCAAAAGAAAGCTCTATTTGTGGGGAAAAAAGGACGCCAATTTTGTTTGGGTGCCACGTCGCACGACCGCGCAATTGTTAGTTAAAGCGACGCAGTGCCGGAAGCTGAAATTTCGCCTGGGCACAAAGGGGGTTTATGTGCCCAGTAAGCAAGTGGTTAAGCAGTGTGAGAACTACCATAACGTATATATAGAGTAAGCACAAAGATGAAGGTAGGGCCTTTAATTACTCTACAGCGAATTGCCATGCTCCCAGAACATGTGCGAGGCTGTAATTTCAGTGTACAGCCGCATGCAATTTGAACAGGAATGTGGTGTGATTCCTATCGGAATTGCATGTAATACTTTGCAGTGCGATTTGAGCCCATTCATTTTGTATGGACTCAAATCGCACCGCAAAGGTATAGTTTTCGGGTATCGGAGCATTTGGACAATTGCTTGTATATTACGTGTAAATACTGCGTATCTGTGCAACCCTAATTTCTGTTATACAGTATATCTTATGAATTTATGATATTCTTTGTTATTAATCAGTGGTCTCCAAACTGCATCCCAGAGGCCATGTGTGGGCCTCTGCTTGCTTTTATCCAGCCCTCATGGCATGATTCCCTCTAATTTCAGAAACACTGCGCCATAGTTCCTGCCACTCTATTTCTTCTACTGACACCAATGATGGGATACTAGTCCTGACACGAACGATGGAACACTACTTCTCCCACTGATGCATGCTATTCTTCCTTCCTCCCAGTGACACCAATGAAATTCTCCCACTGACAGAAATGATGGGGCACTATTCCTTATACTAGCACCAATGATGGGGCACTATTCCTCCCATTGACACCAACAATGGTGCACTATTCCAGCCACCGGCACCAACAATGGGGCACTAGTCCTCCTACTGACACAAATGATGGGCCACTATGCTTCCCATTGACATCAATGTTAGGGAAACTATTCCTTCCCCTAATAACAAAGATGGGGTACTGTTTACTCCCACTGACACCTGGTCTACTTCCAATGGCTACAGTCCCCCTCCTCCCCCCCTAAAGTTTACAAAGTTAAAAGACCCCTAGTATATATGGTTTGAATGCATTTTCACATTCTTTATAATTAAAATATTGATCAGTGCTAAACATAATTTATTGTTAAAAAATAAATAAAAAATTCCCGGCATGCTGGGGAAGATAACTGTCATATTTGCCTGTGCTTTCAACCAAACTGTCCAATAGCTGGTGTCAAAACTGTTCATATATGTCGCACCATGACAGTTGCAGATCAAACAAAGGCTAAGATGGTAGCTTCCTTGGCTTAAAAGGATAGACGGGATTAGTTCCTCTTTAAGTTCTACGAGCGATACAAAAATTGTGCTGGCTTGCTGTTTTGTAATTTGTTGCACGGACACACATTTTTTATTTTATTTCTTGAGACTGCGCTGAGCAACGCAGCCCAACGGATATGGTTTGAATGGGCCCTAAACAATTTTTTTTTAGCTACGTGTTATAAATATTATACATTTTCGAAAAAAAATATTCATGTCAGATAAGGTTAGGTTTACACTAGCGTCAAAAGCAGATGTTTCATCTGCGTTTTTAAATCGAAAGGTCCATCTAAAAATGGAACCTCCGCTTTTCGGAACCCTCCCCTCCTCCGGTGTCACATTTGGCACCTTTCAAGGGGGAGGGGGTGCAGATTCCTGTATAATACAGGTATTTGCACCCACTTCCAGGCATAGACCCCTGCAGGGGTTACGCCACTTTCCCTGCTGTTTTTTGGGGAACACACAGTTCCCAGAAGACAGCAGGGACCAGTGAGGACGTGCTGCGTGACTCGCGCATGTGCAATGGAGAACCAGAAAGTGAAGCCACAACGCTTCACTTACTGATTCCCTCAATCAAGGGGCAGCCGAGAGCCGAGCGATTGATCAGCTTTGGCTGCCGACATTGCGGGCACCCTCAACAGGTAAGTATCCATTTATTAACCACTTTAGCCCTGGACCATATTGCTGTCCAAAGACCAGAGCACTTTTTGTGATTCGGCACTGCGTCGCTTTAACTGACAATTGCGCGGTCGTGCGACGTGGCTCCCAAACAAAATTGGCGTCCTTTTTTTCCCATAAATAGAGCTTTCTTTTGGTGGTATTTGATCACCTCTGCGGTTTTTATTTTTTGCGCTATAAACAAAAATAGAGCGACTATTTTGAAAAAAATGCAATATTTTTTACATTTTGCTATAATTAATATCCCCAAAAAAGATATTAAAAAACATTTTTTTTCCTCAGTTTAGGCCGATACGTATTCTTCTACATATTTTTCGTAAAAAAAAATCGCAATTAGCGTTTATTGATTGGTTTGCGCCAAATTTATAGCGTTTACTAAAAAGGGGGTAGTTTTATGGCATTTTTATTAATATTTTTTTTTTACTAGTAATGGCGGCGATCAGCGTTTTTTTTCGGTACTGCGATATTATGGCGGACACATCGGACACTTTTGACACATTTTTGGGACCATTGGCATTTTTATAGCGATAAATGCTATAAAAATGCATTGGATTACTATAAAAATGCCATTGGCAGTGAAGGGGTTAACACTAGGGGGCGGGGACGGGGTTAAGTGTGTTCCTATTTGTGTTCTAACTGTATGGGGGGGGGGTTGACTCACTAGGGGAAATCACTGATCTTCCGTTCATACATTGTATGAACGGAGGATCAGCGTTTCCCCCGCTGACAGGAACGAGAGGAATGTGTTTACACACATACCTCCCGTTCCCCGCTCTGTAACGAGCGCGTGCACGAGCGGGACTCGGGGGCGAGCGGGGGGCTAGCGCCGGCGGCGCGCACGCGCCCCCTAGTGGCCGCGAATGTCCCGACGTAGAGCTACGGGCTCTCGCCCAGGAGAGCCGACCTGCCGCCGTAGAACGACGGCGGCTGGTCGGCTAGTGGTTAAAAGTCAGCAGTTGCAGTATTAGTAGCTGCTGACTTTTAATATATTTTTAGCTTGGCTTTACTGTTCCCCAAACATCTCTATTTATGTCAATGTAAATGTGCTGTAGCCTTACTGTACATGCCATTTATACCTACTGTAAGTATTTTAATTTCATACACAACTAAGTGTTAAGACCCTGCGGACTTATTGATATGTTATGACTTTTGGTCTGGATCTCAGCTGCGGAGGTTACTCAGGTCTCAACCACCAGATCACTCTCTCTAGTTCACAGAGAGTTTGGGGTTTAGGTCATCACAGCCTCCACTGAGAATGAACGTATAATAGAGTTAGCTTATTGCGTCATAAGCGAAACAGAACAGCAAAGTAAAGCAAAGAGATTCAATGGCCCGTGGGTGGCTGGAATGCTTAACAGGGTTGCTATTGGGTTAAGCTGTGGATGTTATGTCTATAGGCACACTGTACTCCTTATGGTGAAAAGGTAGCAGACAGGCAAATGACAGTAGGGAGATTGATCACAGTCCACTAAGCACAGCAATGACTATATGCTATACATGTTAGTATTTGCTATATAAGGTACTTGCGGTTGCGTTGGTAAAGAGGGAAGTCCTTCCAACTGGGTATTACACAGTCCACTGAGCACAGCAATGACTATATGCTATAGAAGTTAGTACTTGTTATATAAGGTACTTGCAGTTGCGTTGGTAATGAGGGAAGTCCTTCCAACTCGGTATTAAGGTGCTCCTTATGAATCTGCAGGTGGAAGTTGGTTCTAGTAGGAGGATAAGGTGACACAAGCCGACAGAAGCTGGAGGCACTATGAGCCGGGCCTGATGCTGGATGTAGCCAAGTACTCTGGAAAAGGAGTGCAGGGTTCTGAGGTTCCTAGGTGTGAAGTCCGGGTCCCTGGTGGCCTCAGGTGTCCAACAGGAATAAACGAACACCCTGCCGCCGAAGCAGGGGGTTTAAATAGCCCGGCTAGAGCGAGGAATGCGCCGGGACGCACTTCCGCGTTCCAGCGTGAAACGCAGATGTCCGCGCACCAGAAGTGATGCGGACGTCTTGCAGGATGGAGCGCAGCTGTCAGAACAAGGTACAGCTGCGCTCGTTCTAAACGTAGAAACAAGGATGGCGTTACACTAAGTTAGGAAAACTGGGAAGAAAAAATGTGAAGGTATTGCCATAATAACCAGATTCCAACTGGCATTGTTTGCATGTAATAAGCAAATGAAATCAGACATCTGTTTGGAAGCAATTGGCAACCCCTCTGCTATGCTTCCTTTTGTTTTCCATGCATTTGTTTTGTTACAATTATTCTAGCCAAGAACAAGAGCTATTTTATTAATCAAAATGTAACTTGTTCTCAAATATCTAATGCATAGTTAAGATGCACGTTCATTTGGCACTTGCTTGTGCAAGGTATCTCTTTTCATTTAGAACAAGATATGAATTTCAGCTACACGATTTTCAATTATGTAGTTGTTTGTACTAAGTATACTGCTAGTATAAGTAAATTAAAGATGTTTTTCACATTTCTATGAAGGTACAAAGGTAAAAGTTGGTCCAGGTGTTACTGATTTGTCAGAAAGTTAAAGCGGAGTTAAACCCAAAATCCAAAATATAATATATTGCAGCTTACTTTTAGTTGTTTTCACCTAGTGATCTGGCCAGTAACACACCTCCTGTATTAGAATGCTCCCACTCTGGATGAAGGTCCGTGGGTGGGTGGGGGTCGCGGCACCTTTGCACAGCAGCATTTTTAACCTTGGGGGAGGGTAGTGTTCGATGCACAAGGAGATTTTACCACACTAGAAATTAAAACCACATCTCAGCTAATACTTTATAAAGCATTACAGCAACAGTGTGTTTCCTTTTGCGAAAATACCCTTTTCACAGGGGGTGGGTTCCGTCCAATAATCTCTGCCTGCTCAGCGGGGGATCTCGCCGCTGATCCCCACTGGGCAGGCGGATAACAGGTCTGTGTCTGCTTGGCTATGCAGGGCAGACACGGACACAGCCTGCTGCTCTCTATGGGGCGGTCAAATGGAAATGGACTACCTGTCCATTTTCATCCGATTGTCACCCGATCTGATTTGCCGGACAAATGGGTAACGTCTGTTTTTAGCAGACCGGATCGGATTAGATGCTGGCGGGTGACAGCGGACACATATCCGCTGATACCCGCCGCCCTATAGAGAACCATAGGTGGTCCGATTGGGTCAGCCTCTTCATTTTTCATTCGGACCCGATCGGCCACTGGTGTAAAAGGGGTCTAAAGGTTTTACATAAATAAAAACTGATCATTTTAAGCACCTGTGTCAGTGTTAAATTATTTTTCTCATCTCTGCAACTGATACATCTACTGGAGAGTTTGTTCCTTTTAAAAAACAGACTTACTAGCTGGATCATCTGATGGAAAATAGGAAAAAGAAAGAATAAAAAAGAAAATTAATGCAGCCATCACATCTAAGAATTTGTAAGCTGCAATATAATAACTGTTTGATTTTGGGTCTAATACTGCTTTAATCAAAGTGAGACATGAATAAGAATCAACACATCATGCTAACTGTAAGCTTTGTCCCTTTAATTTTTATTTTTAGCTGAACTTATGCCATGTACACACAAACGGATTTTGCGTCAGAAAATTCTTGGATTTGCCGCTCAAGCTTGACTTGCATACACACGGTCACACAAAAGTTCTCTGAACTTTTCAACCGTCAAGAACGCGGTGACGTACAACACTACGACGAGCCGAGAAAATTAAGTTCAGTGCTTCCAAGCATGCGTCGGAATTGCTACAGGATTTTCCAATAGGAATTTTTTCCATCTGGAAATTTGAGAACCTGCTCTCAATCTTTTGTTGGCAGAAATTCCGACAGCAAAAGTCTGACGGAGCATACAGACGATCGGATTTTCGTTCAAAAGCTCACATCGGACGTTTGCATGTCGGAATTTCCGATCATGTGTACAGGCATTAGGCTGTACATTTTATACTATTCTATATTCTATACACCCTGCCAGGTGTCGAAGGAAGAAACTACCGTGTATGGTAGGGAACAATGGACACTCCCAAATGCCTTATACACTGATGGAGGCTGCAGCACTAGATAAAAAGGGATGTAGGACATATGGGATGTCAGATAGGCGAGAATACCACTTCTACTCCAATAGGGGGCTGCTATTCAAATTTTTTGGAGATTTGACAGGATCCCTTTAAAAAATACAATAAAAAGGAAAAAAAAATGTTTTATTTTTTTATTGTCTCTTGTTACAGAGGGACAATTGAGAGTCGATGCAAATATTTCTGTTCATCATCCTGGCGAGCCATATGGAGTAAGGACAGAAGTTAAGAACATTAACAGCGCTCGTTTTTTGGCAAGAGCTATCGGTACTGTAACTTTTTCTTACAAGTTAGGAGATGTATATTTATTTACTGTTTTAGAATGTCTTTTTTAATGGGCTCAGTAGAAACAAATCACAGACACAGTCTATCGCAATGCTTGTAATTTGGTTCTAGAACTATGCTCATACAGTCCCTATGTTTCACTTGTGCTAAATAGAATGTGAATATTACATTGCCTAAGACTTTTCTATAAATCCATATTGTACAAAATTTTATAAATCTTAGTGTTTTGTTTAAGCTGACCAAATGCAGTGTATATTTTATCATTTAGTATGAGATATGACAGTACCACCTGCTCTTGCATAACCAGTTCCACTAGCCCTTTAAAGGATAAGTGCACCTTTTCAAAAAAATAATAAATGCACATCTTTTTGTAGGTAAAAAAAAAAATTCATTTTTTTATTTATTTTTTATTGGGAGCCTGAAAAGAATTGCGCCTATGATCAGCAGATTCTGGGTATTATGCAGGGCTCTTGCAGACTCTGGGCTAGATCCACAGAGAATTATGCCGGTGTATCTACAGATTCACCGGCGTAATTTGAATTTCCCACCGGAAAACAAGATACGCCGGCCTTACACTAAGATACGACTGGCGTAAGTTTCTTACACCATCGTATCTTAGATGCATATTTACGCTGGACGCTAGGGGCGCTTCCGTTTATTTCCAGCGTAAAATATGCAAATGAGCAAGTTACAGCAATCCACGAACGAGCGGCCGACGCAAGCCTTTTACGTCGTTTGCGTAAGCGTATCTCCGGCGTAAAGCTACACCTGCTATATGGAGGCGCAGCCAATGTTAAGTATGGACGTCGGGACCGCGTCGTATTGGACGTCGTTTGCGTACGCCGATCCAGAATGGGCCTGGGCGTAAGTTACATTAACGTTGTTTCATTGACTATTTGCGGTGTGATTTCACGCATGCGCACTAGGATACGTCCACGGCTTACAGCAGCGTAGTGTATATGGGACACGCTGCGCGGGCGGCTGCTGTCTGTGGATCTGGCACTCTGTGTGTAAGCTGTGTGCTTGTACCTTGTACAAACATTTAGTTATACACTGGCAGGAACTTTCAGTGAACTACTCAACAGCACCCTGGTAGTTCATTGAGAACTACAACCCGACAGCCACAGAGGCTGTCGGTAGTTGTAGCTTTCCCATTCACAGAATACTGTGAATGAGTGACGTGGCCACCATCACAGCAGGGATCGCAGGGGCAGCTGCAGCACTAACATGTTAGGGAGTAACATGTTAGGGGAGGTGAACTTCTGTTTTAATCCCAGTCAATTTTTTTCCCTTGTGACTTTTTTTAAGATGATTTTACAAAAATGTGTCAGCCTGGAGAAGCATTTTTGTGACCGAAGTTACCAAATATTGTCACAATCAAAGCTTTTCAATTTATTCATACATTGCTTAGCTATTGTTTGTCATGCCCTCATTTTATGCATGACTGGTAGCCTTTATGCGTTAACAATAATTAGACTATTGAGCATTAGTGAGGGCCTGTGTTGACATGCTTTTGTTCACTTCAGATGGGTTTTGCATTCAACTTGAAGGAGGTCAACTGCAGGCCAAATGCACCTGTCAGTTAATTTTTAATTATCTTAGAAGCATCTCAAACTGATGCAATCGACCCAAGCCCAAAGCCTGTTGACAAATTACCTTTAAAATCTCTGTTCATTTGTGTGGATAAATAAATTGAGCTTTTATTCAGACACATGGGGGGATAAAAACAAGTACAGACAATGGCTGTCAGAAATACTGGTATCTTTTCTCCATGTATAGTAACCCCTGATGGTTGTCTGGTTAATAGAGACGTACAGTTGCTTAATAGTCTTTTTATTTGCAGAGAACAAGCAGAGAAGAAAGATGGTTTTAAATAAGTTCACCGTTGGTTACATGTTACACCCGGATTAAGGCCCATCCGATCCCCTGCTGTGACAGCGTGCAAGCGATCTTCTCATTCTCACCCGCTATCACAATTTAAAGAGCTCGGCTGTACGGGGCTCCAGCCACAGTGCCTCCTTATTCATTCACGGTGATCTGTAAGTAAATTAACTACAATGGCTCTCTGCCACTGCAGCAGTTGGCTTGTAGTTCTTGAATGAATTGCAAGAGTGCTGATGAGCACTCTCGTAGTTTATTGGTCTTCCTGATCTCCGGAAACATCTGCCTTATGGGAGTATCTGTAGGAGCCTAACATTGCACCTGTGCACTGCTGATTGTAGTTGCAATGCTCTGAAGGCTCAAAAAAAAAAAAAAATTCATTTTTTTTCCTGCAAGAATATGTGCCTTTTATTTTATTTAATTAAGTTAACTTGGCTTTTAAAGACATAGCCTAGCAATTGGTGTGAATGAGACTTTCAAATGGCCTTCAGATAATGGGGCTAACCTTAATATTTTTTTTTTAATCTTAGATTATGAAATGAAAAGGCAAACTGAAATTCTTAATAGTGGAGGGGTAATTCTAAATGAAACAAGGGCCTTTGATTACAAACTTGGGTAAGCAACAATGTTTTTTTATTGGACTGTATTTTTCATTTTGTGTTAGTAAGCAGACATACCTAATGGAGTGGTTGCTGACTGCATATACAAATTATAATTTTTTTAAGAATTAGACCTGTTGAAAACTGATGTTATAACTAGACATATAACTGAGTGAGTAATTAACTTGTATAGCGCTACGAATGTGAACTAAATCGCCTGAAGGCGCTTTGCATCCAGTAATGCCCTAATCCTTCAGAAGAGGTGGGTCCTAAGTTTTTTCCTGAAGGCAGAGCGTTCCATAGCCGTGGCCCTTGGACTGCAAATCTACGATCTCCCTTCGATTTGTAGTGGGACTTTGGGATGTGGAGGAGGTTTTGGTTGGTTGATCGGAGAATGCGAGAAGTCTAGTGTTTTATTTTCTCGCATAAGTATTGAGGAGCATTTCCTTGTGTGCACTTGTGGGTGAGACAGAGGGTCTTGAATGTGATCCGATCCTTTACGGTTAGCCAATGAAAGGTCCTCAGTGAAGGGGTGATGGATTCCCAGGGTTTTCCCCCTGTTACCAGTCTTGCTGCCGTGTTCTGGATGACTTTTAGGCACGAAATCTGGTATATAGGTAGTTCTATGTATAGGGAGTTTGCGTAGTCGAGTCTGGAATTGATAAATGTTCCAACTACTACTGCTATTTCCTCTTCTGGGATGAAGGGGATGAGTCTACGCAGCAGGCGGAGGAGATGGTGCCATCCGCTGACTACTGGTACTATTTGTGCATCCATCGACATCCCACGAATCAATGATGACTCCAAGACTTTTGACTTCAGTGCTCGGGGTAATGGTTTGTCCAAGCATGATGGGTGGTGTCCAGAAGTCTTAGCTTTTGTCTTTCGGTTTGCGTAGAGAAGTAGTTCTGTTTTGGATCCATTGAGTTTAAGGGAGCTCTCAGTCATCCAATCATTGATCAATGCAATTTTCCAGTCAGTGATATTGGTCTTTTTTTCCAGTGATGCGAAAGAAGAGTTGAGTGTCGTCAGAGTATGAGTGGTAGCACAGGTCCTATTTGCTGATGATTTTGAGGAGTGGGCGAAGATAGATGTTAAAGACCATGGGTGACAGGGGTGATCCTTGAAGGAATCGGCAAGAAATTGCTCAAGGTTCAGAGGTGAAGGCTCCTAGTTTCAATGTCTGGGAATGATTTTCTAGGAAGGATACGAACCAGGGTAGGTCAGAGTCTGCGACTCCAGCTACTTCTTTAAGGTGAGTAGAGTTTTGTGGTCTACTGTGTCAAACGCAGCACCAGGGGACATGATTCTCCGTCATCTGCTGCTTCGAGGGCATCATCCCATATTTTGAGAAGGGCTGTTTCTGTGCCATGGCCTGGGCGGGAAGCCTAACTGTAGTGGCTCCAAGAGTTTGTAGGAGTCCAAATGGAGTTGTAGCTGTTGTACTACTGCTTTCTCCATGATCTTTGAGATGGTGTTAAGACTTGTTATCGGTCTGCAGTAGTTTGGGTCTTTGGGGTCGAGATTGGGTTTCTTACTGTGATGCTTGCTTGTAATTGGGTGATTTAAAGCCCAAATGAAATTCCATTTTACATAAGCCAATTACATTCCAGGTGTATTAAAAAATAAATGTATGAACAGACTTTGTTTTCTTTTAAAAGCAGCTTGAATTGAAACATCCTGTCCCCCACCAGCAGCTGCAGAGATTGACCCTTGCTTTATTTGGGGAGGTAGTGATCTTTTTGCAGAGATATGAACTGCTGAGCCAGAGTTGGAGTTCCTCAGTCAACAAGGGGCATGAGCTTTGGAAACATCTCTGCTGTGTATCTGAACAGTACCTATTAACTGTTAGCAACAGAAATGTGTGACCCTCCCTGTAGTTTTGACACTTTTTTATACTCTTGTGTTATCCAACCCTTATTGATATATGATAATAGGTCTGTCTTAGTGCGTTGAACTACTGAAGGCACTGTAGTTTCTGTATTAGATGTGTCTTGTAAGTTATAGAAATGTTTACAATATTTTTATGACTATTTTTATGGCTATTTATATGATGATCCAACAATAAACTTATTATTACATTCAGTAAAAGGCACACAAACTCTTAGCAACAGATTCCTTTTAACCACTTAAGGACCCCCGCACGCACATATACGGCCACAGAATGGCTCGTACAGGCACAAGGGCGTAAATTTACGTCCCCGCCTTCGTGCGCTTCGGGGGTCCCATCGGGACGTGCGGGGGTCCCCCTGGCTCTGGGAGCGATCGCGACGAGCGGGCGGATGTCCGTGTTTTCCGCCCCCCCCCCCGCGATCGCTCCCAGCCAATGGGAGCGCTCCCCCTTCCTTTCAGTTCCTCCTCCTGTGTACACAGGAAGGAGGAAATGATGTCACCTCTCATCGCAGCGGTGTTTCCCACCGCTACTGATGAGAGAAGACATCCACAGTAAGTGTGCACCAACACAACACTGACACACACTCACATAGGCACATTAACCCCTTGTGATCGCCCCCCCCCCCCCACCCCCCTGTCATAGTGTCACTGAATGCAGTGATCTAATCACTGCATTTAGTGTCAGTGTGACAGGCAGTGTAAAATCAGTTAGTGTTAGGTCCAGGATAGCCCCCCCACCCCCCCTAATAAAGTTTTAACCCCCTGATCACTGCCCTAGTTAACCCTTTCACTCCCTATTGCCAGCATCACTAAGCGATCATTTTTCTGTTTTACTAAAATTTAGTTTATTTGATTTTTTTTATAACAAAAAGTAAAAAAATAGTGATTTTTTTCAAAATTGTCGCTCTATTTTAGTTTATAGCGCAAAAAATAAAAATCGCAGAGGCGATCAAATACCACCGAAAGAAAGCTCTATTTGTGGGAAGAAAAGGACGCAAATTTTGTTTGGGAGCCACGTCGCACGACCGCGCAATTGTCTGTTAAAGCGACGCAGCGCCGAATTGTAAAAACACCTTGGGTCATTTAGCAGCGTATGTGTCCGGGTCTTAAGTGGTTAATATACTCATTCGTTTGCTGTAAAATTCTCTTCTGTTTCATTTCCTGTTACCATTATATTCATTTGCTTTGCCAGCTTTTCTTTATCATTAATTGTTTGTTCTAGAAGCTTCATTAGAACAGCAACTAAAAGATATTTTCTTATGCAAATTAAATTATTTGCGATTTTACCCTTTTTTTTAAGCGCCACCATACCTATGAGGGATAAGGAAGGAAAGCAAGATTACCGGTAAGTGAGAACTCTTAGCTTGGTTTAATAATTTACAAAACATCTACTGTAATTTATTTTTGCATTTACAGCAGCTGCTTGGAGGCCTGATGTATGTGGAAGGATAACAAAGGGTTTTTAAAATGTGTGTTTCTCATGTATCTACAATATTTCTGATAAATATTTGTAAATAAAGGTAACTGTACTGTACGGTTCACATGTAGTGCATTTGGAAAGTATTCACAGCGCTTCGCTTTTTCCACATTTTGTAATGTTACAACATTATTCCAAAATGGATTAAATTCATAATTTTCCTTTAAAATTCTACAAACGATACCCTATAATGACTACATGAAAGACGTTTGTTTAAAATCTTTGCAAATTTATTAAAAATCAAAAAAAAAAATGCATGTACGCAAGTATTCATAACCTTTGCGCAATATTTTATTGAAGCACCTTTGGCACCAATTACAGCCTCAAGTCTTTGTATGATGCAAGTTGGCACACCTATTTTTGGGCAGTTTCTTCCATTCTTCTTTGCAGGACTTTTGAAGCGTCAGTGCTCAGCCATTTGTAGATCTCTCCAGAGATGTTCATTCGGGTCCAAGTCTGGGTTCTGGCTGGGCCACTCAAGGACATTCACAGAGTTGTCCCGTAGCCACTCCTTTGTTATCTTGACTGTGTGCTTAGGGTCATTGTCCTGTTGGAAGATGAACCTTCACTCCAGTCTGCGGTCCAGAGTGCTCTGGAGCAGGTTTTTATCAAGGATGTCTCTGTACATTGCTGCATTCATCTTTCCCTCAATCCTGACTAGTCACTCGGTTCCTGCCGCTGAAAAACATCCCCACAGCATGGTGCTGCAACCACCATGCTTCACTGTAGGGATGGTATTGGCCAGGTGATGAGCGGTGCCTGGTTTCCTCCAAACATGATGCTTGCCATTCAGGCCAAAAAGTTCAATCTTTGTTCCATTAGACCAAAGAATTTTATTTCTCATGGTCTAAGGCGGCGTACACACGATCGGATATATCCGATGAAAACGGTCCGCGGACCATTTCCATCGGATATGTCCGATCGGGAGTTTGATCCGATGGCGTGTACACACCATCGGATCAAATTCCCCGCCGCCGGACGGCGCGGTGACGTAGTGGTGACGTGGCGGTGACGTTGACGCCGCCGCGTCACCGCCACGTCACCGCACCAGGAAGTAAAACACTTCCGCGCATGCGCCGAATCCATTCGGCAGCGGCGCGGCGGCGGTGGGGGCCGAAATGTTTGCTGGTAAGTGTACTAACCAGCAGACATGTCGGGCGGACAGATTCCCACCGGATAGATTTCAAAGCATGCTTTGAAATCTGTCGGGTGGAGAAATCTGTTCGCTAGCCCATACACACGAGCGGAGATGTCTGCTGAAACGGTCCATCGGACCGTTTTCAGCGGACATATCCCCTCGTGTGTACGCGGCCTTAGAGTCCTCCAGGTGCCTTTGGCAAACTCCAGGCAGGTTGTCGTGTGCCTTTTACTGTGCAGTGGTTTCCGTCTGGTTCCGTCTGTCACGCAACCATACAGTCCTGATTGGTGGAGGGCTGCAGAGATGGTTGTTCTTCTGGAAGGTTCTCCTCTCTCCACAGAGAATAGCTGGAGCTCTGTCTGAGTAACAATCGGGTTCTTGGTCACCTCGCTGACTAAGGCTCTTTTCCCCCTGATCATTCACTCTGGCCAGGCAGCCCGCTCTAGAAGGAGTGCTGGTAAACCAAACTTCCATTTATGGGTGATAAAGGCCACTGTGCTCATTAGGATCTTCAATGCTTCAGAAATTTGTCTGTACCCTTCCAAGATCTGTGTCTCGATTACAATCCTGTTTTAGAGATCTACAGAAAATTCCTTTGACTTTAGGGCTTGGTTTGTGCTCTGACATGCACTGTTAACTGTGGACCTTAGAAACACAGATGTGTGTCTTTACAAATCATGTCCAATCAACTGAATTTACCACAGGTGGACTCCAATCAAGTTGTAGAAACATATCAAGGATGATCAGTGGAAGCAGGATGCACCTGAACGCATACTAATGTATTTTTATTTTTATTTTTATAAATTTGCAAAGATTCAACAAACTTTTTTTATGTTGTCTTTAGGGCCAGGGAACACTTGGTATTTGATATGCGCCGCTCTGTGATGATGCGCCGTCGTTTCTATGCCCGTACCCACCACTGTGCGCCCAATAACGGGTCATTTGACTGGCGGAACGTTCCGACGCCAGAGTATCGTAGCGCTTAATTTCGTTGGGCGCATCAGTCGCGCCTATTGATTTCCCCTGCAAATATGCAAATGAGGGATTTTTCACAATTCACGAACGGATTAGCACATACGCTGGCTACATGCGCCGCGCGTATCTCGTCCGTCCGGCGCAAAGTTATTTCTACAAAAGGCTGCTTTATCTTTACTCCAGATGGCCACAGGTCAGCAGGAGAGCAGCTACAGCAGCGTTACCGACGATAAGAGCTAGCTGAGGCACCCCCACTTGCAGGACAACACCTCTGTCCATGCTTGTCTGTCAATTTTACAGCCATGGAGGAAGACATCATAGGTCTCCATAGCCGAGATGACGGCTGACAGCTCCTGGCCATTAAAGTTCAGCTTTCTCCTGTGTGTTTGCGGGGAACGGGAGCAGCCATCTCAAAACAAAAGTAACATCACTGCGGGGAGGGGGAGCAGGATATACTTTATGCCGAAATGGCGCTTCTACGGGCGCATTTAAAGCCCAACGGAAGGCATTGCGCTGACGTTTCCCGTGAAGTGGTGCCGACGGAAGTTGTGAGCATGCGCACAAAGGGGGCGAGTGGAGCCGCACTCACTGCGCATGCTCCGTGGTTGATGCGCTGAACGTAAGCCTCTGCGCTGGGCTCCGCCCATCATTTACATATGATCACACCCACTTCCACTTGCGTCGGGTTACGCCAGCGCATTATCGTTACTCTGGCGCAAGTTTACGCGCAACTGCTATGTGAATTACAGGACTTGCGCTGAAAGGGTCTTCAGAGTAACGTAAATGAGAAGCGTTACTCTGGAGCAAAGATGCTCTCATCTACCTGAATCTGGCCCATAGGGTATTGTTTGTAGAATTTTGAAGACAATAATGAATAATCCATTTTGGAATAAGGCTGTAAAATAACAAAATGTGGAAACATGAAGCACTGTGACTACTTCCTGGATGCACTGTATAGGCAAATCGGAATGTGTCTACAATTGCATAAGGAAGGCTTGCTTTACTTGGCACTAGGACACAACTTGTAGTCCCAGAAAATACTCTGTTCTACTGCATACTGCAAGTAGTTTATGCTACCTTCAGTATGATGCAGCAGTGACAGAAGCGACAGCACTTGGTATAGGAAATAGTTTGTTTGGCCCAATGAATTGTACAAAGTTACAAAAAAAAACCTGGCGTTTGGCTTTAATGAAAGAGACTTTTCTTGTTTTGTACAAGAGCAAGGCCTTTTCTGTCCAAGGTGCTTTCTCTTCTACCTCAATGGGGAATTGTACTCGAATCTCCTAAACATGCCACAGACATTTCCCTAAAATGCTTGGATGTTGTCAAGGCTGTCAGGGTTTGTCTGGCAGCCATGGTTTCTCTTCGCAATTTCCTTTTTGCCTTACCTGAAAACTGTTGTAGAGGACATCCTGTCTACCACTCCACTATTGCCAGTTGGATCTGAGGACTTATTTCTAAGGAGCTGATTCCACTAGGTCTTTTTTTTGGGTGGGGGGGGGGGGGGTGTTTTTTTTTTAGCATCTACATCCCACATTTGCAAGGCTGCGCCCTGATCTTCTGTTCACATGCTATCCCTGTTCTACCAGATGGAAGTTTAGGCCTTTGCTGATACAAGCATCGGCTGCATTGTGCTTCAAGCTGCCGTCTATGTGTTTTTGGCTCCCTTAACCCCATTTACTTATTTTTTTGTGGGCATCTTGGCAGTTCAGTTCTGTACTGTTAAGCCCTGTACACACAATCGGCTATCTGATGGAATCTAATCCGACAGATTTTTTCGTCGGATATCCGATGAAGCTGACTTTTATCAGTCAAAAATCCGACCGTGCCAAAACGCAGTGACGTAAAACACTACGACGAGCTGAAAAAAGTTTAATGCTTCCAAGCATGCGTCGACTTGATTCTGAGCATGCATGGATTTTTATCCGATGGAGTTCCACAAAGGCAATCGGATTTTTCAATCGTTTTTTTATCCATAGGAAAAATGTAAAACACGTTGTATTTTTTAACACCAATGGAAAAAAGACAGATGGGGCCCACACACGATCGGTTCGTCCGATGAAAACAGTCGATCGGTCTGTTTTCATCGGACAAACCGATCGTGTGTACACGGCTTTAGTGTCACTAAAGGCAAAAAAATATGTTTCCATTTTGTTTTTTGCCAAAAATAAACCATGAGATGAGATCCCTGAGATGAGATCCCTGAAAAGTAAAGGAGTTCCCGGGTGTCACCATAACACTAGTGTCTCCATTGGAAGATACCCTTTCTATTTCTGTTCTGATGTCAACTCCAAATTTTGAATTTTATTTTCCAAGACAAATAGAAAGGGAAAATCTACTTAATATTTGCACAGACAGCAACAAAACCTGACAAAAATTTGAATCCCTATCCACAATTAAAAATAATGTTTGCCTTTAGTGGCACTTTAACCACTTCCCGACAGGCTAACGGCAATATACGTTGGCAGAATGGCACGACTGTGCAAAGAAATGTACCTGTACTTCGTTGTGAATTTGGCCCAGTGACCGTGCCTGCAGGACCTGCAGAATCTATGTCCACCGGGTGCCCGCGATCGTGTTACAGAGCTGCAGAATGGGGAGATGCCTATGTAAACAAGGCATTTCCCTGTTCTGCCAAGTGACAGGACAGTGTCTACAACTCCCTGTCATCGGAAAACAGTGATCACTGTCGTGTCACTTGTAGCCCAGCCCCCCCCCCCCCACAGTTAGAATTACTCCCTAGGACACACACAACGCCTTCATCACCCCCTTGTGTTTAACCCCTTCCCTGCCAGTGTCTTTTACATCATGTAATCAGTGCATTTTTATAGTACTGATCGCTGTATAAATGACAATGGTCCTAAAATAGTTTCAGAAGTGTCCAATGTGTCCACCATAATGTCGCAGTCACGATAAAAATCGCTGATCGCTGCCATTACTAATAAAAAAAATAATAATAAAAATGCCATATAACTATCCCCTATTTTGTAGACACTATAACTCGGCTTAAACTAAGAAAGAAATATTTTTTTTATATGTACGGTATATATTTTTGGGGATAATTATTATAGCAAAATGTAAAAGAATATTGCCTTTTTTTCAAAATTGTCACTCTTTTTTTGTTTATAGCACATAAAATAAAAACTACAGAGGTGATCAAATACCACGAAAAGAAAGCTCTATTTGTGGGGAAAAACGGACGTCAATTTTGTTTGAGTGCAACGTCATACGACCGCGCAATTGTCAGTAAACCACTTAACGCCCGCCCACTGTATATATACGTCCTTTTTTTAAAGATGGATATCTCGGTAACGGCAGCAGCTGCTGCCACAACCGAGATATCCATCTTTACAGTGGGCGGGCCTGTCTACGATACCGGCGGATTCGCCGCGAGATCGCCGTTATCGGTGGCGGGAGAGGCCCCCCCTCCCGCCACTCTCCCGCGCCCTCCGCCGCTTACCGAAAAATTTCCCTCATCCGTCCCCATAGCTTTGCTGGGCGGAAGTGACGTCAAAACGTCAGTCCTGCCCAGCGTCTTAAAGAGACAATTTCTTTGTTTACTTTTTTTTTCATTTAAGCCTAAATATGAGATCTGAGGTCTTTTTGACCCCAGATCTCATATTTAAGAGGACCTGTCATGCTTTTTTTTTTTTCAGTGTTAAAAATGATAAAATAAATAAAAATGAAAGTGCCCCGTCCCGACGAGCTCGCGCGCAGAAGCGAACGCATACGCGAGTAGCGCCCGCATATGAAAACGGCGTTCAAACCACACAAGTGAGGTATCACCGCGATCGTTAGAGCGAGAGCAATAATTTTTGCCCTAGACCTCCTCTGTGTCTCAAAAAATGCAACCTATAGAATTTTTTAAACGTCGCCTTTTGAAATTTTTAAGGGTAAAAGTTTGACGCCATGCCACGAGCGGGCGCAATTTTTAAGCGTGACATGTTGGGTATCATTTTACTCGGTGTAACATTATCTTTCACAATATGTAAAAAAATTGGGCCAAATTTATTGTTGTCTTATTTTTTAATTAAAAAAAGTGATTTTTTTCCAAAAAAAGTGCGCTTGTAAGACCGCTGCGCAAATACGGTGTAACAAAAAGTATTGCAATGACTGCCATTTTATTCTCTAGGGTGTTAGAAAAAAATATATA
Source organism: Rana kukunoris (assembly GCA_029574335.1). NCBI lineage: Eukaryota > Metazoa > Chordata > Amphibia > Anura > Ranidae > Rana > Rana kukunoris. The sequence continues at coordinate 565,657,449 of CM056049.1, read as the reverse complement.
TAATGTTTTGGGGGTTTTAAGTAATTTTCGAGCAAAAAAAAATGTTTTAGTCTCGTAAACACGAAATCTGAAAAACACAGTGCCGAATCGCAAAATGTGCTCTGGTCGGGAAGGGGTTAAATTCTTCTGGGCTGAAGTGGTTAAGATAATGAGAATCTCTTATGTTGGAGAACAGTACAGGGCACAGGACCCTCTCCTCTGTCTTCTGTAGTTGCTGCTTATTGCTTGCAGTCAAACTGGAGTCTCACAGAGTGGGTGAGGTTATGTAAGGGTACAGTAGAAGGGCGGCCTTAGCAAAGTGTTTTGCCAGTATTTAATCACCTAAAGGTAGCCCATGTATGGTCACAGCCTATGAATATATGTCCTGTTCTGTCCTCCAAGAAAAGGAATT